>CM038680.1:154103821-154783912 GCA_021605205.1 Aegilops longissima
ATGAAACCCACTAGTATGTTAGGAGTTGATTGAGCCATGTTTGTGATTCCTACCATGCTATGCTTGCTATGCTTAGAGTTGTGTGTCCGCTCATCGGGATGATGAACTGGAAAAGGTTGTGTTGGTTCGAGGTGTGTTGAACACGAGGTAAAGGTATCGATGAGAGGCCATGTAGGAGTACATGGTGGGTTGTTTCATTGAGGCCGAACTTAAGAACTGAGATCTGTTTTGTGATCCATGAACTAGCTACTACCACCATTGGGCCCAAACCAATGGACCCTCGCTTCTTAACCACCCCTGCTCATAGTCCGGAGTTGGTAGTTTCGTGTTTGTAAGTCGCCGCAAACGCTGACCTTAGGGGTGGGTTGTGTTTGGTAGGCACCGGGGTCTGAAGAAAGCCTTGGTATCTCGGGAACCCCACAATCGCTCGCTGTATGGGAAACCTCGCCGACTCTCATGGATGGAACCCAATAGGCGATAACCGGACTAGGGACTTGAGTGTTTAGGTGGGTTACACCCACGCTGGGCTTTAAGGTTTTTAGTACATGTCGTAAACGATTTATAAGTGGTGGGCGGTGAAGAAGTAACCCCGCAGGTTAAATATGATCTATTCAATAGCCGTGTCCACGGAGAAGGACTTGGGTTACCTATATCCATAGACAAGTAAATGGATACTACTAAAAGCCCAAGATAATGAGTATCGGGATGGCCCTCCGGGATGACGAGAGGGATCCACGGGGTATTGTGATGGTGATAGTGGACCGAAATAAAAATGCTTTACAAAGTGTGTCACGGGATAGCTTAGCCAAGAGTCAAAGCTGGCTTGTGCAATTAACTCCACTTCCTTCCTTGAGAATGTGCATGTATGATAGGATTCTGGAAGACTTGTGAGTACTTTGTACTCATGTTTGCTTAATCAATATTTTCGAGGACTATACTACCCCCCGGATTCTATGTAGATGTTGACTTGATTTAGTAAGCTAGCCACCGTGGCGATCTAAGACTTGTGAAGGGCCATTGTAGATAGAAAGGCTCCAAAAGTTTCTTTTTTCTAGAGTCCGATGACTACTTTGCTTCCGATGTGTTGTATGATTGTATGATTTGAGTGTTGGGTCATGTGACCCCACCGTATGATAAGATGTATGGCTCCTGAGCCTCTTAAATAAAGTACTTGAGTTGTAGAGTTTGTTGTGATGCCTTGTTGTATTTACTCTACGCATATTTGTATGATTGAAATGCTTGGTATGAGTGGGATCCACAATCTAGTTGTTTATCCTTGGCAGCCTCCATGGGGAAATGGTCCGGCTTCCGAGCGATAGTAGTCCGCCACCCCGGTTCACCGGAGTCCGCTAGCCCAAAGACTACGCTTGGACACTTGACCGGGCATGTGATTCATTTGCCTATGTCTGTCTCTTCGGGAAATGTCACGGGTGATACTTGAGTCCTGCCAGCCTCAACCCGGGATACCGGAGTCCTCATAGCCGACAGCCCAAGTTCATACGCTGATGACCGAATGCTCAAGTGTTTCATGTATGCCTGTCCCATAGGTTAGTGCCGCTTGTTCACGACCAGCCATGTCGGCCCGGTTCTTTGTCATGTGGATGCTAGCAATCATATACGGGAGCCAAAAGACGAAACGGTCCCGGCCATGGTAAGGCGACACTGGGGATACCGCGGAGGCCGCAAAGTGATAGAGGTGTTACCACAGGTCGATGTGACTTGAATCGGGTCCCACATGGCATCGGGGCTGCCGAGGTCCGTAAGCCAAATGGTCGTTGAGTCTAGAAATGCTTTAGTTATATGTAGGGGAATTGATTGTGGAGGAACGAATCTTTTTACCCTTTACCTTATGCCCTCTCGATCCAGTCATCCTCTCATTCAACGGGGTATAGGACTAGGCTCTTCTCTATCGTTCACGTGTTACTATCCAGTATTTAGGATTGTTGGTTACATCCTCGCCAAAGGTTACTAAATTTTAGTATGCTACCATTTGAACCGAACCTTGATATGATGTTGTTGAGTGGTTTTGCAAATCTGATTTTGAATGTCTCAAATTGATTTGAGCATTTGGATGTTATGTCCCTTTTCCCTAGGAATTCTAATGCCTTTGCATTATGGTTGCAATGGCCACCTGCCCGTAACAAGTGGTTCCCTGACCCTTTGCATTGATGTGCGGTCACACCCATGTTGGTTAGGGTGATGATTGAGGTGGTTATCGGGTATCCTAATAACCGCCGAGGAGCTTCAGGATTTCAATCAAAGCCAATATCTATGCACGGTCCGGATTTATCCATCCTATCCCGGAGCTACGAGCCACTTCATCGCTCCTATGGGCTCGAATCACTATTGGAATGTCCCAAAGATGCCCTACCATGATGACTATTATTCGAGGAATGCTTTTCGAGCAACACCGATTCCGCTTATATGCCAAGATTCCTTCCTGGGCGATGGCTACCTTCGGGTTTGTAAGGATGCATCCCATGAGGACTCACCTTCGACTACACGAAGGGGAGGACAAGGACCGGAGAACGGCCTTGCGATGGAACGTAATGCCCGCTCACCACTGGCTACTCGACTAGGTTTGCACGGCGGGATGTATGGACATGAGAGATTTGTACGGCGGGCGAGTTTGCCGGACTTCATGGAGTGGCGGAGGTTGGAGGCATCACCTCCTCGGGGCCTCTTCCGCCACGCTTGTTGGTCCACGGCCACATCCGAGTCCTTATGGTCCAGTCCCCAGATTGTCTGCTTTGACACATGTCCACTTCCTGTCCTGGGTGGTGACTTCTATGAGGACTACTATGGAGCTGCCGAGATAGTAGTAGTATTCCTAGTATGGTAATGGTTGTGTTTCCACCGCCCTCCGGACCGTGGAATAATTTTAGTGTGTATCATTCCTAAGTGTAGAAAATAATGTATAGGAGTTGGAATGCTTCCATGAGATGTAACCTTTCCTTATAGTTGTACCCGCTTGTACTAAACTATGAATGGTGTTATGACCTGGTATATATATATTGGCAGTTTATATTACCATGTCATACGGATAACATCTTGCATTCCATACTGTCCATTACCTTCCGCATTCCTTGTTAAATTCTGCCATCCTGGTTTAAACCTTTGTTTTGTCTCCTGGATGGTCAACACTAAATTCTCCCGCTGTTCCAGAGGGAGAGGCCGCAGCCGAAATGTGAATCGCCGCAACCGCCTTTTGGCCGAGGTGATAAAAAGAATAAGCGTTAAACCAACCGCTTATTGGAGCGGATTGAACAAAACACAGACGCCAGCCAAGAAACGATGGGGTTTCACCAATGATTTCGCGCTATTCCTCCAAAATTCAAATGTTCCGCCGGCCTCGACGCGATGATTTCCGCAAGATCACCACAAGCTGCGCCCGCCAAGTGGCCGAGGCGACAAGGTTACTTTGCCGCCTATCATCCGGAAGGCCCCCTACCGTGGGAAAACTATGAGGCGCGTCCGCTGACAAGTTACAACTTGGGATGAATTTGGCCCTCCCAAAGCACCATATTCCGTAGGACTTATGGACCGCAAACGGAGGAATTTGCCCAACCCAAGGCCGGTTAACGGGATGCCTACAAGGAATTTGGGAGGTTAGCACGTTATGCTCCAAGAAGTTTCTACCGATGCTAAGAAGCGTGATTCCGTAAGGGACTTAGCCCCAGCCGCCGAGATCTCCGTCGCATGAAGTACCTTTTTCTTAGTCAATAAGGCATGAGACCGGGCACGATTTCGAGGCTTCACGCAGCACATCCGGATTCCGATCCCATCCGCTCGATCCCGGCGGTTTGGGTCCCAAACGCTCTACCACCGTACACCCCGAGGCCATCCTTCGAGGCGCCCCCCAACCAGGATTTTCCACCCAAGACATATGGAGGTCCAATCGCTAATGTGGCCCCACGGCCAAATGTGATCACTTGTTTAAATGTGAGAGACGGGCCACTATATTCAGAGTGTCCCTAACAACCCCAATCAAGCCGAAAGTTGGGCCGGAAGCCCAGAAAGGTTCCCTTGCGCCGCCCACCGCCGTATGTCAACTATGTTCCCCAAGAAACCTATGAGGATCCCAACGCCGCCCCGGACGCTTTTGTTAATTGCCATCCGCAACGTTTTTTTGATACCGAGCATCTCATTCATTTATTTCGAGGCTATGGCACAACACCACATTCGGACATGCCTACCTCCATGGAAATTAAACTCCGGTTCTAGATGGCAAACCTCTAGAATAAGTCATGGAATGAAATTTTGTCGATGATTAGTCTTTCCATCTTTAGCTCTAAGTCCCTTGACATAAACATCATCTTGGGTATGGACCGGATGTCACCCATTATGCCAAGATTGATTGTCTACTAGAACCGCTCAACTTTTCCATCCTTCGGAAAAAAAGGATGTTTTAACCCGAGTGTCGCGCCACTTTTTTAAATGCCAACCCCTTCCCTCCAAGATATTCCGAGTCCGTGATTTTCCGGATGTCTTCGAAGAACTGCCAGTGTTCCACCGACAGGATGTCGAAGTTCGTGATAGATCTTATTCCCTAACCGCCCCAATTCTAGAAGACCTTATAAGATGGCACCCAGAACTAGTAACTTAAGAAACAACTCGATGAGTCCTTGCAAAAGGGTTTCATCCGCCCTAGTTCATCTCCATGGGCTTGCCCTCCCTCTTCCAAGAAGAAGGATGGTACGGATCGGATGGTTGTAGATTACCGAAATTTGGTCACTATCAAGAACAAGTATCCGCCCCTCAGATCAACGACGTATGATCAGCTCGCCGGATCCTCTTTTTCCAAGATGGATTTGAGGTTGGGCTACCATCAAATCAAAATCAAGAACGGGACATACCCAAAACGGCCTTTGTCACCGTTTGGCCAATAAAATAAATGTCCTTCGGATTAACCAATGCTCCACCACTTTCTCCCTAAATGAACTCATTTCATGGAGTATTTGGATAAATTGTCGGGTATACCCGATGATATACTCATCTACTCCAAGAATGAGGAAGAACATGCCAACATCTAAGGCTAGTATTGATGAAACTTCGAGGCACCGCCTTTATGCCAAATTTCTAATGTGAATTTCGTTACCAAGGACCTATCTAGGCATGTAACCTAAGGGTTTTTCAACCCGAAGGATTCAAGGCCCTGATTGACTCCACCGAATCGTCGCAAGTTCGAGTTTCCTTTGCGAATATTGCCGCCCGAGAATTTCTAAAGTTAAACCTCTAACCAACTCCTCAAGAAAGATAAGAAGTTCAATGGACGCCACAAGCGAATCAGCTTTGAACAAAAGAGCCACATCCGCTGCATTTGTTCCACCAGATTTCTAAGGACTTTATTTCTATTATACCCGACAAGGACTAGGTTATACTCATGCAAGATCCCATGGATTGCCACGCTTTCCTTTAAAGGCCCACATGAGGATAACTATCCCACACCGATCTAGAGCTTGCAAAAGGGTTCATGCACTCAAAACTCAATTACCTTCCGGGTAATCCTTAAATCTACATGATCACCAAAGTCTGAAATATATCTTCACCCAACCGGATTTGAATTCGTGCAAAGACGGGTCGAAGTTGATTACAGATTTACTTAGGAATATCTTACACCCTTGCAAAGCTAATGTCATGGCAGACTAAGAAATCTTATTGTAACAATTTGATGTTACAACAAAGTCAACCAATTCCCACAGGAATTTCGTGTTAATCTTCACATTGTTTCGAGGATTCTTTCCACCCCCCGGTGGCAAACCACCCTTACGGATCAGATCCCAAAGATGAAAGGTGTCCGGAACCCCTGTCAAGGGAAAACACAAGAAAGGAGCCAGATTTTTCTCCATTATGAACAAGGTGTCGGTTTTGGGACCGAGGGTCCTAAATGCCAACCGAGGCTTGTCCTTAAGGAAGCTCAACCCTCTACCTTCACCCGGATCTAAAAATGATAAATCGGAGGTTTTGGTCAGGAAAGAGAGAAATCGCACTTGCTAATCGCGACCTTTCGCGAAGTTAAAGCAGAGCATAACGGCTCCGGTCCCTTAACCTTGGAAATTCCTGAATGGAAAGGGTAAAACGGTATGGATTTCTTACCGGTTTCCAACCAAAAGGGAATAACGCTATCTTGGTTGTTGATCCCTTTCCAAATAGCCCCTTCCACCTTTCAGAGTTAACCGCGCCCTAGCTTTTGACATTCAAAGGCTCTTATGGGTTCCAGAGAAACTCCCCGGGGATTTTCACCTTCGTTTTGGGAAAGTTTCAAAGCTATGGGAACTGCCTTCCTTTAGCAGCTTCCTCCCCTTTAAAAGGAACATCAATCAAATCAGGGAATCTTCGAAGCCCCATTCTTTCCAAAGGGGAAATGTTCCACCGAATTCGCTTTAACAATATTTTCCACCCAAACCCTTTGTTCTTTATGGAGAAAAGTAACGCCTTAATTCAAACCGGGAGAGCAATCTTGGCCCGGAATGATTCAGAAGGGAATTCGTTTCTAAATTAAAAACCCAATCCGCAAGAGCCAATTGAAAGAAATGCCTTGGCTTAGAAATTCGAAAGTTATTCCGGTTTCTTTAAGGGAACCCTGATTTCAAGGGCAATTGGTGTTACATTATTTCGATTTTGAAAGGGGAAGGCACCTTGAACACCCCGTTTCCAAGGTATAAAATTTTTTCCAGTTCCCCAAACTACCTTGTTTTCGATCCATTGGAGTGGACCATTTTCCCAAGGTAAACCTAAAGGGTTCTGTAAAATCCCGTTTAAAGGGCATTTAAAAGGAAAATAAATTTTAAAGGTTCAATGTAAACCATTTCGGGGAAAAACCAAAAGGGAAAGGGGGAGGAGAAAAATTTTTTTAAAAAAACAAATTTACAAAAAATTTTTTAAATGATGAATCCCCCAAAAACCATCTTTTTGGGTGGACAGAAAATTTCACTGAAAAGGGGAAGTGAAAGGGCATTAAAAAAAATAAAATTTCGAAACTAATGCCCTTTTCAAAAGCCACTTTTGTTTTGGTTTGATCCTTCAAAAGAAAATAATTTTCCCTAGCCCACCTGTTCCCGAAAACACCCAAAGGTTTTTGTGGGAGCCCAAAAGGAAAAAAGCTGGCACAAATTTCATTTGATATTTCCCCCAATTACCGGACCTTTAATTTTGTTTTTTTTTCCCAAACCAAATGAGATGAACCCAAAAGGGCGGTTCCCCACACCCTCCCCACCAAATGCCAAACTTTGCCCTCGCCACAGCCTGGTTCACTGGGCCCCCCACTCCCCTCACCATCCCTCGCCGCCCGACCCCCCCCCCCGCCTCCCCCAGACCACCCTACTTCCCTCCCTCCTTTCGCCCAAATTTAGCCCGAAAAAACACTTCTCCACCCCCTCCCCTAATGGGCCCCGCCCAGTCTACCAAGCCCCCCTTAACCCTTTAAATTAGGGTTTTTAAAACAAGGGACTTCCCACCTGCCCGGGCCCCAAGGCACCCCGATCCCCATCCTGGCCCAAGGATGATGAACGGAGTGAAAGGTTGTGTTGGTTCGAGAGTGTAAGTGTTGAACACGATTTGGTAAAGGTATCGATGAGAGGCCATGTAGGAGTACATGGTGGGTTGTTTCATTGAGGCCGAACTTAAGAACTGAGATCTGTGTTTGTGATCCATGAACTAGCTACTACCACGCATTGGGCCCGAAACCAATGGACCCTCTCGGCTTCTTAACCACCCCTGTTCATAGTCCGGGAGTTGCAAGTAGTTTCGTGTTTGTAGCATCTTTGGGGCCGCACGCAAGCGCTGACCTTAGGGGTGGGTTGTGTTGCGGTAGGCACCGTGGCGGTGTACCGAAAGTGCCCGTTTGGTATCTCGGGAACCCTGCACACATCGTTCGGGCTGTATGGGAAACCTCGGCGGACTCCTGCGGATGGAACCCGAATAGGCGATAACCTGGACTAGGGACTTGAGTGTTTAGGTAGGCTGTGGCCGACACCCACGTTGGGCTTCCGCTTGAAGGTTGCCGAGTACATGTCGTGTAAACGACGATAAGTGGTGGAAGCGTGTGTGAAGAAGTATACCCCTGCAGGGTTAAATATGATCTATTCGAATAGCCGTGTCCACGGAGAAGGACTTCTGGGTTACCTATATCAGTTCATAGACAAGTAAATGGATACTACTAAAAGCCTCAAGATAAGTGTGAGTATCGTGGATGGCCCTCTCGGGGATGACGAGAGAGGATCCACGGTGGGGTATTGTGATGGTGGATAGTGGACTCGTGTGCGATAAAATGCTTTACAAAGTGTGTCACGTTGGATAGCTTAGCCAAGAGTCAAAGCTGGCTTGCTGCAATTAACTCCACTTCCTTCCTTGAGAATGTGCATGTATGATAGGATTCTGTGGTAAGACTTGCTGAGTACTTTGTACTCATGTTTGCTTAATCAATATTTTCAGAGGACTATACTACCCCCTCCGACGGATTCTATGTAGATGTTGACTTCGACGAGTAAGCTAGCCACCCAGGTGGCGATCTAAGACTTGTGAAGGGCCATTGTAGATAGAAAGGCTCCAACAAGCTTTCTTTCTTTCTAGAGTGCGTACTCGAGACTACTTTGCTTCGCATGTGCTTGTATGATTGTATGACTTGAGTGTTGGGTCATGTGACCCCTACTGTATGATGTGTTATGTATGGCTCCTCGGAGCCTCTTAAATAAAGTACTTGAGTTGTAGAGTTTTGTTGTGATGCCTTGTTGTATTTACTCATATCGGGCATATTATGTGTATGATTGAAATGCTTGGTATGAGTGGGATCCGACAATCTAGTTGTTTATCCTTGGCAGCCTCTCATATGGGGAAATGTAGTCTCGTGCTTACGAGCGATAGTAGTCCGCTTCTGCCCGGTTCACGGAGTCCTGCTAGCCCAAAGACTACTGCTTGGACACTTGATCGGCCGGCATGTGATTCATTTCGTTCCTATGTCTGTCCTTCGGGAAATGTCACGCGGTGATACTTGAGTCCTGCCTAGCTGCTACAGCCGGGATACCGAGTCTCATAGCCCAGTGCTACAGCCCAAGTTCATACGCTGATGACCGACATGCTCGAAGTGTTTCATGTATGCCTGTCCCCATAGGTTAGTGCCGCTTTGGGTTCACGACTAGCCATGTCGGCCCGGTTCTTTGTCATGTGGATGCTAGCGACACTGTCATATCGTGAGCCAAAAGACGCATAAACGGTCCGGGCCATGGTAAGGCGACACCCGTGGGGATACCGTGCGTGAGGCCGCAAAGTGATATGAGGTGTTACCAGCTAGGTCGATGTGACTTGGAATCGGGGTCCTGACAGCCCCATTCGAAATTCTCTATGGCAGAAAGTGCCGTACTCCTCTCAATTGGTCTGAGACAGGTGAACGCCAACTTCTTGGCAATGACTTGATCACAGAAGCAGAAGAAATGTGCCAAGTCATTCGTGAGAATCTCAAAGCCGCGCAATCGCGCCAGAAGAGCTATTATGATGATAAGCACCGTGATGTGACTTTTGAAATCGGAGACCATGTCTACCTCCGCGTCTCTCCAATGAAAGGCACTCGCGCCCGGTATCAAAGGAAGCTTGCCCCTAGATCGTGGGTCCTTTCAAGATCATTGGGAAAAGAGGCGATCTCGCCTATCAACTTGAGCTTCCATCCAACTTTGCAAACGCACGATGTGTTTCACGTGTCACAGCTTCGCAAGTGCTTCAAGACTCTGAACGCACTATCAACTTCAAGAGATTGACCTTCAAGAAGATCTCTCTTATCATGAGCACCCGTTGCTATTCTTGAAGAAACCGGCGCAAGACTCGCAACAAGTCAATCAAATTCCTGAAAGTGAAGTGGTCACACCATTCCGACCGAGAAGCTACCTGGGAGCGCGAGGATCACCTCCGTTCCGAATATCCGGAGTTCTTTCAGTCCTAGATCTCGGGACGAGATCCTCTTGTAGTGGTGGAGTGTTGTAACACCCCGGAAGTAACTTTCCATATTTGTAACTCCGACTCTTGCCATTTTCGGCATTTATATATGATATTCCCTCCGTGGTTGGGTTTTCTCCTTTTTGCAGTTGTCCATGTCATGCATTTTATTTTATGTCATCATGTGCATCGCATTTGCATACGTGTTCGTCTCATGATTCCGAGCATTTTTCCCGTTGTCCGCTTTTGCAATCCAAGCACTCCTATCTCCCCGGCGGTCCCTTTTACGTTTTTCCGTGCGGGTATTAAACCTTCTCGAAATGGACCGAGGTTTGTCTAGTGGCCTTGGTATAACACCGGAGACCACCGGTCAAGTTTCGGTCATTTGGAGCTCGTTTGGTACTCCAACGGTTAACATGACTTTCGAAAGGCCTATTTTAAGTTGCAGCCCAACACCCCTTCAAAACAGCCCAATAACCCATCTAAGTCACCTCCATGCTCTCCGTCGTTCGATCACGATCGTGTGGCGAAAACTACACCTCATTTGGACTCTCCTAGCTCCCTCTATGCCTATTTAAGCAAACCCTCCAAATCCGGACGAAACCCTAGTCTCCTCGCCCTTCAAGGCCGGACGAAATCCGGACGGCGGACACATCCGCCCGCCGCCCGGACCTCTCGCGCCCGGCCACGTGGCGCAGCCCGCGCCCACCGCCGCCGACCCGTGGGCCATGAGGCCGTGCAGGGCCCTCCCGCCCATCCGCGCCCGCGCCCGGCGACCTCCGTCCCGCGCCGCGCCGTCTCCGCCGATCTCCGGCGACTCCAGCGCCACCGAGCCGCCTCCGGCCCGCCCCGGCAGCGAGCTCGCCGAGCCCGCCAGCGCCCGCCGCTGAGCTCCTCCGGGCCTCAAGGCCTTCGGGCCGGCCGTCCCCGGCGACCCATCGCCGCCCGCCGCCTCCCGTCCGGTGTGGCGCGCCCGGCAGCCGCCGCCCTTCGGCGAGGTCCTCCACCGCCCGACGCCGATCCGATCGGTCGGGCCCGATCCGACCTCGGAGCCGCGAGCCGTTGACTCTCCCCTCCTTTTTCTCTAAGTCCTTAATCTCTTGTAATTTTGTGCAATATTCAACATGCTATATCTTCGCATCCGTAGATCCATTTTTCGCGTATAATATGTCAAAATGTTCGTCTCGAAGAGTAGATCATTTCATTCCATTGCATCATTTTCATTTGAGCTCATCTTGATGCCCGAAATGCTGTTGGAAGCGTGCAATGTGCTGATAGTTTCTGATTTTTATCAGAAGTTGCACTTTTGTTATTTTTGCCATGATTAATATGTGCACCCTATGAATTTGATTCCTACATGTGTTTTGTAAAATGCCATGTCATCTTTCCAGGGGTGTATGCCATGTATTTTTGTGATCTATGTGGTGACTAGCACAAGCATGCAAAGTAGGTGTCCTAATGTTGCTGATTTCAGCCCTGTTTTAGCTGATTTTGATGCCATGTTTGCTTGATGATACCGAGAGATCTATGCATATTTTGAGATACTTCAGTAAGGGTGTTTTGTAAAGCATGACTTGCTCTATCAATCCATGCCTTTGTTTGCAATTATGGGATGCCATAGCTTGAGTCAATCGAGCTCTACTTTTGCTATCAAATGTTTCCTGGCAGATTGTATACGTGTTATTCAATTTTGCCTAGCTTGTTGTGGTTGACCCGTATAGGCTATATTAGTGTTCTTGCCATGTATGTCTTCTATGTCATGTCTTCTTGATTTATGTATGCTTAGTTTATCATTTGAGGCTCTGTAGTGAGTGCATTGAGCTTGTTAACATGCCATCTCGTTATCAGTTTTTGACATGTCAAGTTGCTGAATCTGTTAACGAGACTTTCAATATTGACATGGGTGTTACTATATTTTCTAGTCCTTTTTGGCTTATGGTCAGGAAGGGACTTTTGAAATATGCTTTGAGTAGATTCATGCCATGCCTTGTTTTGCTATTTTAAGGTCCTGTAGCATGTAGTTTTGATGATCTGAACATTGCAACCTGTTACTGTTTTTGCTATGTCCAGCCTGATTATTATTGCTCTTTTGCCATGCTTGTTTGAACATGTTATGATGTGAACTAGCCGTAGCTCAGTGCTCATCTTTTGTCGAGCATCATGTGTAGATCACTGCCATATGCTTTGTTGTTACGTTTGGGTGCAGTAGCTTAATTAATTGTTGCTTGCTAAGTGGCATCATGCTGTTAATGGCAGATTTGCGCCATTCTTGTTTTGCTTGCCATTTGCAAACCGTGCATCCGTTTCCGGTGATCTTTATATCGATTTCAACCGAAATCATCTCATCTTTCCAGTGGCATACTTGGTTTGTCAAGTTGATGCCTGGTTCATCATTTACCTTCCGGAGCGCACATAAGCATTGCATATCTCATCATGCATATCATGTCATGTTTTGCATCATGTTGATTGTGCATTGCACCGTGATTTATTGTGGTTCCTTTGTTTGTGTTGTTGCTTTGGGTAGAGTCGGGAGACGAGTACGTGAACGAGGAGCCTGTTGAGAACGCTTTCGAGGATCAAGCTTTCGACAACTCTGAGAACATTGCAGGCAAGATGACCATACCCTCGAAATCACTTCTATCTTTTCTATGCTAGTTGCTCGCTCTTTTGCTATGCCTATGCTGCGATGCCTACCACTTGCTATATCATGCCACCCATATTGCCATGTCAGCCCCTAACCATCCTTTCCTAGCAAACCGTTGATTGGCTATGTTACCGCTTTGCTCAGCCCTCTTATAGCGTTGCTAGTTGCAGGTGAAGCTGAAGCTTGTTCCTTGTTGGAACATGGAGATGTCGTTCCTCTTTGGAACATGTTTACTTGTTGGGGATATCACAATATATATCTGCTATAATTAATACATCTATATACTTGGTAAAGGGTGGAAGGCTCGGCCTTATGCCCAGTGTTTTGTTCCCTCTTGCCACCCTAGTTTCCGTCATACGGTGTTATGTTCCTTGATTTTGCGTTCCTTACGGTTGGGTGATTTATGGGACCCCTTGACAGTTCGCTTTTAACAAGACTCGTCCAAGAAGGCCCAACTTTGGTTTTACCATTTGCCACCTAAGCCTTTTTCCCGGGTTTCGCGAGCCCGAGGGTCATCTTATTTTAAACCCCGGGCGGTGCTCCTTCGAGCGTTGGTCCAAACTAGAGCACCGTCGGGACCATTCCTTGGCAACATGGATTACGTCGGTTCCTCAGACGCTTCGCTTATCCGGTGTGCCACGAGAACGAGATATGTGCAGCTCCTATCGGGATTTGTCGCACAATCGGGCGGCTTTGCTGGTCTTGTTTTATTGCTGTCGAAATGTCTTGTAGTCCGGGATTCGAGATTGATCGGGTCTTCGGTAGAAGGAATATCCTTCGTTGACCGTGAGAGCTTATAATGGGCTAAGTTGGGACACCCTGCAGGGTAATATCTTTCAAAAGCCGTGCCATGGTTATGAGGCAGATGGGAATTTGTTAATGTCGGTTGTAGATAACCCAAAGTGGACCTCAATAAAATACACATCAACGCGTGTGTAACGTGATGGTCTCTTCTCGGCGAGTCCGGAAGTGAACACGGTGTTGGAGTTATGTCGGCGTAAGTAGTTCAGGATCACTTCTTGATCGCTATTAGTTTCACGACCGCGCTTTGCTTCTCTTCTCGCTCTCTTTTGCGATGTAGCCACCATATATGCTAGTCGCTTGCTGCAGCTCCACTTTATTATCTTGTCCTTCCTATAAGCTTAAATAGTCTTGATCTCGCTGGTGTGAGATTGTTGAGTCCCGTGACTCACAGATACTTCAAAACAGTTGCGAGGTTCCGATGAGGCCGGTGCAGGTGATTCAACCGAGCTCAAGTGGGAGTTCGACGAGGAACGTGGTCGTTACTATGTGTCGTTTCGGATGATCGAGAGTGGTGCCCAGTTGGGACGATTCGGGATCTGTGTTAGCATTTGGGGTATCTTCTTTTATTTTGGTTCGTGAGTCGGACCTTGAGTGTACTCTGAATGATGGATGTTTATTTATGTCTTGTGTGAAGTGGCGATCGTAAGCCAACTATGTATCTTTCCCTTAATTATTACATGGGTTGTGTGAAGATTACCTCACTTGCGACATTGCTTTCAATGCGGTTATGCCTCTAAGTCGTGCCTCGACACGTGGGAGATATAGCCGCATCGGGGGCGTTACAGTTCCCTTGTCATGGAAATGCTTGGTTCCTTAGAGAGGAGTGGATTGCGGATACACATGGTCTTTGATGCGGAAGTATACTTCTTGAAGATGGTGGTTGGTGTAGTTCTTCCTCCTAGACATGAAGATCTTCGGATGTTCCTTGACCAGCTCAACGATTCTTCTTCCGTCTTTGGGTAGACAAGTATGTCATCAAATAAAGATGACAACTAACTTGTCCAAGCACTCCATGAAGTCTATGGGGTACGCAAAGTGGGCTGAGGCATTGGTGATGGTCACGGTTGAGCATTGGCCAAGGTCTTATCGATCTAGAGCCAAAGCCCAAGGTCAGGATCCGACCATGTGGTGGCTTGGTAGGGCGTAAGGGTTTCAAGGATTCTAGTGTGCGAGTGAATGTTTATCATCCCATCCTTGAGCACAGTTTCTGAGATGCCAATAGTTCTACCTAGTCTTCACCTCATATTACCAAAAGAATCATCTCGTATAGGTCAACTCCAATCATCACTCATGTTATTCATATCCTCATGGCTCTCGAGGGGAGGTCTAACAAAATCATTCATGACAACTATTCCCAAACTCATATCTATGCAAAAGTCCAGGGGTAGAACATACAAGTTGCTAAGCTTGAATTTAATCACCACAATCCAAGTGCTCAGTCTATTGATCCAAGGTCTATGTTAGTGCATCTCTATCCTAAGGAAACACGTAGTATGCCACTCCAAGATCTAGTTTCCTTTCCTATGAATCTACTCCAAAAGCCCATTAGCTACATAATTCATTAATTCTACAAATCCAATGTCTATGGTGTCCCACATGATCTTCTAATGCCCTATAATCCCAAATACTTGAAAGGGCTACCTTGCTATAGTCAGTCCACCAATTTCCATTATCATGGTCATGTAAACTCCAAGGTCAAGCATATATAGATCCTAAATAAATTCGACAATTAATCCGGTCTCCTAGTTTATGGTCCACCGAGAAACATGGTATCATGATCAAGATCATTAGTCTAAATCCAATTTACTCCGAACCATGTAAAATTACTCTGCATCCATACTCCACTATGGTAACCTATTTAATCCAAATCTCATGTCCCATGAGAGTTTCCACACTTTCCCCAAGTCATTATCGTAATATCAACTATCTCCTATCAATATCCCCTGGCTAAGACAAATCCCTATTCCTCCAAGAATTCCAGCTTGCGATCATAATTGTCCTACTAAATCCAGTTTACTCAAGGGTAATGAAAGCTATGCTAATCCATAATCACGATCCCACCAAGTTCATCTACCAACATGGTAGCCTTATAATCTACCAAAGAGTCTCGGATAATTCCTCAAGGTCACTGATATAAACTCATCAAGTCATTTGTCCTCTGTTCATATATCCCCCAAATTGGTCTTTCCTATGGCATCATCAGTTCTGGTGCTACCTTAGGATGACAATGTGCTCGCTCACTACGTCCACCAGTTCCATAATGAACCCAGTCCTGTGCAAGGTTACGGAGGCTTAACTGGTTCTCTTGTGATTCCGTAGGTTAAGATCAGGTTTAAGGTTTCGGGCTGGGGTATCTCGTGAAGTCTTGTAGGGTATAGGGATAGGGTTCTAGTCTTGAGGCGTAAACATAGCTCTATGGGGTTCCACTTGGTCGAGGAGGCTGTAGCAAAAGTCTTCAGTGCTTGTTGGTCGCCGAGGTACAATCCCTGGTGTATCTTGTCTTGCCGGTCTTCAGTTGATGAGAGAGATGAGAGAGAAAAGTGGCATAGATGGGGAATGCCTAAAGGGGGTTCTATAGTGCAGGTGCAAACAAACGGGTGCCAAAAAGGGCCAAACAAAGGAAAACAAGGAAGGTGATATAGTCGCGTACTTGTTGCCTAGGGCAAAAGTGCGACTTATATCAAAACATAAACAAATAAAAACAAGCAACACACAGTCATGGTTCTATTGAACCATCATACGGACTCGATTAGCATAGGGGTACACGACTCATCCTACCCTAGGGGTTCTCGGACTAAGTAGTCGTGCTTTACTTCGTGCCTCGTGCGTCTTACAGGTTTTCCTCGGGTGTTGCTCGTCTCTTGTAGTTGTTCGATGAAACAATCTAGGTCGATCCTGAAGATTCTTCAACAACTTCTCGCCTGTTGAAGTGATGGGGTGAAGGTGGCTCCTCGTAACTGGCATTGACTTGGTCTTCTATTGTCTTCTTAATCACGACGATCCCTTTTTGTCTTCTAAGCCGTCGATGGTACCAGGTAGGTAATCCTTTATGCAATGACATTATCAAGGCATAATAGAGGTCCATCATGTCGGTTACGTTGATGACAACATCGACACCAAGAGCGGGGGATGAGGGGAACCATTTTCCTGCTCACTATGGTGAGGCGGACCAAATGGCTAGGTTCTCATCCGTCGGTGGTTGCCGATACAACAACAGTAGTGACAGGGTTACTCTATTAGCGATGTATATCATGATCTTGCATATCCTATGCCCTGATCATCGTAGGCTAAGGTTGCATCATCTTGGGACAGTGTCAAGGGTGTCACCATCTCCTGGGTCTTCAGGTCCTCATTCCTTGAGGATGTATCTTCTGTTGGTATCGTCTTGTTGTGATGTCGCCAATCTTGTGTTCAGGAGATGTGGGTGAACGTCTGGCAAGGCATCTTCCTTCTATATTATCCACGAGGATTACAAGGAATCCAGTGGTAAGGGGCATAAGGGTTCTAACGACCAAAGGTTTTGAAGGGGAAGAGATTAATAAGGAAAGTTGTCACATCCTACTTAGTCCATGCATTAGAGTGTTGCATCATGTTTATCTTTCATCAGAAATTTGAAATGGGGAAGACAGAACCCCCAGAACCCCTTTGAATCCAACTAGGGTTTACTAAAAATATTTTCAATGAACCTGAAATGCCCTTCTAAAATGTTCATCACCTTTGCCTTGGTCCTAAACCACTGTCAGAAGTGCACAGATTTCTAGGTCACTCTAAGGTCACTAGATTAAATCTCTAGCTATTTGAATTTGGGCATTTAAATTATATAAAATATTTCAAATACTCAAATAATCCCAAACTAAAATGTTCCATGCTGGATATATTCCAACTAAGGACCAGTGCAGTTTGGTGATTTTGGAGTTGCCTAGGTATTTTAGAAATGCAACAAAGTTACGTAAAATAGAAAAAAAAGAAAACGAAAAACTCTTACTGGCGCCACCCAGCTGCCCCCTGCTGCCCAGCCCAGCCACCGCGCCAATGAGCTGTAGCTGCTTATTAGGCAGTAGTAGCTGCTCGACGGCGAAAGCACAAGATGCGTGCACGCAGCTGCCCGCCGCCTCGCCGCTCCCCTCGTCCAGCTGCCGACGTGGGACGAGCTCTCTCGCTCTCCCCGACCCCGTAGACACCTGCTCCTCCCCCTGGCTCCTCCCTCTCGCCCTCCCCGACGTCGCCCGAGGCGTCGTCGTCGCCGCCGCTCGCCACAGTCGCATCCAACGCCGTCCCCGCGCCCTCTCACCGTGTCCGAACGGTTCGCCGTCTTCGACTATGTCGACTAGCCAAGCCGCACGACGCCAGAGCCACTGCATCATCCCTGCCGCCGTCATCTTCAACCTCGGGCCGCCCAGATCGCCGTCGCCGTTCCAACCGCACCGAGTCTTCCCCGAGCACGCTGACCACCTCTACGACTTTTCTGTGAGCTGTTGAACCTCCCCGTGTTCTCCTTTTCGCCCCTAGCTTACCGTAGACGCCGCGCCTCTTGTGCCCGAACGCACCGCCGCCTGATCACGTCGCCGGCGTTGCTCCGGTGACCATTTGGTCACGGGCTTATGTCCGTCACCCTCCTCGCACCGCGTAGAGTCTGTAGGTGCTAGTGCCACATCGCCTAGGCCACTGCAGCCACGCAGCGACGAAGCTGACCGAGCCGCCTCCGCCGAACTCGTCGCCGGTGATGCTCCGGCCACTCCCCGGCCAAGCCATCACCACGGCTGGATGCGGGCGAGCACCAGCTGCCTGTAGCTGCTCTTCGCGTAGCAAATGAAGCCCTGTGGGCTAAACCAGCAGCACGCCGTCGCGTCTGGCCTCTCCGGCGGCTAAAGGCCGGCAGGCTTTGACCCATTGACCGGCGGGTTTGACCCCGCTGACACAGTTGACTAGGTGGGGCCCTCTGCTAATTAACCTAGTTTAGGTTTAATTAATTCTAGTTAGTCTAATTAGCTCTCGACATGCGGGACCAAGCTGGGCAGGTTGACTGGACGCCTAATTGACCCCCGACGTCACTCGACGCTTGCACGACACAATAATTAATTTCTGGATTTATTTGTACAGGAAATCCCAGAAATTGTTGCAAACTTCAAAAATCATAGAAATTAATCAGTAACTCCAAATGCAAAGTTTTATATATGAATTTTGATCAAAAATTCAATCTATCCATTGGTTATGGTTTCATGCATGATGTAACAAGTTAACCTTGTTGTTTAAGCGAGATAAGATAATGCACCTTTATGGTTATGTTAAATGAGCTACCATTTGAATCTTTGATTCAAATGAGCTCATCCCTTTCTGTTTTAGCTTGCATTAGGCCAACACACATTCATATTCCCATGTCATAGCATGCATCATATTGTTGCATATTGTCATGTGTTGTTTATGTTCGGTGTGTCTTTCGTGATAGGTTCTGCCTCCGAGGATAACCCCGAATATCCGTCTGAAGGGCAGTATCATACCACCACTACATCAGGCAAGCAACCCATTGATCATTCCGATACAAACCCATGTTCTCGCTTCTGCTCTTGTTTACTGCATTAAGACAACGCGATTCAAACTATTGTGTGTTGCGGTAGTTGAACCCACTTCCTTTGCATGACCTGTCATTGCCACAATAACTAGATGAAACCCACTAGTATGTGTAGGAGTTGATTGAGCCATGTTTGTGATTCCTACCATGCTCTGCTTGCTATGCTTAGAGTTGTGTCAGGTCTGGCTCATCGGGATGATGAACTGGAGTGAAAGGTTGTGTCGGGTTCGAGAGTGAAAGTGTTGAACACATTTTGGTAAACGTATCGATGAGAGGCCATGTAGGAGTACATGGTGGGTTGTTTCATTCAAGCCGTCCCTAAGAACTGAGATCTATGTGTGTGATTTAAGACTTAGCTACTACCACGCATTGGGCCCGAAACCAATGGACCCTATCGACTTATTAACCACTCTTGTCCTCAGTCCGGGAGTTGCAAGTAGTTTCGTGTTTGTAGCATCTTTGGGGCTGCACATAGCGCTGACCTTAGGGGTGGGCTGTGTTGCGGTAGGCACGTGGCCGGTGTACCGATTCGCCTGTTTGGTGTCTCGGGAACCCTACACACATCGTTCGGGGCCGTTAGTGGAAACGTCGGCGGACTCCTGCGGATGGAACCCGAATAGGCGATAAACCTGGACTAGGGACTCGTGTGTTTAGTCGGTCGTGGCCGACACCCTCGCTGGGCTTCCGCTTGAAGGTTGCCGAGTACATGTCGTGTAGCGCGATAAGTGGTGAGAGCGTGTGAAGAAGTACACCCCGCAGGGTATAAAACTATTGAATAGCCGCGTCCATGTAAAGGACTACTTGGTCACCTATACGGTTCATAGACAAGTAAATGGATACTACTAAAAGCCTCAAGATAAGTGTGAGTATCATGGATGGCCCTCTCGTGGGTTGACGAGAGGATCCACGGTGGAGTATTGTGATGGTGATTAGTGGACTCGTGTGCGACAAATGCTTTTCAAGTGGTGTCACGAGGATAGCTTAGCCAAGAGTCAAAGCTGGCTTGTCTGTAATAACTCCACTACCTTCTTGAGAATGTGCATGTATAATAGGATTACATTGTAAGACTTGTTGAGTACCTCCGCACTCATGTTTGCTTAATTAATGTTTTCGCACGACAACACCGCCCCCTCCGATGGGTTTTATGTAGACCTTGACGTCGGCAGTGAACTAGCCAACGTGTGGTGATCCAAGGCTTGTGAAGGGCCTTTGTAGATAGAAGGGCTTCATCAAGCTTTCTTTCTTTTTAGAGTCTATACTCGAGACTAGTTTGCTTCGCATGTGCTTGTATGTTAGTATGACTTGAGTGTTGGGTCATGTGACCCCTATCTGTATGGATATGTTATGTATGGCTCCTGAGCCTCTTAAATAAAGTACTTTGAGTTGTAGAGTTTTGTTGTGATGCCATGTTGTATGTACTCATATCGGGCATATTGTGTGTATGATTGAAATGCTTGGTATGAGTGGGATCCGACAATCTAGTTGTTTATCCTTGGCAGCCTCTCATGTGGGGAAATGTAGTCTCGTGCTTCCGAGCGATAGTAGTCCGCTACTGCCCGGTTCACCGAGTCCGCTAGCCCAAAGACTACTGCTTTGGACACTTGGTGGCGGCATGTGTTTCACTTGTTCCTATGTCCGTCCTTCGGGAAATGTCACGCGGTGATATTCGGAGTCCTGCCTAGCCTGCTACAGCCCGGGATACCGGAGTCCTGTTAGCCCAGTGCTACAGCCCGAATTCATACGTTGACGACCGACATGCTCGATGTGATTCATGTATGCCTGTCCCCATGGGTTAGCGCCGCTTTGGGTTCACGACTAGCCATGTCGGCCTGGATTCTCTGTCATGTGGATGCTAGCGACACTATCATATACGTGAGCCAAAAGTCGCAAATGGTCTCGGGCCATGGTAAGGCGACACCCGTGGGAATACCGTGCGTGAGGCCGCAAAGTGATATGAGGTGTTACCGGCTAGGTCAATGTGACTTGGAATCGGGGTCCTGACAGCGTTGGCATCAGAGCCGGATTGCTTGTAGGTTCGCTAAGCCAAACTGGTCGATGTCGAGTCTAGAAATGCTTTAGTTATATGTAGGGGAATTGATTGTGGGAGGGACGTAAGGCTCTTTTTACTCCTTTACCTTATGCCCTCTGATCTGAGTCATCCTCTTCTCATTCTACGTGGGTATAGGACTAGGCTCTCTTCTCTCTATCAGGTTCAGGTGTTACTAATCCGTAGTAACTTATAGGATTGTTGGTTACAGCCTCAGTTTAGTTTCTACTATTTTTAGTATGCTATCAGTTGAACCAGAACCTTGATATGATGTTGTTGAGTGGTTTTGCAATCTGATTTTGAATGTCTCAAATATGTTCTTGAGCATTTACAGATGTTATGCTGTCCGATTTTCCCTAGAAATTCTAATGTCTTTGCATTGTGGCTGTGCTTTTAGATGGCCACTCGTGCTCAAAACCAAGTGGTTCGTCTGACCAGGTGCATCGATGTGCCCGGTCATACGGCTATGTTAGTCCGGGTTATGATTGAGACGGGTTACCGTTGGTATCCCGAATACACCGTCGAAGAGCAATTCTGAGACTTTAATCAAAGCCAATACCTCTGCACTCTCAGGATATTTCCTTCATATCCTGGATCGACTGAGCCTCTTCACCACTCCTATGGACTCGGGGTCACTATTGAGATAGCTGTGCAGGATGCTGCATACTCTATGATGACCATCATGCGAGTCAGATCGGCTGCCGGAACACCGAGTTCCGTTATATGCCGCTCGCTCCCTGTGGGCGCAAGGGTATCTTCAGGCCATCTATGTTGATTCGGTCGGGAGGACTCACTAACCCGCACCACCTTTGAGATGCTCGAGGATAAGGACCGAGAGAATCGGGCCTTGAGAATGGAGCTTTTCAACACCCGTGCCGATCATTGGGCCACTTTGACTCGGTTTGCACCGGTGTGCAAGATGGATGTATGGATACGAGGGATCTCAGATCTGTGAGATCTGCTCTGCCGGACATGATGGATTGGCGTGATGTGGGAGGCATCACCCCACCCCGTGGTCCCCGCAGGCCACCGTTTGTTGGTCCAAGACCTCATCCTAGCCCTTATGGTCCACAAGCTCCACAGGACCGTCTGTTTCCAGATAATCATGTTGAGCTTCCAGGCTATGGACGTGACTTCTATGAGGACTACTACGGAGCTGTCTGAGTTAGTAGTAGTATCCCTAGTATTGTAATAGTTGTATTTCCACCGTCCTGCGTGACCTGTGGAATATGACTTAGTGTGTATCATTCCGGAAGTGTAGAAAAATAATGTATAGGAGTTTGGAATGCTTTCGATGAGATGTAACGCCTTTCACTGTAGTTGTACTCTAGCCGGGCTTGTACTAAACTATGAATGGTGTGTATGACCGTTGGTATATATATGGCAGTTTCTATATTACCATGTCATACGGATGAACATCCCTGCATTCCGTGTTATCCATTACATTCCGCACTTCCTTGCTAAATTTTGCCATCCTTGTCTAAACCGTTGTTTTGTTTCCTAGGATGGTCAACACCCGCAACAACCCTGCTGCTCCGGAGTAGGGAGAAGCCAGCGCAGCTAGGAATGTAAATCTGCCTCAACCGCCTTCTTTGGCCGAAGTTATGTTGGAGGCAGAACGCAACAAGCGTGAGACCAATCGCTTGCTGGAGCGGATTGAGCAGAATACCGCACGCCAGCCAAGGAATGATCTGGTGTCACTCAATGAATTTGTCAAGCTGTATCCACCAAAGTTCAAAGATTCCGTTGAGCCTCTCGATGCGGATGACTGGCTTCGCAGCATCACCCACAAGCTCCGTTCTGCCAACGTGGCTGAAGCTGATAAGGTTACCTTTGCTGCCTACCACCTCGAAGGCCCTGCTAGCCTTTGGTGGGAGAATTTCGAGGCTATGCGCCCGGTTGGCCAAATCACTACCTGGGCTGAGTTCAGTGCGGCTTTTCGTGAGCATCACATCTCGGAAGGTCTCATGGATCGTAAGAGGGAAGAGTTCTGCAACTTCAACCAGGGTAGACTGACTGTGGATGCATACAGCCGTGAGTTTGGAAATCTAGCACGTTATGCTCCTGAAGAGGTTTCTATCGACGCCAAGAAGCGTGCAAGGTTCCGCAAGGGACTTAGCCCGAAGCCATTGTGATCTTCGTCACACGAGTGCACCTCCTTCCGAAGTTAGTCAACAAGGATATCGGTCTTAAACCGGATACCGACTTTGAAGCTTCACGCAAGCACTCCGTGACTTTGGTTCTTCATCCGCTCGATCTCGAACCGCCGGTCTGGATTCCAAGCACCGCTCGCCACCCAGATTCACTCCGAGGCCATCCTTTGAGCGCCTCGCCCCAACCAGCAGTTTGCACCGCCTAAGGCCTATGGTGGCCCGCTGCTAATGCTGCTCCACGTCCCAATGTGATAACCTGTTTCAAGTGTGAGAGACGGGTCAATACATCCGTGAGTGTCCCTGTAACAACCCCAGTCAGATCGGAAAGTCATTGGCCGTGGTAAGCCAGCGGGGAAGGTGCTCTACGCTAAACCAGCCGCCATCGCCGTGGCCACGTCAACTATGTTTCAGCCGAGGAAACCCATGAGGATCTCAATGTTGTTCTCGATGCGCGCCTTGTTAAGCGCCATCCGCAATCTGTTCTCTTTGATCTTGGAGCATCTCATTCATTTATTTCGAGAGCTATGCTCGATTGCACAACACCACATTTTGTGACATGCACACCTCTATGGAAATTCAGACTCTCGGTTCTAGATGGCAAACCTCTAGAATAAGTCATGGGAATGAAATCCTTGTCGATAGATTAGTCTTTCTTGCATCTCTAATAGCTCTCAAGTCCTCGGACATAAACATCATCTTGGGTATGGACTGGATGTCAGCCCATTATGCTAAGATTGATTGCTCTACTAGGACTGTTCAACTCACCCATCCTTCGGCAAGACAGGTTAATGTTTTAACCCGAGTGTCTAAGCGCCGACTCTACTCTTTAAATGCCAACCCCTTCCGCACCTCAAGATATTCCGTAGTCCGTGATTTTCGGATGTCTTTCAGAAGAACTGCCGGTGTTCCACCGACAGGATGTCGAGTTCGTGATAGATCTTGTTCCCGGAACCGTTCCAATCTCTAGAAGACCTTATAAGATGGCACCCCTAGAACTAGCCGAGCTTAAGAAACAACTCGATGAGTCCTTGCAAAAGGGTTTCATCCGTCCTAGTTCATCTCCATGGGCTTGCCCCGTCCTCTTCGTCAAGGAGAAGGATGGAACGGATCAGATGGTTGTAGATTACCGACCTGTCAATTTGGTCACTATCAAGAACAAGTATCCGCTCCCCAAGATCAATGATCTGTATGATCAGCTCGCTGGATCCTCAGTCTTTTCCAAGATGGATTTGAGGTTGGGTTACCATCAAATCAAAATCAAGAACGGGGACATTCCTAAATCGGCCTTTGTTACTCGTTATGGCCAATACGAGTATACCGTCATGTCCTTCGGGTTAACCAATGCTCCAGCCACTTTCTCTCGGTTAATGAACTCGATCTTCATGGAGTATTTGGATAAATTCGTCGTGGTTTACCTCGATGATATACTCATCTACTCCAAGAATGAGGAAGAACATGCCGAACATCTAAGGCTAGTATTGATGAAACTTCGAGAGCATCGCCTTTGTGCCAAATTCTCTAAGTGTGAGTTCTGGTTACCAGAAGTGACCTACCTAGGCCATGTAATCTCTAGTAAGGGCATTGCTGTCAATCCCGAGCGAGTTCAAGCCGCCCTGATGGACTCCACCCGAATCGGTCAAGCAAGTTCGAGTTTCTCGGTTTAGCGAGCTATTGCCGCCGCTTCATCGAGAATTTCTCCATGGTTGCTAAGCCTCTAACCGAACTCCTCAAGAAAGATAAAAAGTTTGAGTGGGCCCCACAGTGCGAGTTCAGCTTTCAGGAACTGAAAAGACGCCTGACATCTGCACCCATACTTGTACCACCAGATTTTTCTAAAGACTTTATTATCTATTGCGACGCCTCGCGACAAGGACTAGGTTGCATACTCATGCAAGATCGTCATGTGATTGCCTACGCTTCCCAACAGTTGCGTCCACATGAGGATAACTATCCCACACACGATCTAGAGCTTGCGGCAGTGGTCCATGCACTCAAAACCTGGCGACATTACCTTCTTGGTAATCGTTGCGAAATTTACACTGATCACCAAAGTCTGAAATACATCTTCACCCAACCGGATTTGAATCTCAGGCAAAGACGTTGGGTCGAGTTGATTACAGATTACGACTTAGGAATATCTTACACCCTAGGCAAAGCCAATGTCATGGCTGACGCACTAAGTCGCAAATATTATTGTAACAATCTGATGTTACAACAAAGTCAACCATTTCTCCATGAGGAATTTCGTAAGCTTAACCTTCACATTGTTCCTCGAGGATTCCTTTCCACCCTGGTGGCGAAACCTACCCTTACGGATCAGATCATCAAGGCACAGAAGGTAGATCCGGAATTTCCGTATCAAGAGAAACATCAAGAAAGGAGTCACAGATTGTTTCTCCATTGATGAACAAGGTGTCGTGTTCTTTGGAGACCGCCTAGTGGTTCCCAAGGTACGCAACCTCGAGGCGATTGATCCTTAAGGAAGCTCATGAATCTCCTCTCACCATTCATCCCGGTAGTACTAAATGTATCAAGACCTACGCCAGAGGTTTTGGTGGACTAGGATGAAGAGAGAAATCGCTCAATACATTGCTAATTGCGACGCGTGTCGTCGAGTTAAAGCAGAGCATCAACGGCCTCTTGGCACCCTTCAACCTTTGGCAATCCACGAATGGAAATGGGATAAAATCGGTATGGATTTCATTACCGGGTTTCCTGGGACCAAGAGAGGGAATAATGCTATCTTCGTTGTCGCCGATCGCCTTTCCAAAGTAGCCCACTTCCTACCCGCTCGTGAGGGTATAACCGCTAGCCAGCTAGCTGATTTGTACATCTCTCGAATAGTGTCCCTTCATGGTGTTCCATTGGAGATTAACTCAGACCGTGGAAGTCTCTTCACCTCTCGATTTTGGGAAAGTTTCCAAAATGCTATGGGAACTCGTCTCTTCTTTAGCACCGCCTTCCATCCCCAATCAAGTGGTCAAGTAGAACGAGTCAATCAAATTCTGGAGGATATGCTTCGAGCTTCACATCTCTTTCGCATGAATTGGGAGAAATACCTTCCATTCGCCGAAGTTCGCTTATAACAATAGTTATCAAGCTAGCTTGGGCAAAGCTCCTTTCGAAGTTCTTTATGGACGAAAATGTCGAACGCCTCTTAACTGGTCAGAAACCGGGGAGAGACAACACTTTGGCCCGGATATGATCCAGGAAGCAGAAGAGCAGGTTCGGGTTATTCGTGAGAAATTGAAAACAGCCCAATCTCGTCAAAAGAGCCAATATGACCGCAAGCATAAGCCTATGGCTTATGAAGTTGGCGAGAAGGCTTATCTTCGGGTTACTCCTTTGAAGGGAACCCATCGATTCGGTATCAAAGGCAAGTTGGCTCCTCGTTACATTGGACCCTTTTGCATTCTTGCCAAACGCGGAGAAGTTGCCTACCAATTGAACTACTCGCATCTTTCCGAGTCCATGATGTCTTCCACGCTTCTCACTCAGCGTTGCTTCTCGGATCCTATCCGCAAGTGGACCACTAAACGCTTGATCTCCAAGATAACCTCACCTATCAAGAATATCCCGTTCAGATTCTTGATCGCCGAGCGCACCACTCGACGCCGAATATCAAGTTTCTAAAGGTTCAATGGTCAAACCATTCCGAGCAAGAAGCAACTTGGGAAAGGGAGGATCGTCTTCGACTTGAGTATCCCACCTTCTTCCCGACGGATCCTAAATCTCGGGACGAGATTCTTTTGAGTGGGGGTGAGTTGTCACATCCTAGTTAGTCCATGCATCAGAGTGTTGCATCATGTTTATCTTTCATCAGAAATTTGAAATGGGGAAGACAGAACCCCCAGAACCCCTTTGAATCCAACTAGGGTTTACTAAAAATATTTTCAATGAACCTGAAATGCCCTTCCAAAATGTTCATCACCTTTGCCTTGGTCCTAAACCACTGTCAGAAGTGATGCACAGATTTCTAGGTCACTCTAAGGTCACTGGATTAAATCTCTAGCTATTTGAATTTGGGCTTATATAAAATATTTCAAATGCTCAAATAATCCCAAACTAAAATGTTCCATGCTGGATATATTCCAACTAAGGACCAGGTGCAGTTTGATGATTTTTGGAGTTGCCTAGGTATTTTTAGAAATGCAACAAAGTTACAGAAAATAGAAAAAGAAACAGAAAACGAAAAACTCTTACCTGGCGCCACCCAGCGGCCCACCTGCCGGCCCAGCCCAGCCACCGCGCCAGCGAGCTGCTTGGCTTGGCCAGGCAGGCAGGCAGCTGCTCGACGGCGAGCACAGCATGCGTGCCACGTAGCTGCCCGCCGCCTCACCGCTCCCCTCGTCCAGCTGCCGACGTGGGACGAGCTCTCTCGCTCTCCCCGACCCCGCAGACACCCGCTCCTCCCCCTGGCTCCTCCCTCTCGCCCTCCCCGACGTCGCCCGAGGCTTCATCGTCGCCGCCGCTCGCCACAGTCGCGTCCAACGCCGTCCCCGCGCCCTCTCACCGTGTCCGAACGGTTCGCCATCATCGACGATTACGCCGACTAGCTAAGCCGCCACGACGCCAGAGCCATTGTGATCATCCCCGCCCGTCGTCTTCAACCTCGGGCCGCCCAGATCGCCGCCGCAGTTCCGACCGCACCGAAGTCTTCCCGAGCACGCCGACCAACTCTACGACTTCTCTCGTGAGCTGCTGAACCTCCCGTGTTCTCCTTTTTCGCCTTAGCTTACCGTCAGACGCGCGTCTCTTGTGCCCGAACGCACCGCCGCCTGACCACGTCCCCGGCGTTGCTCCGGTGACCATTTGGTCACGGGCTTATGTCCATCACCCTCCTCGCACCGCGTAGAGTCTGTAGGTGCTAGTGCCAAATCGCCTAGGCCACTGCAGCCACGCGCACGAGCTGACCCGAGCTTCGGCCTCCGCCGAACTCGTCGCCGGTGATGCTCCGGCCACTCCCCGGCCAAGCCATCACCATGGCTGGATGCGGGCGAGCACCAGCTGCCCGTAGCTGCTCTCCGCGTAGCAAATGATGTCCTGTGGGCTAAACCAGCAGCACGCCACCGCGTCTGGCCTCGCCGGCGGCTAAACGCCGGCAGGCTTTGACACATTGACCGGCGGGTTTGACCCCGCTGACACAGTTGACTAGGTGGGGCCCTCTGCTAATTAACCTAGTTTAGGTTTAATTAATTCTAGTTAGTCTAATTAGCTACCGACATGCGGGACCCATCTGGTCAGGTTGACTCGACGCCTGCTGACCCCGACGTCACTCGACGATCACGACGTATAATAATTAATTTTTGGATTTATATGTACACAGGAAATCCCAGAAATTGTTGCAAACTTCAAAAAATCATAGAAATTACTCTGTAACTCCAAATGCAAAGTTTTATATATGAATTTTGATCATAAAAATTCAATCTATAAATTGGTAATGGTTTCATGCATGACAGAACAAGTTAACCTTGCTGTTTAAGCAGTATAAGATAATGCACCTTTATGGTTATGTTAAATGAGCTACCATTTGAATCTTTGATTCAAATGAGCTCATTCCTTTCTGTTCTAGCTTGCATTAGGCCAACACACATTCATATTGCCATGTCATAGCATGCATCATATTGTTGCATATTGTCATGTGTTGTTTATGTTCGGTGTGTCTTTCGTGATAGGTTCTGCCTCCGTGGATAACCCCGAATATCCGTCTGAAGGGCAGTATACTACCACCACTACATCAGGCAAGCAACCCATTGATCATTCCGATACAAACCCATGTTCTCGCTTCTGCTCTTGTTTACTGCATTAAGACAACGCGATTCAAACTGTTGTGTGCTGCGGTAGTTGAACCCACTTCCTTTGCATGACATGTCATTGCCACAGTAACTAGATGAAACCCACTAGTATGTGTAGGAGTTGATTGAGCCATGTTTGTGATTCCTACCATGCTCTGCTTGCTATGCTTAGAGTTGTGTCAGGTCTGGCTCATCGGGATGATGAACTGGAGTGAAAGGTTGTGTCGGGTTCGAGAGTGAAAGTGTTGAACACGTTTTGGTAAAGGTATCGATGAGAGGCCATGTAGGAGTACATGGTGGGTTGTTTCATTGAAACCGTTCCTAAGAACTGAGATCTGTGTGTGTGATTTAAGACTTAGCTACTACCACTCAATGGGCCCGAAACCAATGGACCCTCTCGACTTATTAACCACTCTTGTCCTCAGTCCGGAGTTGCAAGTAGTTTCGTGTTTGTAGCATGTTGGGGGCGACGCAGACCGACCTTAGGGGTGGGCTGTGTTGCGTGAGGCACGTGGCCCAGTGTACCGATTCGCCTGCTTGGTGTCTCGGGAACCCTGCACACATCATTCGGGGCCGTTAGTGGAAACGTCGGCCGGACTCCTGCGGATGGAACCCGAATAGGCGATAAACCCGGACTAGGGACTCGTGTGTTTAGTCGGTCGTGGCCGACACCCTCGCTGGGCTTCCGCTTGAAGGTTGCCGAGTACATGTCGTGTAGCGGCGATAAGTGGTGAGAGTGTGTGAAGAAGTACACCCGCAGGTATAAAACTATTGAATAGCCGCGTCATGTAAAGGACTACTTGGTCACCTATACAGTTCATAGACAAGTAAATGGATACTACTAAAAGCCTCAAGATAAGTGTGAGTATCATGGATGGCCCTCTCGTGGGTTGACGAGAGAGGATCCACGATGGAGTATTGTGATGGTGATTAGTGGACTCTGTAAAGCGACAAATGCTTTTCAAGTGGTGTCACGAAGATAGCTTATCCAAGAGTCAAAGCGGCTTGCTGCAATAACTCCACTACCTTCTTGAGAATGTGCATGTATAATAGGATTCTGTTAGAAGACTTGTTGAGTACCTCCGCACTCATGTTTGCTTAATTAATGTTTTTAGATGACAACACCGCCCCTCCGATGGGTTTTATGTAGACCTTGACGCCGACGAGTGAACTAGCCACCTGTGTGGTGATCCAAGGCTTGTGAAGGGCCTTTGAGATAGAAGGGCTTCATCAAGCTTTCTTTCTTTTTAGTCTGTACTCGAGACTAGTTTGCTTCGCATGTGCTTGTATGTTTGTATGACTTGAGTGTTGGGTCATGTGACCCCTATCTGTATGGATATGTTATGTATGGCTCTCTGAGCCTCTTAAATAAAGTACTTTGAGTTGTAGAGTTTTGTTGTGATGCCAAGTTGTATGTACTCATATCGGGCATATTGTGTGTATGATTGAAATGCTTGGTATGAGGGATCCGACAATCTAGTTGTTTATCCTTGGCAGCCTCTCATACGGGAAATGTAGTCTCGTGCTTCCCGAGCGATAGTAGTACGCTACTGCCCGGTTCACCGGAGTTCGCTAGCCCAAAGACTACTGCTTTGGACACTTGATTGGCGGCATGTGTTTCACCTCGTTCCTATGTCTGTCCTTCGGGAAATGTCACGCGGTGATATTCGAGTCCTACCTAGCCTGCTACAGCCGGGATACCGAGTCCTCATAGCCCAAAGGCTACAGCCCGAATTCATATGTTGATGACCGACATGCTCGATGTGATTCATGTATGCTCTGTCCCCATGGGTTAGCGCCGCTTTGGGTTCACGACTAGCCATGTCGGCCCGGTTCTTCGTCATGTGGACGCTAGCGACACTATCATATACGTGAGCCAAAAGTCGCAAACGGTCCCGGGCCATGGTAAGGCGACACCCGTGGGAATACCGTGCGTGAGGCCGCAAAGTGATATGAGGTGTGCCGGCTAGGTCAATGTGACTTGGAATCGGGGTCCTGACAAAAGTATTCCTTAGTTTTTGAAAAACTGAGAAGGCAAGAGAAGTACAGATAGTTTTGAAAACCAGTAGTAGTTTTGGAAATAGTTTTACCCTAACTAACGACCATGCTAACTAAGGCTTCCTACAGTCAGGATGGCTCTGATACCAGCTCTGTGGGACCCCGACTCATAAGTCGTGATCACCGAATGCACGTGTACAGTGATCCCAGAGATCAATGCTCACTGAACACACAGAAGCTGAATAACAAGAGTATTACATCCATGCATACCGTCTTACACAAATTATGACCATTATGGTCAAGTCTTACATTGATAAAGCCTTAAGAGTTCATGGTACACATGCATCATTATGCATCAAATAGTCTCTTGAAAATGCAATCATGAACAAGGTAAGGTCATGAGTAGGGGTATGCATCATGTGGTGGTTCAAAACAAGTTTACCACCGTCATACTTCATCATCATGCAATCGGAAAAAGGGTACCGATGAACAAGAGGGGTACCATGGTCAAAGGGCTGCTTGCCTGGTTCATCAGAGTCTTCAAGTTTTCGCGTCCTTCTCCAAGTACTTCGTCTACTTCGTGAACTAACGTCGGAAACAAACACAATAAGCAATACAACAAGGCAAAAATAAAAGTGCTCTAAAATTGCAAGTTGGACTTTTCTAGGATACCTTTGGTCATATGAGGTATGACCAAAGTGGCTTCAATGGGATTTGATCAATGGATATCTCTGAATATTTCAATATAATGGAATCAAGGGATTTGTGGATTTGCAAGAAGTGTACAGAAATATATTTTTGAAAAATGAGCAGAGGCACCCATTTAGCAAACCATGATTTTAGAAGCATCTACGAGTTGGTTTCACTGGATTTGGAGTTCAAATGAATTTCCTATGAATTTGCAAAGTTCACAAATATGAAGAAATGGCTCATTATTTTGTGGGGTACAGAAAGTATTAATAAAAATGTTCATAAACTAATTTATGAACTTAGAAACATCTAGGAATTTGAATCATGGCATTTGGATCAATTTTGAGCTCTCTGTGATTTTCTAAAGTTCATCACAGAAATAGGAAAAACAAGATTTGATAAATGTTTGTGAAGAAAAAGTCTCTGGAAAAATGTGTATGTTGCACCAACAGATAGATCATGATTTATAGAGCCACTAGAAATTTGAATCATCAAATTTGGAGTCCATCTGAATTCTGTAGAGATTTTACAATATTTATAAAAAGAGAAAAAGGAAGAAAAGATGTCAACCTTATAAAGCGCGACTCGGGAAAGCCCAGCTAAACAGCGCCACTTGGGCTCGGCCAGTGGCTCACCATGAGGGAGGAGGTGGCCTTGGACAAGACTACAGAGAGCGCCACCCAGCGGGCAAGCGGATCGGCTAGAAGCCGCTTCCACTTAACCCGACAGTGGGCGGCTCGGTCACCACCTCTGCCACGACGGGCGGGCCTCGCCACCGGGCGGGGTGGTCATCCGCTACCTCGCGCCTGAGGGAGAGGGGCGACAAGGGAGGCACGGCTGAGCGGCACCGGCGCCCGTCCCGGCGGCTCCGGTCACCAGCGATGGTGCCCAGCACACCGGAGGACTCAACAGAAGGCCGATCCCGCCCATGTGCCAGCACTTTGAGGAGCTCGGGATGCCATGAATCTTGGCGGCGGCCGGCTGTGATTCTTTGGCTGTGGAGGAGGATAGGGACGCGGGAGAGAGAGAGGGCTGATCCGAAGGACTAGGGAGGGGAGAGAGGAATGGAGATGAGGAGAGACTGGGGAGGCCCTATAAGGCGAGGCCATGAGCAGGCACCGTGAGCCAAGCTCACGGTGCCATGGAAATCGGTGACGGTCGAGGAGGGTTCCCTGGATGGGTCGATGGCGCCGTGGAGTCCGGCCCAGAGCGAGGGAGGTGAGAGGGGGAGCGGGGCGATGCCAGAGGCGGGCCAGCCGTGTGGCCAGGGAGTGACCGAGTCGGGCAGTGCTCGGGCACGCAACGACGGGCTCAAAGGAGAGAGAAGGAGGAGGGGGCCGACCGCATAGCGTGTCACGCACGCCGAGGCGGCCTCGGGGGACACGTTCCTGGCGCCCAAGGTCGACGGGAGCATCGGGCAGAGCGGCTACAAGGTGCTCTGGTGATCAGAGGCTCCAGTAGGCGACCATGGCATGCCATGGCATTTTAATAGTGCCATGGGCATGTCTTATAGTGTCTGGGAGTTTTGGGGGAGAATAAACAAGGTAGGAGTGGCATTGGATGCCCTAGAGAGCCACTAGATGAGAGGGGAGGTGGAGAGAGAGGTGAACAGGACTGTCCGAGGGGAAAATGGGGTTTACCCCATCAATCATGGAGCTCTAGAAGAGGGGAGCTACTGGATGTTGCTGGTGATCAGGTTCAGCTGTGGTAAAAACTTGGGCTCATGGAGATTAGTGGAAGAGGTCAAAATGATGATTTTGGAAAAATGGCAGAAGGTGTTTGTTGTTGGTTTGGGCAAGAACATTAATTCCAATTGCCATGAGAATTAACAGGATGGAATGGCACTTAGAAATAGTGTGTTCTACCAAATTTAAGCTCATTTGGGCAAAGTTGATGATTGCAACTTTTGTAAACCCTAGAAATCAATGTAAATGGGTTTTCCAAGATCTAGTCATGCAAAACCATTCTCCTTGATGCACCACTTGGTTTAGTGTCATCATTTTGGGATTTTAACATGTCCACAAAAATTCAGATCAAAAGGACACACTTGGCAATGTAGAGTTGTTCAAATTTGGTTTTGGACAGGAAGGGTTTTGGGGCACTTTGGTCAATATAACATTTTCTCCAACTTGTGCCATTTGGTCTAGATGAATGATTAGACCACTTGAGTATGTACACAAGATTTGAGAGCATTTGGACATGTTTGGCAATGTAAAGTTGCTCAAACTTCAAAATGGACAGAATTGGTTTTGAGGGGATTTCATGGGGTTATAATATTCTCCATGACATGATACTTGTCAAGATCATCAAACATGTCATATCTGACATGATAGAATTTTCTTGAATTGTTGGGGAATATTTCTGTAGAAATATTTCAAATCCTTGAAATGGGCAGAAATGGTTTTGGGAGGTTTTGTCCAATATTTTGAACATGACCATGTGTTGAAACTCTTATATATGGACAATATATGTCCATTGAGTTTCCATAAATTTTCACAAATATTTTTAAAGCATTATAATAATTTTCCCTATTAAAGACCATTTCTGTCCTTAAGAAAAAGCTTTTAAATAAAATAGGAAAATAACTTTTAAAATTATATTTTTGTGGTTTCTGGGTACCCTATATCTTATAGGAGTCAAATATATTTTTGGATAGATTTGTACTGCCCTTAATTAAGTACTTGCAGTGCAAACCTCAATTCAGGGGTTTTTGAAAAACTAAATTTTGAAAATCCTATTTGGCCAAATTATTTTTGCAAGAAATTATTTATATGCCCTATACACATGGCATGATCATTGGGAAAGGTTTTTGGATCAAGGAGAAGGAGTATAAGGGTTGGAGGATTTATTTGATTTTTAGAGCACTTGCAAACAACAGACAAAAAACCAATCAAGGCAAGGTCCAAAACACTCAAAAGTTTTTGTCAAACCACATTTTATCATGAAATAGTATATATAGTACCACATGGTAGTATATGACACATGTGGGTAACTACCACCGGGTGGTAGGATGGATTTTCCTATATATATATATATATATATATATATATATATATATATATATATATATATGTATGTATGTATGTATGTATGTATGTATGTATGTATGTATAAAACTATACTCCCTCCGTCTAGGTGAATAAGTCGATTAGAAGGTGCATCACGACCTAGGTGCAAGCAGATTGGTGGAAAAGAAGAATATTTCTCTTCTAAACACAACATTTAATCACAAGACTTAAGAGGATGCCTTATTAGCTACCCATGCAAGCCATCGTAATTCATAGCATGCAAAGAGCTTTTATTTCTTGCCTAATAACCGCATGGACGTGTTGCATGCATTGGTCCTTGCCCGAGCAAAAAAAAGGAGGAAAGGGGTTTCCACGGAGACAACGAGGCAGAGGTGGAAGCGCCACCGAGTAATTTATTTTGCTTCCTCCTGGTTTTCGACATCACGGTCCCACACCATTGTCAACCTATGTAGTAGTCAATAAACGAGAGAATTGCACAAGAAGCGGCCGACATACCGGGACCAAGCAGCTCGAGCCGTGTTTGTGTTTTTTAGGTGTGAGCACCGCAGAGTTTTTGATGTTTAGCCCAGATATTGATTTTCTCCTCGAACAACAACGAAAAACATCGCAGGTGTATTAACTAGGCGGGTTGTGGCCCGTCTAGCCAAGGCCAGATATCCAGCACAGGTATTATTATTTTTCGAGATGAAAATGGCTAGCCCAGCTATACTTTTTTTTAGGAATACCCAGGCAAGGTCAAGTTGTTATTCTCCGCCCCGCTGGGCTGCAAATCTTTCCTAGCAGGGATGCATTAGGCTTAACAAGAAAATGGACATTAAGAAATAATAAATGGGATGTAATTATAAAAACTGGGCAGTAACTATAAAAAATGCACCAAACATGTGATTACTTTATAAAATATTATTTTTGGATATTGAAATTTTTAATTTCATTAATTTTTGTGAGCGCAATGTTTTGTTGGATTTTTACGTAATATAAATTTATATTGAAATTGTATTTAATCTGACTAGAAATTTTGGGATAAAAATATTTTGGATCCCATCAAAATGTGGGAAATTTTATTGAATTCTGTTTTGAACGGTTGGTTGAAATGGGCTGTACTTTTAACAAACTGTAAATGGGCTGTAGTAAATTCCATTAGAATTCAAAAATGGGTTACACATTCTTACAAATCTCAAATGGGCTATAAGTTCTCTGCCACACACTTCTGGCCTTACTAAGTTGACTCGTCCCCTAAAAAACAGAGTTGACGCGTATGGAAGGCTTTGTCAACTTATAGTCAACACACGGTTCTAGCAGCAGTGGCCGTTGGATGTCCATCCAACGGATGCCGTGCTTCTTCTTCAATCTCGGATATTCTAGCTTCACCCGCCCAAAAAATGATCCTTCCCCTGACATCTGGGGCACACCGTTTAGGAAGCTGACCTGTGGGCCTACTAAGTTGACGTACCAAAGGCTTTGTCAACTTAGTCAATATAAATGATTCTAGTTGCAGTGACCGTACGATGTCCATCCAATGGCCGTAGTGCTTCTTCAACCTCTAGTCTTCTTGCTCCAGCCGCCCAAAGAAGCGCCCGGTCGCCGCCCGCTCCCGCTTCCCGTGGCGGTCTGTGTCGCCGCGGAGGCCTCACCGCCTCTACTATTCCCCGTTGGCGAGCCCTCGCAGCGACGGCAGCCTCACACCGCAACTGAATGAGTGAACCCTCATACTCCTCTCCGTGTGGGCATCCACTACCGCGACTTCACCGGCTCCGCGTCGTCCCCTTCCTAGGCCTCACCGTCGTCCACCGCCCTGGTGCTCTCGGCGTGGCGTGGTCAACGTGGTCAAGGAACGACTTCCATCGGACGTGGATCGTACATGGAGAGGTCGACACTGGGTCCACGGCGGCAGCAAGGAAGTGCCTCCTTATTACGCTGAAAATAATGATTCCTCCACTGACAAAGAGGGACCCACCGGACGGGCCACCATATTTCGCGAAAAAACGCTTCCCCGATCGCTGGGACCCACCAGCTACACCTTCGCACGCAAGGAAGTGCATTCGGCAAAAGACGATTCGCCCCGACCGCCGGGACACACCAGCTTACATCTTCGCACGCAAGGAAGTGCGTCCGCAAAAACCAAAACGATTCGCCCCCGATTGCTGGGACCCACCGGCTACATCTTCGCAGCAAGGAAGTGCTCGACAATCGGGACCCACCTGGTGAAGCGCACGTAGCATTGTCATTCTGGTCGCGAACGGTACGCATACATATATACCGGTCGATGTAGAGGCGCGCACGCGTCGTAGTAGAGGTGCGACGCGTGTCGTAGTAGAGGCGCCGCACGTAGCATGTACACATACGCACAGCCGCCGTGGTGCAAGAAAGAAAATACGCCACGCACGTACATACGGGCAGGGTCTCGAACGCCTACTCGCGCATACGTACGGCCAGGGATCGTGTACATGGCTTGGTCGGAACAGAGAAACAGTGTCGTCGTCGTGTTCATGGGGAGGCAACGGAATGCATCGTGTTCATGGGGAGGCAATGGAATGCGTCGTGTTCATGGGGAGGCAACGGAATGCGTCGTGTTCATCGGGAGGCAACGAAATGCGTCGTGTTCATCGGGAGGCAACGAAATGCGTCGTGTTCATCGGGAGGCAACGGAACGCGTGGGAGCCAATCGGCTGGGTTGGAACAGAATGCGTGGTCGTGTTCATCGGGAGGCAACGGAATGCGTCGTGTTCATCGGGAGGCAACGTAATGCATCGTGTTCATGGGGAGGCAATGGAATGCGGCGTGTTCATGGGGAGGCAACGGAATGCGTCGTGTTCATCGGGAGGCAACGGAATGCGTCGTGTTCATCGGGAGGCAACGGAACGCGTGGGAGCAAACCGACTGGGTCGGAACAGAATGCGTGGTCGTGTTCATCGGGAGGGCTTGGACGGAACAGGCCATGTAAACGAGGCCTGGCATACCGCACAACGGAGGAAACAGACCTCCTATGTTTGGAACGGGGTCCTATTGATCGGGAGGGGTGTAGCGTACCGCAAAACGGAGGAAACGGACCTCCTATGATCGAAACGAGGGTCCTGTTGATCGGGAGGGGTGTGGCGTACCGCAAAATGGACGAAACGGACCTCCTACGGTCGAAACGGGGGTCCTGTTGATCGGGAGGGGTGTGGCGTACCGCAAAACGAACGAAACGGACTTGTGTTGGAGTGCTACGGTCGAAACGGGGGTCCTGTTCATCAGGAGGGGTGTGGCGTACCGCAAAATGGGACTCCACGGGATACTATTCATCTCCACCGTCGACCTCCTCCATCCTCCACGGGCTCCTGTTCATCCAGCCTCCACGGGCTCCTGTTCATCCAGCCTCCACCGCGCTACTCCACCGCCTTGCTCAACCACCCTCCATCATCTACTGCTCATCCATCCCTCCACACCACGGGTCCTGTTCAACCACCCTCCACGGGCACCCCTCCACCGTCTAATGTTCATCCAACCATCCACACCACAGGGTCCTGTTCATCCACCCCTCCATGGGCACCCCTCCACCGCTCATCTGCTCATCCAGCCCTCCACCACACCACGGGTCATGTTCATCCGAGGCAACGCCACCAATCACCGCCCATCCAACCCCCCGCAACGCCATCTGCTCATCCCATCGATCGGCTTGATTAGCAGCAGAGCGGCGAATCGCCGATCGGGTTGATTAACGACCATCGATCGATCGCTCGGGTTCGAGAACGTAGAGTTCGCAAAGTCAATCGGGTTCAATTAGATCCCAACGCCTCGCTCGGGTTCAGTTAGAGCCAATGCCTCGCACACACGCACGTACGTGTACGAGAGAAACGCACATCGCTCGGCCCCGACCTCCCACCGTAACCGGGAACTCCCCGGAATTTTCCTCGCCCTTGCTTCTACCACGGTTTTTTCCGTCATGGATGGCCCAAAGAATGTCATGCAGCTGCGCCTCCGCCCTCCGTGATGAAAAGCCCATTTTCTGCCATGATTTTTTGTCATATAAGTAGGAGCCCACCACATCTATGATGATACCGGGTTCTGTCACAATTATCGTCATAGAAGTGTCATATGTATGACAGAAAAAAATTCGTTCGGCCCAAATGTCACGGATGTGTCTTTTTTTGTAGTGTAGCCGGCAAGCACTACCGAAATATACGCAACCACAACCTCAGCACCCCAGCCCGTCGATAATACTAGCCACATCCCAGTACCCACACACCATCAAACACCATGACCAGTACGTCAGTCTCCTGAACCTCCATAGTGCCGACAAGCACACATCAGTAGTTAGAATTTGACAGCATGGAGCCTTACAAACATCCACTACTTATCGACAGTTACACTGCACCAAAAACCGCACCTTGTCGGCCAGCATGCATCTATGAAAAAGATGATGCCAACCATTAGAGGCGTGCTACTTCTTGAGCTTGCGTTGGTTTTTCCCTTGAAGAGGAAAGGATGATGCAACAAAGTAAAGATAAGTATTTCCCTCAGTTAAGAACCAAGGTATCATCCAGTAGGAGGAACACACAAGTGTCCAATGATAGCACCTACACAAACAAACAAATACTTACACCCAACGCGATAAAGGGGTTGCCAATCCCTTCGCTGTTACTTGCAAGAATGAGATCTGATAGAGATAGGTATAAAAGATAAATAAAAGTGCAAAATAAGGTAAAGATAAATAAATTGCAGCAAGGTATTTTTGGTTTTTGGTTTTATAGATATGAAAATAATGTGATAAAAATAGACCCGGGGGCCATAATTTTCACTAGAGGCTTCTCTCTTGAAAGAACACATACGGTGGGTAAACAAATTACTGTTGAGCAATTGATAGAAAAGCGCAAAGTTATGACGATATCTAAGGCAATGATCATGAATATAGGCATCACGTCTGTGACAAGTAGACCGACTCCTGCCTGCATCTATTACTATTACTCCACACATCGACCGCTATCCAGCATGCATCTAGTGTATTAAGTTAACAAGAACGGAGTAACGCCTTAAGCAAGATGACATGATGTAGAGGGGTAGATCCAATCAATATGAAATAAACCTCGTCATTTTATCCTTGATGGCTACAATAAAATACGTGCCTCGCTACCCCTTCTGTCACTAGGTGAGGACACTTAGGGAGTCCTGGACTAAGGGGTCCTCGGGCGTCCGGCCTATTATTCATTGGGCCGGGCTGATGGGCTGTGAAGATATAAAGGCCGAAGACTATACCCGTGTCTAGATTGGACTCTACTTGGCGTGGAAGGCACGCTTTGCAACCAACTATGAAGATTCCCTCTTATGTAACCGACCCCATGTAACCCTAGATCTCTCCGGTGCCTATATAAACCGGAGAGCATAGTCCAGATAGGGATACTCATTACCATATTCACATAGGCTATACTTCTAGGGTTTAGCCATTACGATCTCGTGGTAGATAAACTCTTGTAACACTCATATTCATCAAGATCAATCAAGCAGGAAGTAGGGTATTACCTCCATAGAGAGGGCCCGAACATGGGTAAACATCGTGTCCCCCGTCTCCTATTACCATCGATCCTAGATGCACAGTTCGGGACCCCCTATCCGAGATCCGCCGGTTTTGACACTGACATTGGTGCTTTCATCGAGAGTTCCACTGTGCCGTCAGCAAAGGACTCGATGGCCCCTTCGATCGTCAGTGATGATGTTGTCCAGGGAGAAACCTTTCTCCCCGAACAGATCTTCGTATTCAACGGCTTCGTACTATGGGCCAACTCGCTTGGCCATCTGGAGCAGATCGACAGCTACGCCCCTGGCCAGCAGGTCAGATTCGGAAGCGTGAACTATGTTGTGGACGTCCGTGGAGACTTGACCTTCGACGGATTCAAGACCGTGGCAATTGCTCCCCGTCGCCCCGATGAACATGGCTTAAACCTGTCATCGGGCCGCACCTAGGAGAGAGCTCCTGTAGCAACTCTGGCCTTATATCCAGAGCAGATCAAGTCGTCCGAAAATGGGAAGCTCAACCCTATCACAGAGGCTACCAATTCTACGGTGTTGGAGCCGCTCGTAGATTCCACTTCATACGGTATCTGCATCCGTAGGGTATCTGCATCAACGGAACCCCGGACTCTTCCCCAGTGTCGAGTTCTGAACCCTGTGAGTCCGTGGATACCGAGCTCAATCGGTTATCGATCTTCAAGTTCAGCGCCGCAGATGTCTTCCAACACTCGCCCATGGGCGAACTACTAAACTCATTAAAAAACCTATCACTGGCAGATGACTCGTCGCCGAACTATGTTCGGTTCGAACTTACGACGGGTGATGGAGAACTTTGCTTCCCACCCGCCACCCACTTCATAGCCACCATTGAAGATCCAACCAACACACCTGACCCCCGCTCCGAAGACATCGACGGTATAGATGATGATGAGGGGCAGGGCCAGAGCTTTCTACCCGCTAGACACAGGATGGCCACTTCCTGGTATGACGTGTGTATGATCGACACACCGGACGATGCTCTCGACGATGACAAGGAGGATCCAGTCGAGAATAAACCTCCTGGTACGCAGTCCGAACACTGGCGCCAGCAGCGCCACTCCAAGTCACATCGCCCAAGAGAAAACACTGCTAACACCAGAAAAGACAACATTACGGACAATGAAGACCCTTTTGAGGTAGAATCCGAACAGGAGGAACAGGAAAGCGGACAAGACAGCCCTGATGAACTGTCAGGACCCCGATTCCAAGTCACATCGATCTAGCCGGTAACAACTCATATCACTTTGCGGCCTCACGCACGGTATTCCCACGGGTGTCGCCTTACCATGGCCCGGGACCGTTTGCGCCTTTTGGCTCACGTATATGATAGTGTCGCTAGCATCCATATGACAGAGAACCCGGGCCAACATGGCTAGTCGTGAACCCAAAGCGGCACTAACCCATGGGGACAGGCATACATGAATCACATCGAGCATGTCGGTTGCCAGCGTATGAATCCGGGCTGTAGCACCGGGCTAACAGGACTCGGGAACCCGGCTGTAGCAGGCTAGGCAGACTCGGATGTCACCGCGTGACATTTCCCGGCGACATACACGAACGAAGTGAAACACATGCCGCCACCAAGCGCCCCGAGCAGTAGTGTTGGGCTAGCAGGACTCAAAGTGAACCGGGCAGAAGCGGACTACTATGGCTCAAGGAAGCACTAGACTACATTTCCCCATAAGAGAGGCTGCCAAGGATAAACAACTAGATTGTCGGATCCCACACATACCAAGCATTTCAAACATACACACAATATGCTCGATATGTGTAAATACAACATGGCATCACAACATAACTCTACGACTCAAATATTTATTCATTAGGGTCCGAGGAGCGAGATATTACAAACATGGGTCTCATGACCCAACATACAGAGCATACAAGTCAAGGCACAAGCGGAAGCTTAACATGTCTGAGTACAGACATCTACAAATGAAAAAGGTTGATAAGCCTGACTAACTACCAGATCCTGCCGAGGGCACAAGATCGTAGCTAAGGTATCAAGCTAAACGTCGAAGTCCACACGGAACTACTAGCGATACTGACATCTCTCTGCAAAACATAAAATAGGCAAACGTGAGTACAAATGTACCAAAGCAAGACTTACATCGTAACTAGCTACATATGCATCATTATCAACAAAGGGGTGGTGGAGTTTAACCGCAGCAAGCCAGCTTTGACTCGGTGGCTATCCTGAACTCACGATCGCAAGTAACTCTTTGAGGTGGCGCACACGAGTCCACATATTCACCATATCAATACACCACTATGGATCCGCTCTTGTCTCCCTCACGAGAACGCCATCCATAGCACTCCCGCTTATCTTGCGATTTTAGAGTATCCACTTTCACTTATCTATGAACTGATATAGGCAACCCGAAGTCCTTCACCATGACACGGCTATTCAATAGATGATGTTAACCCTGCAGGGTGTACTTCTTCACACATGCTCTCGCCACTTACCACCATGTACACGCTCGTGTATCTCGGCAACCTTCAAGCGGAAGCTTTGGCGAGGAGTCGGCCACGACCGACTAACCACACAAGTCTCTAGTCCGTGTTTATCGCCTATTCGGTTCCATCCGCGAGGAGATCCGGCCGGGGTGTCGCTCAAGGCCCCAAACGATGAGAGCAGGGTTCCCGAGGCACCAAACAGGCGTCCTGGTACACCATGCCTCGTGTCTCTACCACAACATAGCCCACCCCTAGGGTCAGCGCTATGCACGGCCCCCAACACATATCCTACAAACACCAGAAACTAGTTGCAACTCCTGGACAGAGATCAAGTTGATTAATAAGTCGAGAGGGGCACTTAAGCATTCCAATGTATGGTAGTAGCTGTTCATGGATCACAAACACAGAACTCGGTTCCTGAGGACGGCTTCAATGAGACAACCCACCATGTACTCCTACATGGCCTCTCACCGCTACCTTTACCAAATCGTGTTCACACACTTAGCTCACACATAGTAGGACATGTTCACACACCTCCAATTCATCCCCGATGAATCAGACCTGACTCAACTCTAAGCAGTAGCAGGCATGACAAACAAGCATGAATGAGTAGGCACATCAGGGCTGAAACAACTCCTACTCATGCTAGTGGGTTTCATCTATTTACTGTGGAATGACAGGTCATGCAGAGGATAAAGGGGTTCAGCTACCGCAGCAAGTAACAGATGAATCGTTGTTGTCCTAATGCAGTAAAAAAGAGCAGGAGCGAGAGAGTGGGATTGTATCGGAATGAACAAGGGGGTTTTGCTTGCCTGGCACTTCTGAAGATAGCATTGAGTCTTCATTAGTGTCAACGATCACAACGTCGGTACAACGTCTACCGAGGGGGAACAACACCGCCAAACAAAGAAGAAACACGATCAATGCAATGCACAATATGATGCATGCTATGACATGGCAATATGAATGTGTTTTGGGCTAATGCAAGTTAGAGCAGATTGAGATGAGTCCATTTGAACCAAAGATTCAAATGCAACCCATTTTAAGAGGTCATATTAGTGCATTAACTTGTTTCACCTAAACAACAAGGTTAAAGTGTTCTAACATGCATGAAAAAGGTACAGATGGATATATTGGATTTTTATGATCATTTTTCATATATAATTTGTTTGATTTGGAGTTACGGTTGAATTACTATGAATTTTAGAAGTTTTGGTTATTTTCTGGAATTTCCTGTATAAGAATAAATCCAGAAAATAAGTCATCAAGGTCAAGATGACATAGATGTGACGCCAGCAGGTCAACTGCGGCTGACCAGGTCAAACCTGACATGTGGGGTCCACACGTCAGTGACACGGGTTAAACAGGGGGGTTAGCTTTATGTTAATTAAAGGATTAGTGGCACTAGGCCCACTGGTCAGAGTCAGGGGGTTAGTTAACGGTGATTAGCCTTAAGCTAATCACCTGACCCACGGGGCCCACCTGACGGGCCGGCGAGGTTAAAGAGTCAAACCCCACCGGCGTTTAGCCGCCGGCGAGGCCGAACATGGCGGAGGGGCTCAGCGTTGCATCTCTGGCGTCCAAATGGCCCGCGGAGACCACCGGGGTGTAGCCCGGGCTCGTCCGCATCCAGTGGGGCAGGAAGGAGGAGGAGGGGTGGCCGGAGCTCGCTGGAGCGGAGCTCGGGGCGGCGGCCGGAGCACGGCTTCGAGCGGGAGCGGGCTGCGGGGCACGGGCAGGCCACCCGAGGGGCTCTGCGGCACCCTCGTGGCACCAGGAGCACGACTGTCGGTGTCAAAACTGGCGGATCTCGGGTAGGGGGTCCCGAACTGTGCGTCTAGGCGGATGGTAACAGGAGACAAGGGACACGATGTTTTACCCAGGTTCGGGCCCTCTTGATGGAGGTAAAACCCTACGTCCTGCTTGATTAATATTGATGATGTGTGTTACAAGAGTGGATCTACCACGAGATCAAAGAGGCTAAACCCTAGAAGCTAGCCTATGGTATGATTGTTGTTTGTCCTATGGACTACAGCCGTCCGGTTTATATAGGCACCGGAGAGGGCTAGGGTTACACAAAGTCGGTTACAAAGGTAGGAGATCTACATATCCAGACGCCAAGCTTTCCACGCCAAGGAAAGTCCCATCCGGACACGGACGAAGTCTTCAATCTTGTATCTTCATAGTCTTGGAGTCCGCCGATGATGATAGTTCGCTATCCGACACCCCTAGTCTGAACTCCTCAAGAGCCCCTAACCGGGCTTCAGCGATTTACGAGTCCGGCGCCAGATATTGTCTTCGGCGTTGCAAGGCGGATTCTCCTTCAAACTTCATGTTCCCGCCGAATAGTGTCCAGCTTCTTCCACGTGTCGTACGAATGCGAAAGGCTGGGGTATTTTTACATTTTACCCCCTAGCCGTGCGAACGAGCCGCCTATAAGAGAGGCGAGGATCTAGATCCAGCTCACACCATCCTCCATCCGCAAGTTCTCATCAAGCGCCTCGACAAAAAATCCATTCCATCATGGATAGCCGACGCGGCTCCTCCTCTCGCCTCCCAGCCCTAAGCCAGAGATTGGGGAGATGCTCAGGCCCACACAACGAGCTAGTGGCACTCCAAACCGAGGGATATCTTCCCCAGCTTTCATGGTTCCGGTTCGAGCCGGACTAGCCACCTACAAGGGTGGAAAGCAGCGGAGAGCGCCCCAACCCTTCCAAAGGGGAGCGGGTATGCTTTGTCCCCTATCTAATAAGGGGACTCGATTTCCCATACATCCGCTTTCTCCGGGGCTCCTAGAGTTCTACGGACTCCAGCTTCACCACCTCACGGCCGCCTCCATTTTGCACATCGCGGGCTTCGTAGCTCTTTTGCGAGATGTTCTTGGGCATCGAGCCCCATTTTGCGTTGTGGAAGAGATTGTTTTGTCTCGCACTTCGCTCTCATGAGGGGTCGATATATCAAGTGGGTGGAGCCGAAATATGGCGATCGCGGGACGGATATCTATCCGCACTCGAAGAAGGCGTCCAAGACCGGCTTCGAATGGTTCTACATGGAGGACGCCCTGCGGATCCAGTTCGGATCGGCCTCCGGAGTTCAACAATGCTCCCTTGAAGAAACGCTGAGTTGGCGCCATGAGCCCTCAACGGAAGATGATAGGAGCGCCCATTATCCGATGGGCGGATTAGGTTATCGCCCACTCCGGATTGACCATGATTGGAGTCATGGCCACGCATTATGCGAGGGTGCAGCCACTCCAATATAGGGGCCACCCTATGTGGGATTTCAACGAGGAAGATGACGCCACCCGTCATGGCCGCAAAGGGCTGTGCTCGCAGCACCGATCCGCAAAGATCCTGTCTCGCTTGTACAAGGGAGAGGAGGAGGACTTCCTCCGCGCGAATCCGCTGAATGGATTTTCTATGAATAACCCTCGGAGCTGGGTAAGCGGATGTTCATCTACCCGATCCATACTTTTAAAGTCAAGTATCTTACTTTGTGATTTCGACGCAGAGCTGCGCCGGACTTGGAGGGCATACGAAGCCTAACTCCACAGCCCGAGGATCCGAACGATCCTTGATCCGACCTCCAAGAGGATCCGACATAAAGGTGGAGCTGATTGACGGGTGTTCCACCAACGTAGCATAGACAATGCCCTAGTCGCCATTACGGCTGACTACCCGGTTTGTTTCGCCTCCCGGTGACTACGACCGAGGTCTTGACACCATCATTTGATCCGCGCCAATTCGACCATCCCATACCGATGGTGCATCGCAGGAGGTCCTTTAAGGCGGAAGTCGAACTCGCGGCGCCGACCAACAAGGGTCATCCGCCCAAAGAAGCGGAAGAGGAGTGCGACGCGAACCGAACGTCGCCAAGAACGGTACGGAGCACCGCTATTTTTAAGGGAAGGATCCCAGGAGGTATATTAATGCTCATAACTTTTCCAGAAGAGCGCCACGGACAAAGGTCCGGAGAGGTTGCCAATCAAGTTTCCGCCAGCCATGCTCCAACGCATGGTCCGGGAGGGGAGGCGAATACAAGGCATGAGCGGACGCCTCCGACGGAGGATGCCGACAGCTGTCCGCCACCCGTCCGAGGTGGAGAGCGCCATGAATAACAAAGCGCCACCGACAGTTCTTCGTGACGCGTGTTTCTCCCCGAGGCGTTAAATGCCTTTGATGCGGAAAACGCACCTCCGTGTCGCCAAGATGGGTTAACCAGAGCCACGGAGCAAGATGTGAAAGACATACGGGTAAGTAATTTTAATAGTTATATATGCCAAGAGTCCCGAGACTTAAAATAGTTGAAATAACTGATTTAAGGATCAATTATTATGTAGGATCTACGGAGAAGAATACCCATCTGTCCCAGAGCTCCAAGAGTGCAAGGCCCAACTTGAGGTCAAGATTGCCGCCATGTGGGGAGCCACAGAGACCCCCACCGTAAGACGACTTTGAGAAGATAATTATTTAACAAAGTGCGGCGTGAATCTGACAATAATATTGCAGAGGGCGCCGGACTAGATCCGGACAAGCAACAGCTACTGCGTCAGCTAAAGGCCGGCGAGAGGGTGCTTATGAAGGTGCAGCAGGAGAGAAACAAGCTCCAAGATGCCCACACCCAGCGAGGAGAAGAGCTGAAAGGTGTTCGGGCCCAGCTGCCTGGCTCCGTGAAGGAGAATCAGCGGCTTCGTCGCGGCATTTATAGTAAGTGCTTGAACAAATTCCTTTGAAAAGAAGAATTCGGCGAGGAAGTCGATTGACAGAAATATGTCTTTAGGTGTGCTCACAGTCGCCTCTGGAGGAAATGCCTGGTCAACGGGTGACCAACTTCCCGAGCTGGTGCAATTGCTCGAACGTGTTTCGGCAGCGGCGAGTGGCGCTGCTCATGCTTTATGGCCATCCGCCTCCCTACCCGAGGGCCTTGGTGAGCTTGCTGAGAAGCTTCAGGAGCACGGCGACGCTCCGCTTGTGGAAGATATCGGCCTGCCGTCGGCGCCAGGAGGCTTGGGCCATGGTGAAGACACGCGTTCAAGGCTGACCCAAACCACATGGCCGAGGTCGGACTCACGGGCCTGATGGGAAGGAGATCCCTATGAGTTGATGTACGCCAAGTAGAACTGGTCGCGAATATTCCCAACAGATGTAAATTAGACAGCCTGTTAGATGGGATTGAGGAGGAGTACAATCGCATCGGTTTGACGATGTAATTTGAAATGACATGTAAAATGCCTTCTAGCCGGATTGTAGATCGCTTGTCTTTGCGGACCGCTTCGCTTCAACCTCGACCCAACAGTCCGAGTGTGTCCGAATACCCTTATCGTTATAAAAGAACCGGGCATGCATGGAGACAAGGCCTCGGGTCATAATTGCTTTATCGCATAAGTGCCCAACTAGTTATGTTATATTACATGGTTAGTAAGAAACATCTTCCAGGAGAATAGTTCCGTTAAGGGTTCCTTTCTCGGGAGGCATGCCCTAAAGTGCAATGCCGATCTGCGGAAATAGCAGAAAAGCATCCGGGGCAGATAAATAAGTAAGTAATAAATCATCTTTCAAGTCACCGATCGAATATTCTCTTAAGAACGCTTAGCGGCTTCACCCACCGAGGTACACATCCGCTGACCCGGCAAGAGTAATCGCAGAGGTGCTCCTTTACCTCCTAGCCGAACAATCGGGAACGAGGGGTAAGCATGGAGCCAGCAACCCAGCTTGGCCAAAACTTAAGTCATATCGATGCATACAATGGTGAATAAAAGGTACATGCGAAGTATGACACATGTATTGGGCATGAAGCCCGTATGAATAAGCTTCGCTGAAGAAGCCCCTGTGTATAATGAGTGCCGTGAGCACATCAAGTGTGTGCGTAACAAAGCGCAAATCAGCCTATAAAAGGTATTGAAAAAAGTGGGAAGAAGGAGGGGACAAGAGACAAGAAAAATATAAAAGGTGGACGGGAGTGAGACGAACTCGAGTCCGGCGTTAGGCGAGAATCTTCGGAGACGGGCTGCGCTCCATGGGTTCGCTCGAGTCGGTTGTCGATGCGTTATCTAGACGGTATGCTCACCGGTCGACTTGGTCGATGATGAAGGGACCTTCCCACTTGGGCTTAAGTTTGTCCTTTTTCTTGTCCGCAGCGAGAACAAGTTCGCCAACATTGTAAGTTTTGGCCCTGCATTTCTCGCTTTGATATCTTCAAGCCTGCTGCCGATAAAATGTGGAACGAGCCTTTGCCACGCCCCGCCTCCTCTAAGGCGCCCAAACTGTCCTGCCGATCCAACTCGGCTTTCTTTCTTCGCATATGCGCACACGAGGTGAGTCATGAATTATATCGCAGGCGTAACTGCCTCAGGCCAGATACCATGAAAAATGGTGTGAATCCAAGAGTTCGGTTTGGCGTGGTCCGCAGCCCCAGAGTACGGAGTCGAGCTCCTCTACCCAAAGGCATGTTAGATTCCTTGAGGGACCGCACTAGTCTGGGTTTGATGCTGCTCATGATTAGACCATTTGCTCGCCGACTTGACCGTTAGTTTGGGGGTGATAGACTCAAGCGTAATCGAGCTTGATGCCCATGTTTTGCACCGAGTTTAACCTCGTCGGCCGTGAAGTTCGTGCCGCTATCGCGATGATGCTGTGGGGACGCCAAACGGTGTACTACCCGGATATGAAGTCTATCACCGTCCGGATTCTGCTGCTTCAACGGCTTGGCCTCAATCCATTTGGTGAATTTGTCCACCATGACCAATAAGTATTTGTGCTTGTGGGTCCCCTTTAAGGGTCCAACCATGTCAAGCCCCTGCATCGCGAACGGCGGGTAATGGGTATAGTTTTGAGGGGTGGGTGGCATGTGGCTCGATTAGCAAAGAGCTGGCAACCGACGATCGTTGGACTAAGTCCCGAGCATCCGCCCGGCTGTCGGCCAATAAAATCCTGTACGGAAGGCCTTGCCTACAAGGGCCCGGGCTGCAGCGTGGTGCCCGCCGAGTCCGGCGTGAATTTCAGCCAGAGATTTCGCCTTCCTCTTCGGAGATACACCTTTGAAGGACTCGGTTGTGCTTTTCTTATAAAGTTCTCCTCATGGACCTTGTAGGCTTTAGATCGCCGAACTATGCAGCGGGCCTCATTTTGGTCTTCGGAAGTTCTGCCGCATTAAGTAGGCTAGGAATGGTTCTGTCCATGGGGCAATTACTGCCATTATTTCGTGAGTGAAGGTGTTATTTCATTGGTGAGCCACCGATTGTGTCGTAATGGTCTGAGTTAGGTGATGCATCCGCCCGGATTGTTATTTCCGACTCCTCTTCCCATAATACGGATGGCTTAAAGAGCCGCTCCAGAAGATGTTTGAGGACGGCGTCTCGTTTCTACCGATGCGTGCTAACACGCCCGCTGCCTGGTTATTATCCCGGCTACATGGTGGAATTCGAGTCCTTCAACCGAGCTGACATTTTTAGGACGGCGCTATGTAAGCTGCCATTTTGGATCTTTGGCATCAAAGTCTCCATTTACTTGGGATATTGCGAGGTTTGAATCCTCACAAGCACTCTAGGCGTTGAATGCCCATGGAGATTGCCATCCGGAGGCCATGTAGAAGGGCCTCATATTCGCCGCGTTGTTGGAGTCCATGTACATTATTTGAAGTACGATTGATTGTGTCTCCGGTTGGGGACGCCAGATGACGCCACCCCAAGCCAGCCAACATTTTGGATCCGTCGAAATGCATGATCCGGTTGAGTACGCTACCGCACTCTTTAGGGAGTTCAACCGGTCCATTCGGCATTTAAGTCAGCCGTAACTCGCGACTTTATAGCTCGCCGTGGTTTGTAGGTTATGTCAAATGGTAAGAGCTCGATAGCCCATTTTGCAATCCTGCCCGCTAGGCCGCGATTGTTTATAATATCGTTGAGAGGTACTTGAGGCCACCGTTATTGAACACTCTTGAAAGTAGTGTCGCAGCTTCCGGATGCTATGAACACCGTGACACGCTATCTTTTGATAATGTGGGTACCGGATTTGCATGGAGTTAGAACAGTGGATACGTAGTACAATCGTTTTTGAAGAGGGAATCTGTGCTCCTTCGCTTCTCATTCAACGACGAAAGTACCGCTACCGACAACTTGATGTGTTGCTGCGATATATAATAACATAGGTTCGCCCAGGTTGGGCGTGGCAGAACCGGATTTGTTGCCGTATGGCCTTTATTTCTTCGAAGTCCGCTGTGGCAGCATCCGCCCATTCAAATGTTCGTGCGCCGGAGGAGGCGGTAGAGGGCGAGCCTTTTCTCCCAAACGGGAGATGAAGCGACTTAAGGCCGCTACGCATCCGTTAGTTTTTGTATCTGCTTGAGGTCTTTTGAATATCCAATTGTGACAGAGCTCGGATTTTGGCCGGTTTGCTTCAATTCCTCTACCGGATACGATGAAGCCCAAGAGCTTTCCGGCTGGTACGCCGAAGACGCATTTTTCCGGATTGAGCTTAATGTCATATGCTCGGAGGTTGTCGAATGTCACCCTCAAGTCTTCTACTAGAGTTCCGACGTGTTTGGTCTTGACGACCACATCATCTACGTATGCCTCTACTGTTTTGCCTATCTGGGTAGCCAGACATGTTTGAATCATGCGCTGATATGTTGCGCCGGCGTTTTTGAGTCCGAAGGGCATTGTGTTGAAGCAGAATGGCCCATATGGAGTAATGAATGTCGCTATGCTCGATCTTTCTCCGCCATCTTGATTTGATGGTATCCGGAGTATCGTCGAGGAAGCACAATGAATCGTGTTTGCGGTAGCATCGATGATTTGGTCGATGCGAGGGAGGGGAAAGGGTCCTTTGGACATGCCTTGTTAAGGTCTTTAAAATCGACGCAGAGGCGCTTAGGATTTGTCCTTTTTGGTACCATTACTAGATTGGCTAGCCAGTCCGGATGTTTTATATCTCGATGAATCCGGCTTTAAGAGTTTGGCTAGCTCCTCTCCCATTGCCTGTCTTTTGGGTTCGGAAAATAGCCAAGAGCTTGTTTGACCGGCTTGAACTTTTAGGATATTTAGGCTGTGCTCGCCCGACAAGGTGGGATTCTGGCATGTCTGAAGGGTGCGTGCAAAATGTCCCAATTTTCCGAAGGAATTCTCGAAAGTCGGCTTCGACATCGGGACTTAATTGTGCCCCAATGGAGGCCGTCTTTGTGGGGTCCGTTGGATGGACCTGAATTTTGACTATTTTGTCTGCTGGTTTAAAAGAGGTGGACTTGGACCTCTTATCGAGTATCACATCGTCCCTATCCACCGTGGAGCGCAGCGTAGTTAGTTCCTCCGCCGCTAGGGCTTTGGACAATGCCTCTAGGGCCGGCAGGGCTGTCTTATTTTCAGCGCCGAGTGTTGTATCCGGATCATCGGCGAGAGTGATTATCCCATTGGGTCCGCATTTTGAGCTTCATGTACCCGTAGTGGGGTATAGCTTGAAGATTGTGAATGCCTCTCGCCCTAACAAAGCGTGATATCCGCTGCCGAATGGGGCCACTTGGAACGTGACCTCCTCGGACCTGTAATTGTCCGTGAGCCTAACACTACATCTAGTGTGATTTTCTGTGCAGCGCATTTCTCGACTAGGGATTATCCTCCAAGGTTGTGCTGCTTCGCCAATGCGCTCCAGCCAATTTCCATTTTTGAAGGGTTTCCTCATAGATGAGGTTTAATCCGCTGCCGCCATCCATGAGTACCTTAGTAAGACGAAAACCGCCCACTATCGGACCGAGGACCAATGCGGCCGGTGCTCTAGCTATTCGAATTTAGGTTCGTCGCTGGCGTTGAAGGTGATAGCCGTGTCGCCCATGGATTTGTTGTTGCTACTTGGTAGACTTGGCGAGGTCATGGATTGTTCGCTTCGCATGTTATTTGATGCGAAAGTCTCAAGACTGTAATACCGCATCGGCATCGCTGGGTTGGTTGCCTGGGCTAAAAAGCCTACGCCACTTTTGGCCACCGCCGTAGTATCCAACACGTCAAGGCTATGTGTTGGAGTGGCACCCTCCATATCGTGGATTTTGCAGGTCCGTTGAGCCATCCCTCCAAGACGGTTCCGCACTTTTAGGGGTTTTGCTTTTTGGTTTTAACCCGGTGCTTGAGTATGAAGCACCCTTTTATTTTGGACTGGGTTTGTATTCAGGGTCGGATTGTCCCAAAACCTAGTTTCGGTTTTTCTGCACTCTCCATCACGCAAGATTTTTGTACGATGGTCGCTAGGTCGGCGAGGCGTGAAAATTCGCGACGATCGATGGCGTTTATGATTCCCTTGTCCGCAATTGTTGCGAAGATTGAAATCGCGCTTTCTTCACGGCAGTCCTTTATCTTGTTCATAACCAGGAGGAATCGGCCCAAGAATGATGTATCGTTTCATCGGGCTCTTGCCGATTTGAGATAGATCACTTATGTTTGGGTGGGCGGTGGAATTAAGTTCGAACCCCGCCCGTCTCGAGGCTCAAACAAGAAGCTTCCGGATTCGGAAGCTTGGTTTGCTGAGCGCTTTCCAACAAATCTGGTCCGATGCCTGACTTTAGGTTCAGTATTTGATTAGCGCCCGTCCCTCCGTGGGAATCCGGCATGGAGGGATCCGGAATCCGGACATAGTTGGATTTTAACATAGAAGAAGAGTCGCCGATTGTTCCTCTACCACGACAACGCAGGGTAACCCGGGAGAGTTAATTTCTCTCAGATCGGTTTTAAGCCCAATCTGATCGTAGTCGGTAGCGACTCCTGTATGCGATCGCGATCCAAGAGCTCGCTTCTGAAGGAGAGCTCAATCGGATCTAGCTGCTCGGCTAATTCGAGCTGACGTGAAGATCGCTTTTAATGACTTGAGAGGTCATTGTCGGGCGGTGGCGAACAGCGGTCATGAGAAAACCGCCTAGCGGATAGTTCGCCGGCGCCAAAGCTCCCTTGACGACGGCGCCGCCTTTTAAAGACGGAAAAGGCATCCTTCCCGATGGTGACGACATAGAGGAACTCTCAATGAAAGCACCAATGTCGGTGTCAAACCAGCGGATCTCGGTAGGGGGTCCCGAACTGTGCGTCTAGGCGGATGGTAACAGGAGACAAGGGACACGATGTTTTACCCAGGTTCGGCCCTCTTGATGGAGGTAAAACCCACGCCCTGCTTGATTAATATTGATGATGTGTGTTACAAGAGTGGATCTACCACGAGATCAAAGAGGATAAACCCTAGAAGCTAGCCTATGGTATGATTGTTGTTCATCCTATGGACTACAGCCGTCCGGTTTATATAGGCACCAGAGAGGGCTAGGGTTACACAAAGTCGGTTACAAAGGTAGGAGATCTACATATCCGTATCGCCAAGCTTGCCTTCCACACCAAGGAAAGTCCCATCCGGACACGGGACGAAGTCTTCAATCTTGTATCTTCATAGTCTTGGAGTCCGGCCGATGATGATAGTTCGGCTATCCGGACACCCCCTAGTCCGGAACTCCCTCAACGACTATGTGCTCGCGTGCGACTAACGCGAGCTAGAAAGACGGCGGCGACACGACCGGCGGCGAGGAGCTACGGCCATGGCGGGGGAAGGGGGCTACGGCACGGGAATGGGGCAACGGGGAGAGGGAAACGGAGCAGAGGCTCACTGTGGACTCGACGGTGTTGACGGAGAGCTCGGGGAAGACCAGACGGCGGCATGGCGGCGAGGACGATCTCCGGCGGCCGGAGGCGAATATGGTGATGTTGACGGTGTTCCAGGCTTCCCCCATCGCGTGGCTCGATGGAGGGGTGGACGGCGACGTGGCGGAGCTTCTGAGCTGGTCGGAGAGGCGAGGGGGAGGCGGTGGCCGCGGCAATGGTGTGCAGTGGCGACGGTGGTGCTCGGGCGGTCGTGCGGGAGAGAACCAGGGGAGGAGGGAGAGAGAGGGAGAGGGAGAGAGGTCGGGGCGGCGCGTGGCGTCGTGCGGGGCATCCAGACGACGAGGGGGAGAAGCAGGAGGTGGCGGGGAACGTGGCCCCGGCCGGACGCGTGGCCACGCGTGCCCCTGTCCTCCTAGCGCGAGGAAGGGGACGACTGGCACGGCTAGCTGGCTGGGCCGGCCTGCTAGGCTGCGGTAAGTGCCAGGTGGGTTTTTCCTCTCTCTCTCTCTCTCTCTGTTTTTTTTATTCTGTTCTGTTTCTATTTTGCAGGTTTGTTTTGAATTTGGTTTTGAAACCAATTCAATTTTGTTGCTTCTGATAATATTTTTAGAAGCTAAAAGAATTAAACCAAAGCTCCACAAAATATTTCAGAATTATTGGACCTATTTTTATTAATAGTAGGTATAAATCCAATTCAAATAGCTATTGATTTAATACAAATGCCCATAATAAATGATTTTGAGACACCAAAAATATTGGTTTGGATTTTACCTCTTGCCAATATTTCCAGAGAATAACAGGAACATTTTCTTGGACTTATTTGAAGCAATTTTATCTGGATCATTTTTAAAAGGATTCTGAGGCTTTGAAAATTCCTCAATTCAAATTTCATTTGAATTTAAACATGATGCAACAACCAAGCTATACCAAGGCCAAGGTAAAGCTAGGGATTTGACAACTCAACCCCACTAAACAAGAATCTCGTCCCGAGATTCAAGACGTGAGGTAAGAAGAAAGGAGGTCACAAACTATCACAAACTTCTCGATCCAACTGCCCTTCTCGAAGAAGTAGCTTCATTGCATCATATTGATCTTGACGTCTTTGCTTTCGAGATCTTCATTCAACATGTTGACGACAGAGATAAACTCTACAGGAAACGATCTCCTCAAGATCGAAAGCACTCAAGATCAACTCATGGAGTGAGACTGTGGAAACATCTCTTGAGCCGAGGCACAAAACACACATCAAGAAGGATGGAAAGAAAGCGATAACAAAGGTTCAATTTGATAGGCAACAATTCCACGCTTAGATAATATGGAGCATGGGTTTCAAAGTAACGAGGAGTTAATCGCATGACTCCATAACGGGCACCTTAGGAAGGTGGCTCAGAATTATTCCCTTAAGTGGCAAAAAGAATTACTTTTGATACATAGATCATTGAAAATCTTCATACCAGCTTAAGGCAATTTACAGCTGATCGCTTGAAAGAGCTCAAGAAATGGCATACTCGGACTAGGATGGATGACGTGGACTACCTTGTTGAAGACAACGAATGGATGACTTTTGCTTATCACCGAAATGGATGGGGCCCATGACAAGACCACTTTTGAAGATGATCCCGGACAGCAACTGCCGAGAAGGGCATCCCATGGAAATTTGGCACAATGGGGTGCAAGTGGGAACAAAATACAATGTTGGGTGTGTTCCAACCATCATATCTCACCGAGATTACGATCTGGTTAGAAACAGGATACTTCAGACTCACATGTCTGAAAAGAAGAGTTGCAACACAAATCAACGAGATAACGTTGCGAGATTATCGGGAGATGAACTACGATAGCAAGCTCCAAAACATGAGCTGGTTCTGCTACATACATGTGAACACAATGTCCCAGACAAGCATGACCACGTAGTAGTCTTGTAATAAAACACTACCGAGTTCAGGTGGGGAACCATCATCAAGGATATCGAAGTCTTTACGCAAGTCCATGGATTAGAGCCCAAGCATAGACTTCTCTTCCTTTAACAAGTCGATCAGTGGCTTGGTGTGCTAAGAATACATATAGAATGAAGGTTGCAAGTCTCCAGACCACAGAATACTTCGCACGTATGCATGACTGACTTGGGATGATTCCAGGGGAAGCAAAACAAGCTTTCTCAAATTCACGGCAGCAACTTTCATCAAATTCACGTGAATTAGAGAAGTCACTCCTTTCATCCAAACGTATACCTCATGAGCGGAGCATGAAGGCAATGCTTACAAAGTTTCCAATACTAGTGTAATGTTCAACATGAATCATGGGGGAGACAAAATGCTGCTGATGGGTTCAACAACAACTCATCGGAATTTTCCATATCACTGGACTTCCACCATCATGTGAACACGGTGATAGCATTGGTCAGACCAAAAGATATAATGGTGTATGCTCGAGGGATCAACCATGAGTAAGACAACATTACGAACATCGTTGGTTCTGATTTGGCTTGACGATAGCCCATACTCAAGTCAAAGTGTCATAAGACAATAGGTTCAACAACTGATCACGAGGACCAATCGATGAAGATATCATCTTTCTTCAACACACACACAAACACAAAGATATCCCTTCAGAATATTCAGCAACGCTTTTATCTTCCAACTCTCCAAGTTGTTGTTTAGCTTAACCAACTAGCTCAGGGGTATCCAACACATATTCTTGGAGAATGGGCTGGTTTAGAGGAAAACCAACTTGATCACGAGCTCAACATAACAGTCAGGGGACAACCTGGTAATACTTCCGAGAAGATATTCAGAAAATCACGAACCACCGGTATGTTACTAAGCTCGAGAACAATCTTGCTTTTCAGGGCAAGATGATATGAACAATAAGCAAGGGATTGATATAATCCTAACTCATTGATCAAAGAGTGCACCAGAAATAACGACTAGGTAGCACAATCAACCTTAGGGTGATGATTCAATAATCAATACGCTAAGAATGAGAATATTTTCCATTAACTACCAAGCAACGGAGTTACTAGGAGTATAGATTTCACACATCACGATTCACTTGTCGGCATTCCGGTTGCGACAACACGGAATCGAGGAATGAGTAATGATGGCGAGAAGTATCACTACGTCAATAATTCATGAGAAATGGTGCAATTCTCATGACAATCCTGACATAAATATGGTAACACTCCAAGGTAGAACAGAGCAAAGGATGGATTGGCATTTGATCTGCAGAGCACAACTACTTTGACCCAATCCTAGATATGGATGAGGTACTGGAGTTTGTTTCTCCTAGTCATTCCGGAATAGAATGGCTTGACGGACCACAAGGATAATAGGCATCGATAAACACGATCACACACATACTCTTGACTATCAATTGATAGACGAGGGTCAGAATACAACTAAAGAGAACAACTCAAAGGAACATATAATTTTCTGAGTTGTGGATGCATAGATTAGTATGTCGAGCAAAGCTCAACATTTCTTCCGGATAACCCATGCAGAGAAGGTAGAACTGGCAGAGTCACAATTATGAATGGAGAACTCCTCAAGAGTACTCTGATTGTGATCTTTTAATTCAAAGAACTTCTGCCTTATTGGTTCATGGTATTTGGAAGAAGGATATACCACAGACCTCGAAGACTATCACAAAGGTTACTAGTATCCTAAAGGTACGAGCAACACTATCAACACGAGGTAAGTAGAGTGAATCTTGGGTCAAGAACCCAGGAAATAGAATACCTACTAACTAAATTGCATCATGGGATGCTTTGAGAATGATGGCGTAATCATCACACCGGGAACACAAAATATGGCTAGATTACTAGATGGTTTCATAAGACGCCTAGGGTCATAATAATAGCTCCAACATATATGTCGAGGCAACAAAGTACCTCAACTCACTGATTAGTATGGTTAATCCGCCCAAAGGGACATCAAAATGAGAGGAAGGGATTTTGCAAATGCTTGATTGTTTTAGAAACACAGGATGACTCGGATAGCATAACGGTTGTAAATGCTCAAAATGATTTGAGACATCCTGCAAAAATGGTGGCATAACCACTCAGAAGAACAATATCAAGGTTCCGAGACCAACTATGAACACACGGGAGTAGTAGAAACTGAACTGGGATTTGAAACTATCAATTCTATAAGTCTATGGATTAGTAACACGTCATCCTGATAGATAGAAGAGAAGCCTAGTTCTTAAACCCCGTAGAGGAGAAGAGGATGACTCAGATCAGAAGGGCATAAGGTAAAGGAGTAAAAAGAGCCTTACGTTCCCTTCCACAATCAATTCCCTTATATAACTAAAGAATTTCTAGACACAACTTCGACCGGTTTGGCTTGGTAATCCTACAGTCAAAGCTCGATACCAAAGCTGTCGAACCCGATTCCAAGTCACATCGATCTAGCCGGTAACACCTCATATCACTTTGCGGCCTCACGCACGGTATTCCACCGTGTCGCCTTACCATGGCCCGGGACCGTTTATGCCTTTTGGCTCACGATATGATAGTGTCGCTAGCATCCATATGACAGAGAACCCGGGCCGACATGGCTAGTCGTGGAACCCAAAGCGGCACTAACCCATGGGGACAGGCATAAATGAATCACATCGAGCATGTCGGTCAAGAGCGATGAATCCGGGCAGTAGCATGGGCTAACAGGACTCGGGAACCCGGGCTGTAGCGAGCTAGGCAGGACTCGGATGTCACCGTGACATTTCCGGCGAAGTATACGTGAACGGCAAGTGAAACACATGTCGCTACCGGTCAGCCCCGAGCGGTAGTCTTGTGGCTAGCGAGGACTGAACTGAACGGCATGTAGCGGACTACTATGGCTCAAGGAAGCACTAGACTACATTTCCCCATAAGAGGCTACCGATGGATAGATTGGATTTTTCGATCATTTTTCATATATAATTTGTTTGATTTGGAGTTACGGTTGAATTACTATGAATTTTAGAAGTTTTGGTTATTATCTGGAATTTCTGTATAAGAATAAATCCGAAAATAAGTCATCACACAAGATGATATAGGTGTGACGTCGCCAGTCAATCTGCGGCTGACAGAGTCAAAACGGCGTGGGGGTCCACACGTCGGTGACACGCAGTTAAACAGGGGTTAGCTTTATTTTAATTAAAGGATTAGTGGCACTGGGGTCGAGTCAAGGTTAGTTAACGTGATTAGCCTAAGCTAATCACCGACCCATGGGGCCCAATCGACGGGCCGGGCGAGGTCAAGAGTCAAACCCCACTGGTGTTTAGCCGCCGGCGAGGCCGAACACGGCGGAGGGGCTCGGGGTCGCATCTCCGACGTCCAAATGGCCCGTGGAGACCACCGGGGCGTAGCCCGAGCTCATCCGCATCCAGTGGGGCAGGAAGGAGGAGGAGGGGTGGCCGGAGCTCACCGGAGAGGAGCTCGGGGCGGCGGCCGGAGCACGGCTTCGAGCGGGAGCGGGCTGCGGGGCATGGGCAGGCCACCCGAGGGGCTCTGCGGCACCCTCGTGGCACCAGGAGCACGGCCTTGTGCTCGGGTGCGACTAACGCGAGCTAGAACGACGGCGGCGACACGACCGACGGCGAGGAGCTACGGCCATGGCGGGGGAAGGGGGCTACGGCGCGAGAACGGGGGAACGGGGAGAGGGAAACAGAGCAGAGGCTCACTTCGGACTCGACGGTGTCGACGGAGAGCTCGAGGAAGGCCGGACAACGACGTGGCAGCGAGGACGATCTCCGGCGGCCGGAGGCGAAGATGGTGATGTTGACGGCGTTCCAGGCTTCTCGCGTCGCGTGGCTCGACGGAGGGGTGGACGGCAACGTGGCGGAGCTTCTGAGCTGGTCGGAGAGGCGAGGGGGAGGCGGTGTGTCACAGCCCCAGGTCAGCCCTAGAGCTTGCTTGTAACTAGTGGCATTGCATCCATGCATCATGTTTAATTCTCATGAAATTTGAAATAGGGATTGCCTAAACCCTAGCACTAAAGGAATTCAAATAGGTTCAACTTTAAAATATTTTCAAAGAACCCAAATTGGTTTGCAAAAATGTTCATGATTAATGGAAAAGGGTAAAAACCATATCCGAGAGATGATGGGTATTTTTCCAAGACATTTTGGATTTTGAATAAACCATATTGTATTTGAATTGGGGCATTTAAATACTATTAATATTTTTAAATGCTCCAACAATTTCAAAAATAGCTAAGGGTCTCGTAATATTTCAGCTAATGCCCAAAACTATTTTCAGGATTTATTAAATGATTTGGTTTATAAACTAAATCAAAAGAGCAAATAATAGAAAAACAAAAAACAATTAAAAGAATAAGAGAGGGATAGTACCGGCAGCCCACTTACGGGCGCCACTAACCGCCCAGCCTTCCCCCTCACTGCTGGCCCGGTGGTGGCCCAGCCACCACCGACTCCCACCTGTCGCCTTCCTCCTCTCGCCAGAGGATGAGCGCGGTCGCCGCCAGCGCACGCCACCGACGGCCACCTCCTGCTCGCTGCTGCGTCCCGTTGTTCGACGCCCATGCGCCGCCACGCATCACCCCGGCCCCTCGCCCACTTCCTCGCCCTCATCCTCCTCCTCTCTCGCTCTGCGCCTCGTACCCAGCGGCCCGCCGCCACTGCCGCTGCTCGACGTGCCCACCGGCCTCCACACGCTTCCCGACCAGCCCACAAGCCCCGCCACTCCATCTCGCCCTCCTCACCGAGCCTCCCGACGCCGGAGCGCCCCGAGGCGCCGCTTTCCCCTTCTCGACCCGCCGATCGCCGCCGTTGAATTCCGCCACCGCTGCCGCTTCCCGAGCTCATTGACCGCCTCCACGCGACCCATGTGAGCCTCCGGTCGATTCCCTCTCTTCCCGCGCCATCTACGCCAGAGCCGTTGCCATTGAAGCCGGCTCACCGCCGCCGTGCCTCGTCGCCGGCGTGGTGAGCCACCGTGGCTCAAGCCGGCACACCACCGTGCTCCACACCTCACCAGAGCCCGCAGCACCCTCCGCACTCCCTGCCAGCCTCCTAGTGACGTGCCCGAGCTCGCCTGAGCTCCGCCGCTGCAAACACGCCGGCGTGATTTTCCGTGACCCGAGCCCAACTACTGCACCACCGTGACGCGGCGCTCTTCCGGCTACCGTAGAGCCCCTCCTCCGTCTGCTTGGTCGCCGAGCAAGAAACCCAAGGCCTCCGCCGCCTCGGCCTCGGCCGACTCGACGCCGGTGGATTAGCCTGCTGACCAGGGTTTGACTTCCCTGTGGTCAGCGGACGTGTGGGCCCGGCCACTAACTAAACAGAGGTTAACACTAATCGATATTAGTTAGTTAAACTAACTCTCGACCAATGGGTCCCAAATACGATTTGACTCGACAGGCGCCCGTTGACTTGATGACGTCACCGTGAGGTCTTGCTGACGCAATAAACTCTTTTCCGGATTTAATTTAATTCAGGAAATTTCAGAAAATACCCCAAACTTCAAATATTCATAACTTTTAATCTGTAACTCCAAATTAAATAATTTATATATGAAAAATGATCAGAAATATATGAAGAATCTGTTTATGCCATGATCATGCATGTTTGAACAAGTTAACCTCACTGAATAGGATGAATCATGATTAGGGTAATATATGAAATAACATTTGGAGTTGGAATTTGTTCTTGTTTGAATTCCACCTCAATTAACTTGGCTAGATATTGCATTAGGTCAATTCAGTACCTTAACATGACATGTCATTCATATGAATGTGCATTGCATTGATTGTGTTCTCTTGTTTGCCGGTAATTGTCCCTCTCAAGAGACGCACGATCGACGATGAATTCGATGACACCGATGAAGAACTATATTATCTTCGAAGTGCTGCAAGCAAAACCCCTTGTTCATTCCGATATAATCCCACTCTCGCTCCTGCTCTATTTTACTGCATTAGGACAACAACGACTCATGTGTTACTTGCTGCGGTAGCTGAACCCCTTTATCCTCTGCATGACTGTCATTCCACAAGAATTAGATGAAACCCACTAGCATGAGTAGGAGTTGTTTGAGCCCTGTTGTGCCTACTCATTTTGCTTGTTTGTCATGCCTGCTACTGCTTAGAGTTGAGTCAGGTCTGATTCATCGGGAATGAATTGGAAGGTGGTGAACATGTCCTACTGTGTGTGAGCTAAGTGTGTGAACACGTTTTGGTAAAGGTAGCGGTGAGAGGCCATGTAGGAGTACATGGTGGGTTGTCTCATTGAAACCGTCCTCGGGAACTGAGTTCTGTGTTTGTGATCCATGAACAGTTACTACCACACATTGGGTTTGATAACTCGACCCTCTCGACTTATTAATCAACTTGATCTCTGTCCGGGAGTTGCAACTAGTTTCTGGTTTTTGTAGGTAGTGTTAGTAGTCTACCAAGTGGCACCCGTGCAGGTGGGCTTGGGACAGACTAGGCACAAGTGGCACAGTGTACCAAGTGGCACCGGTTGGTGGGCTTGGGAACCCTGCTCACATCGCTTGGGGCCGTGAGCGACACCCTGCCTGATCTCCTTGCGGATGGAACCCGAATAGGCAATAAACTGGACTAGAGACTTGTGTGGTTAGTCAGGTCGTGGCCGACTCCCTCGACTTCCGCTTGAAGGTTGCCGAGGTACATGACATGTCTGCAGGCGATAAGTGGCGAGAGCGTGTGAAGAAGTACACCCTGCAGGGTTATCATTATCTATTGAATAGCCGATTCCTCGGATATGGAAACTTGGACCCTTGCATAGTTCATAGACAAGTGAAAGTGGATACTCTAAAATACGCAAGACAAGCGTGAGTGCTATGGATGGCGTTTCTCATAGGTAGACGGGAGCGGATCCATAGTGGTGTATTGATATGGTGAATATGTGGACTCGTGTGCGCTACCTCAAAAGAGTTACTTGCAGTCGTAGTATAGGATAACCACCGAGTCAAAGCTGGCTTGTTGCAGTCAAACTCCACCACCCCCTTTTTGATAATGATGCATATGTAGTTAGTTCTAATGTAAGTCTTGCTGAGTACAATTGTACTCACGTTTGCCTATTTTATGTTTTGCAGAGAGACGTCAGTCTCGCTAGTAGTTCCACGTGGTCTTCGACGTTTAGCTTGTTACCTCAGCTATGATCTTGTGCCCTCGGCAGATCTCGGTAGATAGTCGGGCTTCTCAGCCTTTTTCATTTATAGTTGTACAGACTATACATGATTAGCTTCCGCTTGTGCTTTAACTTGTATGCTCGAGTGTTGGGTCATGAGACCCATGTTTGTAATATCTCGCTCCTCGGAGCCTAATGAATAATATTTGAGTCGTAGAGTTATGTTGTGATGCCATGTTGTATTTACACATATTGAGCATATTGTGTGTATGTTTGAAATGCTTGGTATGTGTGGGATCCGACAAACTAGTTGTTTATCCTCGGCAGCCTCTCATATGGGGAAATGTAGTCTCGTGCTTTCGAGCGATAGTAGTCCGCTACTGGCCGGTTCACGGAGTCCTGCTAGCCCAAAGACTACCGCTTGGACACTTGACTGGCGGCATGTGTTTCACTTCATTCCTATGTACGTCCTTCGGGAAATGTCACGGTGTTATTCGAGTCTCGCTTAGCACTGCTACAGCCGGGATACCGGAGTCCTCATAGCCCAGTGCTACAGCCCGAATTTATACGTTGATGACCGACATGCTCGATGTGATTCATGTATGCCTGTCCCCATAGGTTAGCGCCGCTTTGGGTTCACGACTAGCCATGTCGGCCCGGTTCTTTGTCATATGGACGCTAGCGACACTATCATATACGTGAGCCAAAAGGCTAAACGGTCCCGGCCATGGTAAGGCGACACCTGTGGGAATACCGAGCGTGAGGCCGCAAAGTGATATGTTGTGTTACATGCTAGATCGGTGTGATTTAGGATCGGGTCTGACAGCGTTGGTATCGAGCTGCTGCTGTCAGAGGATTACCAAGCCAAACTGGTGAAGTTGTGTCTAGAAATGCTTTAGTTATGTAAGGAATTGATTGTGGAAGGGCGTAAGGCTCTTTTTACTCCTTATATCTCATGGCCTTCGATCCGAGTCAACCTCTTCTCTTCTCGGGTTTCAGAACTAGGCTTCTCATCTATCTATCAGGATGACGTGTTACTAATCCATAGACCTTTAAGATTGTTGGTTTTAATCCCCAGTTCAGTCCCTACTATTTCTATATGTTAACTGTTGATCTCGGAACTTTGGTATGATGTTGTTAAGTGGCTATGCCACCATTTTGCATGATGTCTCAAATCATTTTGAGCATTTACAGCCGTTATGCTGTCCGAGTCATCCCAGGTCTCTAAATAGTCTGATGCATTTGCAAATCTTTTCCTTCCGTTTCCGATGTTCCTTTTGGTCAGAATAAGCACACTAACCAGTCGGTCGAGGTACTCCATTGCCTCGAGATATATGTTGGAGTTATTATTATGACCCTAGGTGTTTAGGAAGTCACCTAGCAATTTAGCAATGCTTTTGTATCCCCAGTGTGATGATTCTGGCCATTATTCTTGAAAGCATCCCGTGATGTTATTAGTTAGTAGGCATTCTATTCCTGGGTCTTAAACCCGAGATTCACCCTACCTCATGTTGATAGTATTTGCTAGTTCCTTTAGGATATTAGTAACTTTGCGATAGTCCTCGAGGTCCGTGGTATTTCCTTCTTCCAAATACTACGAACCGCTTATGGCAGAAGTTCCTTGTTGAACCAAAACATCACGATAAGAGTGCTCTTGAGGAGTTCTCCATTCATAATTGTGAATCTGCCAATTCTACCTTTCTGCATGGGTTATCCGGAAGAAATGTTGAGCTTCGTTCGACATACTAATCCATGCCTCCACAACTCGAAAAGCTATATGTTCCTTTGAGTTGTTCTCTTAGATGTCTTCTGACCTTCATCTATCAATTGATAGCCAGGAGTAATTGTGCATTCGTGTTCATCGATGCCTATTATTCTTGTGGTCCGTCGAGCCATTCTATTCTGGAATGACTAGGAGAACCAAACTCCAGTACCTCATCCATATCCAGGGTTGGGTCAAAGTAGTTGTATCCCGCAGATCAAAATGCCAATTCAGCTTTTGTTCTGTTCTACCTTGGAGTGTTACCATCTTTATGTCAGGAACATCATGAGAATGTCACCTTCTCTTATGAATTCTTGTCGTAGTGATACTTCTCGCCATCATTGTTCAATCCTCGGTTCCGTGTTGTCGCAACCGGAATGCCGACTAGTGAACCGTGATGTGTGAAATCAATACTCCGAGCAACTCGTTGCTTGGTAGTGAATGGACAATATTCTCATTCTTAGCGTGTTGGTTATTAAATCATCATCCTAAGGTTGATCGTGCTACCTAGTCCTTATTTCTGGTGCATTCTTAGATTGATGAGTTAGGATCTTGTCAAGTCCTCACTCATCTGATCATATCGTCTTGCCTCAAAACAAGATTGTTCTCGAGCTTAGTAACATACCAGTGGTTCGTGACTTTCCAAATATCTTCTTGGGAGTGTTACCGGGTTGTTTCCTGACTGTTATGTTGAGCTCGTGATCAAGTTGGTTTCTTGTGAACCACCCTTTCTCCAAGAATCGGTGTTGGATATCCCTAAGCTAGTTGGTTAAGCTAGACAACAACTTGGAGAGTTGGAAGATAAAAGCTTGCCTAACTTAGTTCGTTCCGAAGGGATATTCTTGTGTAGTGTATGTTGAAGAAAGATGATATCTTCATCGATTGGTCCCTGTGATCAGTTGCTGAACCTATTGTCTTATCAATCCTTTGATTTGAGTGTGGGATATCGTCAAATCAAATCAGTACCAACGAAGCTCGTAATGTTGTCTTACTCGTGGTTGATCCCTCGAGCATACACCATTATATCTTTTGGTCTGACCAATGCTATCACCGTGTTCACATGATGGTGGAAGTCCAGTGATATGGAAATTCCGATGAGTTGTTGTTGAGCCCATCAGCAGCATTTTGTCTCCCCCATGAGTCATGTTGAACATCAACCTAGTGTTGGAAACTTGTGTAAGCATTTCCTCGTGTGCCGTTCATGAAGCTTATGCTTGGATGGTTGAAGTGACTTCCTTTAATTCATGTGCTTTAGGTGTAAGTTGCCGCCATGAATTTGAGAAAGGTTTGTTTTGTTTCCTTTGGAATCATCCCAAGTCAGTCATGCACGTGCGAAGTATTCTATGGTCTGATAGACTGATCATCTTCATTCTATATGAATTCCATAGCACACCAAGCCACTAATTGATTTTTTCAAGGAAAAGGAGTTGTTGTGTAATCCTAGGTCGTGCACAAGACTTCGATATCCTCGATGATGGTTCCCAACCTGAACTCGGTAGTGTTTTATTATAAGACTACTACGTGGTCATGCTTGTCTTGGACAGCGTGTCCACGGGGTTGTAGCAGAACCAGCTCATGCTTTGGAGCTTGCTATCATAGTTCACTCCCCGAGAATCTCGCAACGTCATCTCGTCGGTTTGTGTTGCAACTCTTCTTTTCAGACATGCTGAGTCTGGAATATCCTAACACCAACCGGATCTGAATCTCAGGCAGATATGATGGTTGGAACATTCCCAACAGTTGCATTTTGTTCCCATCTTGCACCCCCTTGTGCCAAACCCCCATGGGCTGCCTTCATAGTAAGTCTTGCTAGAATCATCCTCAAAAGTGGACTTACCATGGGTTCCATCCATTCCCGGTGATAAGCAAAAAATCATCCATTGCGTTGTCTTCAACAAGGTAGTCTACATCATCCATTCTAGTCCGGGTGTACCATTCCTTTGCACTCCGCCAAACGATCGTTGTAAATTGCCTTAGGCTGGTATGAAGAGTTTCAATGATCTCTGAATCAAAAGTAATTCTTTTTGCCACTTAAGGGAATAGCTCTCTGCGTCACCTTTCTCGAGGTGCCCCGTTACGGGATCATGGTAAATATTTCCTCGCCACCTTGACACCATCCACCATCTTTCTAAGCGTGGAATTGTTGCCACCAATCAAACCCCATCGTTTGTTCTTCCATCCCTCTCGATGTGTTTTGTGTCTCAACTCGAGATGTGTCACCATCTCAGTCCGTGAGTCGATCACGTTTATTTGATCTTCGTGAAGATCGAATCGAGAGGGTTTCTTCTTTACGTTGTCGTGTCGGTGAAGATTTCGATAGCAAAGACGTCAAGACCAAGATGATGGAGTAAATCAACATCTTCGAGAAGGGCAAATGGATCATGAAGATTGTGATAGTTTGTGACTCCCCTTTTTCCTCTTACCTCACGTCTTGAATCTCGGGGCGAGATTCTTGTTTAGTGGGGGTGAGCTGTCACAGCCCCAGATCAGCCCTAGAGCTTGCTTGTAACTAGTGGCATTGCATCCATGCATCATGTTTAATTCTCATGAAATTTGAAATAGGGATTGCCTAAACCCTAGCACTAAAGGAATTCAAATAGGTTCAACTTTAAAATATTTTCAAAGAACCCAAATTGGTTTGCAAAAATGTTCATGATTAATGGAAAAGGGTAAAAACCATATCCAGAGATGATGGATATTTTTCCAAGACATTTTTGGATTTTTGAATAAACCATATTGTATTTGAATTGGGGCATTTAAATACTATTAATATTTTTAAATGCTCCAACAATTCTGAAAAATAGCTAAGGGTCTCTGTAATATTTCAGTTAATGCCCAAAACTATTTTCAGGATTTATTAAATGATTTGGTTTATAAACTAAATCAAAACAGAGCAAATAATAGAAAAAAACAAAAAAACAATTAAAAGAATAAGAGAGGGATAGTACCTGGCAGCCCACTTACCTGGCGCCACGAACCGGCCCAGCCTTCCCGGCTGGCCCGGTGGTGGCCCACCACCACCGCCTCCCACCTGTCGCCTTCCTCCTCTGCCGGGAGGATGGCCAGCGTGGCACGCACAGCCCAGCCTCCGCCACGGCGGCCACCTCCTGCCTGGCTGCCTGCGTCCCGTTGCTGGGCGCCTCCATGCGTCGCCACGCATCACCCCGGGCCCTCTCGCCCACTTCCCCGTCCTCATCCCCTCCTCTCTCTCGCTCTGCGCCTCGTACCCGAGCGGCCCCGTCGCCACCGTCGCCGTTCGACGTGCCCACCGGCCTTCACACGCTTCCCCGACTAGCCCACAAGCCCCGCCACTCCATCCTCGCCCTCCTCACCGAGCCTCCCGACGTCGGAGCGCCCGGCGCGCCCCGCCCTTTCCCCTTCTCGGACCGCCGATCGCCGCCGTCGGTCGCCACCGTCGTCGCTTCCCAGGCTCGGCCCGACTGTCTCCACGCGACCCATGTGAGCCTCCGTCGATTCCCTCTCTTCCCAGCGTCATCTCGCCTCGTAGCGCCGTCGCCATTGAAGCCGAAGCTCACGCCGCCGTGCCTCGTCGCCGTCGTGGCGAGCCACCGTGGCTCGGCCGGGCACACCACGTGCTCCACACCTCACCGAGCCCGAGCACCCCTCCGCACCTCTGCCGTGCCTCCTAGTAGCGTGCCCGAGCTTCGCCCGAGCTCCGGCCGCCACAAACACGTCGCCCGGCGCATTTTCCACGCGACCAGCCCAACTTCTGCACCACCCGACGCGGCGCTCTTCCAGCTACCCGTAGAGCCCCTCCTCCGTCCGTTTGGTCGCCGGAGCAAGAAACCCGAAGGCCTCCGCCGTCTCGGCCTCGCCGGCGACTCGACGCCGGTGGATTAGCCCCGGTTGACCAGGGGTTTGACTTCCCCCAGGGTCACTGACGTGTGGGCCCGGCCACTAACTAAACAGGGTTAACACTAACTGATATTAGTTAGTTAAACTAACTACTGACCAGTGGGTCCCAGCGTCAGATTTGACCTGGACAGCGCCCGTTGACTTGATGACGTCACCTTGAGGTCTTGCTGACGCAGTAAACTCTTTTCCGGATTTAATTTAATTCAGGAAATTTCAGAAAATACCCCAAACTTCAAATATTCATAACTTTTAATCTGTAACTCCAAATTAAATAATTTATATATGAAAAATGATCAGAAATATATGAAGAATCTGTTTATGCCATGATCATGCATGTTTGAACAAGTTAACCTCACTGAATAGGATGAATCATGATTAGGGTAATATATGAAATAACATTTGGAGTTGGAATTTGTTCTTGTTTGAATTCCACCTCAATTAACTTGGCTAGATATTGCATTAGGTCAATTCAGTACCTTAACATGACATGTCATTCATATGAATGTGCATTGCATTGATTTTGTTCTCTCTTGTTTGCCGGTAATTGTCCCTCTCGTGAGACGACGTATCGGCGATGAATTCGATGACACCGATGAAGAACTATATTATCTTGAAGTGCCGTGCAAGCAAAACCCCTTGTTCATTCGATATAATCCCACTCTCTCGCTCCTGCTCTATTTTACTGCATTAGGACAACAACGACTCATGTGTTACTTGCTGCGGTAGCTGAACCCCTTTATCCTCTGCATGACTGTCATTCCACAAGAATTAGATGAAACCCACTAGCATGAGTAGGAGTTGTTTGAGCCTGTTGTGCCTACTCATTTTGCTTGTTTGTCATGCCTGCTACTGCTTAGAGTTGAGTCAGGTCGATTCATCGGGAATGAATTGGAAGGTGGTGAACATGTCCTCATGTGTGTGAGCTAAGTGTGTGAACACGATTTGGTAAAGGTAGCGGTGAGAGGCCATGTAGGAGTACATGGTGGGTTGTCTCATTGAAACCGTCTCGAACTGAGTTACGTGTTTGTGATCCATGAACAGTTACTACCACACATTGGGTTCCGTAACTCGACCCTCTCGACTTATTAATCAACTTGATCTCTGTCCGGGAGTTGCAACTAGTTTCGGTGTTTGTAGGTAGTGTTAGTAGTCTACCAAGTGGCACCCGTGCAGGTGGGCTTGGGACAGACTAGGCACGATGTACGGTGTACCAAGTGGCACCGGTTGGTGGGCTTGGGAACCCTGCCACATCGTTTGGGGCCATGAGCGACACCCCGCGGATCTCCTTGCGGATGGAACCCGAATAGGCAATGAACCTGGACTAGAGACTTGTGTGGTTAGTCGGTCGTGGCGACTCCTCGCCGGCTTCGCTTGAAGGTTGCCGAGGTACATGGCGTGTCTGTAGGCGATAAGTGGCGAGGCGTGTGTGAAGAAGTACACCCTGCGGGGTTATCATTATCTATTGAATAGCCGGTTCCTCGGATATGGAAACTTGGACCCCTTGCATAGTTCATAGACAAGTGAAAGTGGATACTCTAAAATCGCAAGACAAGCGTGAGTGCTATGGATGGCGTTCTCGAGGTAGAGGCGGGGCGGATCCATAGTGGTGTATTGATATGGTGAATATGTGGACTCGTGCGCCACCTCAAAAGAGTTACTTGCAATCGTAGTATAGGATAGCCACGAGTCAAAGCTGGCTTCTTTGATCAAACTCCACCACCCCTTTTGATAATGATGCATATGTAGTTAGTTCTAATGTAAGTCTTGCTGAGTACAATTGTACTCACGTTTGCCTATTTTATGTTTTGCGGAGAGGCGCCGGTCTCGCTAGTAGTTCCACGTGGTCTTGACGTTTAGCTTGTTACCTCAGCTACGATCTTGTGCCTCGGCAGGATCTGGTAGATAGTCGGGCTTCTCAGCCTTTTTCATTTATAGTTGTCTCGTATTTAGACATGATTAGCTTCCGCTTGTGCTTTGACTTGTATGCTCACGAGTGTTGGGTCATGAGACCCATGTTTGTAATATCTAGCTCCTCGGAGCCTAATGAATAATATTTGAGTCGTAGAGTTATGTTGTGATGCCATGTTGTATTTACACATATTGAGCATATTGTGTGTATGTTTGAAATGCTTGGTATGTGTGGGATCCGACAAACTAGTTGTTTATCCTCGGCAGCCTCTCATATGGGGAAATGTAGTCTCGTGCTTACGAGCGATAGTAGTCCGCTACAGCCGGTTCACGGAGTCCTGCTAGCCCAAGACTACTGCTTGGACACTTGGTGGCGGCATGTGTTTCCTTGTTCCTATGTACATCCTTCGGGAAATGTCACGCGGTGTTATTGAGTCCTGCCTAGCCTGCTCAGCCGGGATACGAGTCTCATAGCCCATGCTACAGCCAATTTATCGTTGATGACCGACATGCTCGATGTGATTCATGTATGCCTGTCCCCATAGGTTAGCGCCGCTTTGGGTTCACGACTAGCCATGTCGGCCCGGGTTCTTTGTCATGTGGACGCTAGCGACACTATCATATACGTGAGCCAAAAGGCGCAAACGGTCCCGGGCCATGGTAAGGCGACACCCGTGGGAATACCGAGCGTGAGGCCGCAAAGTGATATGTTGTGTTACATGCTAGATCGGTGTGATTTAGGATCGGGGTCCTGACACGGTGGCCGCGGCAATGGCGTGCGGCGGCGATGGTGGTGCTCGGGCGGTCGCGCGGGAGGGAACCTGGGGAGGAGGGAGAGCGAGGGAGAGGGGGAGAGGTCGGGGCAGCGCGTGGCGTCGCGCGGGGCATCCAGACGACGAGGGGGAGAAGCAGGAGGTGGCGGGGAATGTGGCCCCGGCCAGACGCGTGGCCGCGCGTGCCCCTGTCCTCCTGGCGCGAGGAAGGGGACGGACAGCGCAGCCAGCTTGGGTGGGCGACCTCGGCTGCTGATAAGTGCCGGTGGGTTTTCTCTCTCTCTCTCTCTCTGTTTTTTTTCTAATTTTGTTCTGTTTCTATTTTGCAGGTTTGTTTTGAATTTGGTTTTTAAACCAATTCAATTTTGTTGCTTCTGATAATATTTTTAGAAGCTAAAAGAATTAAACCAAAGCTCCACAAAATATTTCAGAATTATTGGACCTATTTTTATTAATAGTAGGTATAAATCCAATTCAAATAGCTATTGATTTAATTCAAATGCCCATAATAAATGTTTCTGAGACACCAAAAATATTGGTTTGGATTTTACCTCTTGCCAATATTTGCAGAGAATAACATGAACATTTTCTTGGACTTATTTGAAGCAATTTTATCTTGATCATTTTTAAAAGGATTCTGAGGCTTTGGAAATTCCTCAATTCAAATTTCATTTGAATTTAAACATGATGCAACAACCAAGCTAGACCAAGGCCAAGGTAAAGCTAGGGATGTGACATGAACAGGCCACATACGGAGACTCGGAGGACAGCAATTATCTCCCACTCTCCGAGGAAGAGGAGATCCCCGGCAACGAGGATTTTACCGTACCTAAGGAACCTCTCGAGCAGGAGCACTTTAAACGTCGGCTTATAGCCACTGCAAGGAGCCTAAGGAAAAAGCAGTTGCAGCTTCAAGCAAGCCAGGATTTGCTCAATGATAGATGGACCGCGGTCCTGGCCGCCAAAGAATACGGCCTTAGTGGCCCAGACGAAAGCCACCCCAAGAGTAGGTGGCTCCCTCAATACGATGGCAGGGTGTTGGAGCCCACACCACCATCGAACAACACGGGGGCCGACCACAGTTTGGTCCGGATAACGCAGCAACCCAAGCAGAGCACCATACCAACCCATCCGGCCATCCAAGCAAGAATAAATCAGCTCGGGGGAACAATCGCGACATCCAACAAGACCTGGAGGGTAGAACAGGACACACAAAATCGACACACAGATCGCGGGGGGCATGCCCCGACCAGTAACGACGGTTATCTATTTGGACACAACAAACCCGACCGCGGTCGGTCCGAAAACTGTAAGCAGAGTCCGCCGGAGGTGCTTCACAGTGTGGCCCAACATAGAGGAGCCTCACACCCTCTCTGCTTCATTGACGAGGTAATGGAGCATGAATTCCCAGATGGGTTTAAACCCATTAACATCGAATCACACGATGGAACAACAGATCCCGTTGTATGGATTGAGGATTACCCATATTCACATGGCTCGCGGAGACGACCTTCATGCCATTAAATACCTACCTCTCTAACTCAAAGGGCCAGCTCGGTACTGGCTAAAAAGTTTGCCAGAAAATTCTATTGGCAACTGGGAAGATTTGGAAGACGCCTTTCGGGACAACTTCCAAGGAACATATGTGCGGCCACCAGATGCCGAGGACTTGAGTCACATTGTCCAGAAGCCTGGCGAGTCAGCCAGGCAGCTCTGGACTAGGTTCTTAGTCAAAAAGAACCAAATTGTCGACTTTTCGGACGCGGAAGCCCTTGCGGCCTTCAAACATAGTGTCCGGGATGAATGGCTAGCACGTCACCTCGGTCAGGAAGGACCCAAATCCATGACAGCCTTACTGCTCTAATGACCTGCTTTCGCGTGGGAGAAGACAACTGGCTCGCTCATAAAAGCAACAACGCCAGTGACCCGGGCACTACCGAAATCCGAGACAGCAAAGGCAAGCCACGACGAACTGAACACAACAGTTGCAAAAATAATGAAAGATTATGCGACACAACAGTCAACGCCGGATTTCACAATCCGAGACCCGGTCAACGGAAGAAGCCATTTAAGGCAAACCAGGATGGACCATCCACCCTTGACAGGATATTGGACCGACCTTGTCAGATTCACGGTCACCCTGATAAGCCAGCTAATCACACCAACAGAAATTGTTGGGTCTTTAAGCAGGCAGGCAAGCTTAACGCCGAGCACAAGGGAGGAGGCCACAGGCGATAAAGAACGGCGGGCGGAGCGCTCGACCCGAACACCAGGGCGAAACATATTTCCTCAAGTTCGACCACTCCGGAACAAAAATAGTAGTTCGCTTCCGCCACCCACCCACTCTGTTGGCAAGATTTACACCAGCGTACATCTCTACGCTCAAGATACCATGGGCATCGGGGAAGCTTTGTCTGGACAACCACGTGAGCATTCACGAAATGTTTTTTATCTGTTTTCCTTACTTTTCTTTATTATCTCTTAAAAACAGGTGACCATCAGGACAGCATCTACATCGGAGTTCGGATCCGTACACTCACCTAAGGGGCCACTTCCGTTAAGGATTCCCCCTCCCCGAGGATGGGCGGCGCAAACGTGCGACAGGAGGTCCAAAATAAGCTTTTGTAGACCGCACTCTTTATTTTGAGCCTGTACTATGCCCTTTTCCTCTATTCCCAACCCCGAGCATGTCAAATAGCTGGGTTGTGGTTTTTACTCTTTATATATATTTATCATTGGCATATTGCTCCGCCCCCAGTAAACTTTATCCGAACTAGTCTTCCATGCTCTTTCTACAACGAGTCCGGCCGTAACGGCTGCCTTACAAGACGCGCCTCGGCATAACTTGCCAGGGGCCCGGTATGGGAACAAACGAGTCGCCAGTAAAAGTCCAAACAGCTCTATAGCATACTTCGACGTCACAAGTTTGGCCTTATATGCATCAGCTCTCAATCATTGTCTTTGGTCAATAGTTGGGTTGCCCGGCTCCTGTGCTTGCTACCCTATGTTCCGCTCTATCGGCTAGGATAGTAAAGGGAGAACTACTGCGATTGTGCTCTGGCCTAGACCGGATGAGAACCTCGATGAGAAATCGAAAACATTTGTCATGATGCGGTGAGCGGGTCAACCACTTGGCGACTTATTTGAATCTTTAGTGATTCTCCGTGTTACGAGGATTTTTTTAGATCAACATATGTAAGGCACTATCGCTGTATACATACCAGGGGCTATGTCGTAGCCCACCATAAAACTCCTATGGCTAAGTGAAAGTGTTAAGCCTATAGTCCGATTGCCTGGTTCGCCGCATTATCACCTCCTTTATGGACCAAGACGTTGGATAAAGAGTGATTAAATGCTTTCCCGAACACCCCCGTACTTCCCACGAGGAGGCTGAAGCTGATGACTGGAAAACTTTTAGATTATACTAAAACGGCCGACAGGAGGAATTCAAGCTTTCGAGCAAAATATAAATAGATTAACAATAAAGTTGTCTGTTACAACCATTATACAAATCACTGGAACATTATGCCTTTCGAGCATTGACCCTCTATCAAGCGGGCGGCCTCTAAGACGTCTTCAAAATAGTGCTCTGGCTCATAACGGTCCTTGCCCTTGGGTGGACTCCTCGCCGCAACATCGATGGCCTTCATCTTTCCCCAAAATGTTTTGACTCGGGCAAAGGCCATCCGTGCACCCTCAATGCCGCCCGCAAGCTTCCTGGCGTCGATATGTAACGCTTCGTCGACAAGCTGCCGCATACAGGCCAAAATAACTACTCGGAATAGGCTCCTTGGCACTGGCGGATTATGATGTTCTTCATGGGCGTCGCGAACATCCTATAAAGCTTCGGCCTTGGGACATCTGTTCATTGAAACAGAGGCGCTTTGTGGCCAATTGTGACAGAAAAGCTTCTCCGTTGCACCCCCTCTTGTCGTGGTAAAATTGCCGCATCGGAAGAACTCTTGATGAAGTCAAAATTTTGTCAGGAGAACTCAATACTTGGTTAAGCTGAACATAGTTCGGATGCGAACTTAAGTACGTAACAAAAGGGCTTGCCGGCCGCAATTTCTGACTTGCGGATCTCCTCACGGGCGCTCTGGATTGGACCGCGCTTCTCTCGCCTCTCGTAAGGCCTTGTCAAGTTCAGCCGTTTTGGCTTCATTTTCCTTCTCAAGAAGTTTACAACAGCTAGCCGCATTCTCTAACTCGTGCGCCATGGTGGACATCTTCTCCTTGTCTTGGTGCCGTGCAGCTTGTTCGGCTCTCAACTCAGTCGATGCCTTCTCGGCAGCCGCATTACTAAGCCGGGCTTGCTCCTTGGCCCGAGCTAGCTTCGCCCGAAGGGTCTCCACTGCGGCGGCACCATCTGCATTCATGCACATTTCATATAAAACTATTTTTAGAGTCAGGCTTAAATTACAAGAACATTGGTGTAAGGAATGCTCAAAATATATACCTTGCGAGTCGTCAAGACGCCTGTTGATCAATGCAATGTCATCCTCAGCAATATCCAGCTTTCGCTGCAGTTCGGCCACTTCCATATTTTGGGTAGCCACAGGAGGGGAGGCAGCCTGTACTCCAAGTAAAATCAAGGTTAGTACCTAAACATATCTTTTCGATCCTCCGATCGCTTCCTTTGGAAGGAAATCCGAGTCTCAGGGGCTACTGCATATACAACAGGTGCATTCTGTCAATAAAACTCCATTGGCAAAATTACATCACAAACCTAAAAACCCCTTAGGAGGCTCGTGAAGGCCTCGTTCAACCCACTCTTCGCGGATAGAACCTTTTCGACCACCATAACCATCAAGGCACGGTGTTCCTCCGAAACGGACGCTTGTTGCAGCATGTCCGTCAGCATTTCCGGTGCTTCTGGGTCTCTGGAGACCGTCGCCGGAGTATGGCATTCCTTTGAGGGAATCCGCTCACTCGCCTCCAGAATCGTCTCCGGCTATAAACCGGATAGTGCGGGGCCGTCATGCTTGATTCCCAAACCTTGAGTGACAAAGGCACCACCTTCGGGTAAAGCCTTCTCCGTTTCCCTTTTCTTATCGGTAGGGAGAGCCCGGGGCGATACCTCGAGAATCATCCATACTGTTGGCGAGGAAGCCGGAGAAGGCATGTCACTCTCCATCATCTCTGGAAGAAGGTCTCCCGAAGAGGAGGACGATTGAGAAACACCTGGCGTTAACCTGCGAGGACGTACGTATGTCGGAAGATTACTTCAGTAATAAGAAAGGAATGAGGTATGATTAAAGTACCCTGCCGCACTTACGGTTTGGCCAGAGGTTTATCCTCATCATAAAGCTCTGCGGCAACATCACTTGCCCGGCCCAAGCCACCCGACGATGGTGCTTTTCCTCTCTTGGGAGACTTCCCCTCCTGACCTCCGGAAGCGGCCCTCTTTTTGCCATGAAGGTCTTCCGTTGTACCTTTGCCCTTGGGCAAAAGGGTTTCGGTTTCCCCGAACACAGCGTCTAATTCATCCTCGGTGCACGTATCACCTCTGGGCTCCCCACTCTCGCCCCCCTCTGCAGGCACCTGGTACGGTGTCGGAATCAGCATTCTCATCAACAGGGCGGTTGCAGGGTCTTCGGGAAGGGGCGCCGGACACCAGATTAACACCGCCTTCTTTACCCAGTCCTGTATAGAGATGGACTGTTCAATATCTTGTCAAGAGATGTTTGGATGGAAGGTATGCGGAAATTGGATACTTATCGCAGTGTCCGGATGATTACAGTCGAGGCAAACATCTTCGGTGGTGTCCGGCCATCGCTCTCGCTCCCCGAAATATAATTTCCACATTCCTTCGTGCGTAGTGTCGAAGAAGTGTTGAAGAGTCCGTCGCCCTTCTGGATTAAACTCCCACATACAGAGAGGCCGCCGTTGACATGGCAGGGTCCAGCGGACTAGCATTACTTGAACGACGTTCATACGATCGATGCCTTTCTCGGTAAGGCTTCGGATGCGACTTTGTGGAGTCTGCACTTCATTTGCGGATCCCCAGTCTAATCCCTTATTGATCCATGAAGCAAGCTGAATTGGAGGGCCGGGTCGAAACGCGGGCGTAGCTGCCCACTTGGAGCCCCGCGACTCGTTGATATAGAACCACCCCTGCTACCATAGGTCGGAAGACTTGGCGAAAGATCCTTCAAACCAAACCGCGTCGGCAAGCTTGCCTATTACGACGCTGCCGCACTCTGCCTGCTCCTCCTTTGTCACCCGTGACCTCACGTCAAAAGTCTTGAGCCACAAACCAAAGTGCGGAGGAGTCCGGAGGAAGGCCTCATACGTGACGATGAATGTCGAGATGGAAAGAGCAGTCACGAGGCGGATCGTGAAAATCTAGCCCATAGTAGAACATGAGTGCCCGGACGAAGGGGTTGAGCACGAACCCTAACCCATGGAGGAAGTGGGACACAAATACTACCCTCTCGCCAGATTTGGGGGTGGGAATAACCTGCCCCTGGCGGGAAGTCGATGAAGGATTTCTAGGGTCAGATACCTCACCACGCGGAGCTTCGTAATATCCTCCTCCGTGACAGAAGAGGCCACCCATTGGCCTGAACGGCTGGACCCGGACATGATTGAGGCTGGTGGTGATTGGAACCCGAGGGCTAGAACTCGAGGTGGCTGTGGTTGAGGAAGAAGCAAGCGCAGAAGAGAAAGACAAGTCTGGGTCCCTATATAAAGGCCCAGAATATTGAGCGCCCCCTCCTGGGTCTCGAAACTTACTTATCCTCAAAGAGTTGTACCTAGGGGACGGTTGGGTTACCCATGCCTACATTATTGAAAATCCCGTGAATATGGGACACGATCCCTGCTTTGACAAGATGTGCCAATAAAACCGCGCCCCGGGACGTGGGGCAAGGGGCTAGCCAATGATTGGAAATAATAACCGGGCATGCATAATGCAATGTCATAAACAGTTGTTAGCGGGTCGGACTTGTGGAATATTGTATTCTCTGCAATTACATACACGGGTCCGGATATACTTACTACATCTGAAGACTATTCCAGAGTTTGGAAGGAGGGAACCCACCTTGCAATGCCGAAGACAAATCAGCGCGCCAGACTCCTCGTCATCGAAGCCAGGTTCAGGGGCTACTGAGGGAGTCCTAGACTAAGGGGTCCTCGGGCGTCCGGCCTGTTATTCATTGGGCTGGACTGATGGGCTGTGAAGATAGGAAGGACAAAGACTATACCCGTGTCTGGATTGGACTCTACTTGGCGTGGAAGGCATGCTTGGCGACCGACTATGAAGATTCCCTCTTATGTAACCGACCCCATGTAACCCTAGATCTCTCGGGTGCCTATATAAACCGTAGAGCATAGTCTGGATAGGGATACTCATTACCATATTCACATAGGCTAGACTTCTAGGGTTTAGCCATTAAGATCTCATGGTAGATCAACTCTTGTAACACTCATATTCATCAAGATCAATCAAGCAGGAAGTAGGGTATTACCTCCATAGAGAGGGCCGAACACAGGTAAACATCGTGTCCCCATCTCCTGTTACCATCGATCCTAGGCGCATGGTTAGGAGCCCCTACCGAGATCCGCGGTTTGACACCCGACAGACACATAAGATTGAACCCAAAACAAAGAACCTCTCCTTTGAAAGAAAAATCAATATAGTTGGCCAAACCAAATCAATAGATGGGAGAGAAATACAAAGCTATCTTAATCATGCATAAAGAGTTGAGAGAAGACTCAAATAATATTCATAGATAACTTGATCATAAATCCACAATTCGCCGGATCTCAACAAGCACCCAAAGAAAGATTACATCAAATGGATATCCACGAACATCGAGGAGAACATTGTATTGAAGATCAAAGAGAGAGAAGAAGCCATCTAGCTACTAGGTATGGACCCGTAGGTCTGTGGTAAACTACTCACACATCGTCAGAAGGGCAGCAAGGTTGATGTAGAAGCCCTCCGTGATTGAATCCCCCTCCAACAGAGTACCGGAAAATGCCCCAAGATGGGATCTCACGAGGACAGAAGCTTGCAGTGGCGGAAAAGTATTTTTGGTGTGCCCTCTGGTATACGAGGAATATCTGGGTATTTATGGAACTGAGATTAGGGTTGGAGGAGCGATGGGGGGCACACAAGCTCATAGGGCACCCCCTAGGGCGCGCCTGGTGAGCTTGTGGCTCACCCGTGGGTCTTCTAGCATCCTACCGAAGCTTCCTAGGTGTCTTCTGGTCCGAGAAAAATCGCCTAAAAGTTTTGTTCCATTCGGTATTGATTTTCTATAAAAGACAAAAATATGAAAAAAAAACAGCAACTGACACTGGGCACTAGGTTAATAGGTTAGTCCCAAAAAATAATATAAAATAGCATAATAATGCATATAAAACATCCAAGATGGATAATATAATAGCATGAAACAATAAAAAATTATAGATACCTTGGAGACGTATCAAGGCGTCATGCCAAAGATGTGGACAAGCCCAATAGCCACCTCCATGCTACCTAGGTAGCACCATCAACCACCTCATAGGACGATTGTATCGTCGCACCACTTCACAACCACGCTACTCAAGGAACGTCACCGGCCAATTGAGTCTTCAACATGCCACCTCGTGGCCACACCACTAGGAGAAACATGCGACATTAATGTTCTCCTAGATCAAAGAGGGCATATGTGGGATTTTAAGATGCCTGCACCTTTATAATCTGATTGGTACGTCAAAACGTATTGGTACGGCTAGTGCGGTAAGCAACAAGGCTATTTTACATGCCGAGTACAAGGGAAAACTGCCTGCGGATCCTACAAATGGACGAGGTGGACTTTAAAGACCCTTTAGATACTCTGTCATGCTTGTACGCTGATTTTCTCCTTGGTGTATTGTCCTTCGAGAGGATCATCGCTCGGTGTTGAAATGATAGGCCTCGAAAAGAGGCCTAGGCATAGTTGAAAAGGTGACTGAGGGAATCCTGGGTTAGGGGGTATCCGGACAGCCGGACTATAACCTTTGGCCGGACTGTTGGACTATGAAGATACAAGATTGAAGACTTCGTCCCGTGTCAGGATGGGACTCTCCTTGGCGTGGAAGGCAATCTTGTATCTGGATATGTAGATCTCCTTCCTTGTAACCGACTCTGTGTAACCCTAGCCCCCTCCGGTGTCTATATAAACGGAGGTTTAATCCATAGGACCAAGAACAACAATCATACCATAGGCTAGCTTCTGGGGTTTAGCCTCTCCGATCTCGTGGTAGATCAACTCTGCGTAATACTCATATCATCAAGGTCAATCAAGCGGGAGTAGGGTTTACCTCCATCGAGAGGGCCGAACACAGAGTAAAAACATCGTGTCCGCCGTTTCTGTTACCATCCGCCTAGACACACAGTTCGGGACCCCCTACCGAGATCGCGGTTTGACACGACATTGGTGCTTTCATTGAGAGTTCCTATGTAGTCAAATGTCGTTAGGCTTGATGGATCCTCCGATCATCTATAGCGATGCAGCCCGAGGGTGAACTTTTCTCCCGGACAGATCTCTGTATTGGTGACCGCCTTCGCGAACCTTCTAACCAGCCATCTGGAACGATCGAGAGTTACACCCACTGGCCACCGGTCGAGGTTTGGAAAGCAAACTACGGCCGACATCCGCGGGGACTTGATCTTGACGGATTGAGCCCATGCGAAATCGCCCGCCGCAGTCTCGATGAGCATGATTTAGCTCTGTCGTCCGGACGGTGTTGAGGAGATCGCACGGCAACCACTCCGACCCCCCAATTCGGAGCCAATTCGCCATCCATGGGCGGTGGCTGGACCCGCCACGACAGGCGCGAGTCTCGGCGGCGTCGGCGAATACCAACCTTACCCTTCACGAGATCCGTTACTCCAAACTGCCGGATTCTTCCCCGACCACAGACTCCGAACCGCCTGCGCCCGTGCCTACTCCAGTCCGGTAGGCGCCGATCATGGAGTTCACCTCCGCGGATATCTTCCGGACTCACCCTTGGCGAAATCTTGAACTTACTAAGGTCTCTCTCCTTATCGGAGAGTCCTAGCGGACTATGTCCGGCGAGTTGGGATCACGGATAGCGAAGAAATTTGCTGCCACCCACCACCCCCTTAATAGCCTTGTCAATGATTTGGCCGACATGCTCGCCCGACTCCAAAAGACATCGGCCGGTATGGGCGATGATGCGAGGCGAGAGCAGGAACCACTACCCACGAGGCCTGGACAGCCACCTCGTCATATGATATATATATATATATATATATATATATATATATATATATATATATATATATATATATATATATATATATATATATATATATATATATATATATATATATATATATATATATATAATACACACCAAAAGGCAATGGCGGCCAGGGACAGCGGAGGATGACCCCTCAAGAAGCAACCCAAGCGCCCAGCGTCGTGGCGCCGCTCTAAGTCTCGCCAAAGCCAAGCGGTGATACTGGCACGGAGATAACAGCACTCCGGACAATGCGAAGATGGCGACAATCCCTCGGCAAGATTTAGAGCAAGAGGATGGAGCCAGCCCTCTGAGAGAGCGGCGTGATGTAGAGGCGAGAGGATGATAATTACATTCCTCCCTCCGAAGGCAGGGCAAGCCTTGGCGATGGCCGAATCGTCGTGCGGAGGATCCCGTCGAGCAAGGCGCTTCAAGCGCGGCTTATAGCCACGAAATAGCCTTAGAAAAAGCAACAGCTGACGAGCTGATCAAGATTTGCTAGGTGACGGATGGTGAAGTCACGGCGGCGAGGAATATGAACTCGACGCCCCTCCAAGAGTTACCCAAAGCGCGGGTTGCTACACCGATTAGAGGAGGAAGCATTAAAACCTACATCTCCAGCGTATGGCCAGCGGCTGATCGGCCACCTGCGTGGCGCTGACGAAGAGCACTTCAGCCAAAAGCTCAGCCCGCGCCGATGCCACTCAAATAAAAATGCCAAGGCGCGAAATCGCTAGACCTGCGAGGCGTATTGGAGAATGAGCAAAACACGCAAGATCGATCTATGAATCACGGTAGCGCGCCACTCTGGCGAGACGATAACCGTCACGCCGGATATAGTAAAAGTAAATCCGGCCGGGCCGAACATAGCGGACAAGACTCATTTGATCTGCGTCGCGATATAGCCCAGTACAGAGGCGCCGCACACCCCCTATGCTTCACAGACGAAGTAATGGATCATCAAATCCCGGAGGGTTTCAAACCCGTAAATATCGAATCATCTAATGGTACAACAGATCCTGCGGTATGGATCGAGGACTACCTCCTGCACATCCACATGGCCCGCGGTGATGATCTACACGCCATCAAATACCTCCACTCAAACTCAAAGGACCAACTCGGCATTGGCTGAACAGCTTGCCGCCAGTAATCCATTGGTTGTTGGGAAGATTTGGAAGCCGCATTCTCGACAACTTCGTGGCACTTGTGTGCGACCACCGGATGCCGATGACTTGAGCCACATAATTCAGCAGCCGAGAGAATCGGCCAGTACTGGACACGGTTCCTAACCAAGAAAAATCAAATCGTCGACTGTCCGGATACAGAGGCCCTAGCAGCTTTCAAGCACAACATCCGCGACGAGTGGCTCGCCCGGCACCTTGGCCAGGAAAAGCCGAAATCTATGGCAGCACTCACGACACTCATGACCCGCTTTTGCGAGGGAGAGGACAGCTGGCTGGCTCGTAGCAATAACATATCAAAGAACCCTGGTACTTCAGATACCAAGGATAGCAATGGCAGGTCACGTCGCAACAAACACAAGCGCTACATCAACAGCGACAATACCGAGGATACGGCAGTCAATGCCGGATTCAGAGGCTCTAAACCCGGTCAGCGGAAAAAGCCATTCTAAAGAAGCACTCCGGGCCCGTATAGTTTGGACCGTATACTCGATCGCTCGTGTCAAATACACGGTACCCCCGACAAGCCAGCCAACCACACCAACAGGGAATGTTGGGTGTTCAAGCAGGCCGGCAAGTTAAATGCCGAAAACAAGGATAAGGGGCTACATAGCGATGACGAGGAGGATCCCCGGCCGCCGAACACCGGTGGACAGAAGAGGTTCCCCCCACAAGTGCGGATGGTGAACATGATATACGCAACCCACATCCCCAAGAGGGAGCGGAAGCGTGCGCTAAGGGACATATATGCGTTGGAGCCAGTCGCCCCAAAGTTCAACCCATGGTCCTCCTGTCTGATCACCTTCGATCGCAGGGACCACCCCACTAGTATCCATCATGGCGGATTCGCTGCACTGGTCCTAGACCCAATCATCGATGGATTTAACCTCACTCGAGTCCTTATGGACGGCTGCAGTAGCCTGAACCTGCTTTATCAGGACACAGTGCGCAAAATGGGTATAGACCCCTCAAGGATCAAACCCACAAAAATGACATTCAAAGGCGTCATACCAGGTGTAGAGGCCCATTGCACAGGCTCAATCACACTAGAAGTGGTCTTCGGATCCCCGGATAATTTCCGAAGTGAGGAGTTAATCTTCGATATAGTCCCATTTCGTAGTGGCTATCATGCACTGCTCGAGAAAACCGCATTCGCAAGATTAAATGCGGTACCGCATTATGCATACCTCAAGCTCAAGATGCCAGACCTCGAGGGGTCATCAAAATCAGGGAAACACAGGCGCTCTCTTCGAATGGAGGAGCACACTGCGCCCTCGCATGAGCGTAGCACAAAGCAGCTCTCAAGGCAATTCACAAGTTCGCCATTAAACACCGGACGCCGTGGGCGCGCGCGAGTAATTCGCAACAAGACCGCTGGCACGCTCGAGCTTGCATAGCAATGCGGCCCCACCCAGCCCCATGCAAACGGCAAAATTAGTGCCACGCGTACATAATTACGCATTGAAAATACCATGGGCATAGGTGGGGGAGGGGGGCACGACTACGGCACGCCCCAAAACGCGGCTCAACCGCATTAGGGGCTTTCCGCTTTGATATTTTTTCTATCTTTCAGGACTTTACTCTCTGGAAACCACGTCCGGCAGTACGATTGCCGGACACAAGATACAAGAGCCAAGGAAGCAGAAAGCTACATCGCACCATGGAACTCCCAGGTGGTCTCTGATAACGAGTGAAATACCTGCTTTAAATACCATTCCGCAGCTTGCCCTTGGAGGGGACATGTCAAATAGTCCTACTTTTTTCTTATCGCACTGCTTGTATCATGATGCTTCGACGCACCTTTTTGAATAAACAATGCATAGCACTAGTCTATTATCGCATTCTCTATTCTTTTTAATATATATGTTTATTCATGACATTCAGCACCCGTACACTCACGGTACGCCAATCGCCGAGGCTTAAAGCGCACCCATAATACGGCGTGAGAAGTCCGAACACTTTCGACGGTCACGGCACCGAACTTATAGCATTATGTGCATCAAAGCGAATCATGTCTTGGGTCAATAGTTGGGTTTGCCGGCTCCCATGTTTTGGTACCTTCGTTACGCTATATCGGCTGAGGTAGCCTGGGAGAACTCATCGCGATTGTGCCCCGGTTCAGCCGGGCAAGCACCTCAGTAGAGAAAGCTAAAAGTGACTCTCATGATAAGGCGAGAGCTGGTCGCTGTTCGAGAGGTCTCGAGTCCCTAAAGACTTATGCCGCTTAGGGCGAAGAGTCGGCTTTGTCCGGCTTAGGCGTGTATAGTGCCCCGAATTCGGCCTTCCGAATACTAGGGGCTTCGCCAAAACTTAAAATTATAGAATTCTATGGCTAAGTGAGAGTGATAAAGCATTATAGTTCGATTGCCTCGTTCGTTGCGCTGAGCACCTCCCTCGAAGGACCCAAGAATGGGAAAAAGAGTGCTCAAATTTATCCCGAACACCCCAGCACTCGTGGCATGGGGGCAGAAGCCGACGACTGGCCATCTCTCAGATTTGATAAATAGCCGCACAGAAGGTAATTTTTTAAACTCAAACAAGCGTTGCATAGCGCATATGAACAAGTTTTCATAATACAGGATCACACGAGCAAGTTCACTAAAAAATTACATCTTTTGAACACTCATCCGCCATAAGGCGGGCACCCTTCAGGACACCTCATAATACATTTCAGGGTGGCGATGCTCCTTGCCCTGCGGTGGTCCCTCCTTTACCAGCTTCTCAGCGTCCATCTTGGCCCAGTGTACTTTTGTAACACCCGGATAATTATGCTACAGTAATCCCCTACTAATGATGCCATGTCATCGCTCTTACTGTTGTTAATCCTCACTGGCTTTCAAACATCTTTCAAATTTCAAATCCAATTTAAAGTCAGGATTCAAAATTTTCAAACATACAAACAAAAAATGTTCTAGTTGTTGCAAATAATCATTTGGTAATATTAGTGGAGAAATCATCTTTTTGTAAATTGTTTAAGTGCCTTAAAATAAAAGAAAACAGAAATGTTTTTAAATGAAAAACAAAACAAAATTAAGAAAAAGGCCAATCCCCTCCCCCTCCCATGGGCCTCTCGTACCACCGGTAGCCACCGCCCACCCCGACCAATCGGCCTACAAGGCCACCACACCCAAACCCTAGCACTAACCACCCCACACCCCCACCCCCACTCCTCGTTCCCCTCCCCTCCTCACCCGATCCGTGCAGATCGAGATCGAAGCAGCCGAGCCCGATCCCATCGTTGCCGTCGCCCCGCCGACTTCACCCCGTCGTCGACCCCGCCGCCTGGACACCGCCTGGCGCTACCCCACGTCGTCTCCCTCGTCGCCTCGCCTTCCCCGACTCCTCTCCGCATCGTCCGGACCTCGCCATTTGACGCCCTTGCTGCTGCTGCGAGGTCGTCGCCGCCACCGCCGTCTTCCTCACCCCCACGCCGCTCCTGCCGTCGTGTTCCCCACCTCGCCTCCCCTTCAACGCGGGTGAGCAGCCCTCCTCCTCCTTCGCCCCTGCGACCAGCGGCAGCCCTCGCCGCCGCCCTTGCTCCCACATCGCCATGGCTGCCGCCCTCCCACTACTCCGCCCGTGAGCCTCCGTCCGACCCGCCCTTCCGCTAACGCCGGACCACGCTTTGCTCTTAGCAGTGCCACACGCACGACTTCGCACACGCAGCTTCCGCCCGTCAGCCTTCGCCCGTTCCTCCACCGCGCCGGCCTTGCCGTCCTCGTCGCTCCTGCCCGCCCGGCCGGCTCGCCGCTCTAGGTTTGGGCGGCACGACCTCGGCGACTCTCGCACCCTGTGGTGCTCGCCCATTTCACCACTGCTAAAAAAAAAAGAACAAAAGAATATGTAAATAAAAATAAAATAATTTGTTTATTTAATTTAATTAACCATGTTAATTAACGCTAATTAATTATGTTTAATTAACCTAATTGCATATTAGTCTAATTAAACTCGTTTAGTTAAATGTGCCTTTGACAAACAGGCCCCATCGCCTGTTTGACCAGTCAACTCGCCGAGTTGACTGTTGACCCAATGACATCAAGCATGAGCGTCATGCTTAATAATAATAAGTCCTTTTGAATTAGAGACAATTTCAAAATGTTTAAAAAATTTAGAAAATCATATAAAATAATCGTAACTTTCGGATGGAAAATGTTTTGTACATGAAAGTTGCTTAGAATGATGAGGCGGATCGGTTATGCTGCTCCGTTCATCGGCACACGCCCCTAGCATAGCAAACATGGAACTTTTCCCCTCCGTTTCATCTGTCAAGAAAATGCTAAACCTGGGAAACATTCCCGGATGTTATCCTCCTTCTTCGGTTTCGTAGCACCGGCGTTAGAACACTCCTAACACCCCATATCATCATGTCATGCTTAGTGCTGCAACTATATGCTTGTATTTACTGTTTCTTCCCCCTCTTCTCTTGGTGAACCCGAGACTGGCTGCTTGATGCCGTTGTGATCGACTACTTGACGGCGACCCCTTCTTCTTGTCGGAGGCTTCGGGCAAGCCCCCCTTGATCATCCCGATATCGCCCATTCCATTCTCTCATGCTTGCATTAGATTTTGCTACTGTTATTGATTGCTCCTATTCTGATGCATAGCCTGCTTTTGTACTTGTTGTTGTACCTTACCTGCTTATCCTAAACTGCTTAGTATAGGTTGGGTAGTGATCCATCAGTGACCTCCACCTTGTACTTGCTGCCCCTGCTTCATCATCGACGACTCGAGCTTCATGATCGACGACTAGAGCCTGACACCGCACATCACATCACGCCCCTTTAGTGCCGATGGTGATCCCTCATAACGCACTCCTGATGATAATTCTGTAGTGTAGCTATTCGGTCGTGGTCATCGAGGGTGATTTCCTCCTTCACCATTCCGATATGGCTCGTCGTTGCAACCCTCAAGTGTGAACCTCGAGGTGGTTCCTCTTACGTTCACCTTGATGATTACATTGAGTGGAATCCTCCAAGGGTGATTCCTTGGGTTTTCCCTTGATGTTTGGACACACGGTTACCTTGACATTACTTGAGACCTTTGGGAAAGTCGAGGGCCCGAGAGCCCCATAAGATGGCTTATGAGGCACGGCCGGGAAGCGGCAGCCCTCGAGTGGGCTGGGCTTGCCCTTGCCGTATTTCCTCGAGACGGCGTGACGGGGTCACATTATCGTGAGTCTCTGCTCGTCTCCGCGAGCTAATAATACACTATGGTTTGGCTATTTGTTCTGAATTGGCCTTTGGCCTTTGCGCACTAACCACCACGCGAGAATAGTTATGGGCCTCGACATCATGGTATCGGCCAAGCTTTGTCAGATGTCCAGTTCAGCATTGTGGCACGGTCGGATCGTGCCATCCACTACACGGGTGGTGCTTGTATCCACCCTGCACACAATGATCCGGAGTGCAACGGGCGATGGGCCCAGACCCCGGAGTTCTTAGGATGTAGACCGGCGGGGACCTCTCTGCTGAGCCTAGGTCGGGCTGCGACGTGTTGATCTTCCGAGGCCGGGCATTGACCCGTAAAGGTGTGTCGGCCGAGTGATCGGCGTGTTGGAAAACGTGGTGCACCCTGCAGGAAGATCTTTATTGAATACCGTGTCCATGGTAATGGACGTTCAGATTTATATCTTGATCTAATACAACTAGAATTGGATACTTAAGTTATGTGGCTCCGGGATTGCTTTCTCGCAGGGAGTCGAGGAAGGATCTCTGGGCATTAATGTTACAACATGCTTGATAATTAAACTGCTATTCTTTAATCTTCTACATGCTGCAAGATGCTTGGAGCTGCTTGAAGATGCTAGTCTTTGATAGGCTAGGCCTTCCCCCCCTATTATGGCATTCTGCAGTTCAGGTCCACGATACTGACCCTACCATTTGATACCAATGCATACTTAGTATAGATCGATGCTTGCGAGTACTTTGGATGAGTACTCACGGTTGCTTTGCTCCCCTTTTCCCCTTCCTTCTTCTTTCCGGTTGATGCAACCAGATGGTGGATCCTTGGGCGATGCCACCACCGCGGATGCTACCACTTGGAGACCTGCCGCGACTAGGAGTAGTTAGGAGGTCCCAGGCAGGAGGCCTTGCCTCTTTGATCGTGTTGCTTTTGTGCTAGCCTTCTTACGACATCCTTGTTTAACTTATGTCTGTACTCAGATATTATTGCTTCCACTGACTCTTGTGTATCGAGCTTGTATTCGAGCCCTCGAGGCCCCTGGCTTGTAATATAAAGCTTGTATTATTTTGATTTGTGTCTAGAGTTGTGTTGTGATATCTTCACGTGAGTCCCTGATCTTGATCGTACACATTTGCGTGTATGATTAGTGTACGCTCGAATCGGGGGCGTCACAAGTTGGTATGAGAGCCGACTGCCTGTAGGATCCCCCTTTCCAACTCCTTGGCCGAAGTTGAGTCTAGACTTTGAAAAAACGGTTTTACTAACATGGCTGTGTGGCTTATAGTCCCATGTCGCCAAATGGATGGTATTAGGATCTTTTACTCCTTGTCTATACTCTAGGACTCTGATCTCTCTTCTATTCGGGTTAAATGGTTTTGCTAACTCTACCCTAGGTTCTCATGATCACATCCACCCGGAGATTTGTATCATGCCTTTCTTGAATTCGGAGCCAGGATCTGCTTCACTTTGTCCACGGGCCGCAGAAATCCTTCATATCAAGGGCACCCTGCGTCGTCCCCTGCAGGTTTCTCGTTCTACTGGTTTTCTCCGACGATGATGTAGCCTTTGCTATGTCTCGTTGTTGTATCCTTCCATCGCGTGCATGTGTGCCGCCTAGTATGTCTAGGATGATCCTCTTATCCGAACTCCTACTAACAACGTGTGTTCGGCTCTATATATGTATATGTATGTCTTTAATGACTACTGCCTTGTACATACTACGCCTTTGCTCATTGTTCAAGTTACATCATGAATGACTACTTACACCTGCTCTACCCCCCTGTAAATTGCTTCCTGATGTTTTAGCAGGATGGCTGATGATCCTCCACCTCCACCCTATGTTGCCGCAATGATGCAGCAGTTTGAGCTGAATCGTCAGTTCATGACTGGGGTAATGGCTCAGTTTCCAAACCAGAATGCTCATCAACAGCCTGCCCCAATAACATTACCAGAATTTGTGCGCCTCAACCCGTCCATTTTCCACAACTCCACCAATCCTATGGATGCTGATGATTGGCTTCGTGACATCATGTTTGAGATGGAGTCAGCTAATGTTGCCCCTGCCAGTTACGTCACCTTTGCAACATTCCACTTGAAGGGTCCAGCTGCTCAATGGTGGGAAAACCACAGAGGTATGCTGCCTGCAGAGACTGTAACCACTTGGCAGGAATTTCAGTTAGCCTTCCGTGCACGGCTTCCTCAGGGTCAGATGGACCAGAAGAAGAAGGAGTTCCGCAAACTCTCACATGACACAATTAATGTGGATGAATATCAGAGGAAGGGTTCCTTGATTTATCTCGCTATGCTGCAGATGACGTCTGCACTGATGCCCACAAGCAGGAGAAATTCCGTGAAGGACTGTGTCCCGATATAAAGCTCACACTTGTTGCTCATGATTGTGCAGACTTTGCGATGCTTGTCAACCAAGCTTTTCGAACTGAAACTGACCTGACTGAGTACCAGGAGTTGCTCAAGCGTACTCGAGATGCTGCCCCATCCTCGAGTTAGCCTGCTCAGAAACATCGAGTCTGGATCCCACACAATGTTCATCACCGACCTGCTCCAACACCAAGCCCGTCTTATGTTGCACCTCGTCTGCCTCCGCCACCGAGACAACTAATGATTCAGGGTGCATAGTCCAATACTATGGCTCCTCCCCATAATGATGGCTTATGCCACAAGTGTGGACATCCAGGACACCTTACCCTTGATTGTCACGAGGGTCAGTCCCAGGATGCACCACGTCCTCCTGTTGACCGTAAGAAGGGTTGTCGAAACCGTCGACTCAGAAACCGTAATATCATACCACCTGCTGTTGTACTTGGCCATGCCAATCACGTCGATACTGAAAAGGCTCAGAAGGAACCGATTATCGTGCTGGGAACTCTATATGTGAATTCAGTACCAGCCTCTGTTCTCTTTGATTCAGGGGCATCGCATGCTTTTGTGTCCCAACAATTTGCTCAGTCACATGAGTTGTACCTGGAAAAATTACCCACTCCTCTATTGGTTCAGTCCCCGGGATCCAAGTGGCAAACCACAATGGTAAGCCCTCACAACCAAATCGAGATTGGAGGTCTACTTTTTCCGGTTTCTCTCATTGTACTCGGACCTTCCAACATAGACATCATTCTTGGTATGGATTGGTTGACAGCCCAAAATGCTAAGATCGACGGTGCCGCCAAGGCAGTACAGCTCACTCATCCTTCTGGCTAGTTGATCAACTACTCAACTTAGATGGTCCAGGATGCCGAGAATCAGATATATGTTCTAAATGCATTGAATGCTTCACCTCTCGAGGGAATAGAGAACATTCCAGTCGTTCGTGATTTTGAAGATGTCTTTCCAGAAGAACTTCTAGGAATACCCCCTGCTAGAGCTGTTGAATTCGTCATAGACTTGAAACCGGGCACAACTCCTATTGCCAAGCGACCCTACAAGATGCCGCCGCATGAACTCCTTGAGCTCAAGGAGGAAATCGACACTTCACTTCGTCAGGGTTTTATCCGTCCAAGTTCCTCTGCTTGGGGAGCACCTTCTCTCTTTGTCAAGAAGAAAGATGGAACTAATCATTTGGTCCAAGACTACCGACCTATCAACCAGGCAACAATTTAGAACAAGTATCCGCTTCCCAGAATCAATGATCTGTATGATCAGCTTGCTGGTTCCTCAGTATTCTCAAAACTTGATTTGAGGTTGGGTTACCACCAGATTCGGGTTCGTGAAGAGGATATTCCCAAGACTGCTTTCGTGACTCGCTATGGTTCATACGAGTACACCGTCATGTCTTTCGGCTTGACCAATGCTCCAGCGACATTCTCTCTTCTGATGAACTATATATTAATGGAATACCTCGACAAGTTTGTTGTGGTTTATCTGGATGATATCCTTGTATACTCCAAGAACAAAGAGGAACATGCTGAACACCTTCGACTTGTTTTGGAAAAGCTTCGAGAACATCAACTATATGCTAAGTATTCCAAGTGTGAATTCTGGCTACCCGAAGTGACCTACCTTGGGCATGTCATCTCCAAGGATGGTATTGCCGTCAACCCCGAGCGAGTTCAGGATATTCTCGATTGGACTCCTCCGAAGAATGTCAAACAAGTCAGAAGTTTTCTCGGACTCGCCAGCTATTGCCGTTGATTTGTCGAGAACTTCTCCAAGATTGCCAAGCCCCTGACTGGTCTGCTTCACAAAGGCGTCAAGTTTGATTGGACAGAGAAGTGTCAGGAAAGTTTCCAAGCACTCAAAGACAAGCTGACTTCTGCCCCGGTGCTTGCTCCTCCCGATACTAAGAAGGACTTCGTCATTTACTGCGATGCTTCATGACAAGGATTAGGCTGTGTCCTAATGCAAGAGCGCAGAGTGATTGCCTATGCCTCTCATCAATTGCGCCCTCACGAAGAGAACTACCCAGTTCATGACCTCGAGCTTGCTGTTGTCATACATGCACTGAAGCAGTGGCGACATTACCTTCTCGGTAATCGTTGTGAGATCTTCACCGACCACCAAAGTCTGAAGTATCTGTTTACCCAGCCAGACCTGAACCTCCGTCAGCAGAGATGGATGGAGATGGTAGCAGATTTTGACTTGGGTATTTCCTATACACCAGGCAAGGCTAATGTAATGGCTGATGCTCTGAGCCGCAAGTCATATTGCAATCACCTCGAGGTTCGAAAAGTTCACCCCTCGCTTGTTGAAGAATTCAGAAAGCTGAACCTCCATATTGTTCCTCCTGGTGCACTTGCACCCCCTCCCCTAGAGTTTCAAAAGATGAATCTTCGTGTTGTTCCTCAGGGTTCTCTAAATACCCTCGCTGTCGTGCCAGATCTCGTGGGCGATATCAAGACTATTCAACATTATGACTCTGAAGTCGAGAAGATTAAATGCTATCTCTCGGAAGGAAAGCCCTCATTCTTCACTATTGCCGATGATGGCGCTTTGTACTTCAAGGTCGCCTAGTGGTGCCATGTAAAAGTGAAAACCTGAATCGACTCCAAGGGTTATGAAAGAAGCTCATGATACACCTTTGTCCATTCATCCCGGTAGCACCAAGATGTACCAAGACATTCGTCAGAGATTCTGGTGGTCTAATATGAAGCAAGACATTGCTTGTTATGTTGCTGAGTGTGACGTTCGTCGTCGTATCAAAGCAGAGCATCAAAGGCCTGCTGGAACTCTGCAACCTATCTCTATTCCTAAATGGAAATGGGACCATGTTGAAATGGACTTCGTCACTGGATTCCCCAAATCGCAGAAAGGTAATGATGCTATTCTAGTAGTCATTGACCGACTTTCTAAAGTTGCACATTTTCTGGCTGTTAAAGAAACGATCACTGCTAGTCAGCTGGCAACCCTCTACATGTCCAGAATTGTCTCACTTCACGGTATCCCATTGGTAATCAGTTCAGATCGTGGCAGTTTATTCACTTCAAGATTCTGGGCAAGTTTCCAAGAAGCTATGGGAACTCATCTGTCTTTCAGCACTGCTTTTCACCCTCAGTCGCAGGGACAAGTTGAACGTGTCAATCAAGTTCTCGAAGACATGCTTCGAGCTTGTGTCATTTCGTTTGGCAAGAAATGGGAGGAATCTCCCCCGTATGCCGAGTTATCCTACAACAATAGCTATCAAGCTAGTCTGAAGATGGCCCCCTTCAAAGTGTTATATGGACGAAAGTGTCGAACCCCTCTGAACTGGTCAGAAACTGGGGAACGTCCACTCTTCGGTCCGGATATTATCCAACACGCTGAAGAACAAGTCCGCGTCATTCGCGAGAATCTCAAGACTGCTCAATCACGTCAAAAGAGTAATTATGACCGTCATCACAAAGATATGGTCTATCAACCTGGCGAAAAGGCTTATCTTCGAGTCACACCAATGAAGGGTGCACACCGCTTCGGGATCAAGGGCAAGCTAGCTCCTAGCTATATTGGTCCATTCACTATTCTCGAAAGGCGTGGAAAAGTGGCATACCAGTTGGAACTACCGTCGAACCTTTCTCAGGTTCACGATGTGTTCCACGTGTCACAACTCCGTTGCTGCTTCAAGGACCCAATCTGAGCAGTGGATCATGAAGTGCTCGAGTTGCAGCAGGACCTCTCCTATAAAGAGCATCCGGTCCGCATTCTCGACCAAGCTGAACGCCGCACACGTCAGAAGGCGATTAAGTTCCTCAAGGTCCAGTGGTCGCATCACTCTGAAGACGAAGCCACTTGGGAACGCGAGGATCGCCTGCGTGATGAATACCCCGCTTTGTTTCGTTCTACCTCCTAAATCTCGGGGCGAGATTTCTTGTAGTGGAGGAGAATTGTAACGCCCGGATAATTATGCTACAGTAATCCCCTACTAATGATGCCATGTCATCGCTCTTACTGTTGCTAATCCTCACTGGCTTTCAAACATCTTTCAAATTTCAAATCCAATTTAAAGTCAGGATTCAAATTTTTCAAACATACAAACAAAAAATGTTCAAGTTGTTGCAAATAATCATTTGGTAATATTAGTGGAGAAATCATCTTTTTGCAAATTGTTTAAGTGCCTTAAAATAAAAGAAAACAGAAATGTTTTTAAAAGAAAAACAAAACAAAATTAAGAAAAAGGCCAATCCTCCCTCCCAGGGCCTCTCGCCCAGCCTGGCCACCACCGCCCACCCTCAAGACCAATCTGGCCTACAAGGCCACCCTGACCCAAACCCTAGCGCTAACCACCCCCACACCCCACACCCCCACTCCTGCTCCCCACTCCCTCCCTCACCCGATCCCGTCTCGATCGATATCGGGGCAGCGAGCCCGATCCCATCGTTGCCGTCGCCCCGGCCCCGTCACCCCGTCGTCGACCCCGCCGCCTGGACGCCACCTGGCGCTACCCCACGTCGTCTCCCTCGTCGCCTCGCCTTCCCGACTCCTCTCGTCTGCTGTCGTCGCGGACTCGCCATTTGACGCCCACACAGGTTTTGAGTTCGTCGTCGCCACCGCCTCGTCCTCACCCCCACGCCGCTCCCACCGTCGTGTTCCCCCTGCATCGGGCCTCCCCTTCAACGCGGGTGAGCAACCCCAGTCCTCCTCCTCTCGCCCCTGCGATCCGCGGCGGCCTCGCCCGCCGTCCTTGCGCCAGATCGCCGTGGCTGCCGTCCTCCCACTACTCCGCCCGTGAGCCTCCGTTCGACCCGCCCTTCCGCCAACGCTGGACCACGCCTGCTCTGTAGCCGCCACACGCGCGACTCGCACCCGTGCTTCCGCCCGTGGCCGCCGCCCGTTCCTCCACCGCGCCTGGCTGCCGTCCTCGTCGGCCTCGGCTGCCCGCCAGCGGCCGGCCGCTCTGTTCAGGCCACGGCCACGCGACCACGGGCGCACTCTCGCACCCCTGTGGGCTCGCCTGCTGCCTACTGTTTAAAAAAGAACAAAAAGAATATGTGCAAATAAAAATAAAAATAATTTGTTTATTTAATTTAATTAATCATGTTAATTAACGCAAATTAATTCTGTTTAATTAACCTAATTGCATATTAGTCTAATTAAACTTGTTTAGTTAAATGTGCCTTTGACAAACGGGCCCCACTGCCCTGTTTGACCAGTCAACTCAGTCAGAGTTGACTGTTGACCCGAATGACATCAGCATGACGTCATGCTTGCACAATAAGTCCTTTTTGAATTAGAGACAATTTCAGAAATGTTTAAAAACTTTAGAAAATCATATAAATTAATTTGTAACTCGGATGAAAATGTTTTGTACATGAAAGTTGCTCAGAACGACGAGATGGATCCGAATACGCGGTCCATTCGTTCGCCACACGTCCCTAGAATAGCAAACATGGAACTTTTCCCCTCCATTTCATCTTTCGAAAATGCTAAACCTAGGGAAACATTCCCGGATGTTATCCCCTTCGCCGGTATCGTGTAGCACCGCGTTAGAACACGCCTAACACCCCATATCGTCATGTCATGCTTAGTGATGCAACTGTATGCTTGTATTTACTGTTTCTTCCCCCTCTTCTCTTCGGTAGACCCCGAGACTACCGTTGATGCCGCTGTGATCGACTACGTCGACGACGACCCCCCTTCTTCTTGTCTGAGCAACCAGGCAAGCCCCCCCTTTGATCATCCCGACATCTCCCATTCCATTCTCTCATGCTTGCATTAGATTTTGCTACTGTTATTGATTGCTCCTATTCTGATGCATAGCCTGCTTTTGTACCTGCTGTTGTACCTTACCTGCTTATCCTAAACTGCTTAGTATAGGTTGGGTAGTGATCCATCAGTGACCTCCACCTTGTCCTTGCTGCCCCTGCTTCATCATCGATGACTCAAGCTACATGATCGACGACCAGAGCCCGACACCGCACAACACATCACGCCCCTTTAGTTGTTTGACTCTGCAGAGCTACTATCGAGTGCCGGGGGTGATCCCTCATAACGCGCTCCTGGTGATAATTCTGTAGTGTAGCTATACGGTCGTGGTCATCGAGGGTAATTTCCTCCTTCACCATTCCCGATACGGCTCTGTCGTGCAACCCCTCAAGTGTGAACCTCGAGGGTGGTTCCTCTTACGTTCACCTTGATGATTACATCGAGTGGAATCCTCCGAGGGTGATTCCTTGGGTTTTCCCCTTGATGTTTGGAGACACGGTTACCTTGAAATTACTTGGGACCTTTGGGAAAGTTGAGCGGGCCCGGAGAGCCCCCGCAAGATGGCTACGAGGCACGGCCGGGAAGTCTGGCAGCCCTCGAGTGGGCTGGGCTTGCCCTTGCCGTATTTCCTCGAGACGTGGCGACGGGATCACATTATCGTGAGTCTCTGCTCGTCTCCGCGAGCTAATAATACACTATGGTTTAGGTATTTGTTCTGAATTGGCCTTTGGCCTTTGCGCACTAACCACCACGCGAGAATAGTTATGGGCCTCGACATCGTGGTATCAGCCAAAGCTTTGTCAGATGTCCAGTTCAGCATTGTGGCATGGTCGGATCGTGCCATCCACTACACGGGTGGTGCTGGTATCCACCCTGCACACAACGATCCGGAGTGCAACGGGCGATGGGCCTGCACTTGAGTGCTTAGGATGTAGACCGCGGGGACCTCTCTGCCGAGCCTAGGTCGGGCTGCGACGTGTTGATATTCCGAGGCGGGCATTGACCCCGTAAAGGTGTGTCCGCCGAGTGATCGGCGTGTTGGAAAACGTGGTGCACCCTGCAGGAAGATCTTTATTGAATACCGTGTCCACGGTAATGGACGCTCAGACTTATATCTTGATCTAATACAACTAGAATTGGATACTTAAGTTATGTGGCTCCGGGATTGCTTTCTCGCAGGGAGTCAAGGAAGGATCTCTGGGCATTAATGTTACAACATGCCTGATAATTAAACTGCTATTCTTTACTCTTCTACATGCTGCAAGATGCTTGGAGCTGCTTGAAGATGCTAGTCTTCGATAGGCTAGGCCTTCCCCCTATTCTGGCATTATGTAGTTCAGTCCACAGATACAGCCCTTCCATTTGATACCAATGCATACTTAGTATAGATGTGGTGCTTGCGAGTACTTTGGATGAGTACTCATGGTTGCTTTGCTCCCCCTTTCCCCCTTCCTTCTTCTTTCCGGTTGATGCAACCAGATGGTGGATCCTTGGAGCCAGATGCCACCACCGACGGATGCTACCACTTGGAGACTGCCAACGACTAGGAGTAGTTAGGAGGTCCTAGGCAGGAGGCCTTGCCTCTTCGATCGTGTTGCTTTTGTGCTAGCCTTCTTACGGAATCCTTGTTTAACTTATGTTTGTACTCAATATTATTGCTTCCGCTGACTCTTGTGTATCGAGCTTGTATTCGAGCCCTCGAGGCCCCTGGCTTGTAATATAAAGCCACTATTATTTTGATTTGTGTCTAGAGTTGTGTTGTGATATCTTCACGTGAGTCCCTGATCTTGATCGTACACATTTGCGTGTATGATTAGTGTACGGTCGAATCGGGGGCGTCACAACTTTAACACGAGCAAGCACCCTGTGGGCGCCCTCGATGCAGACGGACCGCTTGATGACTTCTAACCGAGGGCAGGCACCCACAAGCCGCCTCACCAGCCCAAAGTAGCTCCCCGGCATGGCATCTCCAGGCCATAGCCAGACTATAAGACCCATCATGGCCTGTTCGGCCGCCTTATGGAGCTCTACCAATTGCTTCAGCTGGTCGCTTAAGGGCACTGGGTGTTCGGCCTCAGTATACTGAGACCAGAACACCTTCTCCGTCGAGCTCTCCTCCTCGGCTCGGTAGTACTTTGCGGCATCCGACACGCTGCAGGGCAAATCTGTAAATGCTCCTGGAGAGCTCCGGACTCGGGTAAGTAACAAGTAATTTACTTTCACATGCTTGCTTTGCATAATGAACGCCTTACCCCCCGCTATCTTCCTCATCGCCTCAATTTCCTGGAGGGCCTTTTGGGCTTCAGCCTTGGCATGCTTGGTGCTATCGAGGGCCGCGACAAGCTCGGACTCTCGCATCTTTGAGTCAAGCTCCAAAGTCTCATGCTTCTTCACGAGAGCCTGGAGCTCTTGCTGCACCTCGCCCACCCGTGCCTCTTGCTTCTTCCGCTCGGTGCGCTCCATGGCCGCTTTGTTTTCGGCCTCAGACAACGCTTGCTTCAGGGTCGCCACTTCGGTCGTGGCCCCTGGCACATCCATGATGATCCTATCATTTTGCAACCGCATCCTTATATATATATATATATATATATATATATATATATATATATATATATATATATATATATATATAAGGTATTACTTACCTTCGTTCTCCTCGAGCTGCCTCTTGGCAAGGCCGAGCTCTTTCTCGGACCGCTCGAGGTTCGCTTTAGTCTGGCGACCTCATGATCAAGGTCAGAGGTCAAGAATGAAGCTCTGCATACGCATATAGATATACTTGTATTAGATTCCTGCAGATATTATTCGATCCTCTATTGGCTTTTCTTTGCGAACACCAAACAGAGCATCAGGGGCTACTGTCTATGCGGTAATATTTTCTTATATTTTAAATACTTACCTCAAAGCCTGTTAGAAGGCTGGCACAGGCTTCAGTCAGTCTGCTCTTGGCAGACTGAACCTTCTTGATCACCGCACTCATAATAGCGCGGTGCTCTTCGTCAATGGAAGCGCCGCGAAGAGCTCCCATCAGGTTGTCCGGTGCCTCTGGATGGACAGAGGTCACCGGCACGGGCGGCTTGCCCCTCTTGGCAGGGGGCCGCCTGCCGGAGTCCGGAACCACTGGAGGTTCCGGTGCGGTGTTCGGCTGAGGGCCGAACTTGGAGCCCTTGGGAGTCTTGCTCCCTTTGCGCCTGAAGTCCGGAAGGTCGCCTTGAGGCGCCTCCAGGACTACCTCTCCTCGGCTCGGTGCCCCTTGAGGAAACACCTCGGCATTGTTTGTAGGGCGAGGAGAGGAGGCGGTTGGAAGTGAATCGCTATTCATATCCGACGAGTCCAAGGAACCGCTCGACGAGGATACGTCGATACGGGCTCGAGGCGGACTGCATGATCATATTCGGCGTTAGGAGAAGCAGTGCAATAAAAGTATGCTATGAGTTACTCTGGTATCTGAATACTTACGACTTCGCCAGGGGCTTGGCCCTGAGTGACCACTCGTCTTCGCCGTCGGCGGCAGTGGTGGAACAGTCCGGAAGGGGAGTCCTTCCCTTCTTGGACCCTTCGGCCTCCCCGGTTGGGGCGGCCTTCCTTTTCTTGTCTCCCCCGATTAGAGGGGGAGAACCTTCATCTTCCTCCTCCTCGTTGTCGCGGGAGGAGTGCGTCTCGGAGTTATCGGACGATGAGTCCGATACCACCTGGCGTCGGGAACTCTTTCGGGTTCCCGTGGCCTTCTTCTTGATCTTCTTTTCCGGCACCTTATAAGGAGCCGGAGTCCGCATCTCCGTCAGGAGAGCGTCCGCAGGGTCTTCGGGCAGAGGGGCCGGGCAGTCAATCTGCTCCGATGTCTCCATCCAGTCTTGTCAAAGGCATGGGAGCTCAGATCCCGCACATGGTTAAACTGCGGAAAATAAATACTCTACAAGATGTACGGAACTCACCGGATTCGCAGGGCGCGTCGCGCTTAGCCCGCGGTCCTCGGTAAGGGGAGGGGGGACCTCGGCGCCCTTGAACATCACCTTCTAGACGTCCTCATGCGTCGTGTCGAAGAGCTCGCGTAGAGTCTGGTGCTGGGCCGGCTCGAACTCCCATAAGTTGAAAGCCCGTTGTTGACACGGGAGGATCCGGCGGAAGAGCATGACCTGGAATATGTTGAGAAGCTTGAGTTTCTTGCTTATCATGTTCCAGATACACTTCTGGAGTCCGTCCAGCTCCACCGATGAGCCCCAGGACAGACCCTTCTTCTTCCAGGAGGTGAGCCGCGTGGGGATTCCGGATCAAAACTCGGGGGCTGCCACCCAGTTGGTGTCGCGCGGCTCGGTGATGTAGAACCACCCCGATTGCCACCCCTTTATGGTCTCCACGTAGGAGCCCTCGAGCCACGTAACGTTGGGCATTTGCCCACCATGGCTCCGCAAGATTCCGCTTGTTGGCCGCCTACTACCTTCGGTTTGACATTGAAGGTCTTCACCACGCATCAAGTGGGGCACGACGGAGGAAAGCCTCGCATACCCACGATGAACGCCGAGATGTTGAGGATTAAATTGGGGCCGATCATGGAAATCCAACCCATAATAGAACATAAGGCCGATTTAATGGATGGATGGGGAAACCCGATCCATGGACGAAGTGGGTGAGGAAGACCACCCTTTGTAAGGTTCGGGGTAGGGACGATCTGCCTGCAGCGGTAGCCGGTAGCGCGATATCCATGGCTAAGTATCCGCCCAGCGCAGCAGTTTTTTGATGTGTCCCTCCGTGACGGAGGAGACCATCCACTTGCCTCCCGCTCCGGACATGTTTGGAGAGGTTTGAGGAGAAGGATGTGGACTTGGGCGCTGGAGCTCGAAAGGCGAGAATGGATGGGCAAGGAGGAAGAAGGCGTGGGTAGAAAAGGTGAATCCTTATCCCTTTACAAGGGCGGATTTAAACTATCGTCCCCACCACTGGTAAAACTCGCTTATCCCCAAGCGCCCGTAATCAATGGCGCGGTTGGGTTACCCACGTCCGTATTGATGGGAATCCCGCGATAAGGGGACACGATCTCTGCTTCGACAAGACGTACCAAGGAATCCGCCTCGCGAAACATGCCGAGATTGGTTATGAAAAACAATTCGAATAAAGGCCTGGCTGTGATGTGATGTCACACTACGGGGTACGTCAGCAGATTAGATTTGTGGAAATATTATTCTCTCTACGGTGGTATGTGGAACTTGTTTTGCAGAGCCGGACACGATCCTCGTGTTCAAAATCTTCTATGAAGTATTCGGAGGAGGAACCCGCCTTGCAATGCCGAAGACAATCTGCACGCCGAACTCATCGTCATTGAAGCCTGGTTCAGGGGCTACTCAGGGAGTCCTGGATTAGGGGGGTATCCGGACAGCCGGACTATAACCTTTGGCCGGACTGTTGGACTATGAAGATACAAGATTGAAGACTTCGTCCCGTGTCCGGATGGGACTCTCCTTGGCGTGGAAGGCAAGCTTGGCAATACGGATATGTAGATCTCCTTCCTTGTAACCGACTCTATGTAACCCTAGCCCCCTCCGGTGTCTATATAAACCGGAGGGTTTGGTCAGTAGGACCAAGAACAACAATCATACCATAGGCTAGCTTCTAGGGTTTAGCCTCTCCGATCTCGTGGTAGATCAACTCTTGTAATACTCATATCATCAAGTTCAATCAAGAAGGATTAGGGTTTTACCTCCATCGGGAGGGCCCGAACCTAGGTAAAAACATCGTCTCCCCCGTCTCCTGTTACCATCCGCCTAGACGCACAGTTCGGGACCCCCTACCCGAGATCCGCCGGTTTTGACACCGACAGTGACGCGGGTTGTAAAGATTCTGGAAAAAATAAAAAGTAAAGTAAAAAGGAAAATATGAGTGTCCGGATATGGTCTAGCCGTATTGTGGAATTTATCTTTATGATGCCTCCATCTTTGCCCATGGTATCTTTAGTGCGTAGTTATGTATGCGTGGCGCATGGTCCGCAATTCGGTTGGAGCTGAGATGGAGGCTGGATTGCTAATCGAGCTCCTGACGAGCTGGGCTGTCGCCCTGCAGTGTAGTCCGGACTCGTTTAATAGCGTCCGGGGGCTTGGCCACCGACGTAGTATTTGGCTTGATAAGGCCGCCCTGTACTTCCGCTGCCAAGGCCGCGATGTGCTCCTCAGTACGGAGGGAGCGTTCCATGTTTCCATTGACTGTTATAATGCCGCGTGGTCCGGGCATCTTGAGTTTGAGATAAGCATAGTGCGGGACCGCATTGAAGCGAGCGAACACGATTCGTCCGAGCAGTGCGTGATAGCCACTGCAGAAGGGGACGGTGTCGAAGATCAAGTCTTTGCTTCAGAAGTTGTCTGGCGAACCGAAGACGACCTCCAATGTGATTGAGCCCGTGCAGCGGGCCTCTACACCAGGTATTACTCCTTTAGGTAGTTTTGGTGGGCTTGATCCTTGACGGATCAATACCCATTTTGCAGACTGTATCCTCATAGAGCAGGGTTATGGCTGTTGCCGCCGTCCATGATGACTCGCGTAAGGTGGAATCCATCGATGATTGGGTCGAGGACCAGTGCGAGAGAACCTCCATGACGGATACTGGTCGGATGGTCTCTGCGATCAAAGGTGATCGGACAGGCTGACCATGGGTTGAATTTAGGGGCGACTGGATCTATTGCGTAGATGTCCCTTAGCGCGCGTTTGCGCTCCCGCTTGGGGATGTGGGTGACGTATATCATATTCACCGTCTTGACTTCGGGGGGAAATTTCTTCTGACCCCTTGTTTTTGGTGGACGGGGCTCCTCGTCGTCGTCCTCGCTGGGCGACCCTTTCTCCTTATGTTCGGTATTTAACTTACCGGCCTGTTTAAAGACCCAACAATTTTGGTTGGTATGATTGGCAGGCTTGTCGGGGGTGCCGTGAATCTGACAGGATCGATCGAGTATTCGGACCAACAAGCTGGATGAGCCCTCTCTGTTTCTTTTGAATGGCTTCTTCCGCTGACCGGACTTGGAGCCGCTGAATCCGGCGTTGACCGCCATGTCTTCGGTATTGTCATTATTGTTGTGGCACTTGTGTTTATTGTGTCGGGGCCTGCCATTGCTATTCCTGGCTTCGAAGTGCTGTGTTAAACTTATATTTGTTATTGCTACGGGCTAGCCAGCTATCTTCGCCCGCGCAAAAGCGGGTCATGAGTGCTGTAAGGGCTGCCATTGATTTTGGCTTCTCTTGGCCAAGGTGTCGGGCAAGCCATTCGTCGTGGATGTTGTGTTTAAAGGCCGCTAGGGCTTCGGCATCCGGACAGTCGACAGTTTGGTTCTTTTTAATTAGGAACCTGGTCCAGAATTTCCTGGCCGACTCTCCGGGCTGCTGGACTATATGAATTAGGTCATCAGCGTCTGGAGGCCGGATATAAGTGACCTAGAAGTTGTCTCTAAAGGCGTCTTCCAAGTCTTCCCAGCTTCCGATAAAGTTTTCTTGGAGGCTGTTTAACCAGTGTCGGGCTGACCCCTTAAGTTTAAGGGGGAGGTATTTGATGGTGTGTAGATCGTCACCGCGCGCCATGTGAATGTGGAGAAGAAAGTCTTCAATCCATACCGCGGGATCTGTTGTGCCATCATATGATTCAATGTTCACAGGTTTAAACCCTTCTGGGAACTGGTGCTCCATTACCTCATCGGTGAAGCATAGGGGGTGTGCGGCGCCTCTGTATCGGGCCATGTCATGACGCAGTTTGGATGAAGTCCGTGTGCGGTTTTTGGTCCAGGTATGGTTGTGCTTGTCGTGCCAGGCTTGATAGCCGTCCTCACGCGCCGGGGCACGCCCCCGTGATCCGTAGATTGATCTTGTTTGACCTGCTCTATTTTCCAGGTCCTGTCGTAGGTCATATGTGTATCCCCGAGCTATTATTTATCTGCTTTTACGGTGAGGTGGAGCGGGCTGGTGTTCGGCTTGAGTTGTCGTTCTGTCCCAGCCACGTGGTGGCCGGTTAGGTCCGTCAGCCGTGTTACACGCGGGTGGTACGGGCTCCAGCGCCTCATCGTCGAATTGGGGTAGTAGCTTACGCTTCGGGTAACTCTTTGTGGGCGTTCGAGGCCGTATTCTTCGGCTGCCATGACATTAGTCCATCTGTCGTTGAGCAGATCTTGGTCAGCTTGAAGCTGCTGCTGCTGCTTCTTTTTTAGGCTTCTTGTCGTGGCTATTAGCCGATGCTTAAAGCTCTCTTGCTCGAGGGGTTCCTCTGGCACGATAAAATCTTCGTCGCCGAGGCTCACGTCATCCTCGGAGAGTGGTAGATAGTCACTATCCTCCGAGTCTTCGTTCCCTGCTTGCTCGTTAGGGCCAACTTGCCCGTCCTCCCGATCATCCTGTTCGGATGTTGGTTCGATGGGGTCTTCTTGGTCTTCGGCGTTCTCCGGAGTATCATTGTCTCCGGTGCCGGTATTGCTGTCTTTTCCGCGACGCGATTTAGAGCGGCGCCGCTGACGTCGACGCTTCAGCGGTATCTCGGGAGGTTCATCCTCGACTGGGTCCTTCTCCTCATCGCCGTCGCCTTCTTCAGGTGTGTCTACCATGTACAAGTCGTACGAGGAAGTGACCGTCCAACGTCCGGTGAACGGCGGGTTGTGGGCCTGCTCCTCTCCGACATCGTCGTCCATACCGTCGATGTCTTCGGAGGCGTAGTCGAGCATGCCAGTTAGATCCTCGACAGTAGCTCTAAAGTGGGTGGTGGGTGGGAAGTAAAGTTCCCTATTTTCAGCCCCTAGTCCGGGTTGGGCGCAATTCGGAAGCGGTTCCTCTGTGATGGCGAGGGACCGCATTAAGTCCAGAGCCTCGTTTAAGAGCGAGGTTTGGGCGGGGACTGAAGTTCCCTAGCCGAGCTTGCGTGACGTGGATTTCGAGGGTTCGGAGCTAGAGTCCGGGGTAGAGCCCGGCTTTGTGATGACTGCCGGTGGCGCTATTCTCTCCGGTTCTCCAGTGCTGAGCTCTGTAGCCGCAGAGAGTTCGGCGGGCTCTAGACTCCCATCTTCGGATCTGGTGGCGCGCTCCGGATCTAAGGCCGGAGCGGTGGTTGGAGCCGCGAATCCTTGGAAGATCAAGTCTCCTCGGATATCAGCGACATAGTTCAGATTTCCAAAACTGATCTGATGACCAGGGGCGTAGCTGTCAATCTGCTCTAGGTGGCCAACCGAGTTGGCACGCAGTGCGAAGCCGCCGAAAACGAAGATCTGGCCAGGGAGAAAAATCTCGTTCCCGGCAGCATTGTTGTAGATGATCGATGGAGCCATCGAGCCTTTCGACGATGGCATAGTGGAACTCTCAACGAAAGCACCAATGTCGGTGTCAAAATCGGCAGATCTCGGGTAGGGGGTCCCGAACTGTGCGTCTGAGGATCGAAGGTAACAGGAGACAGAGGACACAATGTTTACCCAGGTTCGGGCCCTCTTGGTGGAGGTAATACCCTACTTCCTGCTTGATTGACTTTGATGAGTATAGGGGTTACAAGAGTTGATCTACCCCGAGATCGTAATGGCTAAACCCTAGATGTCTAGCCTGTATGATTATGATTGCCTCTACGGACTAAACCCTCAAGTTTATATAGACACCGGAGGGGCCTAGGGTTGTACATAGTCGGTTTACAGAGAAAGGAATCTTCATATCCGAACGCCAAGCTTGCCATCCACGCAAAGGAGAGTCCCATCCGGACTCGGGGGGAAGCCTTCTATCTTGTATCTTCGCGGCCCTTTAGTCCGGCCCATGTCACATAGCCCGGACGCCCGAGGACCCCTTAATCCAGGACTCCCTCAACCACCTTATTCTAATTGCCCGCATTAATACCTATACGTCTAGGGTTTGGGCCGTCCCTATGGAGCCCTTGGAGCACCGATAACGTTTCCTAACCAGAAACCACCATTAATTTCAAACAAAGCTTATAATAAATGTCTACTTAGGGCATCCCCAACACGGACCCTCGAAATCGTCGAGAAACGTCTGGACCGAGTTGTCCGGATGCATTATGCCATCCGACTCAGACTCATATATATCCATGGACGCGCCTGCTTGTTTGAAACCTCGCCGGAAGCAAACTAGCAGGATGTTTGCGGTGGTCCTGATATCCGACTTGACAATCAAAGCCACCACATACCCTCTCCGTCGAGATAGGGATGAAAATGGAGTGGAAACTTTCCGTTTTCCCGAAGAAAAATGAAAACGAAAATGGAAATTTGCAAAACGGAAGTGAAAATGGATTTTTTTATGCGGAGACGAAAAAACGGAATGGTGTTTTCCAGTGGAATAGACGTGGAAATAAAACTTTCTGTTTCCGTGAATATGGTATTTCTGTTTTTACTATAGGCTTATGGCTGTTTTTTTAAACTTGCCTTATGGCTGCATTGTAGCCCAACCACCAAACAACATATAATGACACAATTAGCAGAATGAATCATTTGAATCCACTTCTACTACCACACACGTAGTCAACTAGACCCTATACACAATTATCTAGTGCAATACTATGTTGAGTTGCTAACATAATCATATCATTTTGTAGCCATGTTACCAATTCATTAAATTTATTTGTTTTCTGTGCATTTCTCTATGATTCAAGGATTTTTTAACTTCCGGTCAACCCACACTTCTGTTTCTGTGTCCACTCTGTATTTGCTCCGTGCCCGTCTCTGGTAATATTTGTTTCGGTATTCATTTCCGGTGTTTCCGTATTCGTTTCTGCTTCTGCAAAAAAAAAATGAAAACAAATATAATAGCACTCAGCCCTGTCTGTTTTCGCTCTGTTTTCATTTCTACGTCCAGATGATGAAAGGGGGAGACGCTGCTATAGGCTTTGATGGAAGGGTGTTATTTCATATTGCTTTGTTTGGCGGAAGGTGATTTTGCAGGATTAAAACACAGAAGCCTATGCATGAGCATGAGCATGAGCATGATGGAAGGTGCATGAGCAATGGCATGCCTTTTTTTTTGCGAAATTGATCCAAATCTATTATCAAAGTTTAGCGAAAGTACAAAGCATCTTGAACATAATAAAAATTACATTGAGATCCCAAGACCCCCAAACAACCACTACTACCGCCAGAACAAGCCACCGACGTGCCGCTGTCGCCGCTCCCCTACTAGAGCCGGCTTGACCTTATCGATGACAGCCGGGAAGTCTTCGTGCACGTGCCCCTAAGGGCTAGCGCCCTGGAGCCGCAGTCGTCGCCGCTTAATCCTTGCATAGATCTGAAGCACCTGACACCAAATCTTGCCATAAGACGAGAAACCCTAACCTCGTCGCCCCAAAGAGACGACAGGAATCTACGCCAGAGCTCCGTCGACTACGTCCAGACGGATGAACTGGAGGAGGATCGGAGTCCGGAAGACAAACTCAGAGAAATAGTGGTGCCATCCGTCCGAGCACCGCACCTGCGAGGACTAGAAAAGCCTAACCTAAACTACTAACCGGAGCGGAGACACCGGGATTCCCCTCCCCGTCACCGGCCACCGGAGCGGCAGACAGAGGAGAGGCAAGTCCACAGACTTGCCGACAAAGTTTGCAGGGAAGAATTTACCCTAACCGCCTAGGGTTAGAGTTATTATACGGTTTGACATGCCTTTTTTTCTCTTCCTTCCCTTGACCTATTGAAGTTGCGCTCACCCGAGGCTATTTAGCACATGTTTGGCAGAAGGCTATTGCTAACATTTTTTTATATTAATAAAGATGAATATTTAAGGTATAGGGTTGAATGCCGACTCCCGTGTCCGCGGATGCGTCTGAATGTGATCGGATCGTTCCAGGTCCACGTTGAAGATTTGCCTAAAAAAACAAGGTCCACGTCGAAGATGCCGTTACTCCATAATATTCATCACCCTACTTGTCCACTTGCACGGGCAACTACTACCCGATCTACGACTACGAGCTAATAGCATGACAGATCCATCCAGATCACACAAAACAAAAGAATCACACACACACGCACCATACGTGGGATTTGCCAGCACTGCACACCCAGCCGCACCCCAAGAAAGAAAGAAACCCAGCGAGGAGGAGGAGCAACAGCAACGACACTGCCAGTTGCCACCGGAACCGGAGCGTCCTCCCTTCCCCGCCTCTCTACCTCCCGGAATATACCTCCTCCGAGCCAACCCAGCCTCCCGCGCTCACCCCCTTTGCCTCGGGCCATGGCGGCGGCGGCGGAGGAGGAGGGCCGTGCGCCGACCAAGTACGTGCTGATCACCGGCGGCGTCGTCAGCGGCCTCGGCAAGGGCGTCACTGCCAGCAGCGTCGGCGTCGTCCTCAAGTCCTGCGGCCTGCGCGTCACCTGCATCAAGATCGGTCCGCACTCCCTCCCCTCTCGCCCTCCCTGCTCATGCTTTCTCACTTCTCGCCCACTTCTGCGCGGCCCGCACAGGGGTGGTTGGGGTCTCGCGCCTCACGTCGCTGCGGTGTCGCGGGCGGGTCTGTCCTCATCATCTACCAGGGGGCGTCTCCCTTCCAACTTCGATTTTGGCTGTTTAGAGTCTCGGCCCTAGAAAACCTTGCGACCCTGACCCAAAATTGCGCTTCCCTGAGTTCTTGGTCAGGTGAAAACGCGGCATTTGTGCGCCTTCCCATGATTTCATGACAATTTCTTTTATTTATTTCCTCAATTGGGTATCAAAAGAGCTAGTAAGTCGGGAGATCGCATGCTAAGTTGCGTTCGTATTCCTTGTTCTGGTCAGAATTTGGGATGGGCGAATCAATCAACGAATGAAATAAACGACTGCTCCTTCTGGGAGTTCCAGTTATTGATTAAGCCTTCAAGATAGTTAGAGTCGATGCCTACTTGTCACGGTTGTCACTGCCCCAAAGGCACTGTGATTCTGGAGAATCAGTAGCTCTTGCCGCATTGAGTAATTGCCCAACTCATGTCAAGTTGCGGAGGTCTTTCATCTAACTACTACTAGTTTTTTAAAACATTTTAATTGTTTAAGAGGTGGCACCCTTTTGGGTTTCAGGCTAGCTTTTGGGCCAAATGTGGATGCTGTGTCGGAACATTGGGGATAAATAAACATGTGATATTGTGTAACGTTTTAGTGCCTTTTCTTTACTGTGCTGGATTGGCTTTGCTACGATGACGATTCCCATTTGCAGAGTTAGGAACTTGGGATCTTCCACTATTTTTAATATTGTCCATTTCCTGTGTTTTTACAGACCCATACTTAAACACAGATGCTGGTACTATGTCTCCCTTTGAGCATGGTGAGGTGTTTGTGCTTGATGATGGTGGAGAGGTATGCCCTCTTGGGTGCACATATAAATTTTAATCTTACACTTTCAGTGTTTGTGCTGTCTTGCACCTGACTTTTCAAATTTATAGGTGGACCTGGATTTAGGGAATTATGAGCGTTTCTTGGATGTTACTCTTACGAGGGAAAATAACATTACCACTGGGAAGATATATCAGGTGAGCACCCCCCACACACACACAGAGGAAAAGGCTTGCTGATTGTCGCTTGAACTTCTAAACAGTGGATGCCTTTTTTTTTCAGTCTGTCATTGAGAAGGAGAGGAAGGGTGACTATCTTGGAAAGACGGTCCAGGTAACCACCTTGTGTTATTCAAAGCTATGTTCACATATGCACGGAATGCCAAATATGACAGCCTATGACACTCTTACAACTAGAATTTATCCAGGTTGTTCCTCATGTAACTGATGAAATAAAACAATGGATACAATCAGTATCCTCTGTTCCTGTGGATGGGCAGACTCGTTCAGCTGATGTTTGTGTTATCGAATTGGGCGGCACTGTAGGTAGGGTTTTGGGACATCTTATATATGATACTTTACTTATTTCTATTGTAGAGAAGTTGATTTTGTTCATGTTTCAGGTGATATTGAATCAATGCCATTCATTGAAGCTCTACGTCAGTTGTCATTTTCTCTTGGTATAGTTGGGTTTTCTTGTTGTAATTAATTCCCATATCCATGGTTGCTGAGAATGTGCTAGTTTACTGGGCTTCTGTGTCTGTTGTATCATTTCACATTGTCTCTCTTCTCTATTTATTCATTGACAGTACACTAATTTAGTCTTTCCTGCCTTCCTTTTTTGTGATTAACGAGACATACCTGCCATGTGGGGTTGGACTTATGGCTAGCACACAAACAGTAGGATTAGTCATTTAGTTGGATTCTTTTTCCATTAAAATACGTATCTATAGGATTGAAGATGAGTCAAGAAGGAGAGTTTGAAAGTATGGATAGGGTAGTTGGATTCTATCCCAGTTGTAATTTGATTGCATAATAAAGGGCAGTCAAGCAGTTATTAATATTTTTCCCAACCCGTTATTTTCTAGCCAGTTCATCATGCCTCATGTGCCCTATCTCATGCACACTTCTTCTGTCTAATCACCACCATGATCACGGCACTTGATCTAGGTCATCCTGGTAGTGCTAAGGTCTCCCACCAATTACAGCTACACCTCTGATCTAACTCAGGCCATAAATTCTATGCTATGGAGTCAGACAATATTTTATTTGTTGAAAAACTTGTTTTTCTTGTTAGTGGTCATACTTGGACATGTCACTCATCCATATATATTTTGTAGGTAAGGACAATTTCTGCCTCATACATGTGAGCCTTGTTCCAGTATTGGGTGTAGTTGGTGAGCAAGTAAATAATTCTCCCGTCATGAATTATACTAATCAGATCGTACTTGGACATGTCACTCGTCCTTATATATTATTGCGTTGCAGTGTTTTGTCGAGGCAGCTAATCGTAAATATATGACCCTCATATTCTTGTCTCCTTTTTTTTGTAGAAAACTAAGCCAACACAACACAGTGTACGAGAACTAAGGGCCTTGGGTCTTACTCCTGATCTTCTAGCGTGCCGATCAGCACAGGTAACGTGAAGAATAATATCGTATGCTTTAAGATATGTCATCTCTCACATTGATAGATTTTAATTGTGTAAAAGTCATCTTCTGAGTTAAGATGCTTCTCCATATCACGAACACTAGTTGAAATGTGTGGTGAATTTGGACTTTCTTTTTCTTTCATGATAACAAGTCCTTTTCCAGAAGCCATTCTAATCTGGCTTGGTTTTTCCTATGTTTATCTCAATTTTCAGCCACTAATAGGATCCGCGAAGGAGAAGCTTTCACAATTTTGTCATGTACCGGTATGCTTTCATAACGAGAAATTTGAAAAAGGCCATTTTGTTAACAATATTTCCCTACTTACGTTCTATATTGTTTCTTGCAGGTTGAGAACATACTTAACATCCATGATGTTCCAAATATATGGCATGTTCCCCTTATTCTTAGAGTGAGTTTCAATCTTAAACTAAAAGCTTAGCATTGACTATGTAGAGGAAGCTATCGAATTGGTACGAATTACATTTGGTCATCTCTTTGGCATAAGATTTTTATATGTGCTGCTTTCCAGAACCAAAAGGCTCACGAGGCTATAATCAAACAACTAAACCTTTCCAGGTGAGTCAAACGGTTATTGAAAACCATTGCTTATGAATGTTAAATGTGCTCAACTTTGCATGTATGAACTGTAATTTTCATATTACCTGTATAATTTTGGTAAAAATGGGCGCTGCTGATATTTTATGTATAATTAGCTTACACTTTGTATTTCTGGATATATTTGTTGCCTTTTAATGAATGTTAGAGAATGCTTGTTCTTGCATGATTAGTGTGCAGTTTGTGATTTGAGATAGTAATATCTTACCAGTTTCAAAGATGGCATTATTATTAGTATGTCTTGAAGCAATCATGTTTTGGTCTTATAGGTCTGCTGGCCCCCCTGAATTACGAGATTGGACGCTGATGGCCGAGTCATATGATAACCTCAGTACCTCTGTTAGCATTGTTCTACAACTCCTCTCTTTATTGATTGCATGCTGCAAAATTAAATTTACTGAATATGGATCCCATGCAGGTTAAAATTGCTTTGGTTGGAAAGTACACTAATCTGTCAGATTCTTACTTATCAGTGGTGAAGGTGGGTCAAGAATCAACTTTTAAACATATAAAAGTGTCTTTCCTAGTTACAAACATTACATCTCATACAAGGTTTATTATAGTTTTGAATCAAGCTTGCCAATGATGAAAACGATTCCAATAACTAGGATTTCTGCTTCTGCTGCGAAATAACTATTCAGTCAAAACTCTCCATGGGTGTCTACTGTAGAAGCAATCGGCTGGACTTCCCCATTTCTATGTTGTACTAATGATAGATATTGTCTCATTTATTAGATGTAAACACTGTTTTTAATTCATGTATGCATCTCATTTTGTTCCAGGCTCTCCTACATGCAAGTGTTGCATGTTCACAGAAACCTTCTATCCAGTGGGTTTCAGCTTCAGATCTCGAAGATGCAACTGCTGCAAGTGTAAGCCGCTAACAGTTTGCTTTTCATAAGATATGTTGGCTACAGTACTAGCACAGTATACCCGATGAACTTAATATGCGATGGGAAAGTGTACATGAGCAATAGACATGTTGGTGTCCACAGGAATAGTAGTGACAGAAGCATTTACACAAGTTAGGGTGCAAGCGAAGGCAACACTACTTTTGCAGGTGTGCTCTGTGTCTGGCTGGAGGTAGGACTTTTTGTCCAGGAATGCCTGAGGCTGTGAGACACAGAGCACACCAGGCTTTGCTTCCTTGTATTATTGATCGGGAGAATGTGTGGTACAATCCTAAGTTATATACTCCCTCCGTTCACAAATACAATATGTTTTGGATATTTTAATATGGACTACATACGGACTGAAATGAATGAACAAACACACTAAAACATGTCATATACATCTGATTCACAAAAAAGTTAGAACAACTTGTATTAGTGAACGTAGGGAGTACCATTTATATACGCTTGTAACCCTGTGCAAACGATCTGAATTCATGATTGATGGGCTACTAAAGCCAGGAAATTCCACAAGGGAGGTGGTCTACAGTCTTCCATGGGACCCACCAAACAGGTTGATATATGCTGGTTTTCTCTCAGGCTGTACGGATTATCCTCAGAGGTTTACTCCTGCCTCTGGAGGCATTGACACCTTATCCCGCCTGGATGTTTTTATCATTTCTTCAGAGCAAATGCTAAGGCTGTAAGAGTGGTACAGCCAGGGAGAAACTCATCTGGTGCACTGGAACTTGTGGTGCAACCCAACCTCCGCCTACATATTTAGAATTTTTGCAAAATTCTACGAAAAATAGATGGTATAGACACAACGAGTACACTGCAGTCTAAAGATTTCAAATCCAAATTCAAAACATAACTTACGAAACAGAAATGACAAATTAAGTTGATAGCGATAATGGGTCGAATTCGCAGCCGAATTTAGATTAGCTACTATGCAGAGAGATTTGTCTTTTTGTTTCTTGAGCCGTATTCAAATTTTTATATTGGAACTTCACAGCATGGTAAATATATACTGTGTCTGCATGCTGAATTTTTCCAAAACCTTTTAACATCTTCTAGACGAGTGAACCAAGGTTGGGTGCACCGGATACATACCCTTCCTTGGACACTGAGGGGAATGGCCATGTGAGCCCAAGAAGATCTTGTCGTCGTTAAGCTCCTGAGCAGGGCCGCAGGCGGAATATTCATTGTTCCGCCAACACAACTGATGTTGATGATCTGTTCTATCTTGCTGCCGATTAGTATCTCAGTGCTGTAGATATCGATGTATGCATACTATGCTACTAGCTCAACATGCTGCTGTACAAAGTCATTTTATTTGCAGTGATTACATTTGTAGTGCATTTAGTATCTATAGTCAATTTAGCAATTATATGACGTGTGTCCTTGCTTTGTTGTTGTGTGTTTTGACTACCTTACTGTGGTATCATTTTTGTACAGGCACCAGATGCTCATGCTAAAGCTTGGGAAACTCTTAAGGTTAGTATGCTGATTGTCTTTGGCTCTTCCTCTGTGGTTATGTAAGCTCAGTCTTCTAAAAGTGTTTTAATTCTAAAATAAATCAGGGTTCCTCGTGCATTTTGATACCTGGAGGATTCGGAGATCGTGGAATATCTGGGATGATATTGGCTGCAAAATATGCTCGTGAGAATAAAGTACCATATCTTGGCATATGCTTGGGAATGCAGATATCAGTGATTGAGATGTCCAGACATGTGTGTATGCTTCCTTTTATTACTTGTCAATCAATTATCTTTGTAGACCCTGATTTTTAGGAATACTGGTGTAGGTTTTGGGCCTGGGAAATGCAGACAGTGAAGAGTTCAACACAGACACACCAGATCGTGTTGTTATGTACATGCCTGAGGTACTTCTCTGTCCAGTTATGTGCAAGACAAGGAGATGATGTTGCTTTAATGCTTTTGTAATTCACTGTAAAGGTATCAAAAACACACATGGGAAACACGATGAGGTTGGGTTGCCGTCGAACGTTCTTCCGTAAACCAGATTGTCTGACATCGAAACTGTAAGGATGTTGTATCCTTTGTTTGTTAGACAGATATATGTGAGTCTTCTGAATGCTAGTGTGTTAAAACATTTATCCACTGCTACAGCCATGAAATTTAACTGTTTGTGCGGCATGTCGTCAGGAGCTTTCATTGAACTCTTAGTGTTTCTCATTGACCATCTGTTACATATATGCTGCTCTGTCACAATCTTGTTCACCTTCTAACATGGAGATTAATGCAAATGTCAGGTATGGAAATCCTCCACATGTAGATGAGCGCCATCGTCACAGATATGAGGTTTGCCATGACTGTTGGTTATTAAACCCCGTGTTATTCATGTGTCTATTATACCATTATTACCTTATGCTCCTTGGAAGTGATATAACTTTCTTCTGTTTAAATAGGTCAATCCTAGCTTTGTTCCAATGCTTGAGAATGCAGGACTTCAGTTTGTTGGTTGTGATGAAAGTGGAAACAGGATGGAGGTACCGAGCAAACATCCCATTTCATCATTGTCTTGATTTTTTTAACCTCTCAAGCCTGAACCTGCTTGCACTTACGATCAGATTGTAGAGCTACAAGATCACCCATTTTACATAGGTGTTCAGTTCCATCCAGAATTCAAGTCGAGGCCTCGAAAACCCTCGCCTCCATTTACAGGTACATTTATCCGTTACGCTTTTATGCTGGCCTGTTAATTGCTCTCCCATGAATGCAGTGCCATAATTTGCCCTTGTTCTTGTTTATCACCGTGATATAACTGCTATATAATTTGGTATGAAGGTCTGATACTGGCAGCGACTGAACGCATGCGAACACTTACAAATGTCTCCAATGGTGACGCTGGAGCTTCTGAGTAGTGTCATTTGCACACCGTCAGGTACTGTGTTCTCAAACTTGATTATCCCCGAACGTTATCCTGAGATACCTATGGCCATCTGTTTTATGAGTGGAACTATTGTGTCATTGCTCCAGATGGATATCGCCCAATGTGTGGGCAGTTCAAGTATCTGCTTGTCGTCGAAGCAGTTTGCATCATGTAGTCATGTACCAGAAATGTACCTAAGCTGAGAGATACGTTCTGTTTTCCGTGGGGAGTGGCTTAACCGATCATCATACAGTGGGGTCGTAATTTCGTTGGCTATTCTGAGATGGCCATGCCGAGGCACTTGTCGACATCATTTGAGGTACAACCTGTGTATCAGTCTGAGATAATCATGTAAAGAGTTCTTTGACCTGCCCCCTCTTTATTACCATGGTAAATATGGCATGCTGCAATGCGAAACCCTGGTGAAATAAGTACCCTTTTAGAAGAAAAAAATATGCTATATGTTTTTCTTTCTTTTTCAGAACAGTACCAGTCTTCATTCATCGCAGTTTACACTTGTAGACATTCTGAAACATTTAAACATCGATTTAACATCAGTGGGTGCACGCAGACAACAAAATGTTTTGCCTAAGTTGGAGCACACCCTCAGATCCTACGCAACATCATTGTACAATGTTTAGAACATCAAATAGAAAGAATGGGGGCAAAGCACTTTGTGTCCAAACATACAGTCTACAATGCCTGATACTGCACATCATATATCACAACCTGACACCTAAGTTATAATGACACAAAACCATGATGTTACACGGCCTAAACTGCACTGCAGAATGTGCCCGCTTGCTAAAAGTTTCCATGATCCAGCCCAGGATAAGGATAAGCGCTAGGCTCCGGTTCGGTGATAGGATCATCGTGCCATATCGTTGGTCCAGAGACATGGTTAGGTGGATTCTCAGAGTAATGGATCCCAGGCATGCTTTCTTGGAATTGAGTAGGCACAAATGGTTGCGGTAGAAGGTTGTGTTGGACAGAGGTTGATGCCTCCATGGCACTGCCACAATCCATGGATATGGGAACTTGCATCTGGCTATGGATGTTTGCTTGAACTGATCCTGGAAGCAGAGTAAAATGTGAGTCATCTATCAGGTCTGTTCAGTTTTGCTGTTGATAAGTTGGTGCAGAAACCGGTTGCTCACCTTCTAAGATACATAGAAATTCACCATCCAACTGTGAAGGTGCCATGAATGTTGTAGGTTGCTGCTGGCCAAGGGGTGGGGCACCTTAAAAAAATGGCCAAGTATGAGCATATTCAAGTCACTGAAATTGCAAGGAATCCCATACATAAAGCAAAGAGGATAAAGAGATAAGAGAGGAACAAGAAGCAACAACTACCTTGGTAACAATTAACTGCATTCTGATCACCATGAACATGCTCATTGGAGTGAGATGGTTCAGTGACTTGATGAAACCGGTTTTCATCCGCTGCGGTTCCTTGAAACGACAGATTCAAGCTCAAGAGTTCAGGCCATTGCAGAAAGATGAGAATATAGTAAGGGTAAGGTAACGTATATCTGACTAACCTTGAAGTACCTCATCCGGCTTAAGCATGACCGCATCCAGAGAGGAATGTGTGCTAGAGGGAGCTTGTTCAGGAGGATTGACATTCATCACATAGTTAAATGGAACATGTTCAGCAAGATTGCCATTTTCTGGATTGGATTGACCTACTTGAAAAATGGCAAGTATGAGCATGGCGGAGTAACTGAAATCGCAAGGAATTCCACACAAAAACACAGAGGGGAACAAGAAGCAACAACTACCTTGGTAATAATTTGACTTAACTGTGTTCTGATCACCATGAACATACTCATTGTGGTGAGATGGTTCAGTGACATGGTCAATCCTATCATGAAGCCGGTTTTCGTTTGCTGTGGTTCCTTGAAACGACAGATTCATGCTCGAGAGTTAAGGCCATCGCAAAAAGATGAAAACATAGTCAGGGTAAGATAACAAGTATCTAACTAACCTTGAAGAGTCTCATCCGGCTCAAGAATGACTGCATCCAGAGAAGAAAGATTGTCATTCATCACATAGTCAAATGGAACTTGTTGAGGAAGACTGACATTCATCCTATCATTTATGTCTGTGAGACAGCATCCCTTAGCATGCTTAACCATTTTTTCCCAAGAGTTGTTCACCTTCTTTATCAGAAGAACCTGCATGTCAAGAATTTGCAGCAATATTGAGCATTGCGGTAAAAATATTACAAGTATAGAAAGAGAGAAGTTCCAGACCAAGTATCTTTACCCTTACACGGAGGTCGTCTGCGTCCTTATTCAGAGCCTTCAAGAAGTCTTCCACTGTGTAGATTTTAGCATTTTTAAGCCTCCTGTGGTAAGTTCCATCGTTGGCTATTTCTTCCAGACGATACACTTCATCATTTGGTTTTGGAGGGTACCTCTTCTCATTTGCTGAAGCAAATAAAAGATTAAGAAACATAAACACAGAACCTCTGACAGATCACAATGTTCTATTGGTACCTTCATTTCTACGATCCAGCACCGTGACCGGCTTCGTGACAGCTTCTTGGACTCGAACACCAATCTTTTCGCTCATACAAACTCTTGCTCCCACGACGAACTTCCTACTGCGAGTCCTGGATGATCCTTCTTTGAAACGAATCCTGCCGAAGGAGGCCTCTCCATTGTTCAACCACACACTGCAATCACCCCCTAACACAAACCTGTGTCCGTCCCGGCCTTGCACGATCTGGCTATTGAACTCCTCTCCGGTCCAGTTTCCCCGGCAGTCGTTGCAGAAGTCTCCATGGAGAACCAGGATCTCAATTTTCAGCTTTGAAAGCAGGCCTTCCTTGATCATGTTATCACCATTAAAGATGCCAATCCTGATAGCCACATCGCTTTCAGATGTTATGTTCTTATCTGTGTAAACTGGAGTCTTCAGGCCATCCAGGAAACACAGGCGAATGTTGGCGTTCGGTTCACTCAAAGTGGCACCCTCCTGATATCGTTCTGATCTGAAACAGAAACATGAATGGCATTGTGATAAACTCATGGCGATATGTTGTTCGATTGACATTTTCTGAATTAACATTCACATACTACTTTGTTCCATTAAGGGAACATCAGATGGGTATTGTGAACTACATAAATGGCATCTTGACAGTGGGAAAATATTAAATATTTCAGGATGAGACTAAAAATGAATGAAGAAACAGTGGATCCGGCGCGACTACAGATCCCCCTACCTTGGGTGTTGATCAGCATGTCGGTCGGAATGCAAACAAGCCAATTTCTTCTGCAGTTTGTACACGACAAAACAACTGTGAGCAACAACAAATACCAGAAAAAAAGGACGACCATGTTAAGACATTATTTTAGAGTAATATGAATCTAACCACTTCATGGCTTATATCCTCCATCTGCTGCTGTAAACTTTCCAATTTGCTATGACCAAAGAGCATAGAGACAAGGCAGAACCACAGGTAAGCATTTTATTTTTTTTCCGGAATAATGAAACTTGCAAAGCTTGCATATTTTCATTAAGAGAAGCACAACAAGTGGATGGTTCATGGAACTCATGAGTACATCAATCACCACATAAAAGAGGATATAAGTACTTGTAATTACACCCTGTGAATTACTACTACCCTGTTCTTTCTTAGATTCTCTTTTAATTATTCAAATAGTCTCCAATATACAACCTTGATCATCAAAAAAATAAAGATCGCATTGTAATTATTTATTTGCAAGTGCAATTATTTTTCCTTTGTCATTAAATACAGTCACGAATATATCAATGATATCAGGAAATCTTGAAATGTAAATTCTTGGAAAAGGGGAGGAATGCCCTACTGCCTTTGATGTACTCCCTCCGTTTCTAAATATAAGTCTTTTTAGAGATTTCAATACAAACTACATACGGATGTATATAGACATATTTTAGAGTGTAGATTCACTCCATATGTAGTCCCTTATTGGAATATCTAAAAAGACATATTTAGGAAAGGGGGGAGTATATTTGTTTCTAGCAAATATGCAAGCCACTTACCTACATGTGGATCTAATATAGGCCCCTAAAGAGGTCGGGTGAGTTGTCACGACCCATGGGGTACATGAAACACTTGTGTGTGTTTTTGCAAAAGTTCCTATGCACTACCTATACTGGTGACCGTGTTCTGAGAAAAATGGAACTGATGTTTTTGACCCTGCAAATAAACACATTACTTGAAGATAATGAAAACAATCATTGTATTTTATGGAACAAAACTAGAATATCATATTAGAACATGGAAAATATCCTTACCTCATGATAAGAGTCTGAACCTTGTGAAGTTTCTGAACCTATGGGAGTACATAAGGGTCAAATCAGCCACAGGAGGAACAGAATAAGGGGGAGATAGCCAAATCAAGTGGAACTGTGAATACACTGATAAAATGCAAGAAAATACATTATTTTTGTACAAAGATTATGGTATTTGTATAGGATGATCATGCAAAACCAAGAAGAACCTATACCTTAAAGGTGCGGAAAGTGTATATACAAAACATAATCAATATGTATTAGCAGTATCAAAACCTTATTTAGCCGAAAAAGAGAGTGCAGCATGTTTTTATACACATTGTGAATCTTGTCCATTGATTATTATTTTTGTTTTTTGGATATGTGCATCAACTAGGAGTATTCATTCTCTCACTCTGAACTTATCACCCATCTATCTACTCTGCTTACACCCTATCCATGTATGTAACTGAAGCCTCAAATACTTTTAAACCAAACAACCAATTCACGACCTGTCTGAACTTTTGTGACAGTGATGACGATATCTTCAGAACAAGACCAATATTGGATTTTCATTTAACAAATTTTGGGTTTTAAATATATGCTTCTGTTAAATAATAAACTACAATAGTGTGTTTAACTTGTTGCATGGGGATTGCATGACAGTTTCATGGAATTTTTATATTTTTTTTTTCTGAAACATGATAGAACATCTCGTGTACATGCAGCAATTTCACAAAAAATGCATGGTAATTTCAGCAAGCTTCACAAAAGTTTCAGAAGTTCAATATCAATTGAAACATAACGAAACATCCAATGTGCGCACAACTTTTTTTGCAAAACCTTCATACAAATGTCCAACAAGCCCCAGCAAGTTTCAAAATATTTGAAGGCTTCCAATTTAAATATTTTTTTTTAGGCAATCCAATTTAAATAGATGGATGGTCGACCTGATCATTCTTCAGGCTGGGCTGGGCTTGACAAAGCTCGATCTAAACACCCCAAGCCTAGGCCTGGCCCAAAACACAAACAATGGTTCCAAGGGGTACCCCTTGGAGGACCCCGAAATACTCCCCAAAATGATTATTTTCGGGAGCAACTAATCAAGGGGTACCCCTTGGAGGACCCCGCTAGAGGTCACTTTCTTGGGCATGGGAGCGCGCCAAGTGGTGCGCCTAGCCGTCATCATGTTCGCACACTGGATACACCCTCAAATTTTGGTTCTCCTTTTTGCACGTGTTTTTGGAATTTTTTTTTGGGTTTTCAGGTTTTGCTTGGTTTTCTTAGGTTTTGGCAGTTTTTTTTTACAGGAAGCAGTGCTTTTCGGCGAGAAGCACAACATGTGTTTCTGTGAGAAACATAGCTATGGATGCTTTTTGAAAAGGGAAAAACAATCTATGCTCTCTAGAAAGGGAAAAACACAGTTGTGCTTCCATGAGTGCTTCCCGGAAAAAAATAATTTACAGTCTGTGCTTCCACGACACAATTGTGCTTTAAAATAAAATAAAAAGCACCATATGTGCTTTCTGAAAATGGAAAAACACATAATAATTGTTATACCTGACCCGGCCAATAACGCATATTGATAGGCAGTTGGTAAAATCTCAGTATTTCACAGCAGGTGAATTACTGGTTGCAAATTTCATGCAAATAAAATTAAAACGAAAGCTATATTTGATCTGTGCTCACCATGCGACCAATCTGCGACATACTTTCCGTCACCGTGATCTTTTCGCTCCTGCACACACAAATTGGCAGGGACAGAAGAATTAAGAATCTAGAAACAGAAGTTCAAAAAAACAAATATCTAGAAACAGAGCTCAAGGTGCAGACGAGAATCAAGAGCAGGTAGCCAGCCAATCGAAAAGAGCGAACGCACATACATTCGCACAAGAAAGAGCACGACGAACACTGTCTGCCGCAGCAGCCGCTTTACCGGCGACGCCGGCACCGATCGCTCGCTCTCGCTGCCGCCGGCGCAGGCAGCTCCAGGGACCCTGTAAGATACAGGCCACGAATCATTCGATCTAAGATGAATTGTGGTATATGATTGCTGTTCCGCTCATCCTCCCTCACAGCAAGTATGAAATTACAAGCAATCTCTCAGATCGGCCGAAGCCTCTACCAAAGCCTAGCCAAGTCAAAACGATGAAGGAGCACTCTCTCTTATACTGATCTCAGTTACATCCCTTAGCGGGCCCAGTCTGGGCCTGCAAGCCATTGGGGAAGTTTCTTAGCGCGACTGGGCCTTGAGGCCTGTATTGGAGCGCCAAGTCTTGTAACTTCAGGTTCCTCGCTCTCCAGTTGCTTATCTGACGAATGGTTCAGTGTAGGAGAGATGCTGACATCCCCCCGCTGTTGAAAACCGGCTTGACCCCAAGCCGGAGCTCGAGGGAACTGTTGCTTCAATGAATCTTCATCTTCCCAGGTGGCCTCTTGTTGAGACGACCCACTCCACTTCACAAGCACTTGTGCTACTGTACTGTCTCCTTTAGGGCGCACACGACGCTGCAAAACTTCCACAGGAACTTGAAGATGAGCAAAATTAGATGGCAAAGCAGACTGTACCTGAACAGGATTCTTGATGTATTGTTTGAGCTGGGAAACGTGGAAAACTGGGTGTATTCTGCTTGAGTCACGAAGTTTCAGTCGATAGGAAACTTCCCCAATACGTTCCAAGATTTCATATGGCCCATAAAACTTGAATGCAAGTTTATGGTTAGCTCGATGGACTACCGAAGACTGCACATATGGCTGCAATTTCAGAAACACTTCTTGTCCCACTTCAAAAACTCTCTCAGTTCTTTTCTTGTCAGCGTAAGCCTTCATGCGTTGTTGTGTTCTAAGTAAGTGTTGTCTGACAGATTGATTGACCACTTCTCTTTGTTCTAACCACTGTTGCAAGTCAGGAGGATCAATGGTGTTAGAAGAAGTGATGCCAAAAACCCTGGGAGTATGGTCCATATAAGACCTCAAATGGTGATTTGCCCACTGCCGAGTGCCAATTGGTATTATACCAAAATTCATAGAGAGAAATCCATTTTTTCCATTGTTTGGGGTGAGCACTGATGAAGCATCGAAGGAAACATTCCACTTGTTGGTTGACCCTCTCAGTTTGCCCATCGGTCTCTGGGTGGTAAGCTGTGCTCATGTTCAGTACTGCCCCAGTTCTTTTCATAAGGTGTTGCCAGAATTCACTAGTAAAAACGGTATCTCTATTAGAAACTATAAACCTCGGCATGCCATGCAACTTGTAAATATTATCTAGGAATAATTCAGCAATCTTGGAAGCTGTGTAAGGATGTTTGAGAGGAATGAAATGCCCATATTTAGTAAACTTGTCAATAACCACCATCAAGCAATCAAAAGTTTCAGAACATGGCCGCCCAGATATGAAGTCCATTGTAACAGTTTCCCAAGCCTTTCTTGGAACTGGCAAGGGAGATAGCAGTCCAGGGTAGTTGATCCTCTCTGGTTTAGCTTTCTGACCGATCAAACACGATTGCACTCTCTGTTTGATGTAAGTTTTCATACCAATCCATCTGAAAAGTGAGTGAATTCTTTTGTAAGTAACAGGGAATCCAGAGTGTCCCCCCACTGGACTATCATGCAAGGCTTGAAATATCTTATCATGCAGATCTGGTTAATTACCAATCCAAATACAACCCTTGTATCTGAGGAGTCCATTTACAAGCTTGTGGTGAGGCTTAGCATCTTGATCCAAAGACAGCTGTTGGATAATTTCCAAGGAGAAAGTATCAGACTCATAGCCCTTAATAATATCTTGCAACCAACTGGGTTGAGCACTTGAGATAGTTAGAGACATAACATGCTCTGGAGGCCTTCTAGATAAAGCATCTGCAGCAGTATTGTCACTCCCCTTTTTATATATGATCGATAATCCAAGCCCATGAGCTTGGTATAAGCTTTTTTGCCAAGGGTGTGTAACCTCTGCTCCACTAGATGAGACAAACTTTTTCGATCTGTTTTGATAACAAACTGTTGCAATCAGAGATAGGGTCTCCATCGATCCACTTTGCTAATAAAATAGCCATGTATTCCTTTTCATAAACCGAAAGACCCCTGCTCCTTGGGCCCAATGACTTGCTAATGAAAGCAAGTGGATGTCCCTTCTGAATGAGAACAGCTCCTATTCCATACTCACATGCATCGGTCTCAATGACAAAAGGTTGAGAAAAGTCAGGCAGAGCCAAAACTGGCGCAGAAGTTAAGGCTTGTTTCAGAGCAACAAATGCATTATCAGCCATGGGATTACACACAAAGATCTCTCCCTTCCTCAGAAGATCAGTCAAGGGTATACTGATAATTCCATAAGACTTGATGAATTTTCTATAATATCCTGTCAACCCCAAGAAACCTCTCACCTCTTTAACATTTGCTGGTGTGGGCGATTGACCACAAAGATGATCTTACTAGGGTCTGTTGAAACTCCTTTGTCACTGATAACATGGCCTAGGTATGATATTTGTTGCTGGGCAAAGTCACACTTGCCGAGCTTGACCTTCCACTGTTTCTCCTTCAAAATTTGTAGCACTTGAGTGAGATGCAATATGTGTTCCCGAAGTGTCTTGCTGAATATGAGTATATCATCAAAGAAACAAACTGCACATTTTCTGAGAACTGGAGACAAATCAAAGTTCATTGTTCCTTGGAAGGTGTTAGGGCCGCTTGTCAGACCAAACCCTACCACAGTAAACTCAAAGTGTCCATTGTGAGTAGAGAAAGCAGTTTTATACTCTTCTCCAGGGGCTAATCTTATTTGATGATATCCTGCTCTCAAATCTAATTTAGAAAACCAAGCTGCACCAGCTAATTCATCCAGGAGTTCATCAATAATTGGGAGAGGAAATTTGCCTTTAATAGTGAGAGCATTAAGATGTCTGTAGTCGACTACCATTCTCCATGTGCCATCCTTATTTTTGACCATAATAACAGGAGAAGAGAAAGGACTACTGCTCATTCGAATGACACCAGATTCCAACATTTCTGCAATCTGTTTCTCCAACTCATCCTTTAAATGAGGGGGAATTCTATAAGGTCTTTTTGCTACAGGACAGGCTCCAGGAATCAACGGAATAGTATGATCAAATTGTCTTCTAGGTGGCAGTCCTTTAGGAGGAGCAAACACATCAGCAAATTTATCTAGGACCTGCTTAACTTCTTCAGGAAGTTTGTTAGCTTCATCAGCTGGTAGTTCCAAACAGATAGACAAAACTGTGAAAGCAAATTCATCAGGAGCTAGGCCTTGCAAAGTGATCAAGTTACCCTGGTGTTGGAATGCCAACCACTTTTGCTTCCAATCTATTTGCATGGGACTATGAGTTGCCAGCCAGTCAAGTCCCAGAATTCCATCATAATCACCCAAATCTAGTAATCTGAAATCAGACTTGAACTGATGATCATCACATGTCCATTCACAGGCTTCAATGATTTGGTTACTAATTAAGCTGGCTCCTCCAGCAATAGTAACCTTCATTGCTCTGCTTCCCTTTCTTGCTGGTAATCTATCTGGAAATTTCTCATTTATGAAGGAGTGAGTGCTTCCAAAGTCAACCAAGAAGATCATTGGGTTGCCTTGTACCGTCACAGATAGTAAACTGGTCTTGCTAGATTTGCTGTCTCTGTTTATTGTGGCGCACAGCATGTGGACCTGCCCTTGTTCATCTGATTCCTCATCAGAGTTCTGCTGTAAATCTTGCAAATGATCAATCATTTCCTGAACTACATGCAGCTGCACAGAGGCCTTGCACTGGTGGTCCTTAGCCCATTTCTCTCCACATATGAAACATAATCCTTTTGCTTTCCTGTAATTTCTCAGAGCTGACCATCTGTCCCCTGCTTGAGATCTTTGAAACTCCATTGGCTTTTTTCTCTTCAGTAACCTTCGGTTTGATAGGAGGGAGAGGTAATGGTAAAGGCATAGCTGAAGCTCTTCTAGCTTGGCTGTTAATGGAAGTGTGTCCATCTCCAATTTCTTCCAGCAGCAATGCCAACTCATAAGCAGAGTCAAGATCCTTGGGTTTCTGTATTGCTACTTGTACTTTAACAGCCGGTTTGAGACCATCCATGAACCTAGTAACATAGTGCAAAGGGTCAGTAGCAGACTCATAAGCAGTTAACTGGTCATAAAGCTCCGAGAATCTGTCCACATAGTCTTCCACAGTGCTGGTTTGTGCTATGTGAAATAATCTCCTGATAAGTTGCTGATGCTGATTCCTGGCAAATCTGCTTTGCAGTAAATTGCAAAATTCATCCCAGCTGACGTTCGGCGCCCTGCGCTGTACTCACTCCAACCAACGTGATGCCACTCCCTTAAACTGAGCTGAAGCCAATGAGACCCACATTAGAGGATTAACTGCCCATAACTGAAATTGGTCTTCACATCTCGTTTGTCATAAGCGTGGGTTTGTTCCATCAAACCGCGACAGTTCTACTCGAAAAGTGTTTTCTGAAGAAACTGCTCTGTTGGGGTCGCGAAGAGGAATTGATCTCACCGGGGTTGATTTGGAGCCACCAGAATTTCTAACCGGAGGAGGAACGTACAAGTTCAACGGTCTACCTCTGTTCTCCTTATCAGCTCCTTGATCTTCAGTCGAGGACGACACCCCTGCAGTGAACAACCTCCTGGGCGTGGTTACGCCGCTCGGACGCAGATCCTGACCGCTTTCCTTGATCTTCTCCACCTCTGCCTTCAGTTGGTTGATCTCACCTGTGAGATCCTCCCTGATTGCGTCAACTTGTCCTGTGATGTCGCCTTCCAAATTGGCCGACGTTTCGTCGAGCATCTTGCGTACAACTTGCACCAGATCGTTCCTCTGGTCCTTGAGGCGCTTGTCGATGGTGCCGGCCATGTCCCCCTTGAGCAGGTCGTAGATCGAACGGGCTTCGTCCGACAGATCCTCCATGATCTCGTCCCGCCGCCGCGCCTTGAACCGAGTCGGGTACTGGTGGTGGGGAATCTCCAGGACGAACTGCTCTGATGCCAATTGTAAGATACAGGCCACGAATCACTCGATCTAAGATGAATTGTGGTATATGATTGCTGTTCCGCCCATCCTCCCTCACAGCAAGTATGAAATTACAAGCAATCTCTCAGATCGGCCGAAGCCTCTACCAAAGCCTAGCCAAGTCAAAACGATGAAGGAGCACTCTCTCTTATACTGATCTCAGTTACATCCCTTAGCGGGCCTAGTCTGGGCCTGCAAGCCACCGGGGAAGTTTCTTAGCGCGACTGGGCCTTGAGGCCTGTATTGGAGCGCCAAGTCTTGTAGTTTCAGGTTCCTTGCTTTCCAGTTGCTTATCTGACGAATGGTTCAGTGTAGGAGAGATGCTGATAGACCCCCATGCGCAGGCGCTTCGCCGACTCCGAGCCCCGGGCGCTGGCCAAGACCAGCTCCCTCTTCGGCGCCATGGCCTTTTCCTCCCAGTTTTTCCTTTTCTTTTTAAGGAATTTATCTCAGTTTTCTCTCGTGCAGAAGAGCAAAGAAGAGAAGAGCTTCGTGGAAAAGGAGCAAGAATAAGGATTAGTGCGTGTGCTGCTCTTGCCTGCAGTGTCTGGTCCGGTTATATAGGCGAGAGCACGGCGACGACTGACGGAGGCAGTCGAGTCTGCCACTTCACTCGCCCGCGCCACGACGACCCAGCCGCGTGAGACGGAAAGGGCAAGGAATCTGGTTTGGTTGATCGACACGTACTCCTGGATTACACGGTACAACGTAGATGCCCATCGTATATACATATACACATATATATCCTCTGTCCGCCCGGAAAAGCTTGTCTCGGATGTATCTAACATTAATTTGATGCTAAATACATTCATTCGAAGGACCAGCTTTTTTGAATGAAGGGAGTACTTATCTCTATAAATGTGTGCATGCACGCATACCCTACCTTTATGAGCGCCTCAGAGATACTAAGCCGAAGCAACATTTGAAGATTGACAAAGTCATTACTGACACCTTTGTAATGAACACGAAGGTCTTCTCTCACCGAACGAATATTTTTAAAAATGTCAAAGAAATCCAGAAAACTGGGAGCACTAGTGCAAGTCTAGATTTTCTAACCCTGGTAGGAGCCGTACACTCCCATTTCACAACTAAAATATTTTGCAAATGCTAACGCTTACATATATACACACCTATCTTTATGAATGTACACTTGAAAAGTCTAAAATAGTGTGAGCATCTATACTAAGTCTAAGATTTAAATCCAGGTGGACCAACCAATGTTTTTCTCTTGGCCTGCGGAGAAGACATCTCTGGCCTTCATAGGATAGCCACGCCTCCCCGCTCCGCGCCGCGGCGGCCACCTCCACGCTGCCGTCCAGCATGGGCTCGCCGCCCCCCCTCTCGTCGGTGCCGGCTCCGGACCGCTGGGCAGCCCTGGGCCGGCTTCTTCTAGCCTGTCCCTGGTCCCGAACTCCCTGGATCTCGGGGATCCGGCTTCCTCAGATCCGGATTCCTCGCCGCGCCTGCTGCTGCGTGGTGAATGCTCTGCGCCAGCCACCCCCGTCGATCCGTTAGGCTCTAGCTCGCCCCCAGCTCGACGCCTGCAGTCCATCATCGTCGCCCCTCCTCCAGCGGATAAGCTTGCCTTTTCCGACACGGGCGGTGGCTGGACCGAGGTCACCTCGCGGAAAAATCGCAAGCCCTCCCAAGATCCGGCGGCTCCTTGCGCGTCGCGCACATCACACCGCTCGGACCGGCGGCCGGACTTCAATGCGGTGGGTAGCCGCGAGGTCTTCTTAAGCAGATTCCGGGGCCGCTCCTTCCGCTGCCTCAGCAAGCGCCACCGCCAGAAAGACTGTAAAGACTTATACGTCCATTTTGCATCATGCTTTTATATCGATATTTATTGCATTATGGGCTGTTATTACACATTATGTCACAATACTTATGCCTATTCTCTCTTATTTTACAAGGTTTACATAAGGAGGAGAATGCGGCAAACTGGAATTCTGGGTGGAAAAGGAGCAAATATTAGAGACCTATTCGCACAACTCCAAAAGTCCTGAAACTCCACGAAAGTTATTTTTGGAAATAATAAAAATACTGGAAGAAGAATCCACGTCGGGGGCCTCCACCGCCCACGAGGTGGGGGGGCCCTGCCTCGTGGGCCCCTGCTGGCCCTCCGTGGCCATCTTCGCTATATGAAGTCTTTCGTCCGAAGAAAAATCATAAGCAAGCTTTCGGGACGAGACTCCGCCGCCACGAGGCGGAACCTTGGTGGAACCTATCTAGGGCTCCGGCAGAGCTGTTCTACCGGGGACACTTCCCTCCGGGAGGGGGAAATCATCGCCATCGCCATCACCAACGCTCCTCGCATTGGGAGAGGGCCAATCTCCATCAACATCTTCACCAGCACCATCTCCTCTCAAACACTAGTTCATCTCTTGTATCCAATTCTTGTCTCATAGTCTGGGATTGGTACCTGTAGGTTGCTAGTAGTGTTGATTACTCCTTGTAGTTGATGCTAGTTGGTTTATTTGGTGGAAGGTCATATGTTCAGATCCTTTATGCATATTAATACTCCTCTGATCATGAACATGAATATGCTTTGTGAGTAGTTACGTTTGTTCCTGAGGACATGGAAGAAGTCTTGCTATTAGTAGTCATGTGAATTTGGTATTCGTTCGATATTTTGATGAGATGTATGTTGTCTCTCCTCTAGTGGTGTTATGTGAACGTCGACTACATGACACTTCACCATTATTTGGGCCTAGAGGAAGGCATTGGGAAGTAATAAGTAGATGATGGGTTGCTAGAGTGACAGAAGCTTAAACCCTAGTTTATGCGTTGCTTCATAAGGGTCTGATTTGGATCCACATGTTTCATGCTATGGTTAGGTTTACCTTAATACTTCTTTTGTAGTTGCGGATGCTTGCAATAGGGGTTAATCATAAGTGGGATGCTTGTCCAAGTAAGGACAGCACCCAAGCACCAGTCCACCCACATATCAAATTATCAAAGTACCGAACGCGAATCATATGAATGTGATGGAAACTAGCTTGACAATAATTCCCATGTGTCCTCGGGAGCGCTTTTCTCTATATGAGAGTTTGTTCAGGCTTGTCCTTTGCTACAAAAAGGATTGGGCCATCTTGCTGCACTTTATTTACTTTTGTTACTTGTTGCACGTTACAATTTATCTTATCACAAAACTATCTGTTACCTATAATTTCAGTGCTTGCAGAGAATACCTTGCTGAAAACCGCTTATCATTTCCTTCTGCTCCTCGTTGGGTTCGACACTCTTACTTATCGAAAGGACTACGATAGATCCCCTATACTTGTGGGTCATCAAGACTCTTTTCTGGCGCCGTTGCCGGGGAGTGAAGCGCCTTTGGTAGGTGGAATTTGGTAAGGAAAAATTTATATAGTGTGCTGAAATTTACTGTCACTTATGGAAAGTAACCCTCCGAGGGGCTTGTTCGGGGTATCTTCACCCCGACAAGTAGAGCAAAGAGTTGCTCCTCAACCTACTGAACCTGCTGAAAATAAAAATGTCTACTTTGAGATTCCTTCGGGTATGATAGAAAAACTGCTAGCTAATCCTTTTGCAGGAGACAGAACAAAGCATCCTGATGAGCACCTAATATATGTGGATGAAGTTTGTTGATTATTTAAGCTTGCAGGTGTGCCCGATGATGTTATTAAGAAGAAGGTCTTCCCTTTATCTTTGAAGGGAGATGCATTGACATGGTATAGGCTATGTGATGATATGGGATCATGGAACTACAAACTGTTGAAATTGGAATTTCATCAGAAATTTTATCCTATGCATCTTGTTTATCGTGATCGCAATTATATATATAATTTCTGGCCTCACGAAGGAGAAAGCATCGCTCAAGCTTGGGGGAGGCTTAAATCAATGTTATATTCATGCCCCAATCATGAGCTCCCAAGAGAAATAATTATTCAAAAAATTTATGCTCGGCTTTCTGATAATAATCGCACCATGCTCGATACTTCTTGTGCTGGCTCTTTTATGATGAAGACTATTGAATTCAAATGAGATTTATTGGAAAGAATTAAACGCAACTCTGAAGATTGGGACCTCGACGAAGGTAAGGAGTCAGGTATGATACCTAAGTTTGATTGTGTAAATTCTTTTATGGATACCGATGTTTTCCGTAAATTTAGCACTAAATATGGACTTGACTCTGAGATAGTAGCTTCTTTCTATGAATCTTTTGCTACTGATGTTGATCTCCCTAAGGAGAAGTGGTTTAAATATCATCCTCTCATAGAAGTAAAAGTAGCTGCACCTATTAAAATTGAAGAAAAGACTATCACGTATAATGATCCTATTATTCCTACTGCTTATGTTGAAAAACCACCTTTCCCTGTTAGGATAAAATATCATGCTAAAGCTTCAACTGTGGTTAGTAAAACCAATATTAGAACCTATACACCTCATGAGCAGGTTAAAGTTGAACCTAATATTGCTATTGTTAAAGATCTCTTGTCTGATAATATTGATGGGCATGTTATTCATTTCCGTGATGAAACTGCTAGAATTGCCAAACCTTGTGCTAAAGATAAACTTAGACCTGTGGTAGGCATGCATGCTATTTCTGTTAAAATAGGAGATCATTGTTATCATGGCTTATGTGATATGGGTGCTAGTGCTAGTGCAATAACTATTGACTTATACAAAGAAATTATGCATGATATTGCACCTACTGAGTTAGAAGATATTGATATCACAATTATAAACTTGCCAATAGAGATACTATTTCAGCAATGGGAATTGTTAGAGATGTTGAAGTCTTGTGTGGGAAAACTAAATATCCTGCTGATTTTCTTGTTCTTGGTTCCCCACAAGATAGCTTTTGTCCCATTATATTTGGTAGACCCTTCTTGAACACTGTTAATGCTAAGATAGACTGCGAAAAGGATGTTGTTACTATTGGTTTGGATGATATGTCTGATGAGTTTAATTTGTCTAAATTTCGTAGACAACACCGTGAAGAGGAATTGCCTAATAAGGATGAAATTATTGGTCTTGCTTCTATTGTCGTACCTCCTAGTGATCATTTAGAACAATATTTGCTAGACCATGAAAATGATATGTTTATGAATGAAAGAAGGGAAATAGATGAAGTATTCTTTAAATAGGAACCCATCCTGAAACACAATTTGCCTGTTGAAATCCTAGGGGATCCTCCTCCATCCAAGGGTGATCCCGTGTTTGAGCTTAAACCGTTACCTGATACTCTTAAATATGCTTATCTTGATGAGAAAAAGATATATCCTGTTATTATTAGTGCTAACCTTTCAGAGCATAAAGAAGAGAGATTATTGAAAACTCTGAAGAAGCACCGCGCTACTATTGGATATACTCTTGATGATCTTAAGGGCATTAGTCCCACTCTATGTCAACATAAAATAAATTTGGAGAAAGATGCCAAACCCGTTCGAGATCACCAACGACGGCTGAATCCTAAAATGAAAGAAGTGGTAATAAAAGGAAGTACTAAAGCTCCTTGAGGTAGGTATAATTTATCCCATTGATGATAGTCAGTGGGTAAGTCCTGTCTATTGTGTACCTAAGAAGGGAGGTATCACCGTCGTTCCTAATGATAAAGATGAATTGATTCCGCAAAGAATTATTACAGGTTATAGGATGGTAACTGATTTCCACAAATTAAATAAAGCTACTAAAAAGGATCATTACCCCTTACCTTTTATTGATCAAATGCTAGAAAGATTATCCAAACATACACATTTTTGCTTTCTAGATGGTTATTCTGGTTTCTCTCAAATACCTGTGTCAGCCGATGATCAATCAAAGACCACTTTTACTTGCCCTTTCGGTACTTTTGCTTATAGACGTATGCCTTTTGCTTTATGTAATGCACCTGCTACCTTTCAAAGATGCATGATGGCTATATTCTCTGACTTTTGTGAAAAGATTTCTGAGGTTTTCATGGACGATTTCTTCATTTATGGATCCTCTTTTAATGATTGCTTGAGCAACTTGATCGAGTTTTGCAGATATGTGAGGAAACTAATCTTGTCTTGAATTGGGAAAAGTGCCACTTTATGGTTAATGAAAGTATTGTCTTGGGGCATAAAGTTTCTGAAAGAGGTACTGAGGTTGATAAAGCCAAGATTGATGCTATTGAAAAGATGCCATGTCCCAAGGACATCAAAGGTATAAGAAGTTTCCTTCGTCACGTCGGTTTTTATAGGAGGTTCATTAAGGACTTCTCCAAAATTTCTCGGCCTCTGACTAATTTATTACAAAAAGATATACCATTTGTCTTTGATGATGATTGTGTAGAAGCATTTGAAATACTTAAGAAAACATTGATCTCTGCACCTATTGTTCAACCACCTGATTGGAATTTACCCTTTGAAATTATGTGTGATGCTAGTGATTATGCTGTAGGTGCTGTTCTAGGGCAAAGAGTTGATAAGAAATTAAATGTTATTCAATATGCTAGTAAAACTCTAGACAATGCTCAGAGAAATTATGCTACTACTGAAAAAGAATTCTTAGCAGTTGTATTTGCTTGTGATAAGTTCAGACCTTATATTGTTGATTCTAAAGTAACTATTCACACGGATCATGCTGCTATTAAATATCTTACGGAAAAGAAAGATGCTAAACCTAGACTTATCAGATGGGTTCTCTTGTTACAAGAATTTGATTTGCATATAATTGATAGAAAGGGAGCTGAGAACCCCGTTGCAGACAACTTGTCTAGGTTAGAAAATGTTCTTGATGACCCACTACCTATTGATGATAGCTTTCCTGATGAGCAATTAAATGTCATAAATACTTCTCGTACTACTCCATAGTATGCTGATTATGCTAATTATATTGTTGCTAAATTTATACCACCTAGTTTCACATACCAGCAAAAGAAAAAGTTTTTCTATGACTCGAGACATTACTTTTGGGATGAACCACATCTTTATAAAGAAGGAGTAGATGGTGTTATTAGATGTTGTGTACCTGAGCATGAATAGGAATAGATCCTACACAAGTGTCACTCCGAAGCTTATGGAGGACACCACGCTAGAGATAGAACTGCACATAAGGTATTGCAATCCGGTTTTTATTGGCCTACTCTCTTCAAGGATGCACGTAAGTTTGTCCTTTCTTGTGATGAATGTCAAAGAATTGGTAATATTAGTAGACGTCAAGAAATGCCTATGAATTATTCACTTGTTATTGAACCATTCGATGTTTGGGGCTTTGATTATATGGGACCTTTCCCTGCCTCCAATGGATATACACATATTTTAGTTGCTGTTGATTACGTTACTAAGTGGGTAGAAGCTATTCCAACTAGTAGTGCTGATCATAACACTTCTATTAAGATGCTTAAAGAAGTTATTTTTCCGAGGTTTGGAGTCCCTAGATATTTAATGACTGATGGTGGTTCACATTTTATTCATGGTGCTTTCCGTAAAATGCTTGCTAAGTATGATGTTAATCATAGAATTGCATCTCCTTATCACCCACAGTCTAGTGGTCAAGTAGAATTGAGTAATAGAGAGCTCATATTAATTTTGCAAAAGACTATTAATAGATCTAGAAAGAATTTGTCCAAGAAACTTGATGACGCATTATGGGCCTATAGAACTGCATAAAAAATCCTATGGGTATGTCTCTGTATAAAATGGTTTATGGAAAAGCGTGTCACTTACCTCTCGAACTAGAACATAAGGCTTATTGGGCTATTAAAGAGCTCAACTATGATTTCAAACTTGCCGGTGAGAAGAGGTTATTTGACATTAGCTCACTTGATGAATGGAGAACCCATGCCTATGAGAATGGCAAATTGTTTAAAGAAAAAAGTTAAAAGATGGCATGACAAAAGGATACAAAAGCGCGAGTTTAATGTAGGTGATTATGTATTGCTATACAGCTCTCATTTATGATTTTTTGCAAGAAAACTCTCTCTAAATGGGAAGGTCCTTACGTTATCGAGGAGGTCTATCGTTCCGGTGCCATAAAAATCAACAACTTTGAAGGCACAAACCCGAAGGTGGTGAACGGTCAAAGAATCAAACATTATATCTCAGGTAATCCTATAAATGTTGAAAGCAATGTTATTGAAACCGTAACCCCGGAGGAATACATAAGGGACACTTTCCGGAATGTTTCAGACTCCGAAAAGGAATAGGTATGTGGTACGGTAAGTAAACCGACTCCAAAACAGTTCTAAAGGCAATTTTTCTCCGTTTTGGAATATTTAGAAAAATAGAAAAATAAGAAGCAGTCCGGGAAGGACACGAGGGCTCCACGAGGGTTGAGGGCGCGCCCTACCCCCTGGGAACCTCGTGTGCTCTCCGGACTCCGTTTTCTTGCACGATACGTATTTTGGTCGGTAAAAATTCATTATATAATCTCCCGAAGGTTTTGACTCCCGTATCATGCAATTGTCCTCTGTTCTTGTTTCGAGCTGTTTTTCTGACAGATCTAGATCATCATGAAGTCTCCAAGCGCCCCCAAGGACAAGTTCTTCGAGAAGGTCATCAACCCTTACCTCGCGGAAGTGCTGCGACACCCTCAAGCCATTGAGATGCGTGATGGGTTGCTGCACATCCACGATGTTGAGGGACCGAAGGGGACCGGAAGCATGGAGACAAGGCTCGAAGCAATGGAGCAACAAGTTTTCAAGTGCCAGGGGATGGTGGAACGTGGACTCAACTCCAACCACATGATGATCGCGGAGTTCACCAACAACCACAAGCTGGATGCCAAGAACATCGGGGAGACCATCTTCAAGCTTCACGAGAAGATCGAGCACCTTCAAGCCCAAATCTATGACCTGCAAAACCAAAACTGTGAGTATGAATATAGATTCAAAAGGATGAGTTTGGCTGCAGATTTGAGAATCCCGGAGACTCGATCATCCTTCTATGATGGTGAGCCTATGCCTTGGAAGATGGACGACAAGCCCGCATCATCAACAACTTCGCCACCTTCCTCACCAACAAAGGAGACATAATCACATGGGTATGGGCACTCCCCTTGGCAACTGCCAAGCTTGGGGGAGGTGCCCCGGTATCGTATCACCATCACATCTCTATCTTTACCCTTTTTCTTAGTTCGATCCTTTTAGTAGCATCTTGATCTAGTAGAATAAAAGTTTTGGTATGATCTAGTTTTGAGTTTTGCTTTATGATCCCTTTATGTAATCGAGTCGGTGAGCTATGTAATAAATATTAGTGTTGAGTCAAGGGCTTGATTATTTTGCCATGATCTTGAGAGAATAAAAGAAAAAGAAAGAATAAAAAGGAACAAAGAGATCATATTGATCTTATTGAGGGTAATGACTTCACATAGAAAGAGTATGATGATTAAAAATTGTTGGGAGTTGGCAAACATAGCTTTGGTCATCGTTGCAATTAATAGGAAGTAATAAAGAAAGAGAGGTTTCACATATAAATATACTATCTTGGACATCTTTTATGATTGGGAGCACTCATTAAAATATGACATGCTAAAGAGTTGATGTTGGACAAGGAAGACAACGTAATGGGTTATGTTTTCTTATATCTGAGATAAAATATATTGTCATGGATCATCCAACATGTTGAGCTTGCCTTTCCCCCTCATGCTAGCCAAATTCTTTGCACCAAGTAGAGATACTACTTGTGCTTCCAATTACCCTTAAACCAGTTTTGCCATGAGAGTCCACCATATCTACCTATGGATTGAGTAAGATCCTTCAAGTAAGTTGTCATCGGTGCAAGCAATAAAAAAATTGCTCTCTAAATATGTATGATTGATTGGTGTGGAGGAAATAAGCTTTATACGATCTTGTGATGTGGAAGAAATAAAAGCGACAGACTGCATAATAAAGGTTCATATCACAAGTGGCAATATAAAGTGATGTTCTTTCGCATTAAGATTTTGTGCATCCAACCCTGAAAGCGCATGGCAACCTCTGCTTCCCTCTGCGAAGGGCCTATCTTTTATTATTATCTTCTACCTTATGCAAGAGCCATGGTGATCTTCACCTTTCCTTTTTACATTTTATACTTTGGCAAGCACAGGATGTTGGAAAGATCCTGATATATATATATATATATATATATATATATATATATATATATATATATATATATATATATATATATATATATATATATATATGTATATGTATATAAAATTGGATGTGGGTTAGCATGAATTATTATTGTTGACATTACCCTTGAGGTAAAAGGTTGGGAGGCGAAACTATAAGCCCCTATCTTTCTCTGTGTCCGATTAAAACTCCGTAACCACAAGTATTGCGTGAGTGTTAGCAATTGTGAAAGACTTAATGATAGTTGAGTATGTGGACTTGCTAGAAAGCTCTGACATAGACTCTTTTTGATGTTATGATAAATTGCAATTGCTTCAATGACTGAGAATATAGTTTGTTAGTTCTCAATAAAGTTTATGATTCATACTTTGCATTGTGAATAGATTATTACTTGAGCATAAGAAATCATATGACAATATCCATATATGTTGTTGTTATGAGAATAATAATGATGCCCTCATGTCCATATTTTATTTTATCGACACCTCTACCTCTAAACATGTGGACATATTTATCGTTATCGGCTTCCGCTTGAGGACAAGCGAGGTCTAAGCTTGGGGTAGTTGATACGTCCATTTTGCATCATACTTTTATACCGATATTTATTGCATTATGGGCTGTTATTACACATTATGTCACAATACTTATGCCTATTCTCTCTTATTTTACAAGGTTTACATAAGGAGGGAGAATGCCGACAGCTGGAATTCTGGGCTGGAAAAGGAGAAAATATTAGAGACCTATTCTGCACAACTCCAAAAGTCCTGAGACTCCACGGAAGTTATTTTTGGAAATAATAAAAAATACTGGAAGAAGAATCCACGTCAGGGAGGCCTCCACCTGTCCACGAGGGTGGGGGCGCCCCCCTGCCTCGTGGGCCCCTGTTGGCCCTCCTGTGGCCATCTTCTGCTATATGAAGTCTTTCGTCCAAAGAAAAATCATAAGCAAGCTTTCGGGATGAGACTCGTCCGCCACGAGGCGGAACCTTGGCGGAACCAATCTAGGGCTCCGGCAGAGCTGTTCTGCCGGGGACACTTCCCTCCGGGAGGGGGAAATCATCGCCATCGCCATCACCAACGCTCCTCTCATCGGGAGAGGGCCAATCTCCATCAATATCTTCACCATCACCATCTCCTCTCAAACCCTAGTTCATCTCTTGTATCCAATTCTTGTCTCATAGTCTGGGATTGGTACCTATAGGTTGCTAGTAGTGTTGATTACTCCTTGTAGTTGATGCTAGTTGGTTTATTTGGTGGAAGATCATATGTTCAGATCCTTTATGCATATTAATACTCCTTTGATTATGAACATGAATATGCTTTGTAAGTAGTTACGTTTGTTCCTGAGGACATGGAAGAAGTCTTGCTATTAGTAGTCATGTGAATTTGGTATTCGTTCGATATTTTGATGAGATGTATGTTGTCTCTCCTCTAGTGGTGTTATGTGAACGTCGACTACATGACACTTCACCATTATTTGGGCCAAGAGGAAGGCATTGGGAAGTAATAAGTAGATGATGGGTTGCTAGAGTGACAGAATCTTAAACCCTAGTTTATGCATTGCTTCGTAAGGGGCTAATTTGGATCCACATGTTTCATGTTATGGTTAGGTTTACCTTAATACTTCTTTTGTAGTTGCGGATGCTCGCAATAGGGGTTAATCATAAGTGGGATGCTTGTCCAAGTAAGGATAGCACCCAAGCACCGGTCCACCCACATATCAAATTATCAAAGTACCGAACGCGAATCATATGAACGTGATGAAAACTAGCTTGACGATAATTCCCATGTGTCCTCGGGAGCGCTTTTCTCTATATAAGAGTTTGTTCAGGATTGTCCTTTGCTACAAAAAGGATTGGGCCATCTTGCTGCACTTTATTTACTTTTGTTACTTGTTGCTCATTACAATTTATCTTATCACAAAACTATCTGTTACCTATAATTTCAGTGCTTGCAGAGAATACCTTGCTGAAAACCGCTTATCATTTCCTTCTACTCCTCGTTGGGTTCGACACTCTTACTTATCGAAAGGACTACGATAGATCCCCTATACTTGTGGGTCATCAGAGACCCCCTTCGCTGCGTCCTCTGCAAGCTCCAAGGCCGCCTTGCCCGCGAGTGCCCCCAAAATCCTTGCAATGGCCGCGGCAGATCTGCTTCCTCTAGGCTAGGCCCTCTCCCTGCTCGCGCTCCCGTCCACAGCCGCCTCCACTTTCCCACCCCGCCGCCCCCGCGCCCTCTCGCTATGGCGCCCACGGCTGACCTGAGCCTGGCCGATCCCGCTCGCTGCCCCCGCGCTAGCCACAAAGTTCGCGTGTCCACTCCCGCCATCGAGCAGAGCATCTTCTTCCTGCGCCGCCACGCCATCAGGTTGCACGCTACCGACGGCGTTTGCACCACCTCGCCGATGGCGGTGGGTCGTGCTCTGGAGGCGCACCTCTGCGTCCCGCCGCACCATCTGCACGTGACGGCGCACAATCCGGAGGACTTCTTCGTCATCTTCACGCATCCGGCGCACCACGACAACGCGGTCCGCCGCGGCTCCCTGCGTGTCGACGGCGCCAACTTCGCCATCGCGCCGTGGGGGGAGAACGACCACGCTGGCCACGGGACCTTCAACCTTCACACGCGCTGCGTCATCGAGCACCTACCCCAGCAGTACTGGACGCTGGAAGGCGTCCAAGAGGTCTTCGGCGACAAGGTGCTCGTGGATCGGCTCGACAGTCGCACCCTGGAGCGTGACCACACCAAGACGTTCGCATGATGGGTGTGGGTTTGGGACATGTCGTTCATCCCCACCCGGCACACGTACTGGAGGCTGCCCCAGGGCGCCGGTCAGGTGGAGGAGATGGACGGCTTCTCGCCGCCGGACCGCCGCGTCGCCCTTCCGCCCGGCGCGGAGCACTACGACTTGCTCATCCACGTCGACCGAGTCGAGGACTGGTCCCCCCGCTCCCCGAAGTTGTCGCACTCTGCACAAAGCGGCCTTCCCTCCTCCAACTCCGACAACGACGATGACCTGCCCCGGACCATCCCCGACACATGTGTCATGCACGTCGAGGATGGCCAGCCCATGGAGCCCCATCGCCGTCAGCAGCGCGCGCCTGTGGTGGACACGGGCTGCCGCGGCCTCCCTGGAGGCGGCCCTCGCCGCGACCACGACGGCCAGGGAGGGGGCGACGGTCGCCGCTCCTGGAAAGACACTCTGTTGGGCCTGGGCCACAGTCAGGCTGCCCAGGCAGATCGTGGCGAGGCCACGAGCAAGGAGCGCCAACGTAGCCTGCTCTCCTCCCCCCCGGCGCTCGAAGAATGCAAGAGGCCATGGATGGCATGGTGGCCGCTCGAACTCCCAGGCGTACCCAGCCAAGCAGCTGCAGGGGAAGGCCAAGCTCGCCAGCCAAGTCCACGTTCCTTCCCCTTCTGCGGCTCCAGCTGGCCCCCGCACCACTCAAGACGACGTCGTGGAGTTCTTTGCCACCGCGGAGAAGGATCTTTCTGCACCCACCTTGGGCGACGGCGCTGCCGCGCTCCTGGATGAGGAGATCGCCACCACCATGGGGACGCCCCTGGAGTTCCACGACCGCGACAAGCTGGAGACAAGCAAGGCCGCGCCCAAGCTGCCGGACGTGTTTGGCCCCACGCTCTCGGGGCCGCGCCACGCCCCGAAGCATTTCAGCTACCAGACTCTATCGCGCGCCGACACGGTCGCCCTGCAACTCGGCGCGGTGACCCAGCAGGTCCAGCTGCTCGAGATCGACGGAAACAGGGAGGCTCCACGACGCCTCTTCTCCGACAAGCCCACCTCCCTACTTGGCCCGGTGCCGATCAAGCGCAACTCTGCCCCGCCAAAGTCTAGGGCGACATCGCCCCCCCCCCCCCCCACGGCAGAGCGTGCGCCAAGCTGCCCAAAACTGCAAGGTGCATGTGGCGCAGCGCGGCTCGCTCAGACTGGTGCAGGGCCTTGGCTTGCTGGGCCCAAAGGAGAAGATGACGAAGAAGGCGGCAGAAGCCCTCATCCGCAAGTTCGACGAGCCCCTCTCCGACGACGACATCGCCATCATCTCCAAGCTCACCAACATGGACAAGGGCGCCCTCCACATCGCGGCTGGGCTCATCGGCCCTGATGGAGTCGCCGGGGAGGCCGCAGTGTGATCATGTTAGCGAGATCATCTCTCTGTAATGTTAGGCTTAGTAGTAGTTTCCGGCGACGGCCAGCCCTCGGCCGGCTTGAGTTAGGTGTTGTTTTCTCCTGTTGTAGCAGTTGTAGACTGTGGTTCGAGTCGCGTCGTCGTAGTTTGGGGTCTATTGGTGGTCGGCGGCGGCCCCCGGAGAGGTGGTGGGTGTACCCGTGCTTTGCTTATCGTAGTTTCATTAGTCGCCGGAGATCTTTTGTGTTTCCTCATGAATGACGACCATTCCACCCCCTCCCCCCCGATCATGTGCTGGAACGTGCGCGGGTTGAACTCGCCGGCGAAGAGGGAGGCTGTCCGAGAGGTAGTTGCGGCTCACAGCACTGCCATTCTCTGCCTCCAGGAGACTAAGTTAGATGTTTGGACGCCTGAGTTCGTTCGAGACATTGGCGGCGGCACTCTGCAGGGCTGCGCTGTGCTGCCGGCCATCAGCACTCGCGGCGGAGCTGCCATTCTATGGAACAAAGATGTAGTCTCCGTAGACACCCACGTCATTGGGCAATTCGCACTCACGGCTAAGGTCACCCTCGCCTGCAACCTCACTTCCTTCTAGCTCACCACGGTCTACGGACTGGCCGATGACGCGAGCAAAGACGACTTCCTCGCCGAGCTAGCTAGAACTGCACCACCTGCCTCCGAGCCATGGCTCATCAACAGAGATTTCAACCTAATATACGAGGCGCGAGACAAAAACAACCAAAATCTAAATAGAAGGCTCATGGGCCGTTTTAGAATGGCGATCGACGGAGCAGGGCTTGGCCAGATCAAGTGTAACAATCGTCGGTTCACGTGGAGCAACGAGAGGGATAACCCAACGTTAGTTAGCATTGATAAGTTCTTCTGCTCCTTGCCTTGGGAAGCCCTGTTCCCGCATGCGCTCCTAATGGCGGCGTCCACTGCATGCTCTGATCACTACCCGCTGCTGCTAGTGGACGCGTCTGCGCCTCGTCGACGGGGAGTATTCAAATCCGAATCCTTGTGGCCACGGCTCCCGTGCTTCCTCGACACGGTCACGGCTGCCTGGTCACGCCCGACAGCCACAACCTGCGCTTTCTCCCGGCTGCGAATCAAAATGAGAAGAGTGGCCAAGGATCTTTGCATTTGGAGCAAGAATCTGATCGGAGACACGAAGATTCAGTTCCACATTGCTTGTGAAGTCATTCTGCGCCTTGATGTTGCCCAGGAGCGACGGCGGCTCTCGACGGCCGAGGCTGAGCTCAGGAAAGGTCTGAAAATCAAGTTGCTGGGCCTTGCGGCGATCGAGCGCTGCAGGAAAAGGCAAGCCTCCCGCCTCACCTGGCTGCGTGCGGGAGACGCCCCCAGCAAGTTCTTCATGGCCAAGATCAGCTCAAGAAGATGCAAGAACTTCATCAACGCTCTGAAAGTTGGAGACAACATTGTGACAGCGCACGCTGAGAAGGAAAAGGCAATCCATGATCACTTCAACTGCATCCTGGGATCCACCCAACACCGAGCCACATCAATGAACTGGGATGAACTGCGCATGCCTTCTATGCATGGAAATGGCCTGGACAACCGTTCTCTAAGGAAGAGGTTTGCGCGGCGATTAAGGATTCACCCGTGGAGAAATTGCCAGGGCCAGATGGTTTTTGCGGCGTTTTCTTCCGGAGTTGCTGGAGCATTATAAAGACGGATATCATGCAGGCGTTCCAACAGTTCTACCACCTGGCCGGGCAAAATTTTGGGGCTCTAAACTCTGCGATCATCGCACTCATCCCCAAGAAGGACGGAGCGAAGCCCATTGCTGATTACAGACCGATCAGCCTGATTCATTCAATTGCGAAGCTGTTCTCCAAGGTTCTCTCAACCCGGCTTGCTTCAGTGGTGCATTCGATCATCTGCCTGCCCAGATGGCTTTCCTGAAGACTAGATGCTTGCACGACAGCTTTGTCTACGTCCAGAATTGTGTCAAGAGCCTACACCGCAGGAAAACACCAGCAATTCTCCTTAAGCTAGACATCTCGAGGGCATTCGACAATGTTTCCTGGAAATATCTCCTGGAGCTGCTCGCAAGGCTAGGGTTTAGTGCATGCTGGCATGATTGGATCACGCTCCTCCTGGCTACCTCATCCTCGGCCATTCTCCTCAACGGGTCACCAGGCGCGCAAATCCTGCATCGGCGGGGGCTGAGGCAAGGAGACCCACTGTACCCTCTCCTCTTCATCATTGCAATTGATCCCATCCACCGTCTGCTACAAGCAGTTGAGGAGGCTCTTGAGATCATGCCGGTGCCTGGCCGAGAAGTAAAGCTCAGAGTGAGCTTGTACGCTGATGACGCCATTATCTTCGCAAACCCTGACAAAAAGGAGATAAACCACCTGATGCACATCCTTCAGAGCTTCGGCGACGCCTCGGGCCTTCGGATCAACCTAGCGAAATCCACGGCCACGCTGATCCACTGCAACGACATCGACTTAGAGCTAGTTCTTCAAACATTTCGCAGCCCGATTGCCCACTTCCCAATTAGATATCTAGGTCCGCCGATCACCACGGGTCGGCTACGTCTAGTTCACCTGCAGTTCATCCTCGACCATATCAGGGCCCGGCTTGTGGGGTGGAAGGGACGAATGTTGTCCATGGCGGGCAAGCGCGTCCTTGTTCGCTGCGTTCTCTCGGCCCTGCCTACCTTTGCCCTCACAGCGCTGTGCGTCCCCAAGAAGCTCCTAAAGGAAATTGACAAACATAGGCGGCGGTTTCTTTGGGGGAAGGATCAAGAGCTCTCCGGTGGCAGCTGCAAGGTCAACTGGGAATGGGTCTGTTCCCCGGTCGAGCACGGCGGCCTCGGTGTGCTGAACCTTCTCAAGTTCAATCGCGCTCTCCGGCTGAGATGGCTCTGGCACAGCTGAAAAAATCCCACTCGCCCTTGGGTGGGAACGGAACCGCCATGCGATGACTCGAATCACACTCTTTTCAACGCGGCGACGACTGTCGCCGTCGGCAACGGCCGAACAACGAGCTTCTGGAATTGCTCTTGGCTTGGGCCGGTGCCGCTGAAGTTCTGCTTCCCTTCTCTCTTCAAGCACTCGAGGCGCAAGGGCAGAACTGTGGCACAAGCTATCACCGGCGACCGCTGGGTTTTGGACCTCGCACACGACAACAACGGCGACCTTGTCAGCGAGGTTCTTGATCTGCATCGTCTCATTCAGCACCGGCAGATAAACCTTCAGGCCGAAGATCAGGACCAAATCCGCTGGAACTCGGAGGGGTCAGGCCAGTACAGCGCCCGCTCGGCCTACGCCCTCCAGTTATTGGGATCGACAACGAGTATGTTCCAGGCCATGATCTGGGCCGTCTGGGCTCCGACGAAGCTTAAGATGTTTGCGTGGCTCCTCCACCAGAACCGACTGTGGTGCAACGACCGCCTCCAACGTAGAGGGTGGCCAAACTCCTACTTTTGCCAGCTCTGCCTCAGGAATCTAGAGACCTCGGATCATCTGTTCTGGAGCTGTCCGTTCACGAAGACAGTCTGGACTATCTTGTCCTCTTGGCAGCACTGCCAGGGGCTCAGCAAGGCGTGTCTATCCAACGAAAGCAGCTCTCTGGAAAAGGTGCAAGCCATGGTTTCAGCGACAGGGCCAGCGCATGCGAAAAGAATCAAGTCGCTGATCATGCTGGTGCTTTGGAAAGTCTGGCACGAACGAAACAGCCGCTTTTCAGAAAGAAAGAGGCTACGGTGCAAGATGTGATCAACGACATCAGGAAAGAGCTCTGTCTTTGGCAACAGGGCGGGTTCAAATCCATTCAGAGCCCCTTCGGGGATCCTCCATGAGATTGTAGTTTTAGATCCTGGTGCTTCAGGCACCCAACTTTTTTCTTTCTTTTGTTTACCTCCTTGATCCGAGGATCATCGCCTTTGTCACTTTGTCATCTGCTCCCTGCTTAATCTATGAAACCCCAGCCTTGGCTGGCTCGTTTGAAAAAAAAGATTTAAATCCAGGTCGATAGGTGTCATGGAGAAAAATCTAACCAACTATGGCACTCAGTTCGCAACACCAAGATAAAATATAAAACCTACTCCCTTCGTCTCATAATGTAAGACGTTTTTTGGCACTACACTCTAGACGGAGGGGGTACATTTTTTGTAAGCCCACATTTTGTTAAACTCAAAACTTTTAAGGTTTGCTTTATAACAAATGGCTTTGTAAATTTTAAGTAGACTTAATATTTTCTTTCTGAAGTCTCAATTGATTCAAAACTTTAGTGAAGTAAAAGTACTTGCAGACATTTTCTATTACACTGAAACTGAAATTTTCTAAATCAATGAGAACCTTACTAAGGGCCTCTTTGATTCGCAAGATTCTGAAAATATAGAAATAGAAAAATATGGGATTGAAGTGTCATGTCCACTTAAATCATACGTATAAGATTAGAAAGGAGTTTCTGATGCCATAGAAAAAACAAAAGAATTGTAAAAGGAGATTAGAGTGGATGTTAGATTTCGTATGAAATGTGATACAAAAAAATTACATAGAAAAAAAATTCTTATGGAATTCAATCCTATGAATCAAAGGACCAACGTAAGAAAACTTTCTAAAGATTTCAATCCTTCAAAAATTCTATAGAATTTCTTTGAATCAAAGGCGATTTAGACATAGACAAGCCCTAATTAATAAACATCTATAATACATCATCACATTCATGAATATTTACTAATAGGAGTATTAACTAAGTATAATACATATGTGATTCATTTTCATATTGTTTTTCGTAATCTTTTTACTTCGTAATTAGTAAAATGAGAGGAGAAGAGCTCGTGCAAATTTCAACACGGAAAGAGCGCTGTTTTCGTGGAAGATCACATGAGCTTAACACACCCAATAATAAAACTACAAAAGTATCACCGTTGTTCTCCTGGACACCGCATGATTAATCACCAGCAAAAGAGCCCGTGCGTTGCAACGGGACAGAAAAAACACACGCTCTTTGCACCAAAATTAATAGTTTAGAAATATTTAACAGCTAAAAGTAACAGCATATTTAGATTCTACACATTTTTCTAATCAAATTTTATATATAATATGTTAAAGTCAGAGTTATGGTTTAAAAGATATGGATAATTTTGTTTTAGATAAACTGTGGATTGATTAACCGAAAGGTTAGGGGGGTTTTCTGTTAAAATACAAAAATACGATTCATATGACTTAAATATGGACGCGGGTTGATTACCTGAAATCTCAGGGGGTTTTCTAAAAAAGTTAAAAAACGGTTCGTTATGACTTATAGATGGACTGCGGGTTGAGGGTTTTCTAAAAAAGTTAAAAAACGGTTCGTTATGACTTATAGATAGACTGCGGGTTGATTTCAACAAACTATAAGGACTTTTTTGTAAATAGGGGTGACGGACGACCGAAATCCACCACGCTTTATTATTAGGTAGAGATTCTACTGGTTCCATCGTACCACCGGGTGCAAGGCAGTATGCGCGCGTAGGACCGACGGCCTGGGAAAGAACAAACCGCGTGGCTTTCGGACAAATCCAGGGTTTGTCTTCCAATCAGTTGAGAAGGTCTGTTTGTTTATTTCATTTATAAAAGCATCTGCAATAGATAATGTAGATATATAAATAAATACTATCTTTATTTCAAAATATATGAGTTTTGATAGGCTAGTTTAGCATACCAAAACGTCATACATTTTGGAACAGAGGTGGTAACTTTTATAAAATCTCTGCTTCAACAAATGATGTAGATGTATAAATTTTTACATCACCTGCTTCAAGTGATATAAAATACAACACTTGAAGCTGAAAATATACATCACCAACCATTGAAGATGTAAACTCAGACGTAAAACGGACAGCCACGCGCTAACCGTCAACCACCATTTTTTCATCCCAAACCCACCGCATGACCACACCCCGCCTCCCGCCGCACAACCGTCACACCGCCCGCCGCACAGCCACAACCCCCAGATTCGGCCTCCCACCCATCCCTCCCCCGCCGGTTCTGCCCTATTTCGGCCGCCTCGCTTTTTCGCCGCGCCGCCGCCCGTCGAGCTCCGCCACCCCGGCCTGCCTCAGTCGAAGCTCGTTCGCCGCCTAATTCGAGCTCTGTCGGGCCGCCCTGCCGCATTTGAAGCTCGGCCGCCGGCGCGTTTCGAGCTCCGTTGCCGCTCCGACCGGCTCCTCGTCTCGATTCGACGCTCGGCCGCCGGCGCCCGTCTCAACTGATGCTCGGCCGCCGACGGCCGCCTCGACTCGATGCTCGGCCGCCGACGCCCGTCTCGACTCGATGCTCGGCCGCCGACGCCCGTCTCGACTCGATGCTCGGCCGCCGACGCCCGTCTCGACTCGATGCTCGGCTGCCATGTCGACGGCCGCATCCTAGTAGTTGAACTAGTTTTACATCTTCAGATACACTATTTGTTGGAGCACTAATTTTTATACCACCAAATATACATCATCTGTTGGAGTCGATACTTTTATGATGATATAAAAAATATTTTTTTCGTGATGTAAATTATACTCCTCCCGTTTCTCTTTGGTTTGCATATAAGAGTTGGTCGAACTCAAATTGTGTAAAGTTTGACTAGCTTTATAGAAAAAGATATCAATATTCACAGTATGAAATTAATATTGTTAGATGCATGATGGAATTAATTTTCATAACATATAACTATTGTATTGCAGATGTTGATATTTTGTTTCTATAAAGTTAGTCAAACTTTTAACCAAATCTTATATGCAGACTAAAAAAACGGAGGGAGTACATCACATGCTTTTATATACATCTTTTATTGAAGATGCTTTAAGCACAGTAGCGATGGCTTGTATAGTCAAGGCCTCATGGCATATGACGCGTGTCGTCCGTTCCTTTGCACACCGAGCTTCCTCCTATATAGGAGCTGAAACGCATTGACAAAATTCTACGCGGCTCTCCCCGCCCTGGAAATGAAGATCCGACTGCAAAAGTAGGCCTGTGGAACCTTAACGAAGAATGCTGATTGGGGGAAACAAGGAGATACTTTATGCTTAAATCTGAGGAGCAGGTAATATTTGATGCTTAAGATTGACAATTAAGGAGATGTTTAAGCAAAATTTTGGAGATGGGCCGCTGTTGAGGGGAAGCGGTGCCACTGTATTCCTGTACCGTGTATGCTGTATTTTTGGGCCGTATCTATGTACACATATGTTGTGTCGGGGATGGTCGTCGGTGGTGAGGGGGGTCGCCGGATCCACGCGTGTGGATCGTTTTACTCACCAGTAGTCTAGGTTTTTAGGTTGTTCATCGTCTTTGCTTTGGCGACGACGATGACATCGCTGAATAAGATTCTTCGGATCCTTCCCTGACGAGGCCATCGGTTCTATGGTTGGGGATGAACTTAGAAACCAGTCTGTCCAAGCAAGAATGGCGTGGCGGCGGCATCCTTGTGGTGGACCTGTGTCCTCGGGCTTCGCCGTTGCGACGACGTTTGCTCCCGCGTCGGCGCGGAGCTTGGGAGGTAGTCCAGGAGCGGATGCAGATTGTGGTCTGCATCAACGACATCTGGAAGATGGAGCATGTACTGGGCTCGTGGTTTGTAGATGTCAGGTATGGTTTCCTCCTTCGGCATTTTAGTCATGGTGGGGTGTCAGATCTGGAGTTTGATGGCGTGTCCAGGGTGTTGCCCCGGTCTGATTCGTTCAACGGCATGGGCTTCACTTTTGGTAAGCCACCTTGGAGGTCCGCAAAGCTGCATATCAGCGATGGAGCCGCGTCGAGCTCGGGTGAGGAGGTGATTCGTCATTCTTTTCTTCGGTGGCTGCTGTGGTGGTGCCGGAGGCAGGTGACGGGCGTTGGTGTCAAGCTCAGAGATGTTTTGCTATATTTTCAGTTTTGTCATATCGGTCTTTACGCGATTTATACTTTGTTCTTTATAATATGAATGTGACACGTATTACCATGCAAAAACAGATGGGCCACCCTTGGTTTTCGAAGATGGAGTCGTAGAACTACCAAACTTAAGTAGTCCACGTGGTGGCCACGACGGGCGGCCAGGCGTGGCCGCGCAAGTTGGCCGAGGCCGCGGATCTGGCGGGTCCAGCGCATTTGTGAGGTGCGGCCGCTGCTGCACCATGAGGTGGAGCCAGTGGACGTCAACCGGGGGATTGTGTGATGTGCACTACTTCAGATCTGCTCGGATTCAGAGGTGTGGAAGAGCTCCAGGCAAAAGTCCAGCACTGATTTTGGGTCGGTGCCGGCAACAACGGCGCCATGGCCATGGTGTCATTCCCCTTCTTGAAGGTGTTGCCGTGGAGCTCCATTACACGACTCTCCGGAAGACATCTCTAGCTTCGGATGGTCGAAGCGGGCGATGACGGCGACTACGTCGTTTCCTTCTTTGAGGCATCGCCTTGGAGAGTCAGCATATTGCGGTTTGCACGGATCTCTTCGTCGGCGTGGACTACAGTGGACGTCGGGGCGGCGGCTCCGGTTGGTTTCTGATTGTGCGCCGAGATGGCAATCTCGGGAACAATGTGAGTGGCAGCTCTATGAGGTGGGCTCTATCTCGACATTGGTTGGGTGGCATCCTTGTCGCTTGGGCGGTGGGGGTGTCGGCTCGGTCGATGCGCCCCAGAGGGGGCGGTCTGACCTATGTCGGGGCGGCGGCCCTGGAAGTGGTGTGACGTTTGTGGTCTGCGAGCGGTTGTCCTGTGCAGCGTGGGCTGTGTGGCATTGCTGCTCAAGGGGAGAGGTGGTATGTCGGGGTGGCGGCCCGGAAGGCGGTGCCGATGGAGTGCGCTGGGCGCGATGGAGCGGTGGATGTTAGGGCGGCGGCCCCGAGAGGATCACTGTGGCAGCTAGGCTTCTGTGGCAACGGTAATGGTGGGAGCGATATCAGTGACGCGGCAATGGTTGCAATAGCCGGCTCTTCTCCGGCGTATTCGCGGTATTGCCTAAAATCCTATGATTGTTCCTGGGTGAATAGTTAGAACTTCCATTGCTATATGGCTCACCGGTAGTTCTGGAACAAGCCCGCTTGCCATCTGCTTTGCGTGATATTTGGCCGGCTCGTATAGCAATGGAAGTTCTAACTAACTGATTCTTACCCTAAAAAAACTAAAAGATTCTTAAAAAGAAAATTCCTAATTAGCTTCCCCGATCAGTCCTAAAATCCTGTGATTGTTCTTGGGTGAATAGCTCATGTGAGACACATTTAACGTGAATTGGAAAGCACGCGATGTCGTTCATGAAAATAGCTCACGTGCGATGCTTTAGATGGCAACAGTAGCTCCTAAGCGACCAGGCCCTCTTTAACCCTAAACCACAAGAGACAAGGGGTTAGCTCAAATGTGTTGGCCCACCACATTTCCACCTCAGCGTGGGAGCCACAACTAATCCACATGCGTGTGGGTCCCACAACTTATCCACATCAGTGTAACCCATTACAAGGGCACCCGATCCAGCCCCCAGCCCGTTCCCATGCCATTGCATTGCCTAACCCTCTTCTCTTTCCTTCCCCCACCCTGTTCTTCTTCTTCTCCGGCGACGAAGCATAGCAATGCCGGCCGGCGAGAGATGTCTAGCTCCAGTTCGGCCTTCCGCCCATCATGGCCGCAGTATGGTCTAGTGCCGTCGACAAGATGCCCCGACTGCCCGAGCAAGGAGCCTCTGAAGCGGCTGACCTATGTGAAGGAAGACCATGGCAACCGTGGGTGCGAGTTCATCAAGTGCGAGAGCAGGCCACAGCCGGTGCAGGTTAGATCTGAGTACTCCGTCGGTTGTACGCTCTGATTTCTTTCTTTTATTTCCATTGAGTTTGGGATCTAGGGTTCATGTGCCCCTGTTTTCAGGTCCTGAAGAAATGCGGGCATTTCGAGTGGCTCGATGCGTACATTGAGAGGCTACAATTGGATGGATTAATTGGCGGAAACTAGGAGCTCAATTAGGGGCCGCTTGCTGTGGAGCCAGTGGAGAATTTGGCGGACAGAGCCGTTCCGATGATGGGCAATGCTGAACTGAAGGGAGAATCAAAGAAAATAAGTAAGCAACTGAAGCAGTAAGAAAATATGATGGCTGGAGGATTTTATTGATGTATCATTGCTATTGATTTATTTTACTTGATGTACATCAATCGCTAGAAATTGTTTGAGTTTCAGTTAATGTGTTGTTTGAGTTTCAGTTAATGTGTTTAGCTAGTAGTAAATTTTTTCAGTTACAGTTTGGGCATCATGCCTGGATCATTTGCATCCCCTGATGAATAAAATGTAGCAAATCGCTCAAGTATGTCTCCTTTGTTGCAAACTTGCAATTCTTCAGTTAATAGAGAGTGCCCAACTTGCAGTTCTTCAGGTATAGAGAGTGTAGGGCAAAGTTCAAGGAAAAAAGCCCATATTAGGTGTAGCTCAAGTAAGGCCCAAAGAGAAAACAAGCCCACCAATCATTAGCTAGCACAAGCCCACCCATCATTAGCTATCACAAGCATGAGGTAGCTTGCTTCACCCCATCTGTGTTGCTTCGGAAAAAAATGGTGCACCCATGGAGAAAAAAAATGTTGTATCCGTAGAGGAAAAAAAATTAGTGCACCTGTGGACAAAAAATTGGTACACTCGTGGACCATAAGTAGTTTGTTTTTGGATAAATTAATGGAGAACATAAACTCTACCATGCACCATTATACATATAAACATGTTTGTTTCCGAATAAAATAATTGAATCATTCTTTCAATGGGGGATGGGCAGATAGATCCATTTTTGCATGGCTTCGTGAACCATGTATTTACATGATGGCATTCCTTAAAAAAATGTATTTATTATTGTAACTTGAAAATAAAGGTCCCCTCAAAAAGGTATTTTTTCTAGCACAAGGGCATTACTGCTTCTTCGAGCAAAAAAATGTATTTATTTTCATCGGTAAGAAGAAGTGGGAAAAAATTCCACTATATTTATTCTTTGTGGCTTGTGTAAAAAAGAGAAATTTCATTGCTACAAAATGACTTTTCAGGAGTCATTTTTTTGTCTTTTTACACAGTCCACAAAAAATGTCTTTTTTTGACATTTTGAAATGCATTTTTTTATAATGGATGTATCTAGACCTACAAGCCAAAACACCGTGTCCAAATAGTAGCACAATATTGCACGAACAAAGCGGGTAGCTCTATCAAAAAGCAATCAACAACTCAAAAAAGGTTCAAATATAGTAGCAAGAACTTAATAATAGAAAGACACATAATATAGATAGTTCGAGCAAACCAAGCCCACAACATGAGACATATAGTATGCTTACAACTTAAATAACATAAGACAAATATAGATAGATAGATTTAGCTAGCTAGCCAGCTAGATAGATAGATAGATAGGTAGACAGGTAGATAGATAGATAGATAGATAGATGGGTACATCTAAACCCTGGCCGCTGCCTTCTTCACCTGGCTCCTCCTCGCTACTCCTCCACCTCGCTCCTCCTCCGGGCGCCCTTCACTACTCCTCTGGGGTGTTTTTGATGGGGTAAGGTAGAGTGTACATGCGCTTCGTGGTGGGGAAGATATTGATGTAGTCCGTGAATATGTTGTAGGTGGCGAAAGCTATGAACTCGCAGCCACACCAGAACACATGGCCGAGGAGGTAGAATGCGTCGAATGGGTTGGTGAAGTGGGCAAGCATAGCAACCACAACCTCATTGTGGATGACCTCCTCGACTTGGTACATCCTTGGAGATCTCCAGGGGAGGTGGCAGTAGCGGGCCCCAAGAAAGAAGTCGGTGAACTCCCTTGCGACTCTCCATCTTGACATTGCCCACACACGGAGGGTGTTCTCGACATACACCCCGACGGGGTAGAGCATCTCCGACACGGTGGGGGGAAAGTGGTAGGTTGGCCGGTGTACTGCATGGCTGCGGCGGGCTGGTTCTTGGGGCTATTTGTGGTGAGAAAAAGAAGGGAAGATGCAGATGGGAGAGGATGGGAGATGGATGAAGGGTGTGAGAGGAAGAGGAAGATGTTAGGTGGCTTAAATACCCGTAGTGCGACGTGTTATCTCACCGTGGCAGTAGTGAGGTCAAATGTGAACAAGTTTCCCACCCATTGCGGCATCGGGAGTGTAAATGCATGGGAAACCGTAGTTTGAATCAATAGCTATAATGCGATGTTTTAGTGTTGCCCTCTGTGCCGTCGGTCGGTGTCAGTGTCAAAACCGACGGATCTCGGATAGGGGGTCCCGAGCTGTGGATCTTGGATCAATGGGGAACAAGGGACTAGAGACACGATGTTTACCCAGGTTCGGGCCCTCTCTAAGAGGTAAAACCCTACGTCCCGCTTGATTATATTTCTTGTGTATATGAGGATTACAGAGTTGATCTACCACGAGATCAGATGAACTAGACCCTAGACCAGTAGGATGATGGTTCTTGTCCTCCGTTCTATGAACTAAACCCTCTGGTTTATATAGACACCAGGGGTACTAGGGTTACACATGGTCGATTACAAGGAAAGGATAAACATGCTGATTCTTGTCATCTTGACTTGGAGGACACACCAAGGAACCAAAAGCTTCTTGTCCGGATACAGGGTCTCCACATAATTCGGCCTCCTGGTAGTGGCAACACGACCCAATAGTATGACCCACAAGGGATAGGCCAGCAAGTCGATGACCCCCTAATCTAGGACTCCCTCAGTAGCCCCCGAACTAGCCTCCAACGCCAGTGCTTCATCGTGTCCTGAGATCTTGATGTACACGAGGTCTCCGGCTTGCGAGGCAAGTTCCTCTCCTCCTTCATGTTCAGCATAGTCTCCTTCATCAGGTTCTAGAAGCGGCTTCTATTTCAGCTCGGTTATGTGCCAACCAAGCAATGTTCGAAATCTGGACTACCGACGTTACTTAGCCTTTAAGGCTAACTACCCAAATGTGAACAGTGCCTTTGCCTGACAACTTTTCGGCGAAGGGTCACACCCGGTCATCGAACCATTGTCACAGCTTGATTCGTAGTTCGAGGCAGCACCTCTGTTGGCACGTCCCATCGAGGTGGAGATCGTGCCTACTTTTTCAGGGATATGATCAATGATTTCAATTCCCCCATTAGCGCATGACGCCACGATAATATATCGAGAAGTGGCGAGGCCCGTGGCGTAGTTAAAGGACTGTTGGCATTCATGGTAGTTTATAAAAGAAGGGCAACCACCGCTTAATTGGGTACACCTCCTCCTTCCTCTAGCCATTGCTTTCCCCATATGCAGAGCTCCAGCGCCCCCAAATCTTCTCTCCATGAGCACTTTTCTCCAGTCGTTCCCTGGATACAGCCATGGCCGGATCAGACGCAGGAGGCAAGTGGGAGGTCTCCACCATCACCAACAATGACATTGAGGACTTGAAGCGTGTCGGCTACCTTTCGGTCGGAATCGCTCACCAGGCCCCAGAGGAGGGCCATGCCGTCCCCACACCTCGACCAAGAGAGAGGGTGGTGTTCATCCCTCACTTCATCCGGGGGCTGGGCTTTCCGCTGCACCCCTTCGTCAGGGGGCTGATGTTCTTCTATGGGATGGATTTTCATGATCTGGCCCCGAACTCCTTCCTCCATATCTAGGCCTTCATTATAATTTGCAAGGCCTTCTTGCGGGTCCAGCCGCATTTCGTCTTGCGGCTAAAGATCTTCAACGTCAAGCCGAAGATAGTCAACGACCAATAGGCAGACTGTGTGTAACACCCCAAATTTTCTGGCCAAGTTTTTGATATTAAAATTTTTGCCAGGAGTTTTAAATTTTTATTTCTGTGGATTTTCAGAACTCTTCTTTTATTGTTAAGGAGTTTTTTTATCTTTTCCCAAGTGGAGCTTTCCAAAATATATTGGACTGTTATGCCAGCTCATTATAACATTTTCTTAATCAGTGGATTTATTTATTAGATCATTTCATCCTGAGCTTTATTCATTAAAATGGATTGTTTTAGATTTTGGAACTCTGTTTGTACTACAACCATTTGATAGAATCACTTAAAACTTCAACCAAAATTTGGAGATGTCATGAGATGTCTCTAAATCAATTATGTGCACTAATAAAAGTATTTCATTGCATATTTTGAGTTTTACACCTGTTTTGCTTCTCTGGTCCAGTGGGCATTTTTGCACTACAACCCATTTAAATATTTCCCTGGAGCCTCCACCAAAATTATGGGATGTCAGTAGTAGCATGTCATCCAACTTTATGCAAAAACATAGTGATGTTCTTTGGAAAATTTGAGTGCAACAGCCTCTTTTTCATTCTGGACCAGACTTGTGTTTTCTACTACAACTCTATTATTTCTTGCTCTAATGACCTTGTGTTTTCTCATGCTTGTAGTCATCCTTGCAAAACCCCTAAGTCCAGGAGCATGCTCTATTTGGAACACTTTTGGTCCATGAAATGATGCCACCCACTCCCTGCCCAGAACTGAAGTTTTGCAAAACTTGCACTAGCAAGTTTCTCGTTTTTGCAAACTGACTTCACCACCCTCTCTTATATCCATAGAGACACTGATCTGGAGGGTTTGGCCACTCCAAGAGCTACCTAGGTGCCTTTGGCATTTTGTTAAACACCCTGTGTGCATGACCAGTTTTGGCATGACTTCAAGTTTACTTGGTGAACTTGATCTCCTGGCCTATCCATCGTGCCCCTTGATCCCCTTGCTAACCTTAACCTAGCCTCGCTCCTTGCCGCCTCACCCAAGCCCTATAGCAGGCCATGGCATTTCATCGAGCACCTTTCGGCGTGCTCGGCGCGCCAGAGCGTGCGCTTGGCACCCACATGCACCCAAGCCGCCACACACCTCAAGACTCAAAACCCGCCCCACCAGCTCGTCGTGTCCCTTGCACCGCCACGCCACCCGACCACCCCGGCACCCCATAGCGCCACCGCCAGATGGCCGTGGCGGCTAGCTGCCGCCGCCAGCAGCCCGACCGTGGTCGGCGCCGCCAAAGCCACCCAGCTTGCCACCTGCCTCGAACAAGGCGAGCTCATCCGTAGCCTCGCCCGCTAGCGCTGCCGCCGCCACGCCGCCCAAGCTACAGGGAGGCGGTTCGCCGTCGTCCTTATTGCCGGCCGCCACAGAATCGACCTCCACCGCGTATATAAGGGCCCCGGAGCTCAACCGAGTCCTCGAGCCACCTCATATGATCCTCCTAGTGTTGCCTTGGCCAGAATGAGCAAGGGAAGGCCTTCTTCCCGAGTCCGCCGGTTCGGTCGCCGCCAAGCCTGGCCGATTCCATCGCCACCAGTGCCTCTCCTCTCCACTCTCTCCACCAAGAACTCTCCTTCCTCTCGTGAGCACAACCTCGCTCAATTTTGGCCGGAGACCACCACAGCCCCAAACTCACTATCCACCGAATGCCCTCCGCCATGGAGCTCGCCACGGTGACTCCTCCACCCCAGCTACCCTACGACCACCGGAAGGATCGCTTAGGAGTGGCGGATCCATCCTTGCACTCGGATGCCCTCGAGGAGCCGCTTAACGCCGCGAAGATCGCTGAGTCCCCGCCTCCGCTCGCCGCACGAAGGAGAGGGAAGGAGACTCGTCAAACCTCGACCACTGGGCCCCCTTGACCCATGGCAAGGACTCAGCGTAGTCCACGCTGGATAAGTGGAAGCGCATTTTCAAAATGCGCCTTCGACGGTAATGATATCTCAAACGTTTTCTTTCTGCTTTTTATTTTAAATATCGATTTGACCAAACTTTGACCGGCTGTATCTTTTTGAAAACAACTCCAAATGAATTGATTCTTTTGCTACCTCTCTCAAATATGGTCTAGTTTATTTTAAGATTTATTTGAATATTTTTCAAAACAACTTTTTGTGCTATTTTTATTTTGTGTGTTAATTCAAATATATTATTTTAAATAGGGTTTTTGAAGATTTCATGATGATTTGATGCACCTTCCTTCCCATGACCTGAAGGCAAGCATTCGAACCTCGTGAATTTTTGTGTGTTGTATAGCACGGTGGCAACACCACCCGACACATACATGCGTCATTTTATGTGAGGATGAGATCCTATTCATGGGTGCATATTAATGAGTTTATGCTAATGAAGTTGACATGATTTGTGATGGAAATTACCATCATCGCCTTCCATGCATACCGAAGGAAAGACGGAAGGCCTCTGTCTTGGGTAGACACGGCTTGCCCTAGTCCTCCGTCGAGACGGTCGTGTCCGTATGACATGAGGGGATGTCGCGTGATGTTTCCATCCGTTGTTTGAGATATATGCATTGTTATGCTAATCATGCAGGAAATATTACAACCTCCCTGAGTCGATCAGTAGATCGAGTCTTGTGCCAAGAATCCCCATACTTGCTTCAGATTACCACTCGTCCCTACACCAAGTAGGGTACGGCTCGAGAAGTTGTCAACCCTTTCCTAGCACACATCGCATGAGAGGCCGTGGTGGAAGATATGGAGGCATCCGTAGTCATACCACCGGTCCGGAGCATGGGTGTTTCGGTTATAGCCGAAAGGGGTAGCTCCCGCTTATGCTATGTATAAATTTTGTGATCCCATGTTACGCCGAGGTTGTGGCCTCCCACTTAGAGTTTTGCTTAACAGTGTCGTGGGTGATTCCGCACACATGTGAGTTAAGCTGGTGTGTGCATGTGTTTTCAACAAAAGATCAGAGACGGAATTAGTCCCGATGGACTAAAGAAATCCGTTACTCGTGGGTAAAGAGTACACCCTCTGTAGAGATTAAACCTATTCGAATAGCCGTGTCCATGGTTAAGGATTACAGTTTGGGATGGGTCAAGTGTCGGTCTTAGTGTCGGTCTTCGGAGGTGAAACTGTTAAACCTGGAAGCACGATTGTGACTTGTGAAAATTTATGATTTCTATTTTTGGATGTGAACTAACCCGTGACATTTTTCTGGTATTATCGAATATCCCTGGGATGGTTCTACCTCCTGGATATTCATTGTGGCATTTCCTTTAAAGCCCTTTATGCGGTGTCGCTCAGACGCCCGACTGTGGCATTTCTTTTAAAGCCCTTTATGCGGTGTCGCTCAAACGCCCGATTGTGGCATTTCTTTTAAAGCCCTTTATGCGGTGTCGCTCAGATGCCCGACTGTGGCATTTCTTTTAAAGCCCTTTATGCGGTGTCGCTCAGACGCCCGACTGTGGCATTTCTTTTAAATCCCTTTATGCGGTGTCGCTCAGACGCCCGACTGTGGCATTTCTTTTGTATTATTTACTTCCTGATTTTTATACTACCATATTATTGCATATCCATAAATAACATGCTTGTACGCATCAGAGTTTTACATATCTCATGTGACTAACGTCTTGAGCATAATATATTTTTAGTACATCATTGTTAAATCATGCATGTGTTCATTATGTTTGCGAGTACATTCAAAGTACTCACTGGCTTGTCCCTGGCTATTGTCTTGGCCAGATTTCATGTGTGGAGAGGAGCGTTGTGGTGACTGTCCCAGAACCTAGGCAATGGTGATCTCAGCCAACGCGAAGATAGGAGTTATCCTGGTCAGCTGTTCCTGTGGGAAATGGAGTCCCATAGACGAGGATATTTCATAACCCGCTTCCGCCATCAACCTTAGAAACCTTTGTTGTACTCACAGGCCATAATGGTCTTGTGCTACATATATTGTATTTTTGCTTGGATTTTCTGTATCAAGTTAGTGCCTTATCAGCTAACAGTTATCCTGGGGTTGATAAGCACAAGGACCATTTTTCCTGGGATTAGCACCCGGAGAATTCGGTCGCCACACTGTGGCGGGGCGATGATCAGCAATCTCGTCCGGGTCAAGTGGACGGAGGGCACATTCATTGATACTGTCAAAATTTGGCAGAAGGAGTGGTTCTATATCACAGAACCATGGGATGCATCCTAGACGGCGGCTCCCGAATTCTGATCCAGACCCCCGACGAGGTTAGCCTCATGGACCAAGAAGAGTCCTGACTGGGGGTCCACTACAGATGTGGAAGCGCTGCATAAGCGCGTTTCTAATATGATAAAGGCAGGCCCTCAGCTGACCAACGTGGTTTAGGTGATGTTCTGTCGTCGCCTCCTCCCCTACCAACAAAGATCCACCCCAATGTGGTCTTACAAGCTCACGGACCCGGCCATCATACATTACTTCTACGGTACCATCCACGACAAGCTGTGGAAGGTGCTGTTTAAGCCTCAAAAGGCGTGGTCGGACAAGGAGGACATCGGTCTCGACACCGCACACCCCCAAAGGAGGTAGCAAAGCTCTATCCGTCCGATGTTTGGATGTTTGTTTTTACAAGAGATTTAATCCTTGTTTTCCTACTTCCACAGGGCTGGCTCAAGAAGGCCAAGAAGATCGACAGTCCATCCCCATTGCCCGAAGACCCTCGGTTGGCTTAGCTGGAGGAGATGCTGACCCTTGCGCCGTACAAGGTGCCAAAGAAAGGGGAGAAGAAGGAGGTGCAGGATGCCAGGGAAGGCCACCACCCAAGAAGGCATCCGAGCAGCAAATCCAGAGACACCCAGACTCCCTCCGCCCAAGAGGGGAAGCAGGAAGAGGATGAGGAGAAGAGCGGCTCCTCTCATTCGAAGAAGAGGGCGGCGTCGAATGACGCTGAGGAGGAGCAACCTCCTCATGCCCCAAAGAAGCAGCGCAGACCCAAGCTGATCCTGCCCGACGACAGCTCAGATTCCGATAAGGGGTCCATAGTGTCCGAAGAGGAACCCCAGGGTCAATCCCCCTGCCGAAAGGTATGAATTTGGATGCTCTTCAGGTGCTTGTTTTAGTATTATATGTCGGTGTTCTGGGAACGAAGGTACCCAGACTTGCTCGCTCATGCCCGCGGGCGTGGCTCAAGGGGTGGCCCAAGACGCCCATCTTCATCAAGACAAGCTCAAGACCTCGCGAGGGGCCAAGCCTCGCGGAGCGGACGACGGGAAGCTTCCTCAGGAATGGCCTCGTCAGGCTGGCTCGCGAGGAGGCGGAGAGATCAAGACGGGGTACCTCACGAGGTGCCCATGACGCAAGCCATGACGACCGAGGGCGCCAGGAAGGCGCCACCCCGCGCATTGTCCTCATTTCCTCTTTGGTGCAAAGAAGGCAAGCGCAGGTGAGAGCATCAAGCAAAGGCAACCATTTCGGTGCAACAAGACCAAGACCAACACAACGGAAGGAAGGAGGTCATCATGGAGCCCAAGCCGGCGTCATCGTCAGAGCCTTTGACAGGCGAGTACCAACTTTAGTCAGCATAAGTGTACTAAATGTTCCCCTTCAAAATGGCCAATTGTTGGCGCCCTTCCCGCTCAATATTTGGGAAGAGGCCCAGGGCCTTTGCCTATAAATAGGGCTAGCCACCCACAGGGTAGAGACACGTTGAATCTAGAGAGGGAGAGAGAGAGAGCGACCGAACTCCCCTAGCAGTTCGTCGCACCAGCCAAGAATGACTCGCGAGGCTGTTCTTCCTTGTACTGCTCATCATCAGCCCCGAGGCAATCCACCACACCACACACTAGAGTAGGGTATTACACCACAATGGTGGCCCGAACCAAGATAAACCTTAAGGCCCCTTGTGTTGCTCTTTGTGTAGTTAGATCCTTGCGAGGCGACGAGGTGTGTAGGTAGGGGTGAGATCTCCGCGGCACCCCAGTAGTTCGAACCTAGAGGGTCTGCCGAACCCGAATTCGACATTTGGCGCGCTGTAGGTGTGCGCCGGAGCTTTCCTTCCGCCGACCCGCTCAAGGCCAACATCGCGATTCGCCTTTATGATGAGCAGCGCCACCACTCGCCGCCGCCAACAAGAGGGGCGGGGCTCGAGCCTTGGCCCCAGCCCTCAACAAAAAGTGGCCGAACAAGTTCAAGCCGAGACGCCACCGCCACGACGCACGACCGATCCACTGCCTTCCCATTGGCGCACGAGGAGGCCATCCTCGGCAGAGGCGACGATGTGGTCATGGCTAATCGGCTTCCCATGGCTCCTCACCGCGCCCCACGCATGTGGCTGATCCACCGCCGCCGCTTCCGTGGCCTCTTGGGAGGAGCTGCGCGACCTCTTCCTCGCCAAAGACGCCACGCCGGGCGCCCCGGTCGTCGCAGCTCTCCTGGGCGGCTCGCAGCGCCACCTTCAGCCGCCACGCTGCCATTCGTTCGCCAGACGGGCGCAGCCTCCGCGCAACATGGGGCTCCTCCGGCCGGTCGGCACCCAAGGCCGATCGGCCTTCACCGAGGACCACCTCCAACTCAGCTCGCTGGGCTGGCCCCAATGCTGTGCACCTCCACCATCCGCCAGTGGCCACCAGACCTCATCAACGGTGGCGCGGGCCTCAGCGTGCTCTTTGCTGAAGCCTTCAGCCTCCTCCACATACCGCCGAGCGGCTTCAGCCCAAGATGCCCTTCTTGGGCGCCGAGGCGGTTCAGCCGGCTCCTCGGGCAGATCTGTCTTCCGTGACCTTCGCACCTACGACAACTTCCGACGGAGCTAATCGACTTCGACATCGCCCCATCGGCCTCCCATACAACGCCATCCTCGCTACCCAACTCTAGCCCGATGATGGTCGCGACTCACCCCCACAGACAACCTCATGAAGATGCCCGGGAGCTACGGCATCCTCACCGTGTCCGGAGACGCCGGGGATGCGCTGCAAGTGCTCAAGCTCATCTTCAAGATTGTGGCGGCGGCACAGCCCGCCGACTCAGACGCCCCTGAGCCCAAGGGGGCTGCGCCGGCCAAGAAGAAGCAGCTGTTCACCCAAGACAAGGCAGAAACCAAACAGATACTGGTCGACGAGGACGGTTCCACTAACGCCACCTTCACCATAGGCGCCAACCTCCAGCCCGAGCAGGAGGAGGCCCTGATCAAGTTCCTACGCGCGAATAAGAAGGTATTCACATGGGAACCTGATCAGTTGGCAGGGATCCCGAGAGGCGTAATCGAGCACCACCTCAACGTGTGCCCCAACGTACGCCCCGTGAAGCAGAAAGCGAGACGGCAGTCCACTGAAAAGTAGGCTTTCATCGTCCAAGAGACCCGCAAGCTAGAAGCGGCATGGGTCATTCACGAGGTCCGATACCCAGATTGGTTGGCTAACCCGGTTGTCGTGCCAAAGAAAGTGGGGAAGGAACGCATGTGTGTCGACTTCACCAACCTCAACAAAGCCTGCCCACAGGATCCATTCCCGCTCCCTCGTATCGATCAGATCGTCGATTCCACCGCCGAGTGCAACCTATTATGTTTCCTGGATGCCTTCTCTGGCTATCACCAGATCAAGATGTCGGTAGAAGACGTGGAAAAAATGGCTTTCCGACCCGTGTGGAGTGTATCACACATGCATGTCGCCTGGCTGCGCAACGCAGAGCGACCTTTCGCCGGCCGATGCACATCACCTTGGGTCCGCAGCTCGGGAGGATTGTTGAGGCTTACGCCGATGACATTGTGGTGAAGTCTCGGGAGGCCGTAACCTCGATACAAAACCTGGAGGAAACCTTCATGAGCCTCAACGCAGTGAACCTCGCGGCTCAACCTGCAGAAGTGTGTGTTTGGGGTCCCCTCGGGCAAGCTCTTGGGCTTCCCTGTCCCATCGGGCATCGAGGCTAACCTGCAAAAGGTCAAGGAAGTCGAGGACATGAGCCCGCCAAGACCCTCAGAGAAATGCAGAAGCTCACGGGCGCGTGGACCGCACTAGGACGCTTCATCTCCAAGTTGGGGGAACGAGCGCCACCCTTCTTCAAGCTAATGAAGAAAAGGGCCCTTTGAATGGACTCAAGAGGCCGACAAGGCTCCAAGATCTCAAAAGGTACTTAACCAGCCCACGGTAATGGTGGCTCCGTGCCCCCAAGAGCCCCCGGTGTTTCATTTGCAGCCACCCCTACTGCTAGCGCAGCCCTGGTGGCGTTAGGAGGAGCGTTGACCAAAGCTGCAGCTGCCCAGGTCAAGGCGGCAGGATCAAGGGGCCTCACAAAGACCATTACCACAGCCGAGAAGGATCAGCCGCAGGAAGCGACTAGGAATGTAAGAGACCCTCCCCGATTCACCAGCCACTGGGGTCTCCACTGTCTCAGGAGGCGCCACGGCCTCCGGAGGACGCCAACAACACCAACACTCCCAACCTCGTCGAACACCCCGTGTACTTAGTCAGCACAGTGTTGCGGGACGTGAGGGCGCGGTACCCCATGCCCCGTAAACTCCTCCTCGCTCTTGGTGGCCTCACGCAAGTCAGCGACACTATTTTCGTGGCCATCCCATCAAGGTTGTCTCAAGGCACCCTTGGAAAGGGTGCTCAGGAGCCCCAACTCAGCTGGAAGAGTCGCTGAGTGGAACATCGAGTTGCAAGCATTTCAGCTAGAATTCAGCACCACCAGAGTCATCAAGGGAGCCGTGCTAGCAGACTTCATGTCGGAATGGACGGAGGCGCCGGGCCTCAAGGCTGATGAGGATCGATCCCTCTCCCCGGGAAGCGAGGCACCGGACGGTTGGATCATGTACTTCGACGGGGCGTTCTCCAGACACGGCGCAGGAGCTGGCACAGTGCTTATATCTCCTACTCAAGACAAGCTCTACTACACCGTGCAACTCTATTTCCAGCACGGAGAAAAGGTCTCCAACAACATAGCAGAATATGAGGGCCTGATAGCAGGCCTGAAGGCCGCGGTTGCCCTGGGAGTGAAGCGCCTTACCATCAAGGGTGATTCACAACTCCTCGTCAACTTCTCCAACAAAGTATATGAGCCGAGGGATGAGCACATGGAAGCCTACCTCGGAGGTCCGCAGGATGGAGAAGCAGCCTGGGACCGAGTTGCAGATGTGCCTCGTGGCACCAATCAAGAGGTCGACGACATCGCCAAACGGGCATCCAGCGGCTACCTCAGAGCCCGGCCTCGAGGAGGCTCTTCAAGCCCTCGGAAACGCCATCGCTGTCAAGCACGGTGCAGCCTCGGGAAGAGCTCCCCACCACCGCCTCGGGAGCCCCGGTCAGGGTCTGCCTCGGAGCGCCCTGCGCCCTAACGCCTGGAGCCTCGGGAGGGTGCTGGATCACAGAGCTCCGAGCTACTTGACGCAAGGGACCTTGCCGAAAAGGAGGAGGAAGCGAGCGTGTGGCGCAAGCAAGACACGTGTATCGCATCGTGGATGGAGAGCTCACCGAAGTTTACCAAATGATGTGTCCTCGCTGCATCTCCGTGGAGCAAGGGAAGGAGCTGCCGCAGACATACACGTGGAGATAGTGGGCCATCATTCGTCATCACGGACCCTCATTGGGCATGCTCCGCAGATGGGTTCTATTGGCCCATGCGGCCAATGATGCCGTGGAACTGGTGAAGGCTTGAGAGGCCTGCCAATTCCATGCCAAGCAGATCCATCACCAAGCGGAGGTCTCGCAAACTATACCCTCTCGTGGCCATTCGCAGCCTGGGCTGGATATCCGGCCCGCTTCTCGGGGCCAGGAGGCTATCGTTACCTACGCCGCCGTGGACAAGTTCACCAAGTGGGCTGAAGTGGAAGCCGTCCGCACCATCCCCGCAGGTTCTCGCGGTCAAGTTCATCAAGGGCATCGTGAGCGGTTCGGTGCCGAATCACTCATCACCGACAACGGTTCGCAGTTCACCAGTAACCTCTTCAAAACGTATTGTGCTAACCTTGGGATGCAGGTATGCTATGCTTCGGTAGCGCACCCACGGAGCAACGGTCAAGCCGAGCGGGCCAACGCAGAGGTCCTGAGGGGTCTCAAAACCAGGACATTCAAGAAGAAGCTGGAGGCCTGCGGCAGAGGCTGGTACGACGAGCTTCAGTCCGTGTTGTGGTCCATCCGCATGACCGCGACCAAGCCGACTGGCGAGACCCCGTTCTTCCGGGTCTATGGAGCTGAAGCACTCCTCCCTCACGAGGTCAGACGTCGTTCTGCACGGGTCCTGGCGTTCGACGAGGCACAGCAGGACGCCATGCAGGGGACGGACCTCGTGCTGGGGGAGGAGCATCGTCGAGAAGCCGCGCCACGAGCGGGCGAGGTACCAACAAGCACGCGGGCGATAACACCGCCGCAACATTCGCCCCTGTAACTCTTGAGGTAGGGGACCTCGTGCTCGACGGGTTCTCTCCTGTGGAGGGACTGCATAAGCTTTCTCCCATGTGGGAGGGCCCGCTCAAGGTTGTTCATGTTTCAGTGCCCTGCCAGCTGGGCTTGAGACTCGTGGAGGGGTGCCCATCCAGAACGCTGTGGAACACCCAAAGACCTCCGAGGTTTTACCCCTAAAAGGCCCGTGTCTCGTGGAAGAAGGCGAATGCATGTGAAGGTGTTGTATTTGAAAAGGCCCGGTGCTCGTGAAGAAGGCGAATGCCCGTGAAGTTGTTATGCTTTTGAAAAGGCCCGTGCTCGTGAAGAAGGCAAATGCCCGTGAAGTTGTTATGCTTTTGAAAAGGCCCGGTGCTCGTGAAGAAGGCAAACGCCGCAAGCTTATCTTTTTGAAAAGGCCCGTGCTCGTGAAGAAGGCCAACGCCGTGAAGCTCGCCGCCTGTGACACTCTCACGTAATAATGAGTTGGGGCTGTACACGACCCGAGTCTCGTGGAGCGCCGCCTTAGGCCTGGGGCTCCTCCCACGCCTAGTGGCAGCACTTAGCTCGCTACCGGTGAGAAGACGTCAAGACTAGATTAGGTGCCGGATGCGGCTTTTTTCATTTGCTTTCGTAGCTGGCTTGTTCATTCCCATTTGAAGTTTTATTGAAGGTGTTACGCCTTTGGCTTGCGACTTTTGCCTTCTTCGCCTCCTACTCGATTTCTCTCATGAAGTCTCGCGAGGGAGCAACGCGGCACCTCGCGAGTGTTTTCTGCCCCACTGCTTGAGGCTTCCCTAACCGGTTCGCCACGGAGCACCTTCCAAATTGCGTGCCCCACGGGCACCGCGACGCTTAACACAGGACTGGGTCGGTCGCCTCCACGACTGAGGCTGGAAACTACCTCTCCTGGCTAATCTTTGCAGGGCATGAAGTGTTCAGCGAGGCCTCGGCCTCGGGAGGCGAAGACCGCGACAGGTCGCCCCCAAGCTAAGTAATTTCTACGCGCAGGTGTGTGGCACAGAAGCCTAATACAAAAATAGCGAAACAGTACGACAATTGAACAACAGCAGTCCAAGCACGCCCCCGCGAGGCCCTACACTACTGTCTCTTTGCGCAGGAAAAGGAAAATAACAAGACAGCCGCGGCTCGCTTGACACCAGCTCGCGGCGGAGGCTCGAACTGCCTCCAGAGCTCAAGCGGACTCGCTCTCGCGCTTCACCAAGGCGCGACGGCGGGCGGACCTGCTACCTCCCTCCAGGCGGGTGCGGCGGCGCGGAGGCTGGTCACGGCCACCGCTGGAGGAGCCGCTGTCCGAAGAAGAGTCGCCGAAGCTTAACGAACCCCGAGCGCCGCCAACCACGCTGCAAGGCCATCATCTTTTGTCCCGATCATCGCTGGGCTAGGCCCACGGCCGCGGTCGCCGCCCTCGGGCAGCACCCAGCTGGGACCGTTTTTCCCAACACCTCACATAGAGGGTGGCGCCGCCGAACTTGAAGTGCAGGTGCACCGGCTTAGACTCACATGAAAGCAAATGTTTGCCACCAAGGGTCGTGGCCACGCCCGGGCGGTGGAGACCTCCAATGAAGCCTGTGGAGGCCCGGCTGCAGAACCGTCCGCCTGAGCGAGAGGCCGCCTGGGCGCCGCCGGAAGTTCACCTAAAAGGAAGCGGGAAGCTGGAGTTGTGTCGAGCGGCTCGCCGACCACACGACAAACTCCGGCAGCACCTCTGCCGAATGGAAGCGCGGCCTAGGGGGTCGCGCGGCCATAGCGCGCCCCCCATCAACGGCCTGACGCCCGTCACCGCGCGGGAGATCGCCTCCACGGCCGCGAGAAGCCGCTACGGGGGCCACAGGGTGCTTGCGAGGACGGCCTCGACCGTGCTTGGCTGGGGGAGAGTTAGGCTCCACCTGGCGGGTCTTTCCCTTCTCCGCGGCCGAGAACCTCTTCGGCGGAGTCATGGAGAAGAAGGAGAAGCAAGAAGAGATGGACTGGAAGGGCACGCGCCGTTCCGTACTTATAGCCGGGGAAGGCCAACCGTCGACCTCCACGATCACAAGTAATCATGACCCGCTTTGAATGCAGGGACTTGTCAATTTGTGCAGTCGGCAAGGCGTCGTGGTGAAGTGGAGACGCCCACGTCCAATCAACCGCCACGCGGCACCCAATGCCGTAGGCTGTTAGGGCTCGGGCGCTCAGACTTGCCCTTCGCTTCTCGCCAGCCAAGTCCAGCGCGCTTTGGGCCTGGGCTATTGTCGGCGTTCGGGAACGGGGTACCCAGACTTGCTCGCTGCGGCCCGCGGGCGTGGTTTCAAGGGGTGGCCCAAGACGCCCATCTTCATCAAGACAAGCTCAAGACCTCGCGAGGGGCCAAGCCTCATGGGTGGACGACAGAAGCTTCCTCGTGCACGGACTCGTCAGCTGGCTCGCGAGGAGGCGAGAGATCAAGGCGGGTACTTCACGAGGTGCCCATGATGCAAGCCATGACGATCGAGGGCGCCAGAAGGCGCCCACCGCTGCAGTGTCCCTCATTTCCTCTTGGTGCAAAGGAGGCAAGCGCAGCGAGAGCATCAAGAAAAGGCAACCATTTCGTGCAACAAGACCAAGACCAACACAACGGCAGGAAGGAGGTCATCGTGGAGCCCAAGCCAAGGCCATCGTTAGAGCCTTTGACAAAGCGAGGACCAACTTTAGTCGGATAAGTGTACTAGATGTTCCCTTCAAATGGCCAATTGTTGGCGCCTTCCCGCCAATATTTGGGAAGAGGCCTAGGGCCTTTGCCTATAAATAGGGCTAGCCACCCACAGGTAGAGACACGTTGAATATAAAGAGGAGAGAGAGATAGCGACCGAACTCCCCTAGCAGTTCGTCAGACTGCCAAGAACACTCGTGAGGCTGTTCTTCCTTGTACTGCTCATCATCAGCCCCGAGGCAATCCACCACACCACACACCGGTGTAGGGTATTACACCACAATGGTGGCCCGAACCAAGATAAACCTTGTGTCCCTTGTGTTGCTCTTTTGTGTAGTTAGATCTCTTGCAGGCGACGAGGTGCGTGTAGGTAGGGGTGAGATCTCCCTGCACCCCTGTAGTTCGAACCTAGAGGGTCTGCCGGAACCCGAAATCCGACATTATATTATTAATAGCATTTGTGCCCTTTATGTTGTAGTCCACCGCGCGCCCACCCCACCGACCAAACCTCTTAGGGGACTTCTCCGCCAGCCGAACTGGCGGAGAGCGGGTCTACATCGCGCTCCGTGCCTCCTCTAGGTCGTTGGGGAGACCGGGGAGGTGCTGTCCCGAAGGACCCCTCCCGACCCGGATACAGGAGGTGGAGGTGACGAGATTATGGCCGAGGTGACCAGGAGGAGGGATCCCTCCTGGTGAACAAACAGTGGGGCTCGGCCAGCCTGAGTCCTCCCGAAAGACGATTCTGGAGCCCCCGAGGCCCTCAGAGGCGTTAGTTCCACCCTCCACCGAGGGAGGAGCCGGGGCCCTGCCGCCAGCGCCGAACACCAGCGATCGGGGTGCGGCAGGGTGGTCGGGCGTGATGGAGGAGGTGGTGAACAAATCCTCCATCGTTGCAGAACACCTCGCCCTGATGGGCGTGGTTTTACAGAGTATTCAGTCTATTAACAGTGGACCGAAGGAAGCCTTCAGTGGCCTCCTCATGGGCTTCGAGGTAGGCCATGTAATGTTCTTTTCACAAAGCTGATTTTTGAACAAAGTTATACACCCCTTGTATATAGCAGACCCCGAGACTTTGTCAGGTTGAAAAAACCTGGCAGAGGATAAAAAATCATGCAATCGAGAGTCTAAACTATGTGGGTTTTTGTTTTGTTATTGCAGGCCTTATCTCTTGCGGCGGCTGCTAATGCCACAGCGCTGGATGAGATAAATCGGAAGCTCAAGAGCTCTAATGAGGAGCTCGACCTCGTCAACAAGCGGTTTGACAAAGCGCAAGGTTAGCCCGGTCAAGACGTTACATTTCTTTTATTGATCAAGGTGTTCGGGATTATCCCTAAGCAAAAGGTGCTTAATTATGTTTGCAGCTGCCGCCATAGAGGTCGAGAGCCTTAGGGCCGAATTGAAGAAGGCTAAAGAGGCGGCGGCCGAACAGAAGGCGGGCCGATCAAGCAGTCGCCAAACTCAAGGCGATGAAAACGGTGAGTGAGAAGCACGAGTCCAGAGTGGCCGAAGTGCAACAAGAGCTCAAGGATGCCATCACTAAATGTGAGGACCTTGAGCAGAAAAATAAGGATCAAACCGCCGAGCTGTCCAAAATAGGGCAATAGATTCGGGAGGTGAGGACTGAGGCACGAGGCACCCGAGAGGAGCTCCGCCAAGTGAAGCAAATTGCAGATGGTAACTGATACGTCTCCAACGTATCTATAATTTTTGATTGCTCCATGCTATATTATCTACTGTTTTGGACATTATTGGGCTTTATTATTCACTTTTATATTAATTTTTGGGACTAACCTATTAACCGGAGGCCCAGCCCAGAATTGCTATTTTTTCCTATTTCAGAGTTTCGCAGAAAAGGAATATCAAGCGGAGTCCAAACGGAATGAAACCTTCGGGAACGTGATTTTAGGAAGAATATGATCCATGAGACTTGGACCCTACGTCAAGAAACAAAAGAGGAGGCCACGAGGTAGGGGGCGTGCCCACCCCCAGGGCGCACCCTCCACCCTCGTGGGCCCCCCTGCTCCACCGACGCATTCTTCCTCCTATATATACCCACGCACTTCAAACGATCAGGTACGGAGCCAAAAACCTAATTCCACCGCCGCAACCTTCTGTACCCACAAGATCCCATCTCGGGGCCTGTTCCGGAGCTCCGCCGGAGGGGGCATCCATCACGGAGGGCTTGTACATCAACACCATAGCCCCTCCGATGAAGTGTGAGTAGTTTGCTTCAGACCTTCGGGTCCATAGTTATTAGCTAGATGGCTTATTCTCTCTTTTTGGATCTCAATACAATGTTCTCCCCCTCTCTCATGGAGATCTATTCGATGTAATCTTATTTTTGCGGTGTGTTTGTTGAGACCGATGAATTGTGGGTTTATGATCAAGATTATATATGAACAATATTTGAATCTTCTCTGAATTCTTTTATGTATGATTGGTTATTTTGCAAGTCTCTTCAGATTATCAGTTTGGTTTGGCCTACTAGATTGATATTTCTTGCAATGGGAGAAGTGCTTAGCTTTGGGTTCAATCTTATGTGTGTCCTTTCCCAAAGGATGAGGGGCAGCAAGGCACGATTGTATTGTTGCCATCAAGGATAACAAGATGGGTTTTTATCATATTGCATTGATTTATCCTCTACATCATGTCATCTTGCTTACATGCTACTCTGCTTTCATGAACTTAATAGTCTAGATGCATGCTGGATAGCGCCGATGAGTGGAGTAATAGTAGTAGATGCAGTGGTGAGACGGTCTACTTGTCTCGAACGTGATGCCTATATACATGATCATACCTAGATATTCTCATAACTATGCTCAATTCTCCAATTGCTCAACAAGAATTGCTCACCCACCGTAAAATACTTATGCTTTGAGAGAAGCCACTAGTGAAACCATTGGCCCCCGGGTCTATCTTCATCATATCAATCTTCCAACACTTAGTTATTTCCTTTGATTTTTTACTTTGCTGTTATTTTTCTTTGCATCTTTATCACAAAAATACCAAAAATATTATCCTATCATATCTATCAGATCTCACTCTCGTAAGTGACCGTGAAGGGATTGACAACCCCTTATCGCGTTGGTTGCGAGGATTTATTTGTATTGTGCAGGTGCGAGGGACTCGCGCGTAGCCTCCTACTGGATTGATACCTTGGTTCTCAAAAACTGAGGGGAATACTTATGCTACTTTGCTGCATCACCCTTTCCTCTTCAAGGGAAAACCAACGCAGTGCTCAAGAGGTAGCAGTAAGCCATACTTACTGCAAAGTGTCTTTGGTGGTCGGAAGTTCGCATTGCTCACATGAGTCTGGCATTCTTCAGGCGCGTTTGCGGAGCTCCCAAGGAGTGCGGCGGATGTGGCAAGGCACTATGCAGCTCGGGAGGGTGATACATAACACAAGCTATTCTGGGCACAGTTCCAAGCGACGGAACATCCTCCCCTCCTTAGCAACCAGATGAAGCAGTTGATGGAACTACATCGGATGGCTGAGCCAGCCATGAAGGACCTCTGTGTCGGCTTTGGCCCGCAGAGCCAATACTGAGCAGTTACTTTGGCCTGGTGCAGAAGCTGCGTGACGCGTCCTCCCGGGTTGATGCAGTGAAGCGCTTCACATGCATCGAAGGGGCGCGGATGGCCTTCGCAAAGACCATGGTGCACTGGCCGAAAATCAAGCCAGTTGAGATGGCCACCGGTCCTCCGCCTGTTGGAAAGGAGCATCCCCGTCCCGAGCAGTATTTTTCCATTTTTTTGGATGGTGCTCGGGCGATAGAGGACCAATGTCCCAAAGATGTAATCCTTGAGTAAACTATCATGTAATGACAATTAGACCTTTTGCTTGATGGTGCCTTTTGTATGGTTTATCATACTTGAATCTGTTTTGGTTTCATTTTGACTCATGCGTAGCTGTTTTGAATCTGAAAGTTGCCAGTCGTCGACTTCAGCCCCCATGTAGATGCTACGAGGGGTGTTTCACCCTCCGCACTGTGACCCTTAGTCGACGTCTCGGTGCCTGGAGGCGGTAGTGCATGAAGGGAACAAGGTAATCAGACTATGCGACTTTATTACCTTCACTTAGCCATAGGAGCTTGATTACGGGGGCTACTGACTAGCCCCTAGTTTTTTGTGATATCCGGTAGAGCCGAGTGATAACCCACAAGTATAGGGGATCGTTTGTAGCCTTCTTCGATAAATAAGAGTGTCAAACCCAATGAGGAGCTAAAGGTAGAACAAATATTCCCTCAAGTTCTATCGACCACTAATACAACTCTACGCACACTTAACGTTTGCTTTACCGGAAACAAGTATGAAACTATTTTGCAAGGATAAAACTACGAGTACTTTGCGAGAATAAAACTACGAATAAATCGCAAAGTAATAAAAGTGGATAGCTTTTGTCAACAAGAAAGTCATTTGTCCCTAGGCAATCGATAACAAGTACCGGTAATCATTCTTGCAATTATATATGAGGGAGAGGCTTGAGCTAACATACTTTCTCTACTTGGATCATATGCACTTATGATTGGAACTCTAGCAAGCATTCACAACTACTAAAGATCATTAAGGTCGTGAAACCCAACCATAGCATTAAGTATCAAGTCCTCTTTATCCCATACGCAACAACCCACCTACCAGGGGCGGAGACAGGGGGTGCGAGCAGGGGTCAGACACCCCCATCGCCTCGCCCCCCTAATAGGTTTCTTAGCTTCTAAGTATAGTACTAGTAGTTTAGACGTATATGTATATCTGGCTGACCTATCATAGTTATACTTTATTTAGCGCTAATGGCCGAGCATGCCAACTTCCCAGCCCAAAGGCCCAAACCATCGCTGATCGCTAGGTTATACATAGGCGTCAGGATTACATATGGCCATCATATCGAGTATTTAATTTCCTATCCTTTCCATTATTATGTTCGTGGCTTCTAGCTAGGTCTTCTAGCTCCCTACATTCTTGCGCCATCGCCCGTCGCAGCGTCACTTCTCGGCGTTCTCGCGGCTTCCGCCGTTGTGGTTGTGGCACAACCGCACATAGCAGAGGGCAGTACACTCCCAGGGAAATTGAATCTGTGAGAGAGATCACATCTACTGGTCCGTAATACCGGCATCACACTTAAACAGATAAATTTCCAAGGAATCAAGGTACGCCATTCGTAAATAGTAATCCATGTGAATCTGTACAAATTTGTTTCAAACCAATGATTTATTTTACTAATTAGGAAAGATTGAAATTTAGAAATCTGATTTCACCTCTTGTTTATTATTTTATGGAAAATAGAGTCATTTTACAAGCTCATTTGCTTCGAGCTCAAATATCACTGAGAATACAACTTGAGGAGCAACCTATTCTACGTGATAATTCAATCTTATGTTATTACCAAACATATGTTTCCATTCATATCAATTCTACTTTCGAGACTATATTTTTGTGTTGTATCTCTGAAACGATTATTATCTTTCTCGCCCCCTATGTCTAAATCCTGGCTCCGCCCCTGCCACCTACTCGGGTTTAAGCTTTTGTCACTCTCGCAACCCACCATAAGTGAATCATGAACGTATTGCAACACCCTACAGCGGGGACCCCTCACGTTTGCGCGAGACGGAGGGCACCGTAAGACATCACCATAAATAAAATATACAATCATACCAACCAAGATCAAGATTAACCCACAGGAAAAAACGGATCAACTCAAACATCATAGGATAACCATAGATCATTGGGAAATAATATATGGAGTTGAGCATCATGTTTAAGTAGAGATTACAGCAGGGAGAAGGGAGGTTACACTGCTGCATAAAGGGGGATAAAGTTGGTGTTGGCGATAACAAGATTGTTGATCTAGATCGACGTCACGATCCTAGCCCCGGCGGCACTCCGGCGCCACCGGGAGAGAGGGGGAGAGAGCCCCCATGCTTCTTCTTCTTCCTTGGCCTCCCCCTAGATGGGAGGAGAGTTCCCCCTCTAGTCCATGGCCTCCATGGCGGCAGAGGGCGGAGCCCTCCAAGATTGGATCTCCTCTCTGTTTTCTCTGCTTTCAAGGCTTCCCCAGATCTCGACCAAAACCGCTTAAATTCCCGAGATCCGTAACTCTGATTTCGCTGATATTTTAACACGATTTTTTTCCGGATATAAGCTTCCTTGCGCCCGAAGTAGAGCTCCAACCGACGTACGAGGTGAGCACAAACCACCACCACGCACCTGGCTCCTGGGGCGCGCCCTGGTGTCTTGTGGGCTGTGTGGGCCTCCGTTTGCGTTGATTCCAAGTCCCCCAAATCGCATATATTCCGAAATAATTCTCCTTAAAATTTTATTGCATTTGGACTTCGTTTGATATGGATTTTCTGCGATTCAAAAAACATGGAAAAAACAGGAACTAGCACTGGGCACTGGATCAATAGGTTAGTCCAATAAATCATATAAAAATGTTTCCAAAAGTATGTGAAAGTTGTATAATATTGCATGAAACAATCAAAAATTATACATATGACGGAGACGTATCAGCATCCCCAAGCTTAATTCCTGCTTGTCCTCGAGTAGGTAAATGATAAAAAAGATAATTTTTGATGTGGAATGCTACCTAGCATAAACTTGGTCATATATCTAATCATGGAATGAATATTAAGACATAAATGATCCAAAGCAATAGTCTATAATTTGACATAAACACTTGAATACTCAGGCATCCCAACAAACAATCACGTCTTTCAAAATATCAATGCTAAAGAAAGCTATCCCTACAAAATCATATAGTCTTGTCATGATCTGTCTTCTTAACACAAAGTATTTATCATGCACAACCCCGATGACAAGCCGAGCAATTGGTTCATACTTCTTAACGCGCTTCAGCTTTTTCAACCCTCACGCAATACATGAACGCAAGCCATGGATATAGCACTACGGGTGGAATAGAGTATGATGATAGGGGTAAATATATAGAAGACAAAAAAGTAAGAAGGTCTCACATTGAAACGGCTAACCAACGGGCAATGGAGATGCCCATCAATTGATATCAACGTGAGGAGTAGGGATTGCCATGCAACGAATGCATTAAGAGCTATAAGTGTATAAAAGGTCATCATGAAAACTAAGTGGGTGTGCATCTAATCCTATGATGAAAAATTCCTACTAGTATATGAAAGTGACAACATAGGAGACTCTCCATATGAAAAACACGGTGCTACTTTGAAGCACAAGTGTGGTAAAGGATACTAACAATGCCCTTCTCTCTTTGTTATATATATATATATATATATATATATATATATATATATATATATATATATATTTTTCTTTCTTTTTTCTTTTTCTTTCTTTTTTTCTCTCTCATTGTCCTGAGTCTCATCCCGACTTGTGGAGGAATCATAGTCTCCATCATCCTTTCCTCACTAGGGCACTGCTCTAAAAATGAATAATGATGATCATCACACTTCTATTTACTTATAACTCAAAAGAAATAAAAATTACAACTCGATACCTATGACAAAGTATGACTCTATATGAATGCCTCTAGCAATGTACCAGGATGTGCAATGATCTAGCGTAACATGTATGAAAAATGATGAACGCTGGCTGAGCCACAACTACTATGTCAGCTATATGATCATGCAATATGACAATGAATGCTCAAGTCATCAAAACGGAAGCGGTGGAAGTTGCATGGCAATATATCTCGGAAGGGCCATGGAAAAGTCATATTAGGTAGGTATGGTGGCTATTTTGAGGAAGATATAATAAGGCTTATGTGTGATTGTCAGGGAAGCTGATCGTAACCCACGAACACCTATGGGATCGGCGGACCGAGTCCCTTTTGGTTCGATGGGGGGGCGGAGATTGCACGAAGAGCAGATCGAGGCGATGCACACGAGCAGTTTACCCAGCTTCGGAGCTCTCCGGAGAGATAATACTCCTACTGCTGCTTGTCTGATTGTATTGTGTTCTTGCTAGGGAGCAATGAGAGCTACAAAACCTAGCTTGAGTGTCTCTAGTCTCGAATGAGTCGAACCTGCCGAACCCCCTCTACGTTGCGCATGGGCCTCCTTTTATAGGCTCAAGGGGTCACCAATAGGTGGCAACGTAGGCGAGGGCAAAATGGGAAAATGACTTGCGGTTGGTACAACTACTTTGTACAGTGTACTCTACCTAATTCTGACGGCAAGAGACAAAAGCAATAAATGCCCGCCCATCGCCTAAACAAAGGCAGTAAAGGGACCGCTGTGGGCGCCACCGCTGCCACGATGGCACTCCTGTCGCCGCCATCGCTGCTCTCCGCTGGCTGCACAGCCTCTTGACACGCATGCCCGAGATGGCCCCATGGCGACATCGCTGGTGGATGAGCCGGAGCGGAGATGAAGAGAGGTTGCGCGCCTTTGCCGCTGCTGAATCCTTGTCGCGCCCGAAGCTTGTCGCCATCAGCCTTCCCGCAAGCTCCTCTTGCCGGGTCTTGTCTTCATGCGCCTTGAGTGGCCTTCCCGGCAAGCTCCTCTTGCCGGGCCTTGTCTTCTTGGCTTAAATACTTTGTTCTTGAATGGCTCCAAAGGAACCACGGAGGACCTTGGCGGTCACTAGGCAGCCCCGCCGCTGGGTGTTGAATCGCCCATGCACGAAGTTCGGGATACTAGGGTACCCCTACTCTAGTACACCGGACAGAGCCTCGGCTCGGGCCACACACGGTGCCGAGCGCTGTTGGGCCAGGCCCAAAACAGTGCACGGGCACGCGCTGCCCAGATCACGCCGTTAATTGCGCCCGACCCACCACGCCCCCACTTAACAGACGCGCCGAACGTGGCGCCGTGGGGAGAGATCGTGGGGGCTTTTAATTGAAAAGCGGAACGTCCGCCCCTCTCCCTCCTTATAAACAGGGGATTCAGGGCAGGTCGCCCACCTCGCCATTTGCTGTCCCATCTTGAAAACCACCGCCGCTTCCCCTTCTTCTTCTAGCTCAAGAGAGCAACGCCCGCTTCATCGCCACCAACGCCATCAACGCCGCCGGTCTCTCCACCACCTCCGCCATGGTCTCAAAGTCGACAAGGAAGGGCGTGAAGTCGGCCGAGGCGCAGCTGCTCGCGGCGCCGCGAAAGGAGCGGGCCCTCTTCCCTTCCCAACTCGACGCAAAGGAGCTGAGGGAGGGCTACTACCTCTTCTGGTTGACGGAGACGCGGGCGCATCCGCGCACGAAGGTACTTCTCCGCCAAGATCGTAGTCAGCTTCGAGCGGGTACCCTTCTTCGCTTTTCTATTAGGGCTCTGCCCCCTTCTCTCGAAGTTCTTTGCGATATCATGAACACCTACGGGTTTCGCCTCCTTGATTTCACCCCAACGCTGTCCTCGACCATGGCGGTTTTCGCACACCTCTCGCGAAAACTTTGTCGGAGTCCACCCAAACGTAGCCCTTTTCCGCCACTTCTTCATGCCCCGCCGAGAGAGGAGAGCCACTTGTCGGAGGGATTGCTTGGATCTCCAGGATCGGCAAGAAAGAATCCTATCTCGAAGGAGAGCTCCGCAGCAAGTGGGAGGAGTGGAGAGCCGATTGGTGTTGGATCGCTGAGGAGAACCCGCAGCCTTTCATCGCCCAGCGCCAAACTCCCATAGTGCGCGGCAACGATTGGAGCAACTTGGCGCCGGAGGATGCTAGGTTGAAGATTGCTGTGACTCGGATCCGCGCCTCGTGCTTGCCGGACTCATCAGAGGCGCAGCTTGGCGAGATTTCTTCGCCACAGACGCTTCCCTTGCAGGAGAGGAGGAGACCTGCTTGGGAGTTCCAAAACCGGCGGATATCATGAGGTTGCGCCTGGCCTCAACTGGAATTTCACCGCCTTGGAGTTGGACGCAATGCTTCGAGTTGTTCAAGCACCACCTCGATCACCCCGAGTGGTTTATGTTGCCGAGGGGGTCGCCCCATTGTGCAACAATTTTTCGCCGACCGCATTCGCGCCATGATGCCCTTGTGCGATTCACATGGGATCGCTCCAACCTGGCAAGAGCTCGCGGACGACGCCGCGGCGGCAGTTCTTCGATAGCTTGGTAGAAGTGCCGATCCGCGCCGACGAAGCGTAAGTGGCTCACCCGCGACACCACCGACGCCGAGATGCAGCGATTGCCACCAGCTGGAGGAGGCGGCAGCAGCTGCTGCCACCGGGCAAATTCGGGTTCACCGTGGAGGAGGCAGAGGCAGCAGAGGCGGCAAGCCTTGCCGACGAGAGGAGCTTGCCGGGCGAGGAGGAGCAGGCCGAGCCCGGTTGAGCCGAGCGAAGTCCGCCGAGGGCGCCTCCACACCTTCGAGTAGCTTGTCGCGAGCGGAGCCCGCAGCTCCACCAAGAAGGCGCTCCGCAAGGCCGGGAAGTGACGGGCGGCAGACGGGCTAACAGCCGCAACGCTGGCGACGCGCTTCCACCGCGGGCAAGCACTGTTGTCTGGAGCACCCCACACCGCTGCAATAACCGAGGCGGATCTTCTCGTGCCACCGCTGCCACTCCCGCCAAGCGGCCAAGGAACCTACCTCCACCTCTTCGCACCGGAGGCGAGCCGGAATTTGATCTCTCCGCGCTCAGCTCCGACGAGGAAGAAGAAGAAGAGTAAGCTTCTATGCTGTGTTTGTATTTCTTCAATTTGGTTGCTTTGTCTTGTATCTGATTTGCTTCATTCTGAACTCTTTCCTTTTCAGGGCGCTGGTCCAGAGAGCGTCGAAGAGAGCCAAGACCCCGGTGGTCGTCATCGAAGATGATCCCCCCGTGGCAACAGGAGGCGCATCTGAGACCCCCTTGCCGGACCCGGCAACCCTTACTCAAAGCAGCCCCCAGCACAGCCCCCAGCGTAAGTACATGGTTTATTTCTTACGGTTAGGCGTGCATGGGTGCTCCTTCTTTGCTGATATCCGACTTGTTGATTTGTGTAGGAGCAGAGCAGCCTCATCAGGAGGGCCCGGAAGCCGCTCCCGAAATACCATCTGCTTCAACTACGCCGCCAAGGGAGAATTTCGCAAGGAGCATTCTCCGCAAGGGATGCTTCTCCGACAAGGGAAGCTCTCCGACAAGGGGCAGCGCCGCGATCCTCCGTGGTTGAGACCGCGCCACGCATCCCATCGCAGTAATCCCTTTAGACCAAAAATTTCCCTTGGGCTCTTTTTTCTTCTGTTTTCTTTTCAACATTTGCTTGATCGTTTTTTCTTTTTCTCGATCGCCGATCCATCTCGCCGCAGAGCCGATGGAGACCGAGGTTGCCGGCGAGGAGGACGCGCATGGCGATACTGACGACGTCGCCGCCATGGAGGAAGAGGCTGGCGCCGATGGGTCCGCCGGCGAGGAGGCCGCCAAGGCCGCCACTGCAAAGGTTGGCGAGGGTCCGGTGATCGATCGACGACCTCGAGGCTGCAGGAGCGCCAGCGCCACGCCGACCGCCGATCCCTCCGCCACCGGTGCAGCATCAGTTCAAGAGCCCCAGCCCGGGCGCTTATCTCAAGGCCGGCGACGGCGTTTTCATCAAGCTCCCCGGGCGCCGAGCCTGTGGCGCCGGTCAAGGGGAGACCTTGACGAAGAGCTGCTCGCTCCGCTGGGTTGACGCTGGTTGACGCGCCAAGCAGCAGCAGGGCGAAGTCCGAGGAGGAGCAGCTGAAGAAGCTGTTGTCGCTTCTACCGCGCCTCGACAAGCCAAGTTGGAGTCCCGGAAGCACTTGTCGCGAGGGCGGAGCAGACATGGAGAAGCGCGCAGAAGAGCTCCGGGGCGCCAATCAAGAAGCTCTCCGGAACGTAGCAGAAGAGCGGGAGCAACTCTCCGAAGAGCGCACAGCCTTCATCCTTGAGAAGGCTGAGGTCGAGGAGCAGCAACGGCTTGTTGCCGAGAAGCTATTCGCAAGAAGGCGAAGCTGGCGAGCGGAAGATCAACCTTGACAGCTATGAGGAAGAGCTTTGCGCTGCGAGCAATCACTTGGCGGAGCTCTCAAGGAAGCAAAGGACGCCGCCGCAGCTGCCGAGGCCGCCAAGAAGGAGTTGGAGACAAAAGTGACGCAGCTGGAGGCCAACCTGCGTAAGAGCGGCGAAGAGCTTGCCGCTGAAGCACGAAGCGAGAAGGACGCCTACACTCTTGGCGAAGTTGTTGGGCCGCCTCGCCGAGAGGATCAAAGAGCTCGATGCCGCCAAGGACTCCAAGGCAGATCTTGAGCTGAAGCTGACCACCCCGATGGAGACGCTGGATGGCGCCAAGGAGCGGAGGTGGGCCTGTTGGAGACGATCAAGACCAACGAGGAGCTGCCGACGAGTGCCACGACCGCCTGTAACACCTTCAGAGAGAACGTGATGCATCGGACGGAGGGTCTTGTGGATACCGCCGCCGCCATCGACAAGGAGCCGATGGAGCTGGGATGGTGGATCTTGGGTACTTCCGACGAGCGCCCAACCCAGCGCCAAGCTCAGCCTGTTCTCAAGGGCGCAGGACGGTTCTCCAGCCGCTCCGGAAGAGATCCCAAAGCAGCTGGCCGAGGAATCGCGCCAGATCTGTGCAGGAGCTCTCCAGAAGGTGTTGATGAAGGTGGCCTTCCGCAATCCAGGCCTCAACCTCAACGGCGCCCTCGATCCTTGCCGCCAGATGCCGATGTGGAGGCGCTCAAAGCCCTTGTCGCACCCATTGTGGACAAGGTGGGCAAGATCAAGTTGGTTGATGGCGCACCGCAGAGACTAGGCCGCCAATTTATCTTTCCCTTGTCGCTGCCGATCATGTTTAGGAGAACAATTTATTAGATCTCATGACAAGTTATTTTGTAATATACTCTATCTTAGGCAATGATTGCAATGTTATTTCCTTTACTTGATTCCTTCCTTTGTATGTTTGTGCCCTCACGCTTTTAGGGAACTTGTCGGCGCTGGCACCTTTGTCATGAAGCGCCGAAAGTGCGGAACGTCAAGAGCTCGTGCGGGCGGTGCCGCCCGACAAGCAACCTTGTCGCAACTAGTTGCAGCTCACTTAAGTTGTTGAGCGGACTCAAACAAAGTAAGGGCGCAAACTAGCTACGAGTTGGTTCCTCCAAGACAGTGTTTTCCATACAAAGTACTATCGCTCGAGGAAGATAACTTAAAAATTTAAAAACTGATTGCTCAAACTTTAGCAACTTAGCTTTTCTGTCGTTTGCTTCCCGGTAAGGCGAAACTTCCTCGAGCGACGCCAGGCCCACACCATTATCTTCTCCTTCCCCCGCTAACTTGTGGGTGGATGAACCTTCCTTTCTTTGAGAAGAAAGAAGAGAAAATAAAGTTATGGAGCCTTGTGGCTCGTTATTGCTTACCGGGTGTGGATGCTGCACAAAATGTTAGATAACACATGCAAATTGATTATGAAAGCATGAAATTGACAAGTTGTGCGCAACACATGAGCTTTACTGATGCACGGGGTCTGCGCCCGCTTTGTACAAAGGATTACATGCAACATCGGCAAGACTTGTATAAAGGTGGTTGCCGAACAGGTTCCGCAACCGCGCCTCTATGGGTAAAACTTACGAAGATGCTCAATGTTCCAGGAGTTGCTCACCGAATGCCATCTTCGGTCTCAGGCATGACAGCGCCAGCCTAGTGACTCGCTTTCACCCGATAAGGGCCTTCCCACTTCAAGGCCAACTTGTTGGAATTCTTGGCGGACTGAACGCGCCAAGAACAAGGTCGCCTTCCTCGAACTTCTCGCACTAACTTTGCGGCTATGGTAGCGGCGCAAAGCTTGTCGGTAACGAGCAGCTCAGACAAAGAGCTCAAGACGGTCCTCCTCAAGGAGCAGCGTCATCTTGTCGCAGCTGCTCTTGCTCAAGCTCATCATAAGCTTAGTACTGAGGTGACCCAGATACGAAGTTCCGTGGGGAGAACTGCCTCGCTCCATAGACTAGAGCGAAGGTGTCCGCCGCTGGCTCGATTTGGCGTCGCCCCGATCGACCAAAGAACCACCGCAGCTCCTCAATCCAGCTTTCTTCCGCACTTGTGCAGCCCGTCGAAAGTTCTGGTCTTGAGTCCTCGCAGCACTTCAGCGTTTGCCCTCTCGCTGACCGCTGCTTCTCGGATGAGCAATGTATAAAGCAGACCTTGGCGCCAAGATCTTGGACGATCGCATGAAGGTGCGGCTCGTGAACTGTGTGCCGTTGTCGGTGATGATCCCGTTAGGAATCCCAAAACGGCAAACAATTGACCAAGAACTTGATCGCCGATCGGCTGTCACCTTCCTCATCGCTTCCACTTCCGCCACTTTGTGAACTTGTCGATTGCAACGCATAAGTACTCAAAGCCCCGACAGCTCGGGAAAGGGGCCGAGGATGTCGAGCCCCTGCACCAAAAATGGCCAGGATAAAGGGATCGCCCGAGAGCTTGAGCTGGCTGGTGTATCTCGCTGAATGGAACCGCACGCTTCACACTTGGTTACTTGTGCAGCTTGCATCCCGGAGGGCTGTCGCCGAAGAAACCTTGCCGGAAAGCTTTGCCGCAAGTGTTTTGCGCCAATGTGGTGACCACATATGCCTCCATGTATCTCTCGCCAACAGCTTTCGCCCATCTTCCCGTGAATACACTTCAATTTCACACCGTTGAGTCTTCTTCGCACAGCGTGTTGTCGATAAACCGATACATACTTGACCGCCGGGCTACTCTTTCCGCTTCTTCTTGCTCTTCGGAAGTTCTCCGTCTCAAGGAAATGGACAATCTGCTGTGCCCATGCCGGAGCTTGCGGCTCGACAACAAGGACTAAAGGCACATCTGCTGCTGCGGGAACATCCGCTTCACGGCAAGAACTCGCGGCTCAGCCGAGTTGATGTTCCCGGCAAGCTTGCCGGAGCAAAACTTGTCGGGAGCGCTCGCTTCAACGAAACAAACCCTAGGGCTTGTCGGAGCAGATCGCGCCTCAAGATTTTTGGTGTTGATCCTGGGACTCTTGGCGGCGGCTTCGGTAGCTCGCCGAAGTAGTCACCGAAATCAACTTCCTCTTCTTGTTCTGTCCAGCTTGATGGTGTTACAGTTGGTTGAGTCAGCTTGAGCACAAAAATCCCTGGTTCCATTGTGTAACTTGAGTGCGGCGACTTTGACAGCCATCGCAATATCATTCTCGAGCTCTTGAACATGTTCCATTTGTAGGCCGTCAAAGTGCTCTTCTAGCTTTCACTTCATCAACGAGGCTTCCATCAACGGACTCGATAATCTTTGTTCACTTGGCGGACGACAAGCGCGAGTCACCCCGATAATGAGCTTCTTGATCCCAAGGTCCATCATGATCTCGAGACCGCAAGCAAACCTTCATACTCTGCAAGATTGTTTGTTGCTTGCTCCTTGGGAAAGTGCATTTGGACTATGTACTTGAGGTGTTCTCCGTGGGTGCGATAAGAAGCACGCCGCACCGGGCGCCTTTGCGAGAAGGCACCATCAAAGTACATCAGCCACTCTTTACTTGCTTCCTTGACGGGATGCTCCTCTCGAATTTCTTCATCTTGTGCTACGCCCATTCTGCTATAAACTCGCCAATGCTCGCTTTGGATAGTTGAAGTGCTTTCAAACTTGAGGCCAAAGCTTGACAGTTCCAAAGGCCCACTCAACAATCCTGCCTGCTGCTTCGGATTTTGCAATATCCTCTTCAGGGAAAGCGAGTGACGATCTGTTATCTCATGTGCTTGGAAGTAATGGCGCAGCTTTTCGAGGCCATGAGGAGGCCGAAAAGCAATTTCGCACACCGAGTACCTTGACCTAGCCCCTCAGAAGGGAACCGACAAAGTACACGGGCGCTGCACCATCCTTTTCTCAGATCTTCTCGCAATCCTCGCGAGATCCGCCCTTGTCGGGACCAGAGCTTGTCGGTGAAGCCCCTCGCTTGTCGCTGGATGCATCCGCCTTTGGTTGCGGCTCATCATCCGCTTCCTTTCCGCTACTAACGCAGCACTAACCACTTGATTGGTTGCCGCTATGTATAGCAGCAACTTCTCTTGTGGCCTAGGTGCGATAAGTATTGGAGTGGAGGACAGTACTCTTTAAGTCCTGCAGCGCAGCCTCCGCTTGGGAGTCCATTTCATTGACCTGCCTTTTTCAAAATCTTGAAAATGGCAGGGCGCTCAGCAGACTCTAGAGATAAACTCTGCCGAGAGCAGCCACGCAACCGCAAGTCTTCGACATCCTTGACGCGCTTTGGTGCTTCAATCTGCTCAATGGCCTTGATCTTGTCGGGATTGGCTTCAATTCCCCGCCGAGACGAAGAACCCGAGAAGCTTGCCGGAAGGAACTCCAAACACGCACTTCTCGGGTTGAGCTTGAGGTTGATCTTTGCAGATTTGCAAAGGTCTCATCTAAATCTTGAACCAGAGTTGCCCTGTCCTTGCTTTTGACCACTATGTCATCCATGTAGGCTTTACATTTTGTGCATTTGGGGCTCAAAAGCGCCATGGACTACTCTTGCAAACGTTGAACCAGCATTCTTTAGCCCAAAAGGCATCCAGATAAAACAAGATGTGCCACATGGGGTGATGAATGCGTTTTCTTCATCCTCTTCTCGCCATGAAGATCTGATGATATCCCGAGTATGCATCAAGAAATGAAAGCAAATCACATCCAGCCGTGGAGTCAACAATCTGGTCGATGCGTGGCAAGGAAATGGGTCTTTGGGACAAGCTTTATTAACATCCGTGAAGTCGATACAAAGTCTCCATTTCCCATTTGCCTTATGCACAACTACAGGATTGGCCAACCACGAGGATGGAGCACCTCCGACAAGGCCCGCTGCTTCCAACTTCTTGATCTCTTCGCAATAAATTCTTGGCGCCCACCGCTCGCTTCCTCGACTTTTTCGCTTGACGGGCCGCGATGAGGACAGACAGCTAAGTGGTGCTCAATTACTTTCCGGGAACACCGGGATGTCGACGGTTGCCATGCAAACACATCGACATTCGCCCGCAGAAAGCAACGAGCGCGCCTTCCTATTTAGGGTCGAGAGTGGCACCGATGGTGAAGGTACCACCAGTGCCGCCCTCCTTGGCGGCACCTTCTTGGTCTTCGTGGAGCTGCCATCGTCTTCTTGCACTTGCCGGTGGAGCTCGATGGAAAGGCCTCGACGGTAGCGCAGCACCAAGAGGTGCGCTTGCCGGAGTGGGCATCGAGCTCTTGCCGGACTTGGTCTTCTTCTTTCTCCCCGGAGCTTCAGCGCAAGTGATTTGCTATCCGTCGCAGCTGCTGCCTCCCGTAGAATCTTGTCGGCGCAGATAAGAGCATCTTTCTTGTCGCCATGAACAGAAATGACACTTATCGGCCTGGCATCTTGAGCAAGTTGTATGCATAATGAGAGGCTGCCATGAACTTGGCGAAGTGCCGGACGCCAAGTATCCCATTATAAGGCAATGGAAAATCAGCAACGCCGAACGTGACCTCTCGCCTGAAGTTTAGCTCGCTGCCAAATGTTACCGCAACGTGATCTTCCCTTCGCTTGCTCCTTCCCGGATTGATTCCTTGAACGTGCCGCCTCTTCGAGCTCGCCGTCGTGGATTTGAAGCTTCGGAGCACCGCGGAGGAGATCAGGTTTAAGCCGCCCCGCCATCAACTAGCATCTTGGTGACCTTGAGGTTGCGGATAGTTGGTGAGACCAACATCGGCAAGCACCGACCGCAGTTATGCGATCGTGGTGGTCCTCAATATCAAAGATGATAGGCGGCTGGACCACTTCGAGGCTTGCATGACTCTACGGATGGTTCCGCTGCATTAACTTCCCGCATCCATTGCTTGAGTTGGCGGTGTGAAGTATGCAGAGAAGCACCGCCGCCAACGCAGAGGACCTCTCTGCTTTCTCAAACTCCTGCTCATCGGTCTCATCATCTTCCATATCTTCATCGTCGCCGCCGTTTTCATCCTTGTCGCGCCGCTGGAGGTCTGTCTCCTTGCCGCTGCTTGGCCTTGCCAAGGCGCCCTCCCCGCCGGTCGCTTGCTAACTCCCCAGACCTTCCCTGGCCTTTTCCTTGTCGCGCCGCCAGACTCAGCCTTCGCTGTTCAACAAGCTGCTCGACCTTCTTGCAGCTCGAGGTCATGGCCCTTGGTATGGTGGATCTTGCAAGATCGCTTGTTGAGTTGTCCCGCTTGTCGGCGCCGCCACAGCTTGGCGGTCGGTGTCAGCGGCAACCTCCTTGCCGGAGCCACCAACCTTGGCTTTCTTGGCGGCACCACCGCTGCCGGACTGCTCGACAACTAGCACTTCTTTGCCCTTCTTCTTTCGTTGTTCCGCCACCGCTCTTTTTCGCCGGGCGGTCTCCTCACTATCGATCCTGCTTCGATTCTCTCCCGAGTCTCTTCCTTCCTCAAAGACGCGCACACTTGTCGGCCAAGGCATACAGCTCATCGACGCCCTTGACTTTGCACATCGCCATCTCCTCCTCATCCCGCGGTTCCGCACGCTCGATGAAACGCGCCGATCACCGCGCAGTGGTGGACATCCGATGTTGTAGTGCACACGGCTGAATCTCTCGATGAACTTGCGCAGGACTCTCCTTCCTTCCGGCGAAAGCAGATGAAGGTCGCTTCTTGGCCATGAGGCTTGTGGCCGCCCGTGAAGGCGCCGACAAACCGATGGCATAGATCTGCCCAAGAGGATATGGATCCGTCCGCAAGTGCATGAGCCAAGATCCGACATTGGGCTTGAGTACCAGCGGGAAGTAGTTGGCGAGATCTTGTCGCCTCGCCCCCGCAGCCTGCACCGCGATGGTGTAGATGCCGAGGAACTCCGACGGATGCGCCCCGCCATCATATTTCTCCGCACGCCTCGCTTGAAATTTTTCTTGTCGGGCCATCGACTTGCCGCAGCTCACGAGTGAACGCAGGGCAACCTACCGCAGACGGCAAGTCGCCGTTCTTCGGGCGCATGCATATCGACAGAGGGCCCAGCGCTGGTCGGATTGACGCGCGCTTTCTTCGGGCGCCGGCGCGAAGTTCGAAGCGCCTTCTTGTTGCCGTTTGAAGAACTTGGCGCTGATCACGGCGAGCTCGTGGATCCGGCGACGCGTGGAGTCGCTGCCGAGGTGGATCCGCCGAGTTGGTGATCTTGGCCTTCGATGGAGAGTGCATGGTGGTTGCACCCCATAGGTTTCGCCGCCACCGCTCGCGTTTTGTCGCCTCGCCGCGCAAGGATGTGCTTGGTTGCCGCGAGTACGCCGCTGGCAAAGCCGGCGAGACTCGATGGTGGCCTCCATTCGCCGACCTTGTCGGCCGTTGGAGGGTAATCTAGAGCAGCTTGAGCTCTCGCCAAAGCTTCGCTGAGTGGTGGGTGGCAATGGCGAACGGTGCGAGGAGCGGATATGCTCGACTTCTAAATATGTTAGAAGGAGCAGCATCCCGCCCAGCGATCGTATTTCGCTCGCACCAAGATGTTGGCGCGCACGCTGGTCTTGAGGGCCCCCGATCCTCCAGCTCGATCTTGATCCAACGAGCGATGGCGCTATGAATACCATGACGCTGTCGGTCCCGCGGCCCCGAGATGGGCGCTGCACGTACGGACGCCGAGGTTTGCGCCGCCTTGTCCTTGACTTAGCAGCGACACGGACTTCCTCGCCGACGCTCGCTTTTTCCGCCGCGCCTTCCCCACCACTCGCCGGCTCCGTGGTGGTGGGTTTGACGCGACGGTTTCGCTGCCGCCAAGCCTTCTTCTTCGGTGGCATGTTGATGAAGATGATGAAGATGTTGCTCGTGAACGCCGGATCAGGTTCACACAGCCTCGACGCCTCTACCGGGCGCGCCAAAGATGTCGGGAAGTTGATCGTGACCCATTTAACACCTATGGGACCGGCGGACCGAGTCCCTTTTGGTTCGGTGGGGGCGGAGATTGCACGAAGAGCAGATCGAGGCGATGCACACGAGCAGTTTACCCAGCTTCGAGCTCTCCGGAGAGATAATACTCCTACCGCTGCTTGTCCGATTATCTTGTGTTCTTGCTAGGGAGCAATGAGAGCTACAAAACCTAGCTTGAGTGTCTCTAGTCTCGAATGAGTCGAACCAGCCGAACCCCTTCTACGCTATGCATGGGCCTCCTTTTATAGGCTCAAGGGGTCACCACAGTGGCAACGTAAACAAGGGCAAATGGGAAAATGAGTTGCGGTTGGTACAGCTACTTTGTACAGTTGTATTCTACCTAACTCGACGGCAAGGGACAAAAGCAATAAATGCCCGCCCATGTCGCCTAAACAAGGCAGTAAAGGGACCGCTGGGGCGCCACCGCTGCCACGATGGCACTCTGTCCGCCGCCATCGCTGCTCTCCGCTGGCTGCACAGCCTCTTGACACGCATGCCCGAGATGGTCCCATGGCGACATCGCTGGTGGATGAGCTGGAGCGAGATGAAGAGAGGTTGCTCGCCGCGGCAAGCGCCTTTGCCGCTGCTGAATCCTTGTCGCGCCCGAAGCTTGTCGCCACCAGCCTTCCGGCAAGCTCCTCTTGCCGGGTCTTGTCTTCACGTGCCTTGAGTGGCCTTCCCGCAAGCTCCTCTTGCCGGGCCTTGTCTTCTTGGCTTAAATACTTTGTTCTTGAATGGCTCCAAAGGAACCACGGAGGACCTTGGCGGTCACTAGGCAGCCCCGCCGCTAGGTGTCATGAATCGCTCAGGCACGAAGTTCGGGATACTAGGGTACCCCTACTCTAGTACAAGACAATCAATAATAAATCATGCCCCAACTTCATAGCATAATGAGAGACTATACGTGCATGCTTCGGGAATCACAAACCTTAACACCAATATTCCTACTAACCACAACTGTTTACTAGTACCTCCCACATATTCCATCTCTATATCGCAAAACTATTGCAAGGAATCAAACATATCATATTCAGTGATCCATAAGTTTTCTGTAGGATTTTATGACTAACCATGCTAATGACCAATTCCTGTTGACTCTCTAAATAGATATAAGTGAAGCGAGAGAGTAATCCTTTCTACAAAATACCATGCTCTAATAAGTATAAGTGAAAAAAGAGCATTGTTCAAACAACATTTTTCTATGTGAAGAGAAACAGGCAATCCAAACTTCAAATGATCTAAGTGAAGCGCATGAAGCATTCTATAAAGCCGTACTCAAAAGATATAAGTCAAGTGCAATGAGCATTCTACAAATCAACCATGGACTATCTCATACCAGCATGGTGCATAAAAGAAAAATGAAAAATAAACACAAAAGACACTCCAAGATTTGCACATATCACATGAACGAAATGAAGACGAAAACATATTGATACTTGTTGAAGAAAGATGGGATGCCTTCCGGGGGATCCCCAAGCTTAGACGCTTGAGTCTCCTTGAATATTTACTTGGGGTTCCTTGGGCATCCCCAAGCTTCATCTCTTGCCTCTCCTCCTTCTCCTCATATCAAGACCTCCTCAATCTTTGATCACTTCATCCACACAAAACACAACAGAAAGCTCGGTAAGATCCGTTAGTATAATAAAGAAAATCACTACTCTAAGTACTATTGCAAACCAATTCATATTTTATTTTTGCATTTTAGCTACTGTAATATAAATTTTCCATGGATTTTTCCACCGATATAATCGATAGTTTCATCGAAACAAGCAAAACAATGCATCAAAAATATAATCTGTCTTAAACAAGATAGTCTGTAGAAATCTGAACATCTACCATACTTCTGGTACTCCAACAATTCTGAAAAATTAGGACGAAATAAAAAGATTTGTATAGCAAGACTGTGCAAAACGTTTCAGAACCTTTTGACATTCCAGTAAAAAATGAAAATTCACGCGCTACAGCCAAAGTTTCTGTTTCTGCACCGCACATACCAACAAGCAATCTAATCATCCTAAAGGCAAATCTTGGCACATTATTTTTATAATACAATGGATTTGTACAAGGGGGTAATTATTTTTGTTGAAAAGTTTCTATAGTTCAAGATTCACAAAGTTTCCAAGGGCATGAACAAAGTTCAAGGCATGCTCCCACTTCCACGGTGCTCGTCCTTCTCACTTTCACTTTTATTTTTGTGAAGTTTTCAGTTCCCCTCTATATATTTTTTGTTTTTGAAATTTATAAAGCACTCAATAGAAATAAATGACTCTCTAGAACTTCCGGGTTGTCTCCCCGGCAGCGCTTTCTTTAAAGCCATTAAGCTAGGCATAAAGTGCTCAAGTAATGAATCCACCCGGATCCCAAGGTATATCAAAGCCAATTTTAGTTAACAATGATTTGACATTTAGTAGTGAGCACAAAGCAACATATATCATGCAATGACAAAGTCTAACTCTCTTCCTATGCATCAGCATGGTATACAAGAACAATTCATGCACATCAAGTAAAGGCCAATACATAGCATAGGCAATTTCTTGCAATTCTTTCGTGTTGGAAACATAGAGAGGCGGAGATGTAGTTCCTCTCTCATAATAATTGCAAGTAAGAGCAGCAAGCACATGCATATTACATTCATCAAAATCGTCATGAACAATGGTAAAAGGCAACCCATCAATGTAATCTTTAATAAGTGCAAATTTCTCTGATATAGTGTAGTTTGGAGAATTCAAAAAGATAATAGGACTATCATGTGTGGGTGCAATAGCAACAATTTCATTCTTAACATAAGGAACTATAGCAAGTTCATCTCCATAAATATAATTCATATTGTCATCTTGGCCACAAGCATAGCAAGCATCAAGTTCATCAAAAAGGGATATTTCAAAAGAATCAACGGGATCATAGCTATTATCATAGCATTCATCCTTCGGTAAGCATGAAGGGACATTAAATAATGTATGAGTTGGAGAGTTACTCTCATTAGAAGGTGGGCATGGGTAGCTAATCCACTCTTCCTCCTTTTGTTCTTTGCTCTCCTCATCATATTTTTCATCCAATGAGCTCACAGTTTCATCAATTTCTTCTTCCATAGACTCCTGCAAAATATTAGTCTCTTCTCGGACAATGGAGATATTCTCAATAAATACATCGATATCGTAATTGCATTTATAATTATCATGGAAGGATGGCAAAATTTTCAGGTCTATAAACATCATCATCAAAAGCTTCATACTTTAAAAAACAAAGATTCAATTTCATAAGCACCCTTTAAAGCAACAAATTCTTCTATTCGTTCCACATCATAATAATCATATCTACCATTGGCATAAGAAGCCAAGGTTTCATTATCATTAAATTTGCATGAAAAGTGAAGGTGTGGAGCATTCATCCTAGAGCAACAAGTAAAATCATATCTCAAGCATAGCTCCCAAGCATACCAATGCAACATATGAATTTGATCCCATAACAATTTCCCTTTATGAGTCAAGCGATAATCCATGAAGTATTCACGTTGATCCAACGTTACTCCCATTATATAGTTGAATGGGGTTTTCTCAGGATTATGAAAGTAGTGCATAATATCTTTCACATAACGAGCATTGAGGGTTTTAGGAGGTCCCCCATCTCCATGAGTAGCAAGTACAACTATTTTTTTGGTTTCGTGTTCCATATCCATAACTATAGATAGAGAACAACTTATAATAGGAAATAATAACTACTTAGTGATAAAGCAAACAAGCACACACAAGAATATTCACCCCACGCTATTGCTCCCCGGCAACGGCGCCAGAAAAGGTCTTGATAACTCACAAGTATAGGGAATCGTTTGTAGCCTTCTTTGATAAATAAGAGTGTCGAACCCAACTAGGAGCTAAAGGTAGAACAAATATTCCCTCAAATTCAGTCGACCACCGATACAACTCTACGGACACTTAATGTTTGCTTTACCGGAAACAAGTGTGAAACTATTTTGCAAGGATAGAACTACGAGTACTTTGCGAGAATAAAACTATGAATAAATTGCACGGTAATAAAAGTGGATAGCTTTTGTCAATAAGAAAGTCATTTTTCCCTAGGAAATCGGTAACAAGTACCGGTAATCATTCTTGCAATTCTATATGAGGGAGAGACATGAGCTAACATACTTTCTCTACTTGGATCATATGCATTGGAACTCTAGCAAGCATCCGCAACTATCAAAGATCATTAAGGTCGTGAAACCCAACCACAACATTAAGTATCAAGTCCTCTTTATCCCATACGCAACAACCCACCTACTCGGGTTTAAGCTTCTGTTACTCCCACAACCCACCATAAGCGAATCATGAACGTATTGCAACACCCTACAACAGGAACCCCTCACGTTTGCGCGAGACGGAGGGCACCATAGGACAGCACCATAAATAAAATATACAATCATACCAACCAAGATCACGATTAACCCACAGGACAAAAAGGATCTACTCAAACATCATAGGATAACCATAAATCATTGAGAAATAATATATGGGTTGAGCACCATATTCAAGTAGATATTATAGCAGGGAGAAGGGAGGTTACATTGCTGCATAAAGGGGGAGAAAGTTGGTGTTGATGGTAGCAAAATTGTTGATGTAGATCGCCGTCACGATCCTAGCCCCGGTGGCACTCCGGCGCCACCGGGAGAGAGGGGGGAGAGCCCCCTCCTCCTTGTTCTTCCTTGGCCTTCCCCCTAGATGGGAGGAGAGTTCCCCCTCTGGTCCATGGCCTCCATGGTGGCGGAGGGGCGGGAGCCCCTCCAAGATTGGATCTCCCCCTCTGTTCTCTTCTGTTTCATGCTCCCCAGCTCTGGCCGAAAACTGTTTCTTATATTCCGGGAGATCTGTAACTCAGATTGCGCTGAGATCTTAACATGATTTTTTTCCGGATATAAGCTTCCTTGCGCCCGAAGTAGAGCTCCAACCGACATACGAGGTGAGAACAACCCACTACCACGCACCTAGCTCCTAGGGCGCGCCTAGTGCCTTGTGGGCTGTGTGGGCCTGCGTTTCAGTTGATTCCAAGTCCCAAAAATCACATATATTACAAAATAATTCTTCGTAAAATTTTATTGCATTTGTACTTCGTTTGATATGGATTTTATACGATACAAAAAACATGCAAAAAACAGGAACTGGCACTGGGCACTGGATCAATAGATTAGTCCAATAAATCATATAAAAATGTTTCCAAAAGTATGTGAAAGTTGTATAATATTGGCAGGAAACAATCAAAAATTATAGATACGACGGAGACGTATCACCGAGGTGTATGCCTTTTATCACGTGGTTTGTGTAAAGACAAACCCTTCATGTAACACGGGGTAATCGCCATCGATTTTTAGTTTCATACTTGCATCGGATATCCGACCAGTTCTCGCTTATTATGACAATTAGTTTTCGGCTTACTCCACTGGGGTACTTAACCAGGCTAGACAGAAGTACAATCGCAGTGGTTCTCCGTTTACCTCCTTAGCCTTACGAGCGAAATGTAAGAAGGTAAGCACATGAGCCGGGCAACCCAACTATTGACCGAAGACATAATTCAGAACCGATGCATATAATGTAATACCCAAGACGCCGAACATGTAAAGAAAGAATAGTGTCGGACATGAGGCATAGGGCGTGTATTATGGTCGATCTCTCGGTCTATTACCCGATTGCTGCCTTAAGGAAAAATTGTGACGAACTAGTTTATAGTGGCGTCGAAGAGTGGAAGAAAGGTGCAATATAAGAGACTGCAAGAGGACCGTAAAAAGTGGTCTTTGTTTCCAAAAAGCTCATGACGTCTATTCATACAATTGGAACTGCCAAAGCATCTCTTACCGGCATTTTATAATAATAAAAAAGAAAATTTTATAAATGAAAGGTTTACACAAGGCCTTGAAGCGTGAGTTGATATCCCTACTGTGCCCTGCTGCACGTCTGCGCCTTTGCTTCTGTTGGGGGGAGAACTCTGTAGAGGGGTTGCAAATCGGCCGACGGGCCCTTGACTAGGAGCCTTGAGAGGTCGCCAACCTGTTCTAGCTAAATGCCAGATCAGTCTGTGATGGTACCTGTTCGACATCCGGAGATGTGTATGACCATAGTTTGGTTGAGCCAAACACTTGGTTTTTAGGTGAATTTGGTCCCCACAACTGCCACGGTATTTTGAGTGCGAAATTGTGCTGACGAGGCACATAATATGCGAATTGGGTGGGCGTGTTGTGGGGGCGTATCCCTATTTATGTGGAGCGTAGGGATGTTCCTCAAACGGAGATAGAGCTCAGGCCCGTTTCCTTGCTTCTTGTGCCATGACGGCGGGCTTATAGTGGGGCCCCTCGATATTAGTTTGAATTTCGACTGCCAGGGCCGCTGTGTGTTCCTCAGTCTAGAGTGAGCGCTCCGTGTTGCCATTGACTGTGATGATGCCATTAGGTCCGGGCATTTTTAGCTTTAAGTATGCATAATGGGGGACGGCGTTGAAACGAGCGAACGCTGTCCGGCCCAAGAGTACGTGATAACTGCTGCGGAAAGGGACAATGTTGAAGATCAAGTACTCGCTGCGGAAGTTGTCAGGCGAACCGAATACTACTTCCAAAGTCAGGGTGCCTGAGAAGCGGGCTTCCACACTGAAGATTATTCCTTTGGAGGTAGTGTTACTGGGTTTGATTCTTGATGGGTCAATACCCATTTTCCTCACTGTATCTGCATAGATCAGATTGAGGCTGCTGCCTCCGTCCATAAGGACTCTGGTGAGGTGGTACCCATTGATAATGGGGGAAAGGACCAGGGTCACCGATCCTCCATGACGGATACTGGTCGGGTGGTCCCTATGGTCGAAGGTGATCGGACATGCCAACCATGGGTTGAATTTCGGGGTTACAGGCTCTACGACGTAGACATCCCGAAGTGCATGTTTCCGCTCCTTCTTGGGTATGTGGGTGGCGTAGATCATATTCACCGTTTTTACCTCGGGAGGGAAAAAATTTCCTGGCCCCCAATGTTTGGCCTACGAGGTTCTTCGTGGTCCTCACAGCGGGGGCTTTTGCGTGCGTCCTCGGCTGTGAGCCTGCCGACCTGTTTGATTACCCAATAGTTACGGTTGTTGTGGTTGGCGGGCTTGTCAGACGGGCCGTGGATCTGACAGGGTCTGTCCAGAATTGTGTCCAATTTGGTGGTTCCATCCACTACAAAAAAAGACACATCCGTGAAATTTTGGGCCAAACGAATTTTGTTTGTCATGCTTATGACACTTCTGTGACGATTATTGTGACAAAACCCGGTATCATCATAGATGTGGTGGGCTCCTACTTCTATGACAAAAAATCATGATAGAAAATGGGCTTTTCGTCTTGGGCGGGCCGGAGATGCACCTGCATGACATTCTTTCGGTCGTCCATGAAAGAAAAATCGTGGTAGAAGCGAGGGCGAGGAAAATTTTGTGGGAGTTCCCAGTTACGGTGGGTGGTCGGGGCTGAGCGATGCACGGAGGTTTGCGTGTTTCTCTCGTAGCGTGTGTGTGCGAGGCGTTGCGCTCTAACTGAACCTGATCTAGGCGTTGGGCTCTAACTGAACCCGAGAGATTGCACTAGCTACGTAACTGAACCTCGGTCGATCCCTTGCGCTAATCGAACCCGAGTGATCCTTCGCCATCGCCGCTAATCAAGCCGATCAAGTCGCCTCTTGATGAACAGTTCCCGGTGGGTGTTGGATGAACAGTTCCCGGTGGGGGTTGGATGAACAGGATCCCGTGGTAGTAGAGGTCGTTGCTGCTGGATGAACAAGAGCCCGATCGAGGAGGTGGGGGTGGATGTAGTTCAATTTTTTTGGCATCTGGCTGTAGATGTAGTTCTAATTTGAATTCCGGTCATTAAATGGCTAGAAAATCACTGAAATGTCTTTAAAAGGTCAAATGACCCCTAGAATTTTCCAAATGTTCACATTACAGTTGTAGTAGTGCACGTTAAACGTTGAAAAAAGTTGAAGGCCATAAGATGAAGCTATCTCCCGTTCGCCATCAAACATGCATTGTTCACTCTCGGAACCATGAGCCTTCTAGTGAGTTGCTCCAGTTTGTGAGGGGTGTGTGTCCAAAATTTCGTCAAACATGCCAATTTTTTTACCACATCATCTTGATGGCATGACATTACATCAAGCAAGGTTTCATGTGTTTCTGATTTTTTTTATTTTTTGGAATTTAAATGCCAAGTCACCCCATGCATACATATGCATGTGTCCATGTCGTGAGACAAATATGTTTGAAAATTCCTTCTAATTTATTGCACATGGAATTAACTCGCACACAAGTACACAAATATGATTTTTCAAACCGTTATTGTTAGGCGTTGCATGTAGATGTAGTTCAAATTTGAATTACGGTCATTAAATGGCTAGAAAATCACTTAAATGTTTTTAAAAGGTCAAATTACCCCTAGAATTTTCCAAAATTTCACATTACAATTGTAGTAGTGCACGTTAAATGTAGAAAAAAATTGTAGGCCGTAAGAGGAAGCTATCTCCCGTTCGTCATCAAACATGCATTGTTCCCTCTCGGACTACGAGCCTTCTAGTGAGTTGCTCTGGTTTGTGACGGGTGTGTGTCCAAACTTTCGTCGAACATGCCAATTTTTTACCACATCATCTTGGTGGCATGACATTACATCACCAAGGTTTCATGTGTTTCTGATTTTTTTTTAATTTTTGGAATTAAATGCCATGGCACTCCATGCTTAATTGTGTCATAGCCGTTAGACCAATATGTTTGAAAATTCCTTCCAATTTACTGCACATGGAATTAAATCGCACACAAGTACACAAGATATGACTTTTCAAAACATTATGGTTAGCTATTGCATGTAAATGTAGTTCAAATTTGAATTACAGTCATTAAATGGCTAGAAAATCACTTAAATGTCTTAAAAGGTCAAATGACCCCTTAAATTTTCCAAAATTTGACATGACAGTTGTATTAGTACTACAAATTTTCTCGTACATTTGAAAGACCATCCGTTGCCACTTTATTCCAAATTCGTCTTTCACAGCTAATAAAAAATATCTACAACATCACACACAATTGTTTTCTAGGAACCATTTGCGATGAAAATATCTGGGTCTATTTAAGTCTCCTCCTTAAGCTTTCGCCATACCGCTCGCTTCCAAAGGTCTGCAACCCCTGTAATCCACGTAATCCCGATCCCCATTCCCGCACCCCTTCTTGCAAAGATGACGCCATGTAAATGCTTCATGAAGGCCCGTATGATGGCCGCCCCCCCGAAAGCCGCCGCCAAGGCCGAGAGTGCCGCCAAGATCCGCATTGAGTGCGGCCGCTTCCGCTGAGAGGGCGTCTGTGGCAGCCGACAGGGTAGCTGCAGCAGCTGAGACGGCTACAGCGGCAGCTGCGACGGTGGCTGCAAACATCGAGAGCGCTTGAGCTGCCGCCCGTGCCGCCGATGTCGCCCTGGCCCGGGTCGAGGCCATCCAAGCCAAGATCGACGATGCACACGCCAAGATATTCCATGCCACCTTGGACTCCAGCATGCAACCCACGTCTGAAAAGGCGGCGGTGGCCATGGAGCACCTGCTTCATCATGAGGTCGCCGAGCGGGAGCTGGAGATGTAGGAGGCGGTGGAGATCAAGGAGCGCCAGGAGGAGGAGTTGCGCGTGGTCGAGGTCGAGGTAGAGAAGAGTCCGTCCTTCGAGGAATCGGCGGTATCCAACGCGAGCTCTGGCGGAGCCACTACTACGAGTACTAAAACCTTGAGGGTGACACCGAGGACGAGGACAAGGACAAGGACACGGTCGACTTCAGCAAGGGGGACGCGGAGTCCACCAACGGCGGCATGTCACCAGGACAAGTCATCGACGTCTCATCTCACACCGGCGATGCATAGGCCGGCGCAGCGGCGGATTTGTTAAAATTATGCGTACTTAGGCTTTGTTTTTAATGCTGGTCTTTTGTTAAAGCATGTTTAGGTCAACTGACTCTATTTAATTCCTAAAATTGCTCAACTTAGTAAGTGTGGTATGTCTTCTATACGCTCTTTTGTGTGCGCAAATTAGCAAGCGATGTTAAATTATGCAATGACGTACCCGGGGAACACCAAAATTTGAAAAATCAAACTCATCCCATGCGCGTAAAGCAGAAGAATCATTTGTGATGCACACAATCGTTCAAAGTGAATGGTCCAGCGGACCGCTACAAGAAAGTTTCCTCCACATTTAAAATTTTATGCATCGCCAAAATATCTACCCCCTCCCCCCTAACCACCGCTTCCTTCCTAAGCTATAGCCGCTTCCTCGCTCTCGCCATCTTGCATCCTACCGCAGGGGTCGCGTTTCCTTCAAAGACCTCTCTAGCGGTTCCTCCTCCGGTGATGACTCCTTGACCACCCGGGTATGCCTCTCTTCTCTTTCTCGGGCTATGACTTGGAATGAAGGATTTTTACCCGGTGGTCGATTTGAGTCATTTCTTCCTCTTGTAGCTCCCTAGGACCATCAGAGGCAACGAATGGAGCGGGTGGCTGAAGATCTATCTGCTCGTTGTCACCATCAATATCCATGCGTGAAGCTAGTTGCGTTTGAATGTGTGGACAGTGGGAGGAAGTTTCTCGCATGTGCAGAGAAGGTTAGTGTCGGTGTCAAAACTGGCGGATCTCGGGTAGGGGGTCCCGAACTGTGCGTCTAAGGCGGATGGTAACAGGAGGCGGGGGACACGATGTTTACCTGTGTTCAGGCCCTCTCGATGGAGGTAATACCCTACTTCCTGCTTGATTGATCTTGATGATATGAGTAGTACAAGAGTTGATCTACCACGAGATCATAGAGGCTAAACCCTAGAAGCTAGCCTATGGTATGATTGTTGTCGTTCCTACGGACTAAACCCCCCGGTTTATATAGACACTGGAGGAGGCTAGGGTTACACCGAGTCGGTTACAAAGGAGGAGATCTACATATCCGTATCGCCAAGCTTGCCTTCCACGCCAAGGAGAGTCCCATCCGGACACGAGACAAAGTCTTCAATCTTGTATCGTCATAGTCCAACAGTCCGGCCAAAGAATATAGTCCAGCTGTCCGGATACTTCTAATCCGTGGCTCCTCAAGAGTCCCTCAACCAGGCTTCAATGACGATGAGTCCGGCGTGATTGTCTTCGCATTGCAAGGCGGGTTCTTCTCCAAATTCTGAATACCTGCTTAAATAGTGCCCGCTTCTCATAAATGTTGCGCTTGGCTTCATACCAATAGTGGCCATCTTCCACGGTTTAACTAATGCGAGAGGCCGTATGTTTTACATTTACCACCGCAGCTATGTGAACAAACTGCTTATTTAAAGAGACGGGGATTCTCAGATCCAAATTACACCATCCTCCCTCGAAAGCATCCATCGGAGCGCACCTTAAAAAATCCATTCCAACATGGCCGCCAGCAGCAGCTTCTCATCTCGCCTCAGAGCCCTAAGCCCGAGATTGGAAGAAGTGTTCCATCTCGCATACCAATTAGTGGAGCTATCGACCCAAGGATTTCTCCTCCAGCAGATATGGTCCCTGCTCGAGCCGGGCTCGCCACCTACAATGGCGGGAGCAAGAGGAGAGCTTTCCCAACCCCTCCAAGGGGAGCGGGTATGCCTGCTCCTTATTTATTAAGGGACTTGGATTTCCGATCCATCCGCTCCTCCGAGGGCTCCTCGGAGTTTTACGGCCTCCAGCTTGCATAATCTCACCCCGCCTCCATATTGCACATCGCTGGTTATGTGGCCCTTTGCGAGCAAGCTTCGCCTCCAAGCTCACTTCGCTGTGGAAGAAGCTATTCTGCCTTGTGCCCTGCACTCAGAGGGGGTCAATATATCAAGTGGGCGGGCCGAATATATATGATCGCCGGACCGGATAGCTATCCGGTACCCTGAAGAAGATGTCCGAAGACTGGCCTTCAGAGTGGTTTTACATGGAAGACGTCCCCCTCCCGGATCCTATTCGGATTGGCCTTCCTGAGTTTGATAATGCCCCTTTGAAGAAGCGCCTAAGCTGGCGACCACGGAGCCCTCAGGACATTTCTTACCTGATGGGCCGGATAAAGGTGTTGGCTCAATCAGGACTGACCATAACCGAGGTTATGTCAATATGCATTATGCGGGGGGTGCAGCCACTTCAATATCGAGGCCACCCCATGTGGCACTTCAACAGGGAAGATGATGCCACCCGCTGCGGTCGTAAGGGGCCGGACTCAGTTGCTGCTCTAGCAAAAATTCTGTCCGGTTTGTACAAGGGAGAGGAAGAGGAGTTACTCCGCATCAAGCCACGGGATGGATTCTCCATATACAACCCTCCGAGCTGGGTAAGCTGCCACTTTTTATACCCATCCTTTCTGCATTTTCGCAATAAATATTTTATCTTGCCAGTTCATCGCAGGAGCTGCGTAAGGCTGTAAGGGAGATCAACAACCCACCTCCACAACCAGAGGATCCTGAAAGGTTCCTCGACCCCGGCCTTAAAGAGGATCCGGACATATTTGTGGAGCTGATTGACAGGATATTCTATCAATTGAGCTGCGATGAGGCCATGGTGGCTATTATAGCCGACTATCCTGGGCTACTCCCTGCCTCGCGGGTAAGTGAGACCAGAGTCTCAACCTTTGAGAAGTATCCCTTTTTCACACACTTCACCTACCGTATCTGTACGGTGTTTTATAGGGAAGGTCCTCGGGACACCATGCTGAGCCCGTGGCGAATAGCCAACGAGGGGCGCCGAAGCTGGGCAGGCTGAAAAGGAAGGCGGTTCGGATGGAGACGCCAGCACAGAGGTATTATACAAAGCCTCACTTTGTGATCCTCATATTTTAAAACGTAATGACACCCATGTTCCGATGAAGGAAAAGCGCTCGCCGGACTATATCCGGAGAGGTCGCCGATCACGCCTCTACTAGCCGGGCTTCGGGGCCGGACACAGAGGCGGAAGCTAACACAGGGCACCCGCCGGATGCTCCGCCGACAGAGGATGCGGATAAAATATACGCTACAAATTCCGAAGTGGAGAGCGCCATGAATCACAGGCATCGCCGGGCCGTACTCCGTGACACTTGTTTCTCCCAAGCGACTTTTGATGCCTTCAACTCAGGAGACGCGTACATCTGTGCTGCTCAAAATGTTCTAGCCAGAGCCACGGATCAGTATGTGAAGGATATACGGGTAAGAAAATTTGATGATTATATATATCAGTAGCCCCTAAGACTTGAAACAGTTGGCACAACTGATTTAAGCATCGTTATTTGTGCAGGTACTTACAGAGAAGAATACCCAACTGTCTCAAGAGCTAGAAGAATGCAAAGCCCAACTTAGCCGCAGTTGCCGCAGGAAAAGAGTCCAAGAAGACCCCCGCTGGTAACTATTGTTTCCATTGCAAAAAATGGCAGGTACTAGAGAGTATGCGGCATGCATGCAAATCTAACGATAGATGTTGCAGATGACTCCGGAGCAAATCCGGACGCCATGCCAGGGGATGCGCAGCATGCTGATCGACAGCTAAATGCTGGTGAGCGCGTGCTTACGCGCGTCATTCAGGAGAAAAATAATCTCCAAGACGCCAATACCCAGCTGAGTGTGGAACTAAAGGATGTTCGCGCCCAGCTGTCGGACTCCGTGAAGGAGAATAAGCGGCTTCGACGCGGCATTTTCAGTAAGTGCTTGAACGAACTTTAAAAAGAGTTCGGCGAAGAAGCCAACTAACATAGTTGTTTCTGCAGGTATGCTGACGGGTCATCCCGCGGAGGAGATGCCCGGGTCTGCGGGTGATCTTCTACCAGAGCTCTCACAACTGCATGAACAAGTTCGGCAGGTGATGCAAGGTATTGCCCAGGCCTTCCCTGCCCAAAGGCATTGGAGAGCTTGCGGAGAAGCTCAAGGGAGCACGGCGGCGCTTCCGATTATGGAAGATATCGGCCTGCCGTCAAGGTGCCAGGGAAGCCTGCGCCATGGTGAAGACACGGTATACCAAGGCTGACCCAAACCACATGGCCGAGGTCAGACCTGTGGGGCCCGATGGGAAAGAGATCCCCGTCAGTTTGGTGTATCACCAAGTAGAATTAGACGGAAAGTATTCCCAACAGGATTGTAGGCTAGACAGCCTGTTGGATGGTATAGAAGAAGAATTTAATCAGTCTAAGTGACTGTGTAATTTAAATCATTTGTCATGCGGACCTTTTCGCTTCGACCTCGGGACCCGATAGTCCGGAGTGTATCTGAATACCCGCTCAGTTATGTAAAAACCGGGGTATGCGTGGAGACCAAAGCGAGGGGTCATAAGTGCTTGAATGCATAAGTACCCAACTAGTTATGTTATATTACATGGATAGTAAGAAGCATCTTCCAGGGAGAATAGTTCCATTAAGGGTTCCTTTCCCTGGGTACGCATGCCCTAATGTGCATGTCCAAACTGCGAGAAGAGACGCACGCAAAAACATCTAGGGGCAAGTGGAAAAAATAGATAAAAGTCATCTTTTGTTCATCGACCGAATATTCCCTTAAGAACGCTAGCTTTCGGATTCACCCAGTCTGAGGTACACATCCGGCTGACCCGGCAGTAACAATCGCGGAGGTGCTCCCCTTATGCCCTAGCCGAATTAACGGGAATGTAGGCCATAAATACAAGAGCCAGGCAACCCAGCTTGGTCAAACTTAAGTCATATCGATGCATATAATGGCGAAAAAAGGTACATGTGGAAGAATAACACATGTGCGGGGCATGAAGCCTAGAAAAATAATTAAGCTTCTGTGTAAGAAGTCCCCTGGTATAATGAGCACGTTAGCGCGTCAAGATTGTGTAGACAAGACACAACTTAGCCTTTTAAGTCCGTGAGGAGAAAGAAGAAAAAGGAGAGAGCAGACAGATAACACATATGCAAAAAAATGGACAGGGGTAAGGAGACGAACATAGAGTCTGGCACTAGGCGTAGAATCTTCGGAGTCTGGCAGCGTTCCATGGGTTTGGCTCAAGTCGATTGTTCGATGCATCTCGTAAACGGTACGCTCCGCCGGTCAGAACTTGGTCAATAATGAAGGGACCTTCCCATTTGGGCTTGAGCTTGTTATTTTTCTTCTCCGGCAGGCGTAGAACTAACTCGCCGACGTTATAAGTTTTAGCCCATACTTCTCTGCTTTGGTATCTTCGAGCCTGTTGCTGATAGAATGCGGAACGAGCTTTTGCCACGTCATGCTCCTCCTCGAGGGCGTCGAAACTGTCCTGCCGATTGAGCTCGGCCTCTCTTTCTTCATACATGCGCACTCGAGGTGAGTCATGAATTATGTCGCAGGGCAGAAGTGCATCTGCGCCGTACACCATAAAGAACGGTGTGTATCTAGTAGTGCGATTCGGTGTGGTCCACAGCCCCCAGAGTACGGAGTCGAGCTCCTCTACCCAGTGTGTGTTAGATTCCTTTAAGGACCGCACTAACCTGGGTTTGATGCCGCTCATGATAAGACCATTTGCTCGCTCGACTTGACCGTTAGTTTGTGGGTGATAGACAGAAGCATAATCAAGCTTGATGCCCATGTTGATGCACCATAGTTTTACCTCGTCGGTAGTGAAGTTCGTGCCGTTGTCAGTGATGATGCTGTGGGGGACGCCATAACGGTGTACAACCCCGGATATGAAGACTATCATCGGTCCGGATTCGGCCGTCTTAACAGGTTTGGCTTCTATCCATTTGGTGAATTTATCCAACATGACCAGAAGTATTTTTTCTTATGGGTTCCCTTTAAGGGTCCAACCATGTCAAGCCCCTGCACCGCAAAAGGTCGTAATGGGGATTGTTTGTAGGGCGACAGGCGGCATATGGCTTTGGTTTGCAAAAAGCTGGCAACCGACGCAGCGTTGGACCAAGTCCTGTGCATCCGCCCGGGCCGTCGGCCAATAGAATCCTGTACGGAAGGCCTTACTTACGAGGGGCCGGGCTACGGCGTGGTGGCCGCCGAGTCCGGCATGGATTTCTTCCAGGCGCTTCCGCCCTTCCTCTTCGGAGATGCACCTTTGAAGGACTCCGGTGGTGCTCTTCTTATAAAGCTCTCCCTCGTGGACCTTGTAGGCTTTAGATCGCCGCACAATGCAGCGTGCCTCATTTTGGTCCTCGGGAAGTTCCTGCCTGGTTAGGTAGGCCAGGAATGGTTCAGTCCATGGGGTGATGACGGCCATTATTACGTGGGATGAAGGTGTTATTTTGGTGGCGGAGCCTCCGATTATGTCAGAGTGTTCGGTATCTGGCGTTCTAGCCGGGTCCGGACTATTGGTACCGGTGTCCCCTTCCCATACCACGGATGGCTTAAACAATCTTTCCAAGAAGATGTTGGGTGGGACCGTATCGTGCTTAGCGCCGATACGGGCGAGGATATCCGCCGCCTGATTGTTTTCTCGAGCCACATGGTGGAATTCGAGGCCCTCGAACCGAGCTGACATCTTGAGGACGGCGTTGCGATAAGCCGCCATTTTCGGATCTTTGGCGTTGAAGTCTCCATTTATTTGGGATATTGCGAGGTTCGGGTCCCCACGCACCTCCAGGCGCCGAATGCCCATGGAAACCGCCATCCGGAGACCATGTAATAGGGCCTCAGATTCGCTGCATTGTTGGAGTCTCGTGTACGATTTGGAGTACATATTGACACTATCTCCGTAGGGGACGCCAGACAACGCCAGCCCCTGCACCCGCCAAAGATTTTAGAGCTGTCGAAATGCACAATCCATTGAGTATGCGCCGCATTTTAGGGAGTTCGCTTCATCCATTCGGCGACAAAATCGCCAATACCGCGATTTAATGGCTCGCCGAGGTTTATATGTTATGTCGAATGGGAGGAGCTCAATGGCCCATTTGGCAATCCGCCCGTGGCGTCATGTTGTTTATTATATCATTCAGTGGCACTTCCGAGGCCATCGTAATTGAACACTCTTGAAAGTAGTGTCGTAGTTTTCGGATGCCATGAATACCGCATATGCTATCTTTTGATAATGCGGTACCGTGATTTGCATGGAGTGAGGACGGTGGATACATAATATACCGCTTTTGAAGGGGAATTTGTGTCCATCCGCTTTCGCTCGACGACGAAAGCACGCGTTTATAACTTGATGAGTTGCCGCTATATATAGCAGCATTGGTTCGCCGATGCTTGGCGCGCCAGATTGGGTTGGTGGCCGGATGGCCTTTATGTCGCCCATCCGGCCGTGGCGCGCCCGGCCCACTGAAGTGTTCAGCATACCAAGGAGGCGATAAAGCGGTAATGCCTTTTCTCCTAAGCGGGAGATAAAGCGGCTTAGGGCCACCACGAATCCAGTTAATTTCTGGATTTGCTTGAGGTCAGTTGGGATGGCCAACTGTGACAGGGCTCGGATTTTAGCTGGATTTGCTTCAATTCCTCTACTGGAGATGATAAAACCCAGGAGCTTTCCGGCGGGTACGCCGAAAACGCATTTTTCCAGGTTGAGCTTGATGTCGTATGTTCGGAGATTGTCGAACGTGAGCCTCAAGTCATTTATTAAAGAGTTGACGTGTCTGGTTTTAACAACCACATCGCTCACGATGCCTCCACTATTTTGCCGACCGCTTTTCCGCACATGCCCGAATCATGCGCTGATACGCTGCACGGTGTTTTTAAGCCCAAAAGGCATTGTGTTGAAATGTAGGGGCCGATGGCGTGATAAATGCCGTTGCGGCTTGGTCGGACTCCGCCATTTTAATTTGGTGGTAGCCGGAGTATGCGTCGAGGAAGCATAATGAGTCATGTCCTGAGGTAGCATCGATAATTTGATTGATGCGGGGGAGGGGGAAGGGATCCTTCGGGCAAGCCTTGTTGAGGTCCTTGAAATCGACGCATAGGCGCTAGGATTTGTCCTTCTTTGGTACCATCACCAGGTTTGCTAGCCAGTCCGGGTGTTTTATTTCTCTGATGAATCCAACCTCTAATAACTTGGCTAGTTCCTCTCCCATAGCTTGTCTCTTAGGTTCAGAGAAACGCCGAAGAGTCTGTTTGACCGGCTTGAACTTTTAGAATGTTAAGGCTATGCTCGCCAATCGTGGGATTCCTGGCATATCTGAGGGATGCCAGGCAAATATGTCCAAATTCTCGCGCAGGAACTCCCGTAGTGCGGCGTCCACAACGGGGTTTAAGTGTGCCCCGGTGGAGGCTGTTTTTGTGGGGTCCGTTGGGCGGACTTGGAATTTGAGTATCTCGTCCGCTGGTTTGAAAGAGGTGGACTTGGATCTCTTGTCGAGTATCACGTCATCCCTGTCCACGCTGGAGCGTAGCGCAGTTAGCTCCTCTTCCGTGAGGGCTTCGAATAATGCCTCGAGGGCCAGCGCGGCTGCTTTGTTTTCGACACGGAGCGCTATGTCCGGATCACTAGCTAGAGTGATGATTCCATTGGGCCCGGGCATTTTGAGCTTCGTGTACCCGTAATGGGGTATGGCTTGGAAGATCGTGAATGCCTCCCGCCCTAAAAGGGTGTGGTATCCGCTACTGAACGAGGGCACTTGGAATGTGATTTCTTCGGACCTATAATTCTCCGGCGTGCCGAATACCACATCTAGTGTGATTTCCCAACAAGAACGTGCTTCCCGATCGGGATGATTCCTCCAAGGTTGTGCCGCTTTGCTCAATGCGGTTCTTGTCTATTTCCATTTTTGAAGAGTTTTCATAAATGAGGTTTAATCTGCCGTTGTCCATGAGCACTTTAGTGAGCCGAAAGCCGCCCACAATTGGACTAAGGACCAATGCGGCTGGTGCTCGGGTTGTTCGAATTTAGGTTCATCCTTTGGTATTGAAGGTGATAGCCGTGTCGCTCCATGGATTTATTGCTGCCACCGGCAGATTTCGCAAGCTGCGGAGTGTTCGCTATGCCTATTATTTGAGGCGAATGTCTTGAAGACTGTTAATACTGTATTGTAATCCACGGGATGGTGCTCTGCGGTATTTTGAATGGCGAGATCCTTACCGCTCTTGGCCACCTTCCGGAGTACCCAACATGCTCTAAGGCTGTGTGTTGGTGTGGCATCCGTTGTACTGTGAATTTTGCAGGGTCCATTAAGCCATCCCTCCAATATGGTTCCACGCCCTGTAGTGGGCTTTTGCTTTTTGGTAATTGAATCGGGCGACTTACGAGGATGCACCCTTTTAATTCAGACTGGGTGTTTAGTCAGAGCCGGATTGTCCCAAAATTTTGTTTCGGTTTTCCAAGCACTTTCCATCGCACAGTACTTCCGTACTATGGCCGCCAAGTCAGCGAAGTGTGATATGTCATGGCGACTTATGGCGTTAAGGATTCCCTTGTCCGTGCAATTATTGCAGAAGAATGAGATTGCGTCTTCCTCGCGACAGTCCTTGACCTTGTTCATTACAAGGAGGAATCTGGCCCAATAGTGATGTACTGTTTCCCGGGGCTCTTGCCTAATGTGGGAAAGATCGTTTATATCTGGGTGGGTGGGTGGATTTGAGTCTGAACCCTGACCCGATCTGAGACCCAGGGGCGGGGGAGTTTCCGATCTTCGAAGTTCAGTCTCCAGGATGTCGCCTGATAGGTCTGGCCCGCTGCTTGATTCTAGGTTCAAGGTTTGGGCGATGTCCTTCCGTAAACGGGTATCCGGCTCGGAGAGCTCGGGAATCCGGACATAGTTTGTCCTCAAGATAGAGGAAGAATTGGCGGATTGTTCCTCCACCACCGCTATCTGATGGGTGACCGGCGAGAGTTAATCTCCCTTTGGTCGGGTTTAAGCCCAATCCGATCATAGTCCGTAGCGACTCCCAAAGCGGTGATGCGATCCAAGAGCTCGTTTAGGGAAGAGAGCTCCATTGGATCCATCTGTTCGGCAAGTTACGAGCCGACGTGGAGGCTGTTTTCAATGACCCGAGAAGTCATCGTCGGCGCAACAGCCGAACGGGCGGTCATGACAAAACTGCCTAGCCGGAGAGTTTGGCCGACAGCCAGGGCTCCCCCAGAGGTAACGTTGTCCTTGACAACGAGACGAGGCATCCTTCCTTAAGGTGGCGCACGGTGGAACTCTCAATGAAAGCACCAATGTCGGTGTCAAACCGCGGATCTCGGTAGGGGGTCCCGAATGTGCGCGCTAAGGCGGATGGTAACAGGAGGCGGGGACACGATGTTTACCTGTGCACGGGCCCTCTCGATGGAGGTAATACCCTACTTCCTGCTTGATTGATCTTGATGATATGAGTAGTACAAGAGTTGATCTACCACGAGATCGTAGAGGCTAAACCCTAGAAGCTAGCCTATGGTATGATTGTTGTCGGTCCTACGAACTAAACCCTCCGGTTTATATAGACATCAGAGGGGGCTAGGGTTACACCGAGTCGGTTACAAAGGAGGAGATCTACATATCCGTATCGCCAAGCTTGCCTTCCACGCCAAGGAGAGTCCCATCCGGACACGAGACGAAGTCTTCAATCTTGTATCTTCATAGTCCAACAATCCGACCAAAGGATATAGTTCGGCTGTTCGGATACCCCCTAATCGAGGACATCCTCAGTTAGACCCTCTTTCGTTGTTACAAATCATTTTTTAGATGTGATTCAAACACTGTCACGGTCCCAACCCATTCATACCACACCTTCAACCAAACACATCCTAAGACAGTGTCACAGTTTGTACCTAGTATCTAAAATTGTTGCCATCTCATCAGTGGTGCCATTAGAAAATTATTTGGCACCGCTTTAGCAGTTTGTGCAGTAAAATACTAAATCTTTATGGCACGAAGGAACAAGGCATCGGAGCAACTAGGTGCTCCGGAGTCCGGGTCCCTGATTTTTTTCCGCTGCATCGGCTCGCCAGTGCAGGGCACCGGTGCGAGATGTAGAAACAGTTGTCTTTACACCAGTTTTGGCATTCATAGTGGACGGCCTTAGTGCTATTAGTTCCATGTTACTAAATTTGTGCATGTACACACCTGTTAGTATCAATTTGCTGTCACCCAAACACTGTCGCTATGTGATACGTCCATTTTGCAACATGTTTTTAGATCGATATTTATTGCATTATGAGCTGTTATTATACATTATGTCACAATACTTATGCCTTTTCTCTCTTATTTTACAAGGTTTACACGAAGAGGGAGAATGCCGGCAGCTGGAATTATGGGCTGGAAAAGGAGCAAATATTAGAGACCTATTCTGCACAACTCCAAAAATCCTGAAACTTCACGGAGGCACGTTTTGGAATTAATAAAAAATACTGGCGAAGGAATCAACTGAAGGGGGCCACCCACCATCCACGAAGGTGGGGGGCGCGCCCCCTGGCAGGCCTCCGGTGCCCATCTTTGGCTATATGAAGTCTTTCGCCCTGGAAAAAATCGGAAGGAAGCTTTTGGGACGAAGCGCCGCCGTCTCGAGGCGGAACCTTGGCGGAACCAATCTAGGGCTCCGGTGGAGCTGTTCTGCCGGGGAAACATCCCTCCGGGAGGGGTAAATCATCACCATCGATCCTCTCATCGGGAGGGGATCAATCTCCATCAACATCTTCACCAGCACCATTCCATCTCAAACCCTAGTTCATCTCTTGTATCCGATCTTTGTCTCAAAGCCTCGGATTGGTACCTGTGGGTTGCTAGTAGTGTTGATTACTCCTTGTAGTTGATGCTAGTTGGTTTATTTGGTGGAAGATCATATGTTCAGATCCTTTATGCATATTAATACCCCTCTGATTATGAACATGAATATGATTTGTGAGTAGTTACGTTTGTTCCTGAGGACATGGAAGAAGTCTTGCTATAAGTAGTCATGTGAATTTGGTATTCGTTTGATATTTTGATGGGATGTATGTTGTCTTTCCTCTAGTGGTGTTATGTGAACGTCGACTACATGACACTTCACCATTATTTGGGCCTAGAGGAAGGCATTGGGAAGTAATAAGTAGATGATGGGTTGCTAGAGTGACAGAAGTTTAAACCCTAGTTTATGCGTTGCTTCGTAAGGGGCTGATTTGGATCCACATGTTTCATGCTATGGTTAGGTTTACCTTAGTACTTCTTTTGTAGTTGCGGATGCTTGCAAGAGGGGTTAATCATAAGTGGGATGCTTGTCCAAGGAAGGGCAGTACCCAAGCACCAGTCCACCCACATATCAAATTATCAAAGTAACGAACGTGAATCATATGAGCGTGATGAAAACTAGCTTGACGATAATTCCCATGTGTCCTCGGGAGCGTTTTCCTTTATATAAGAGTTTGTCCAGGCTTGTCCTTTGCTACAAAAAGGATTGGGCCACCTTGCTGCACCTTGTTTACTTTAGTTACTTGTTACCCGTTACAAATTACCTTATCACAAAACTATCTGTTACCGATAATTTCAGTGCTTGCAGAGAATACCTTACTGAAAACCGCTTGTCATTTCCTTCTGCTCCTCGTTGGGTTTGACACTCTTACTTATCAAAAGGACTACGATAGATCCCTTATACTTGTGGGTTATCACTATGCTGTTGCAGTTATATTTACCTTCCTCATAAAATGTTCAATTTGTTATTTATTGTACATGAGTAAGAACTTGTAGCATTGTTGTAGTTAATTATAGCTTCTGATGTTCCAGAATTTGGTTGTTGTCTCAGTAGCAATTAATTCATTTGCACATTGATCTTTTTGAGAAGATATGTCATAATTAATATGTTTCTTCAGTTTTTCAAAATAGGCATTGGTGATTTTCTATGTTGCTATAAACCCATTTCCCCTACAATTGTTACAGATCTAGTTTTAAATATTATAGGATGGACGGAAGTGTTCTTACTTGGAGTGGGTTGATCAAGAGTGGCCACAGTCTTTGAAGATGTGCCTAGCGAAGCTCTAGAGAATGTATGAGGAAGAGAACAGACGTAGGCTTAGAGAAAGTGTTTGCAACGCAGAAGAATATTTGAAGATGCGGGATAAAAAGAGGAAGGTGGAGAATGAGCTCAGATTTTTTAAATCAGACTTTGCTAAGATGGTGTTGGCGAAGGAGGAGGCACTTTCCCAGTTGGCCAGTGCAAAACAGGTTCTTACCAAACTAAAAGCAGAGGTGGATAAGACGATCTTGGATGATCTCGATTAGGGAAATGAATATATTGTTCTAATATTGTTCTTATGAAGATGAACTAGTTATATGGTGTACTGTGTTGTTTTCATGTTGCTATCGTACTGTGATGTTATAATATATTTATGTGCCTGATATGAAATTGGCAAACAACTGTTCGATATGAAATGTGAATTTGCATAATACTGGAATTATTAACTGTAAACTAATAAACCTGCTAAATGTGTCATGGAACTTTGCAAATGGTTCTAGCAGTAAAAGCGCTTGTGATGGATAGCCCTATGCCACACAGTTTTCTTCATCAAATCGTGTGTGATATAGTTGATAAAAGCAAACACTTAATGTAACACCCCGGACGTAACTTTCCATATTTGTAACTCCAACTCTTGCCATTTTGGGCATTGTGATATGATATTCCCTCCGTGGTTGGGTTTTTCTTCATTTTGCATTTTGTCCATGTCATGCATTTTTTTATCATGTCATCATGTGCATCGCATTTGCATACGTGTTCGTCTCATGATTCCGAGCATTTTTCCCGTTGTCCGTTTTGCAACCGCACTCCTATCTCCCCGGCGCCCTTTTACGCTTTTTCCGCAAAGCGGGTACTAAACCTTCTCGGAATGGACCGAGGTTTGTCTAGTGGCCTTGGTATACCACCCGTAGACCACCGGTCAAGTTTCGGGTCATTTGGAGCTCGTTTGGTACTCCAACGGTTAACCGCACTCTCGCAAAAGCCTCTTTTAAGTTGCAGCCCAACACCCCTTCAAAACAGCCCAATAACCCATCTAAGTCACTTCCATGCTCTCCGTCGCTCGATCACGATCGTGGGCGAAAACTACACCTCATTTGGACTCTCCTAGCTCCTCTATGCCTATTTAAGCAAACCCCATTCCAATCTCGGGTCTAACCCTAGCCTTCCCCTACCTCGCACCCGGACGACCGTCTGAATCGTCCGCACACGTCCGCCCCAGCCGCCGCTTCTCGCCAATCGGGACGCGACATGTGGCCCTCCGCCGCTGAAGGCCTTGCTGGGCCTGCTGAGGCCCACGGCCGCCCGCCTGGCCGCACTGGCCGACCCGGCGCCTCCGCCTCCGGCCGCCCGGCTTTTCCGCCGGCTGCCCGGCGCCGCCGCCGCCGCCGCCCGGGCCCGGCCCGCCCCCCGGCGCCCTCTCCTCCTCGCCTCAAGGGCTTCGGCGAGCCAGCGGCCAGAGCCATTGCCGTCGCCGATCGGGCCGGATCCCGATCCGATCCCGACCTAGCCGCCCGTTGACTTTCTCTCCTCCCTCTTTTCTTCAAGTTTTTTATCTCATTGATATTTCGTGGCATTTTCAACGTAGCGTAACTTTGCATCTGTAGATCAACTTTGCGCGTATAATATATCAAAATGTTCGTATCGAAGAGTAGATCATTTCATCTCATTGCGTCATTTTCATTTGAGCTCATCTTGATGCCCTAAATGCTGTTGGAAAAGGGCTATGTGATGTTAGTTTCTGTTTCTTAACAGAACTTGCACTTTTGTTATTTTTGCCATGATTGATGTGTGCACCCTATGAATTTGAGTCCTACATGTGTTTTGTAATATGCCATGCCATATTTCCAGGGGTGTATGCCATGTATTTTTGTGATCTATGTGGTGACTAGCACAAGCATGCAAAGTAGGTGTCCTGATGTTGCTGTTTTCAGCCCTGTTTAGCTGATATTTTGATGTCATGTTAACTTGATGCTACCGAGAGATCCATGCATATTTTGAGATACTTCAGTAAGGATGTTTTGTTAAAAATTTCTTCCTCTATCCATCCATGCCTTTGTTTGCAATTATGGAGTGCCATAGCTTGAGTCAATCGAGCTCTACTTTTGCTATCAAATGTTTCCTGGCAGATTGTTTACATGTTATTCAATTTTTCCTAGGTTGTTGTGGTTGATCCATGTATGCTATGTTATTGTTCTTGCCATGTATGTCTTCTATGCCATGTCTTCTTGATGTATGTATGCTTATTTTATCATATAAGGCTCTGTAGTGAGTGCATTGAGCTTGTAAACATGCCTACTTGTTATCAGTTTTTGACATGCCATGTTGCTGAATCTGTTAACGAAACTTTCGATATTGACATGGGTGTTACTATATTTTCTGATCCTTTTTGGCTTATGGTCAGCAAGGGACTTTTGTTCTATGCTTTGAGTAGATTCATGCCATGCCTTGTTTTGCTATTATAAGTTCCTGTAGCATGTAGTTTTGTTGCTCTGAACATTGCTACCTGATGCTGTTTTTGCCATGTCCAGCCTGATATTTTGTGCACTTTTGCCATGCTTGTTTGAACCTGTTATGATGTGATTTAGCCGTAGCTCAGTGCTCATCTTTTGTCAAGCATCTTGTGTAGAACACTGCCATATACTTTGTTGGTACGTTTGGGTGCAGTAGCTTAATTTATTGTTGCTTGCTAAGTGGCATCATGCTGTTAATGGCAGATTTGTGCCATTCTTGTTTTGCTTGTCATTTGCAAACCGTGCATCCGATTCCGGTGATCTTTATATCGATTTCAACCGAAATCATCTCATCTTTCCAGTGGCATACTTGGTTTGCCAAGTTGATGCCTGGTTCATCATTTTCCTTCCGAGCGCTTTATACGCATTGCATATCACATCTCGCATACCATGCCATATATTGCATCATGTTGATTGTGCATTGCACCGTGATTTATTGTGGTTCCTTTGTTTGTGTTGTTGCTTTGGTTAGAGCCGGGAGACGAGTACGTGAACGAGGAACCTGTTGAGAACGCTTACGAGGATCAAGCTTTCGACAACTCTGAGAACATTGCAGGCAAGATGACCATACCCTCGAAATCACTTCTATCTTTGCTATGCTAGATGCTCGCTCTTTTGCTATGCCTATGCTGCGATGCCTACCACTTGCTATATCATGCCACCCATATTGCCATGTCAGCCCCTAACCATCCGCTTTCCTAGCAAACCGCTGATTGGCTATGTTACCGCTTTGCTCAGCCCTCTTATAGCGTTGCTAGTTGCAGTGAAGCTGAAGTTTGTTCCTTGTTGAACATGGAGATGTTGTTCCTTATTGGAACATGTTTACTTGTTGGGGATATCACAATATATATCTGCTATAATTAATGCATCTATATACTTGGTAAAGGGTGGAAGGCTCGGCCTTATGCCTGGTGTTTTGTTCCACTCTTGCCACCCTAGTTTCCGCCATACGGTGTTATGTTCCTTGATTTCGCGTTCCTACACGGTTGGGTGATTTATGGGACCCCTTGACAGTTCGCTTTGAATAAGACTCGCCCAAAGAAGGCCCAACATTGGTTTTACCATTTGCCACCTAAGCCTTTTCCCCCGGGTTTTCGCGAGCCCGAGGGTCATCTTTATTTTAACCCCCCCCCGGACCAGTGCTCCTTCGAGTGCTGGCCCAAACTAAAGCCCTGTGCAGCGCCCCCTCAAGGCAACTTGAGGTCTAGTTTTAGTTGTATGGACTGCTCATCCGGATGTGCCCTGAGAACGAGATATGTGCAGCTCCTATCGGGATTTGTCGGCACAATCGGGCGGCTTTGCTGGTCTTGTTTTATTGCTGTCGAAATGTCTTGTAGTCCGGGATTCCGAGATTGATCGGGTCTTCCCGGTAGAAGGAATATCCTTCGCTGACCGTGAGGGCTTATAATGGGCTAAGTTGGGACACCCTGCAGGTATTATCTTTCAAAGCCGTGCCCATGTTATGAGGCAGATGGGAATTTGTTAATGTCGGTTGTAGAAAACCGAAGTTGACCTCAAATAAAATACACATCAATCAACGCGTGTGTAACCGTGATGGTCTCTTCTCGGCGGAGTCCGGAAGTGAACACGGTGTTGGAGTTATGTCGACGTAAGTAGTTCAGATCACTTCTTGACCGCTACTAGTTTCACGACCGTGCTTTGCTCCTCTTCTCGCTCTCTTTTGTAAATAGCCACCATATATGCTAGTCGCTTGCTGCAGCTCCACCTTACTACTCTGTCCTTCCTATTAGCTTAAATAGTCTTGATCTCTGGTGTGAGATTGCCGAGTCCCGTGACTCACAGATTCTACCAAAACAGTTGCAGTGCCGACGATGCGGTCAGGTGTGACGAACCGAGCTCAAGTGGGAGTTCGACGAGGAACGTGGTCGTTACTATGTGTCTTTTCCCGATGATCGAGAGTGGTGCCCAGTTGGGACGATCGGGATCTGTGTAGCATTTGGGGTATCTTCTTTTATTTTGGTTCCGTAGTCGGACCTTGAGTGTACTCAATGATGGATGTTTATTTATGTATTGTGTGAAGTGGCATTGTAAGCCAACTATGTATCTCTTTCCTTATGTATTACATGGGTTGTGTGAAGATTACCTCACTTGCGACATTGCTTTCAATGCGGTTATGCCTCTAAGTCGTGCCTCGACACGTGGGAGATATAGCCACATCGAGGCGCTATGTTGGTAATCGAGCCTTCCCGACTTAGGAGCCCCTACTTGATTGTTTGTGGCGTTGTTGAGTCTAGAATGGAAAATGTTTTGAGTCTTAGGATTATATATATCGAGAGTAGGATTCTTTTTACTCCCCAGTCCTTTAAATCGCCTGGTGAGGTATCCCGACGAGAGTTTTGACTCTTCTCTTCTCAAATTTCACTAAAAAAATTTAGGATCATGCGGGTATCTTGGAATCGTTCGATGGTTTTGTGACGAGAACATTGTTCTTGGTGCCTCCCGACATTTAGGGGTTGTGGCGGTGTCCGGGAGTTGAGCTCCGAGGTGTTGTCGCCACAATTTTATCGTTGCGATTCTCGAATACCGAGTTTTGCCGACATCGAAATCTCTTTTGTGCAGCTTGTTGGTGAGATAACCCGATAACCCGAAGATGGGCGAGCTCGAGTATTGCCATGACTTGTATAACGGTTGTTTTTTCAAGGTCGAGGTACACGATTTCGAGGATTTCTTGGTTATGTGTTGACGGATGGATACAAATGGATCTAGGTATTGTTAGTTTGGGTGAGATATTTTGTGTCCCTGTATCCCCAACACCAGATTGCATAACCGAAAGTTTCGGAGTTTATAGGTGGGAATTCTAGTAGCTTACGGGATATCTTTCCGACGGATGTATGATTTGAGATTGGGGTTCAACGTCTAGTGGTCCGCCCATTCACGGTCGATTCAAAGTGGTCGCGTAGACGCCTTAAAGAATCCTTGGCTATGCTGATTCGGGATGTCTTGTTTGTCATTCGTGACGTCCGCTATACGTCGTGTCCGTGTGGGCCCCACCACGAACACTTTGGGCGTAAATTCTATCATGTGTTTGTTCCGCTCATTTTAGAAGCCAATCTTTTGTTTTCGTTGTGATATTCGATTTGTTCCTAAGATGATGTTGTTTCCCTACTTTTTCGAGTGGCTTCTCACCTTAATGGACGGTGATGATTAGCTTTTGAATTCATTCGCTCATTCTTGTTCAATGTTTATTGTGAAGACTATATGTTGCAATTTCTATCCGTTGATTCTACTTATCTTTTGTCTATCAAAGGACTAACGGATGTCACCCTCTTCAGATGGCTCCGCCAACGCGTCGAATCCGGATCGCAATGATGGGGATCGGTCGAACCTCCACCTCCACCTCCGCCTCCAGAGGCCCGGCAAGCTATCATGGCAGCCACCAATGACAATGCTCGATGATTTTGCAGCTCTTGCAAGAACGCACTCAGGGCAAGGCAATCAAGGTCAAGGCAACAATCAGCCGCACTTTGCTACTCTCGATCGGTTCCTCGCTAATCAGCCAAGTCTTTCGGTTTACGTGTCGAGGCTCTGAGACGACGACGATTGGCTAGTGGACATCTGCAAGCATTTTGATTGTAGCAATGTCGACCGAGGACTTTGTCAAGTTTGCATCGTTTCAACTCAAGGATCAAGCTCTTTGAGTGGTACCAAGAATACAAAGATTCCAGAGGAGGTCGTGTCATTACAGGATGAGTTCCGCCGAGATTTCAGAGCTCACCACATTCAAAAGTGTTGTTGAGAGCAAGCGTGAGGAGTTCCGCAATCTCAAGCAAGGCAACATGTCGTCTATCAATACAATATCCAGTTCGTAAACTCGCTCGTTTTGCTAAGCAAGACGACACGATGAGAAGAGTATGATATATCAATTCAGAGGTGGTCCGAGAGAAGATCTGCAATTAGCTCTTGTGCTTTTGAGCCGAAAAGTATGATGAATTCTACAACATGGCATCAAGCAAGAAGCTGCCCAGCTCAAATGTGAGGCTTATAAGAAGAGAATCGGGGATGCAGTTCAGTCTTCTTCTTCCTCTCAAGTGGCAGCTAAGCAGCAGAAGTTCTACCTTCCTCCTCCTCCGTTCCGTCGGCCTTATCGCCAGAAGAACTCAGGTGGCGTGGATCTTCCCACCCACCCAACCCAAGCTATCGAGAACAAGCTTCTAATTCTCAAGCTCCAAGGTCAAGTGCTCCTTACCACCGTCCGCTCTCGAGGTGACTTGCAACAAATGTCACAGAAAGGTCACTATGCGAACAAATGCTTCAACCAGAGGCGCCTTCCGCCTCCTCCTCTGTGAAATCTTCCAGCAATGCGGTGGTCAAGCATAATCCCAAGTCTGCAAAGGTCAATATGATGAATGCAGCTCAAGCGGAGGATTCTTCGATGTGATCATGGGTAATCTCTCGTTAATGATATTCCCGCAAAAGTCTTATTTGATCTTTGGTGCATCGCATTCTTTCATCTCAAGACCTTTTGTGGCTATGCATGATTTGGTTACTCAAGCTTTGCCAAGACCTTTGTCTATAGTTTCTCCGGCTAAGGAGATGACTTCTCGAGTTTTGGTTCCGGATGTTTCTATCAAGATGGGCGATTATAGATTTCGGCTAAACCAATTGTCCTTGGTGACTCGGATATTGATCTTATTCTCGGAATGGATGGCTTTATCAGCACAAAGCTCAGCTTGATTGTGCTGCTGTGGAAATTCAATTGACTCACTCTTCCAATGATGTGATCATCTATGCCTTCGTGATGAAACCATTGGTTGTTTTCTCTCAATGAGAAGGGCGAATTGATGCTATCTCTCGATTCCAATCGCTTATGAGTACCAAGATGTCTTTCCGTAAGAGCTTCGGGTATGCCTCCTCATCGCCGCTTGAGTTCGTTATCGATCTTGAGCCCGCATCGAACCCGCTTGCAAGCGCCCATACAAGCTTGGACCTGATGAGCTGAAGGAATTGAAGAAGCAGCTCGATGAACAAGAGCGTCTGGTTTGATCGGACCGAGTTCATCTCCTTGGGGTTGTGGTGTTCTTTTGTACAGAAGAAGGATGGCACGGACCGACTTTGCGCCGATTACCGCCCATTGAATAAGAAGACAATCAAGAACAAGTATCCACTTCCCAACATCAATGAGCTTTTCGAGCAACTCAAAGGTGCTAAAGTGTTCTCCAAGCTTGACCTTCGTATGGGTTATCATCGATTCGCATTCGTGAACAAGATATTCCCAAGACAGCATTCGAACAAGTTTTGGTTCTTATGAATATCTTGTCATGTCTTTCGCCTTGTCAATGCTCCTCCAACATTCTCTCGGATGATGAATTTCATCTTCAACCCCTACACCAATGAATTCGCCTTGGTCTATCTTGATGATATTTTGGTCTTCTCCAAGAATAAGAAGGATCATGCCAAACATTTGCGATTGGTGCTAGACAAGCTCGAGAGCATCAATTCTATGCTAAGTTCTCCAAATGTGAATTTTGGCTTGATGAAGTGCTTTATCTTGGTCATATCATCTCCGCATAAGGGCATCGCTGTTAATCCCAGAAGATGTCCGCAATTGTGAATTGGGAACCTCCTCGGAATGTCAAGCAGCTCCATGAGTTTTCTTGGTCTTGCAAGCTATTGTCAAGATTCGTTGAGAACTTCTCCAAGATTGCAAAGCCTCTTTCCAACCTCCTTCGAAGCATGTGAAGTATGTCCGGTCTCCCGAGTGTGACGTTGCTTTCAATACTCTCAAAGAGAAACTCGTCACAGCTCTGCCTTGACTCCTCCCGATGAATCCAAGCCATTCAAGTTTTTCGTGATGCTTCTCTTCAAGGTCTCGGTGCTGTGTTAATGCAAGAGAAGAGAGTTGTGGCTTATACCTCTCGCCATTGAAGCTCAACGAAAAGAACTACCCCACTCACGATCTTGAGTTGGCGGCGTTGTCCATGCATTGATAACATGGAGACATCTCTTGTTGGGAAGGAAAGTGGACATTTTCACCGATCACAAGAGTCTCAAGTACATCTCCACTCAACCCAACCTCAACCTCAGTGACTCGATGGGTCAAATGATTCAAGAGTACAACCCAAGTATTGAATATACTCCGGCAAGGCCAATGTCATTGCAGATGCTTTGAGCAGTAAAGGCTTATCGCAAGCAGTCTAATCCTCAAGCCCTTCCAACCGGATCTTTGTGAAGCTTTCCAAGCTGAATCTTCAAGTTGTTCCTCAAGGCTTTCTTGCCAACCTCTTAGTCTCTCCTACTTTGGAAGATCAGATTCGTGAGGCTCAACTTCGGATGCCATGGTGAAAAGGTGAAACGTGGTATCGACAAGGGCATTTCCAAGTACAAGTGCTTCCACATTGATGACAAAGATACTCTTTTCTTCGAGGACCGGATTGTGGTTCCTAAGGGTGATCTGAGAAAAGTCATCATGAACGAGGCTCACAATTCGCTTCTATCCATTCATCCTGGAAGTACGAAGATGTACCAGGACCTCAAGCAGTCATATTGGTGGACTCGAATGAAGCGAGAAATTGCTCAATTCGTGAACGAATGTGATGTCTGCAGAAGAGTGAAAGAAGAACACCAACGACCAGCTGGTCTCCTCCAACCTCTTGCTATTCCAGAATGGAAGTTTGATCATAATGAAATGGACTTCGTGACTGGATTTCCAAAGTCCAAGCGTGGAAATGATGCTATCTTCGTTGTCATTGACAAGCTTACTAAAGTGGCTCATTTTCTTCCTATCAAAGAATCTATCACAGCAGCTCGGTTGGCGAGCTATACACCTCGTGATTGTCTCCTTGCACGGCATTCCACAAGTGATCTCTTGCACCGTGGCAGCATCTTTACCTCCAAGTTTTGGGATTCTTTTCAAAAGGCCATGGGCACCAACATTCGTTTCAAAGACAGCTTTCCATCCTCAAACAAGTGGCCAAGTTGAGCGAGTAAATCAAATCCTCAAGATATGCTCGTGGCTTGTGTCATTTCCTTCGGTATGAAGTGGGAAGATTGTCTTCCATATGCCGAAGTTCTCGTACAACAACAGTTTCAAGCGAGTTCGGCAAGGCCCCATTCGAAATTCTCTATGGCGAAAGTGCCGTACTTCTCTCAATTGGTCTCGAGACATGTGAACGCCAACTTCTTGGCAATGACTTGATCACGTAGCGTAAGAAATGTGCAAAGTCATTCGTGAGAATCTCAAAGCCGCATAATCGCGCGGAAGAGCTATTATGATGATAAGCACCGTGATGTGGCTTTTGAAATCGGAGACCATGTCTACCTCCGCGTCTCTCAATGAAAGGCACTCGCCGCCCGGTATCAAAGGAAGCTTTCCCCAAGATACGTGGGTCCTTTCAAGATCATTGGCAAAAGAGGCGATCTCGCCTATCAACTTGAGCTTCCATCCAACTTTGCAAACGTGCACGATGTGTTCCACGTGTCACAGCTTCGCAAGTGCTTCAAGACTCTGAACGCACTATCAACTTCAAGAGATTGACCTTCAAGAAGATCTCTCTTATCATGAGCACCCGCTGCTATTCTTGAGGAAACCGAGCGCAAGACTCGCAACAAGTCAATCAAATTCCTCAAAGTGAAGTGGTCACACCATTCCACCGAGAAGCCACCGGGAGCGCGAGGATCACCTCCGTTCGAATATCCGGAGTTCTTTCAGTCCTAGATCTCGGACGAGATCCTCTTGTAGTGGTGGAGTGTTGTAACACCCGGACGTAACTTTCCATATTTGTAACTCCAACTCTTGCCATTTTCGCATTGTGATATGATATTCCTCCGTGGTTGGGTTTTCTTCATTTTGCATTTTGTCCATGTCATGCATTTTTTATCATGTCATCATGTGCATCGCATTTGCATACGTGTTCGCCTCATGATTCCGAGCATTTTTCCCGTTGTCCGTTTTGCAATCCGCACTCCTATCTCCCCGGCGGCCCTTTTACGCTTTTTCCGTGTGCGGGTACTAAACCTTCTCGGAATGGACAGAGGTTTGTCTAGTGGCCTTGGTATACCACCGTAGACCACCGGTCAAGTTTCGGTCATTTGAGCTCGTTTGGTACTCCAACGGTTAACCGTGACTCGCAAAAGCCTCTTTTAAGTTGCAGCCCAACACCCCTTCAAAACAGCCCAATAACCCATCTAAGTCACTTCCATGCTCTCCGTCGCTCGATCACGATCGTGGGGAAAACTACACCTCATTTGGACTCTCCTAGCTCCTCTATGCCTATTTAACCAAACCCCATTCCAATCTCGGGTCTAACCCTAGCCTTCCCCCTACCTCGCTACCGGACGATCGTCTGAATCGTCTCGGACACGTCCGCCCCACCCCGCCGCCGCCTCGCCAATCGGACGCGACACGTGGCCTCCCGCCACACACACATGGGTCCATGAGGCCCACGATCGCCTGCCCGGGCCTGGTCACACTGGCCGACCCGGCGCCTCCGCCCTCCGGCCCCGCCGGCCCGGCTGGCCGCCCATGCCGCCGCGCGGCCGCCGCTGGCCCGCCCTGGCCGCCGCCGCCGGCTGCCCCCTGCCCGCCGCCGCCCTCCTCCTCGCCGGGCGGGCTCCAGAGCTCAGCCAGCAGCCCGCCGCCCGCCGTCGCCGATCGGGCCGGATCCCGATCCGATCCCGACCTAGCCGCCCGTTGACTTTCTCTCCTCCCTCTTTTCTTCTAAGTTTTTTATCTCATTGATATTTCCTGGCATTTTCAACGTAGCGTAACTTTGCATTTGTAGATCCATTTTGCGCGTATAATATATCAAAATGTTTGTCTTGAAGAGTAGATCATTTCATCTCATTGCATCATTTTCATTTGAGCTCATCTTGAGGCCCTAAATGCTGTTGGAAGAGGGCTATGTGATGTTAGTTTCTGTTTCTTAACAGAACTTCCACTTTTGTTATTTTTGCCATGATTGATGTCTGCACCCTATGAATTTGAGTCCTACATGTGTTTTGTAATATGCCATGCCATCTTTACAGGGGTGTATGGCATGTATTTTTGTGATCTATGTGGTGACTAGCACAAGCATGCAAAGTAGGTGTCCTGATGTTGCTGTTTTCAGCCCTGTTTAGCTGATATTTTGATGCCATGTTAACTTGATGCTACCGAGAGATCCATGCATATTTTGAGATACTTCAGTAATGATGTTTTGTTAAACATGTCTTGCTCTATCCATCCATGCCTTTGTTTGCAATTATGGAGTGCCATAGCTTGAGTCAATCGAGCTCTACTTTTGCTATCAAATGTTTCCTGGCAGATTGTTTACATGTTATTCAATTTTGCCTAGGTTGTTGTGGTTGATCCATGTATGCTATGTTATTGTTCTTGCCATGTATGTCTTCTATGCCATGTCTTCTTGATGTATGTATGCTTATTTTATCATATAAGGCTCTGTAGTGAGTGCATTGAGCTTGTAAACATGCCTACTTGTTATCAGTTTTTGACATGCCATGTTGCTGAATCTGTTAACGAAACTTTCGATATTGACATGGGTGTTACTATATTTTCTGATCCTTTTTGGCTTATGGTCAGTAAGGTACTTTTGTTCTATGCTTTGAGTAGATTCATGCCATGCCTTGTTTTGCTATTATAAGTTCCTGTAGCATGTAGTTTTGTTGCTCTGAACATTGCTACCTGATGCTGTTTTTGCCATGTCCAGCCTGATATTTTGTTCACTTTTGCCATGCTTGTTTGAACCTGTTATGATGTGATTTAGCCGTAGCTCAGTGCTCATCTTTTGTCAAGCATCTTGTGTAGAACACTGCCATATACTTTGTTGGTACGTTTGGGTGCAGTAGCTTAATTTATTGTTGCTTGCTAAGTGGCATCATGCTGTTAATGGCAGATTTGTGCCATTCTTGTTTTGCTTGTCATTTGCAAACCGTGCATCGATTCCGGTGATCTTTATATCGATTTCAACCGAAATCATCTCATCTTTCCAGTGGCATACTTGGTTTGCCAAGTTGATGCCTGGTTCATCATTTTCCTTCCGGAGCGCACATACGCATTGCATATCACATCTCGCATACCATGCCATATATTGCATCATGTTGATTGTGCATTGCACCGTGATTTATTGTGGTTCCTTTGTTTGTGTTGTTGCTTTGGGTAGAGCCGGGAGACGAGTACGTGAACGAGGAACCTGTTGAGAACGCTTACGAGGATCAAGCTTTCGACAACTCTGAGAACATTGCAGGCAAGATGACCATACCCTCGAAATCACTTCTATCTTTGCTATGCTAGATGCTCGCTCTTTTGCTATGCCTATGCTGCGATGCCTACCACTTGCTATATCATGCCACCCATATTGCCATGTCAGCCCCTAACCATCCTTTCCTAGCAAACCGTTGATTGGCTATGTTACCGCTTTGCTCAGCCCTCTTATAGCGTTGCTAGTTGCGGTGAAGTGAAGTTTGTTCCTTGTTGAACATGGAGATGTTGTTCCTTATTGGAACATGTTTACTTGTTGGGGATATCACAATATATATCTGCTATAATTAATGCATCTATATACTTGGTAAAGGGTGGAAGGCTCGGCCTTATGCCCGGTGTTTTGTTCCACTCTTGCCACCCTAGTTTCCGCCATACCGTGTTATGTTCCTTGATTTCGCTCCTTACACGGTTGGGTGATTTATGGGACCCCTTGACAGTTCGCTTTGAATAAGACTCGCCCAAAGAAGGCCCAACATTGGTTTTACCATTTGCCACCTAAGCCTTTTCCCCGGTTTTCGCGAGCCCGAGGGTCATCTTTATTTTAACCCCGGACCAGTGCTCCTTCGAGTGCTGGCCTGAACTAAAGCCCTGCGGCGCGCCTCAAGGCAACTTGAGGTCTAGTTTTAGTTGTATGGACTGCTCATCCGGATGTGCCACGAGAACGAGATATGTGCAGCTCCTATCGGGATTTGTCGGCACAATCGGGCGGCTTTGCTGGTCTTGTTTTATTGCTGTCGAAATGTCTTGTAGTCCGGGATTCGAGATTGATCGGGTCTTCCCGGTAGAAGGAATATCCTTCGTTGACCGTGAGGGCTTATAATGGGCTGTTGGGACACCCTGCAGGTATTATCTTTCAAAGCCGTGCCCGCGGTTATGAGGCAGATGGGAATTTGTTAATGTCCGTTGTAGAAAACCCGAAGTTGACCTCAAATAAAATACACATCAACGCGTGTGTAACCGTGATGGTCTCTTCTCGGAGTCCGGAAGTGAACACGGTGTTGGAGTTATGTCCGACGTAAGTAGTTCAGGATCACTTCTTGATCGCTACTAGTTTCACGACGTGCTTTGCTCCTCTTCTCGCTCTCTTTTTGTAAATAGCCACCATATATGCTAGTCGCTGCTGCAGCTCCACCTTACTACTCTGTCCTTCCTATTAGCTTAAATAGTCTTGATCTCTGGTGTGAGATTGCTGAGTCCCGTGACTCACAGATTCTACCAAAACAGTTGCAGTGCCAACGATGCCAAGTCAGGTGACGCAACCGAGCTCAAGTGGGAGTTCGACGAGGAACGTGGTCGTTACTATGTGTCTTTTCCCGATGATCGAGTGGTGCCCAGTTGGGACGATCGGGATCCTGTAGCATTTGGGGTATCTTCTTTTATTTTGGTTCCGTAGTCGGACCTTGAGTGTACTCTGAATGATGGATGTTTATTTATGTACTGTGTGAAGTGGCGACTGTAAGCCAACTATGTATCTCTTTCCCTTATGTATTACATGGGTTGTGTGAAGATTACCTCACTTGCGACACTGCTTTCAATGCGGTTATGCCTCTAAGTCGTGCCTCGACACGTGGGAGATATAGCCGCATCGAGGGCGTTACACTTAACCAAGGCAAAGCATGTGTGATAATTACACCTTTCACACACGAGCCTACACATAAAACTGTGTGGGATGTACATACGAACGGAAACGTTTTCCCTGGATTGACTGTGTGGGATGTACATAAGAACGGAAATGCATTCCTTGGATTGACTGTGTGTGATATACATATGAACGGAAACGTTTTCCCTGGATTGACTGTGTGGGGTGTACATAAGAACGGAAATGTATTCCTTGGATTGACTGTGTGTGATATACATACGAACGGAAATATTTTTCTGGGATTCACCATGTGGGATGTACATACCTACGGAAATGATTGGGTTTCGATGCCTCACCCGATCGCACACGAGCTCATTTGGTGTCCCAGGAGGGCCTATCCCTGACAATTTTTGGGTCGTGTGGTAAGGACCCCCCTTATCTCCCACACTCACTTGGCGACGGTTCCAAATGCCGTCGCGGAAAGGGGTTAAAAACCGTTTGTATAGCACCGACGCGTACCAGTGCAATAACCAATAGCGGAACCTGGATGCTCATATTGGGTCCTACATATTCTACGAAGATCATTATCGGTCGAACCGTTATGAAATCATACGTTATTCCCTTTGTCATCGGTATGTTACTTGCCCGATATTCGATCGCCGGTATCTTCATACCTAGTTCAATCTCGTTACCGGCAAGTCTCTTTACTCGTTCCGTAATACATCATCCCGCAACTAACTCATTAGTCACTTTGCTTGCAAGGCTTCTTATGATGTGTATTACCGAGAGGGCCCAGAGATACCTCTCCGGTACTCGGGGTGACAAATTCGAATCTCGATCTATGCCAACCCAACAAACACCTTCGGAGATACCTGTAGAGCATCTTTATAATCACCCAGTTACGTTGTGACGTTTGATAGCACACAAGGTATTCCTCTGGTGTCCGGTAGTTGCATAATTTCATAGTCAAAGGAATATGTATTTGACATGAAGAAAACAATAGCAATAAAACTGAATGATCAATATGCTAATCTAACGGATGGGTCATGTCCATCACATCATTCTCATAATGATGTGATCCCGTTTATCAAATGACAACACATGTCTATGGTTAGGAAACTTAACCATCTTTGATTAACGAGCTAGTCTAGTAGAGGCTTACTAGGGACACGGTGTTTTGTCTATGTATCCACACATGTATCAAGTTTCCGGTTAATACAATTCTAGCATGAATAATAAACATTTATCATGATATAACGAAATATAAAATAACAACTTTATTATTGTCTCTAGGGCATATTTCCTTCAAGAAATGTGTAGCAAGTACATCCTTTGTCTTCTTGACGCCAAAATGTCCCATTAATCCTCCTCCGTGCGCCTCCTGCAACAACAAAAGATGAACGGAGCTAGCCGAAATGCATAGCTTATTAGCACGAAACACAAATCTATCGTTAATGACGAACTTGTTCCATGCTCTACCTTCTTTACAATTCTGCAATACATCTTTAAATTCAGCATCATGCACATATTGATCTTTGATGGTCTCCAAACCAAATATTTTAAAGTCAAGTTGTGAAAGCATAGTATAACGACGAGACAATGCACCAGCAATAAAATTTTCTTTACCCTTCTTGTGTTTAATGACATAAGGGAAAGTCTCAATGAATTCAACCCATTTAGCATGTCCATGGTTCATTTTTGCTTGACTTTTAATACGTTTCAAAGATTCATGATCAGAATGTATAACAAATTCTTTGGGCCATAAATAATGTTGCCATGTTTCCAAAGTCCGAACAAGAGCATGTAATTCCTTATCATAAGTAGAATAATTCAGACTAGGCCCACTCAGTTTTTCAGAAAAGTATGCAATAGGTTTACCATCTTGTAATAACACACCTCCTAATCCAATTCCACTACCCAGTCAAAAAAATCCAATTCCACTAGCATCACATTCAAGCTCAAAAGTCTTATTAAAATCAGGAAGTTGGAGTAAAGGAGCATGTGTCAACTTATCTTTCAATACCGTGAATGCTTCTTCCTGTGCGGTACCCCCAAACAAAAGGCACATCCTTCTTTGTAAACTCATTGAGAGGTGCAACAATGGTGCTAAAATATCTCACAAAATGCCTATAGAAACCAGTGAGTCCAAGAAAACTCCTCACTTGTGTGACCATTTTGGGCTGCAACCAACTCTAAATAGCTTCAATCTTGGCTTTATCAACTTCAATTCCCTGTGGAGTAACAACATAGCCAAGAAAAGATACTCGGTCGGTGCAAAAGGTGCACTTCCCAAGGTTACCAAATAAACGTGCATCACATAGAGCAATATAAACAGCACGTAAATGTTCCAAATGTTCTTCCAAAGATTTACTATAAATCAGTATATCATCAAAATAGACTACCACAAATCGTCCAATGAAAGCATGTAAAAATTCATTCATTAATCTCATGAAAGTACTAGGTGCATTAGTTAACCCAAAAGGCATGACTAACCACTCATATAAAGCAAACTTAGTTTTAAATGTTGTTTTCCATTCATCTCCCAATTTCATACGAATTTGATGGTATCCACTATGCAAATCAACTTTGGAGAATATTGTAGAGCCACTCAATTCATCGATCATATCACCTAGCCTAGGAATAGGATGATGATAACGAATAGTAATATTATTAATGCCTCTACAATCAACACACATACATGACGTACCATCCTTTTTTGGCACTAGTATAATAGGAACAACACAAGGACTAAGAGATTTGCGTATATAACCTTTGTCGAGCAGCTCCTGTGCTTGACGCATAATCTCCTTTATCTCCTCTAGATTGGTACGGTATGGCGCACGGTTTGGCAGTGAAGCACCAGGAATTAAGTCAATCTGATGCTCAATCCCGCAAATAGGTGGTAATCCCGGTGGCACGTCTTGTGGAAAGACATCAGCGAACTCCTGCGAAATGTTAGTGACAGCAGGAGGCAAAGAGGAAGGCACGTCCTCGAATGAAAATAATGCCTCTTTGCACACAAAAGCATAGCAAACAGATTTGCTGAAATCTAGCTCATCAATATCAGATTTGGTGGCAAGTAAACATGCACTTTTCAATTTAATTTCAGAAGCAACACTAGATGGTTTATTATTAGGCTTCATTTGTAGCTCAAGTTCTTTTGCCACAATCTGATTTTCACTCTTATTTTTCTCCTGTTTTGCTTTATTAGCTCTATTAATATCATCTTTCAAAATGGAATCAGGAGTCATAGCAAGCATAGTAATATGTTTATCCTTATGAACAAGAGTATATTGATTGTTTCTACCATGGTGTACAGAATTTTTATCAAATTGGCATGGTCTACCAAGTAATAAGGAACATGCTTGCATGGGTACCACATCACAATCAACATAATCAACATATGTAGCGATACTAAAATGCACACGAATAGTACGTGTTACCTTAACCTTGCCGCAATTATTGAACCATTGGATGTAGTAAGGATGTGGATGTGGTCTTGTGGTGAGAGATAGCTTCTCCACCATCTCCATGCTAGCCAAGTTGTTGCTGCTCCCTCCATCTATGATGACGCGAACAGAACGTTCCTTCACAACTCCCTTTGTATGGAACAAATTTTGCCTCTGATTTTTCTCAGCTTGTGTGACCTGCACACTCAAAACATGTTGAGCAACTAAACTTTCATACCTGTCAGCATCTTCAACAGCCATGTGTTGCGTCTCATGATCAGAATCATCTCCACCGTGTTCTTCACTTGTAATAAGAGCCAAAGTCTCCTCATCATAGTCACTAGCGGACTCATACCCACCATCCTCAGTAGCAATCATAACACGCGGAGATTGGCATTCTCTTGCATAATGACCTCTACCCTTACAGCGACGACAAATAATATCATGAGTGTGCCATGTTGATGCCATGGATAAAGAAGAGCTTTGTGCAGGACCGGTAGGTGTGCTCTTGGCAGATAGTGGTGATAGTGCCTGATTTCTTGTATCACAGCTGGAGGTGGCGGCTGACGGAGGTGCCGATGTAGTAGAACGTGTGGAAGTAGAAGATGCACACGGTGTCCATGATGAAGGTCGACCTGCAGAAAAGTTAGTCCGTGCCAATGCCTGTCGAGCCTGCACTTCACGTTCAGCTTTGCAAGCAAGATGGAATAAATGAGTGGTATTATTGTATTCCTTATACTCTAAAATGGTCTGAATATCTTTATTTAATCCACCCATAAAACATGCAACCATAGCTTCGTTATCCTCAACAATACCACATCTAATCATACCAGTTTGCAAGTCTTGATAATATTCCTCTACAGAATTTTTTCCTTGTCTTAAACGCTGCAATTTTTGAAGCAGTTCACGTTGATAATATGGTGGAACCCAATGAGTACGCATAGTAGTTTTCAAAACAGCCCAAGTAACTGGAATAGGATATAATCTACAATGTTCAGACCACCAAACAGAAGCAAAGCTAGTGAATTCACAAACAGCAGCAGCAACACGTCTATCCTCAGGATATTGTAAGCATGTGACACGTTGTTCAATTTCTAATTCCCAAGTAAGATAGACATCAGGAATGTATCGACCGTCAAATGGTGGAATATTCAATTTCAGTTTAGGAACATGGTCATAATCTCGTAGCTGAGGAGGTGGTGCAGCCCTACTATTACGATTATAGGCATGAGGACGACCTGGTGGTGGTGCTGGTGGTTGCACATAGTTCTGATTTTGATCAACCTCATCCTCATAATCGCCCTCATAAATGTCCTCCTCAGCGGCAGCAGCAGGAGCCACAAAAGCATCAACAGTAGGTGCAGCGGCACCAGAATTTTGACTAGGCTCAAGGGGAACGCGTAGTGCTCGTCCCACTTGATTTGGAAGGCGGCGTTGTTGTTGTCGTAGAGGTGCGACAGGTGCAACCAGCGGTGGTTGTGGAAGACGCGCGAGCAATTCATTAAACTTGTTATCGAGCTTTGTTTCAAACGTCTTCTCAATGCCATCTATCTTCTCCATGGCCTCTTCAAATCTGTTTAGCACATCTTGCACCTGTCCACTCATCATTTGCTAAAATTTATCATGTAGCTGTTTGTTCGACATGTTCTCCCAATCAGTCTCATCGGCTTGTGATCCTACCATGGTTAGCAGCAATAGAGAGACACAAGAATATGATCCTACAGGCTACTAGGAAGTGGTGGTGGTGTGTCACAAATCCGTCAAGCGAATCTTAAATTCTTACTAGTTCTTACCCAGCAGCACGTGATGATTGGCAACCGTTGTAGTCAAAACTGTCAAAGCTTGGACAAAGCGATTGCCAGGTGGTGTCAAACGCACGACGTAGATGTATGTGGATCTGGGAAGGGTTATGATATGGTAGCAAAAATGTCAGCAATAATCAATTCTGAGATGCAAAGTCGAATAAATGCTCAACAACGGTACTGTGCTGGTCCTAGGCTAGTCCGTGCTAGAGACGCGAGCCTAGAACAGTAACAAAATCACGGCACTGCACGTAAACAAGGGAGGAGCACACTCTGGATTTTTTTCTCTTTTTTAACTTTTTTTGCACTTTTTTCCTCTTTTTTGCTCCGCAATAATTTTATTTCAAAAAAGTCTACAAATGGTCTAAAAACTGCCTAGCCAGAATTTTCCAGACATAGCTTTTTTTAACTGGAACTATTTTTCTACTGCGGGCAACACGGAATTTCAGGAGTCCTACTCTGTCACGAATCGGAGTCTGGCGTGATCGGGAAATCGACAACATAGTAATAAATACTGGACTCGGACTGGTGGCGGAGATGAATCTGGTGGAACTCGGACTAGTGGCGGATATATGTTGCAGGTGGACTCGGATTGGCATGATGGCGGCAGATAGGTGGTAGCGTATATGGACTCGGATTGGCGGCGAATATGTGGTGGTGGTGTATGGCAGCGGTGATGATGATGATGCGGTGGTGATATATGGCAGCGGTGACGTGATAACCTGTGTATAGAACTCGAAACTCTAAAGGACTAGACGCTAAGACCAACAACTCGACACGATGATGCAACCATAAATTCAACAAAGCAAAACTCTAAAAAGATTATGCAAAGGCTCATATTGGTTCGGATATGATGAACTAACCCTAAATATTTTTTGGCTTTTTCATGGACTGTAGGTATGAAGAACGAAAATCTGTAAAATCTCACCGAGCAACCTAGAAATTTGATACCACTTGATAGAGGTGAAGCTGTCCCGATGTTTCGATAAGATAGCTATCATTTTCTGAGGGAGTCGACTTTCACGATCCGACTATGAACGTGTGAAGACGTCGCGTCTTAGCAATCGCTAAACCAACTTCCGAGGGGTTATTGACCACGCCGGAGCACGATCAACCTGACCACGAGGGTCTATTTCCAGCGAGCAAACGAAGAACAAGCAAGAAACTGAGATTGCAATCTGGCTATTGCGAATATAAGAGGAAAGCTTTATTAATGAAGGTGGGGTTCTGTGACGTCTTGGTCTGGTCGTTGAACACCAACGAAGTACGTGAAGTTGCAGTTATGGTGAACTTTTATTCTAAACAAAACCCAAAGTCTAAACAGTGCCCTACGTGTTGTATATATGGAGGAAGAGGGGGGGATTTCGTGGCCCTTGAAGAAGGGGTCCAAAACCAGCCCTATCTCTTGTTTCCCCACACATACAGACTCTAAAAACAGCCTATACTCAAGTATTTCAAAATTACATGGGCCTGGCCCAATAATAAGGTGACGCAACACCTATAATAGCCTCTGGACGAAATTTATGAAGTGGCATCCTGTATATTTCGTCCAAGGTTCATGCACTCATTATGGTGACTTCAAAGTCCTGAAATCATCACTTGTAACTCCGTTCTTCTTCCCCTTGCGCATGCCATCATCTCCATGCTTGATCTTTCTCCAATGTTCGTCCTTCTTGTCCAATCTAGGCCCTTCATTTGTAAGCAAGACAAATGTATCCAATTTAGGCAGCATCATATTCTGATGAACATTAGAATCATTACCAAGAAACGAAAGTACCTGATAATTTAATTGGCGTGCGCGAGCTCTAGTAATTGGTCCAGTATGTATAGCAGCAGGGGCTGTGGGTGTAACAATGGTATTTATGTCCTCATCAAACACGTATCATCACGGAAGTGTATTTTCTTGCAGTGATCCTGGTTCCCCTTAGAGGGTTTCTTCCGCAGTCCAGTTTTGGAGTTGCGGAATCTGGCATTCACTACTGTGTCTTCGGCTTCGCCGCCATTGTGGTGATGCTTATTTCTGTTGCACAATGGTTTCCCATTTCCGTCCTGGACTTCCAAGGTGTTGGGGTCTTCTGGGTTGGTGCTTCTATGAGCCAACCAACTGTCTTCCCCTGCGCAAAAGCGTGTCATCAGAGAGTTAAGTGCTGACATCATCTTAGGATTATCCTGGCCAAGCTGGCGTGCTAGTCGTTCGTCCTGGATACTATGCCTGAATGCAGTTGTTGCTTCTGCATCCAGACAGTCGACGATCTGGTTCTTTTTGGTCAAAAACCGATTCCAAAATTTCCTGGTTGATTCTCTGGGCTATTGGACCACGTGGCTTAGGTCATCGGCATCCGGAGACCGAATGTAGGTGCCTTGAAAGTTAGCTCGAAAGCATCCTCGAGCTCTTCCCAAATCCCTATAGAGTTTTTGGGGAGGCTGTTCAGACAATGCCTGGCTGGTCCTTTGAGCTTTAATGGCAAATATTTATGGCGTGAAGGTCATCCCCTCGAGCCATATGAATTGTGGAGAAGAAAGTCTTCGATCCACACGGCCGGGTCTATAGTCTCATCGTATTGTTTGATGTTTACGGGTTTAAACCCTTCGGGGAACTGATGCCGCATTACCTCGTCGGTGATGCACATTGGGTGAGCGGCACCCCTAACCCGGGCTACGCCACACCGTAGATCAGCGGCCGTATCGGCCCAGTGCCGCTCCCGAATTCTGTCGTTTCGGTCACGCAACGATTGGTATCCGTCCCATCCAGCCAAGGCATAATCCCGAGATCCATAGATGGATCGTGTCTGTCCTGCTCTAATGGAAAGGTCATGAAGGAGATCATATTGGTATTTTGGTTGTGCCGCCTCCTTGCCTTGACGGCGAGGGGGAGCGGGTGGGTATTCGACCTCTCCAGCCGGCCTGTCCCTTCCTCGAGGGGGGCAGTCGGGTTGGTCAGCCTATGTGTATCTTGGTGCTGCGGGCGTAATGGCCCCGTCGTCGAATTGTGGCAGCAGCTTCCGCTTTGGGCAGCTTTTAGTCTGTTGTTGGTAGCCGTACCCCTCTTCGGCTGGCACGACTTTTGTCCATCTATCATTAAGGGTATTCTATTCGGCCTTCAGCAGCTGATGCTTCTTCTTCAGGCTCTGGGTGGTGGCTATGAGCTGCTGCTTGAACCGCTCTTGGTCCAATGGATCTTCTGGAATGATAAAATCTTCAGCACTGAGGCTGACCTCCTCTTCAGAGAGACACATATAGTTGCTGTCCTCGGAATCATTGGGGTCCTCGGGGTTATACTGACCCCCATGCCCCTCCGAGCCATCAGGCTGGTTCTCGGGGGCAGGGTCGCTGAGGTCCTCCACATTGTCCCATCCTCTCTGGTGCCCGTGTTGCTTTCCCTGCCTCAACGCCCCTTGGATCGTCGACGTTGTTTTTGGTGTTTGGGGGGCTCCTCGCCAGGATTGTTACTATCTCTTCTAGGGCGCCATCCACATTATTAGCGCCATTGTCCTTGGGGGTGTCCACCATGTAAACGTCGTAGGTGGAGGTGGCCGTCCATCAGCCAGTGACGGGAGGGGCAGTGTCGATGTGGGCCATGGTTTCGCTGTCGTCGTCCATGTCATCGGTCTCCTCGGAGGCGTAGTCCAGCATGTCAGTCAAGTCTTCGACATTGGCTACTAGGTGGGTGGTGGGTGGTGACGAAGTCCTAGATTAAGGGGTCCTCGGGTGTCCGGTCTATGTGACATGGGCCGGACTGGTGGGCCGTGAAGATACAAGATAGAAGACGACACTCCCGTGTCCGGATGGGACTCTCCTTTGCGTGGAAGGCGAGCTTTTCATTCGGATATGAAGATTCCTTTCTCTGTAAACCAACTATGTACAATCCTAGGCCCCTCCGATGTCTATATAAACTCGAGGGGTTAGTCCGTAGAGGCAATCACAATCATACAGGCTAGACATCTAGGGTTTAGCCATTACGATCTCGTGGTAGATCAACTCTTGTAATCCTCATATTCATCAAGATCAATCAAACAGGAAGTAGGGTATTACCTCCATCGAGAGGGACCGAACCTGGGTAAACATCGTGTCCCCCGTCTCCTGTTACCATCGACCCTAGACGCACAGTTCGGGACCCCCTACCCGAGATCCACTGGTTTTGACACCGACATTGGTGCTTTCATTGAGAGTTCCGCTGTGACGTCGAAGACAGGGTTGATGGCTCGCCGTGTTATAGAGGACAGTATCACCTCCGGAAGAGCCCTGGCCTCAGGCCAAACCGTCCGGCTGGGCAGCTTTACCATCACCGCCCGCTCGGCTGTCAAGCCGATGATGACTTCTCAGGTCATCGAAAATCGTCTCCGTGTTGACTCCGAATGCTCCAAATGGATGGATCCGGCGGAGTTGTCATCTTTAAACGAACTCCTGGATCGCATCGCCGCCATGGGGGTCGCTACAGACTATGATCGGGTTGGGCTTAAACCCGATCAGAGAGAAATCAAATCTCCGTCGATCACCCATCAGATAGCGGCCGTAGAGGAGCAAAACAACAACTCTTCCCCTATATTGAAGACGAGTTTTGTTCGGATTTCCGAGATCGAAGAGTCGGACATCCGTCTAGGGGACGACACTCCCGGTCCCCCAAAACTAGAATCGGGCGTCGAGCCTGGAAAATCATCTAACATCCCGGAGCCCGAACTAATAAGCTCGGAAGTTCTTCGAACTCCGGACTCAAAATTGGGTCAGGGATCGGATTTAAAGCCACCCACCCACCACAAGCAATATTCACCAAGCAATTCCGGACCTTCGGAAATATGCGACCTCATGCACGTACGACAACAGTCTCAGGAAACAATCCATCACTTTTGGGTCAGATTCCTCCTCGTCAAAGACAAGATTAAAGATTGCTGCGACGAGGACGCGATTTCAGTATTCTGCAATAATAGCATGGACGAAGGAATCCTCAACGCCATCAACCGCCGTCGCGTATTACACTTCGCTGACTTGGCAACCATAGTACAGAAGTACTGCGCAATGGAAAGCGCTTGGAAAACTCAGACAGCTCGTTGGGAACCACCGGTCTCCACTCAACCCCCTGGCGAGCAAAAAGGATGCACCCTCGCGGGGCACCCGACCCCATAGTGAAGAAAACTAAGCCCACTACGGGACGCGGAATCGTTCTGGGGGGATGGCTCGATAGGCCATGCAAAATACACACGACACTGGATACCGCACCAACCCACAGCCTTAGAGCATGTTGGATACTCCGGCAAGTGGCCAAGAGCGGCGAGGATATCCCCTCCAAAGACACCCAAGAACAACACCCCTCGGAGGACGACGACCTCAGAGTATTGACGGTCTTCGAGACTTCCGCTTCAAACAATTGGCGCAAGAGGGCACTCCACGACCTCGCCGAACTCTGCCAAGTTGCAGCAATAAACCCCTGGAACGACACGGCCATAACTTTCAATGCCAGTGACGAACCAAAATTCTAGTCAGGCCGGGCACCAGCCGCCCTGGTCCTCAATCCAATTGTGGATGGCTTTTGGCTCACTAAAGTGCTCATGGACGGCGGCAGCGGGCTAAACCTCATCTACGAGGACACACTCAATAAAATGGAAATAGACAGGAGACGCATCGAGCAAAGTAATACGACCGTCTGAGGAATCACTCCCAGTCGGGAGGCGCGATGCGCGGGGAAAATTATACTTGACGTGGTATTCGGCACGCCGGAGAACTATCGGTCCGAAGAGATAACCTTCCAAGTGGCCCCTTTCAACAGTGGATATCATACCCTGTTGGGGCGAGGCGCATTCACACGCTTTCAAGCCATACCTCATTACGGGTATAAGAAGCTCAAGATGCCCGGGCCCAACGGTATTATCACTCTCACCAGTGATTCAGACATAGCCCTCCGCGCTGAAAACAAAACCGCATCCTTGGCCCTCGAGGCACTGTCCGAGGCCCTCGCGGCCGAAGAATTAACCACACTACGCTCCACAATGGATAGGGACGATGTAATCCTTGATAAGCGGCCCAAATCCACCTCTTTCAAACCTGCGGACGAAATAGTCAAATTTCAAGTCCACCTGACGGAACCCAAGAAGACAGCTTCCATCGGGGCACAACTAGAACCAACGGTTGACGCCGCACTACGAGCATTCCTGCGCGAGAACTGGGACATATTCGCCTGGCACCCTTCTGATATGCCAGGAATCCCACGTAGGTTGGCCGAACACAGCCTCAATATATTGAAGGGATATAAGCCGGTCAAGTAAACATTGCGGCGCTTTTCCGAACCCAAACGACAAGCTATGGGGGAGGAGCTAGCCAAGTTAATTGAGACCGGATTCATTAGAGAAATAAAACACCCGGACTGGCTAGCAAACCTGGTGATGGTGCCAAAGAAGGACAAATCCTGGCGCCTGTGCGTCGATTTCAAAGACCTCAACAAGGCCTTCCCTAAGGATCCCTTCCCTCTCCCCCGCATCGATCAGATTATTGATGCTACTGCAGGACACGACTCACTGTGTTTCCTCGACGCATACTCCGGATACCATCAAATCAAAATGAAGGAGTCCAATCAAGCCGCAACGGAGTTCATTACCCCATAAGGGCATTTCTGCTTCAACACTATGCCCTTCGGGCTCAAAAACGCCGGCGCCACCTACCAACGCATGATTCAAACTTGCCTGGAGAAACAAATCGGCAAGACAGTTGAAGCATATGTGGATGACGTCGTCATCAATACTAGGCACGTCGATTCATTAATAGACGACCTGCGTCTCACATTCGACAACCTCCGCACATATGACATCAAGCTCAATCCGGAAAAGTGTGTTTTCGGCGTTCCCGCTGGAAAACTGTTGGGCTTCATCGTTTCCAATAGAGGAATTGAGGCAAATCCAGCCAAAATCCGAGCTTTGTCACAATTGGCTACACCAACAGACCTTAAACAGGTCCAAAAACTAGCCGGATGTGTGGCAGCTTTGAGCCTCTTTATCTCTATACTATGAGAAAAAGAATTTCCACTTTATCGCCTTCTCCGACGCACCGACCACTTCGAGTGGAAGGATGCGGCAACGGCCAGACTGGAAGAAATAAAGGCTCTTTTAGCGAGCAACCCAATCCTGGCCGCGCTGAACATCGGCGAACCGATGCTATTGTACATCTTTGCAACACACCAGGTAGTGAGCGCGGTGCTTGTCGTTGAGCGAGAGGAGGAGGACGGACACAAATTCCCACTCCAGAAACCTATATACTACGTATCCAATGTCCTCACACCATGCAAATCCCGGTACCCTCGTTACCAACAGATAGCATATGCGGTCTTCATGGCATCCCGGAAGCTACGCCACTACTTCCAAGAGTGCTCGATCACGGTGTCTTTGGAAGTACCACTCAATGACATAATAAACAACCGCGACGCTACGGGCCGGATTGCCAAGTGGGCCATTGAGCTCCTGCCATTCGACATACATACAAACCACGCCGAGCCATTAAATCCCAAGTATTGGCCGACTTCGTCGCCGAATGGACGGAGGCCGAACTCCCTAAAGAGTACGGCACATATTCCAACTGGGTCATGCACTTCGATGGCTCTAAAATGCTAGCCGGCTTGGGAGCGGGCGTCGTCTTAACGTCCCCCACTGGATACACAGTCCAGTACGTACTCCAAATATTATACACAGACTCCAACAATGCAGCCGAATACGAAGCCTTATTGCACGGTCTTCGGATGGCCGCCTAGATGGGCATACAACGCTTGGAAGTGCGCGGGGATTCAAATCTCGCGATATCCCAAATAAATGGAGACTTCAATGCCAGTCCGGATCCGATTACACCCCCAGATTCCGAACACGATACCGATATCATCGGAGGCTCAACCACCGAAATAACATCATCGGGCCATCTAATAATGGCAGTAATTGCCGCATGGAGTGAACCCTTCTTGGCCTACCTTAATAGGAGAGAGCTCCCTGAGGACCAGAATGAGGCTCACTGCATTATTCGGCGGTCGAAAGCCTACAAGGTCCATGACGGAGAGCTCTACAAGAAAAGCGCTACCGGAGTCCTTCAAAGATGTATCTCCGAAGAAGAGGGACGACATCTCCTGGCCAAAATCCATGCTGGTCTCGGCGGTCACCACGCCGCGGCTCGGGCCCTTGTAAGTAAGGCCTTCCGTACAGGCTTCTTTTGGCCGACGGCCCGAGCAGATGCACAGAACCTTGTCCAACGTTGTGTCGGATGCCAGCTTTTCACCAATCAAAGCCATATGCCGCCTACCGCTCTACAAACAATCCCCTTTACTTGGCCTTTCGTGGTCTTGGGGCTTGATATGGTCGGACCCCTTAAAGGAGGAAGCCATAAAAAAATCTGCTAGTCATGGTAGATAAATTCACTAAGTGGATCGAGGCCAAACCAGTTAAAACGGCCGAAGCCGGACCGGTGATTGACTTTATATCCAGTGTCGTGCACCGTTATGGTGTCCTACATAGCATCATCACCGATAACGGCTCCAATTACATAGCCGATGAAGTAAAAACCTGGTGTACTAAACTGGCATTAAGCTCGATTATGCCTCGGTCTATCACCCACAAACAAACGGTCAAGTCGAACGAGCTAATGGTCTTATCATGAGCGGCATTAAGCCTAGACTAGTGTGGTCTTTGAAAGAATCAGACAAGCACCGGGTTGAGGAGCGACTCCGTACTCTGGGGGCTGCGGACCACGCCCAATCGCACTACCGGATACACACCATTCTTCATGGTATACGGTGCAGAGGCCGTTTTGCCCTGCGACATCATTCATGACTCACCTCGAGTGTGCATGTATGAAGAGAGAGAGAGAGAGAGGCCGAGATGGATCGGCAGGACAGTGTAGATACCCTGGAAGAGGAGCGCGACGTTGCAAAAGCACGTTCTGCATTCTATCAAAAACAACCTCGCAGATACCATAGCAGAGAAGTGCGGGCCAAGACTTATAATGTTGGTGAACTCGTTCTATGCTTGCCAGAAAATAAAAAGGACAAACTCAAGCCCAAATGGGAAGGTCCATTCATCATAGATGAAGTTCTCACTGGAGGAGCGTATCGCCTGCGTGATGCATCGGACAATCGCTTAGAGCCGAACCCGTGGAATGCCTCCAGACTCCAAAGATTCTACGCCTAGAGTCGTAATCTTTGTTCGTTTTCTCCTCCCATTGTTCCCATTTTTTCTCTCTTTTCCTTTTTTTCCAGGTCTATAGCTCTTGTGCGGCTAACCCGCACAACTATGACGTACACATCCGTAAATGTATATGCTCATGATACCTGGGGGCTTCTTTTACATAAGCTTATTATTATTGTTATTTTCCAAGCACCAAGCTCCCCACATATGTGTCCTTTCCTCATATGTACCTTTTCTTCGCCATTATATGCACCGTTATGACTTAAGTTTTTGCCAAGCTGGGTTGTCTGGCTCCTGTGCATATGCCCTACGTCCCCATTTGTTCGGTTAGGGCATAAAGGGAGCACCTCTGCGATTGTTACAGTCGGGTCATCCAGAATTGTACCTCAGACTGGGTGAAGCCGAAAGCTAGCGTTTTTAAGGGAATATTCGGTCGGCAGACTAAAGACGTTTTACCCTCATTACACTATGAACCCCTAGATGTTACGTATACTGCGATTTTCCAATCACAGTTCAGGCATGCACACTAACGCATGTTCACCCAGGGAAAGGAACCCTTAACGGAACTATTCTCCCTGGAAGATGTTTCTTACAATTAACATGTAATACAACATAACTAGCCGGATACAACTTGTCTGTTCAAGCAACTATGACCCCTACGCCTGGTTTCCACGCATACCCTGGTCTATATTGCCGCTCCGGTATTCGGAAACACTTGGCACCATCGGGTCCAGAGGTCGAAGCGAAAAGGTCTGCCATGACAATCGGTTTACAATCCAGCTAGGGATAAATTTTTCAATTGAAGTACATAGTCACTTAGACTCAAAAACTTCTTCCTCTATGTCGTCTAACAGGCTGTCTAGCTTACAATCCTGTTGGGAGAACTTGGAGGCTATCTTTACTTGGTCATATAATAAACTCACTGGAATTTCTTATCCATCTGGCCCTCGAGGTCCGACCCGGGCCATATGATTCGGATCAATCTTGGTGTACCATGTTTTTATCATGGCCCAGGCCTCTCATGCACCTTCTCAGCAGGCCGATATCTTCCATAATCGAAAGCGCCGCCGAGCTCCCTGGAACAGCTTCACAAGCTCCTCCATACTTCCTGGAGGAGGCGGATGGCCACAAAACCTTGGCAACACTCTCGCTCGTGCACTTGGGACAGCTCTTGCAGCAGATCGCCCTGAGATTCGGACATTTCCTCTTCGGGACAGCCAGTCAGCATACCTGCAGACATAAATCTGTCGGCTTATTTTTTCGCTGAATCACACGGAGGCAAATTCAAAAGCATACTGAATACGCCGCCTCGTAGCCTCCTATTTTCCTTCATGGCGTCAGCTAGCTGGGCTCGTACATCTTTTAGCTCTTCACCCAGCAGGGTGTTGGAATCCTGCATCTTATTCTTCTCATCCCTGACCCGTGTCAGCACACGCTCACCTGCGGCAAGTTGCCTTTTGGCCTCCCGTTCACCCGCCTGCGCGACTTTCAGTTGATCTGCTGATCCTGTCATTGGAAACACATTAACATTACTGGTACATGATTATACTTTTTCTGGATGGAGGGGAACATTACCAGGCGGTGCCTCCTTGGACTTCTCCAGTTCGGCGGTAACAACAGCTAGCTGAGTCCGACACTTTTCCAGCTCATGAGATAGCATGTTGTTCTTCTTCGTGAATACCTAATTATATAATGATCCTTAAATCTGTTGTTTCAACTGTTTCAAGTCTCGGGGGCTACTGGTACATGATTACCAGATCTGTACAAATGCGTACTTACCCGCTTATCTTTCAAATACTGGCCAGTGGCTCTGGTAAGCCCATCCCGAGCAGCTCGGATGTACGTGTCAGCCGAGCTGAAGGCGTCGAACGCCTCTTTAGCAAAGCCAGGGTCACGAAGAGCGGCCCTTCGGCGCCAATGATTCATGGCGCTATCCACATCAGAGTTTGTGAAGGATACATTATCTGAATCCTCTGAAGGAGGACAATCCGGCGTTGCTCCCGTGTCAGCCCCTGCCCTAGAGGCAGGGTCTGGAACCTGACTGATGGAGGCATGATCGGCAGGATCCCCGGACATAGTCTGGCGAACACTCTTCCTGATAAAACACAATGGATGATGTCACGGTTCGATGTGACTGCCAGGGGGCATATTAAAAGTCATACCTCTTTGATGAAGGCTCGGTCGCGTTGTCACTTGCCTTCCTCTTCGAAGACCCGCCCGGCGTAGGCGCCGCTCTCTTATGAGACGCCTCTGGTGTGGCGTGACGCACCGAGCGCCTCCCCTTTGAAGCATGAGACAGTGCGGTGGGTGAGGCATAATGAGGAAGCTCTTTCGGAGGAGATGTCTCCTGGCTACTTACATGTGAGGCAGGATGGAGGCCAGGATAATTGGCCACGATGGCCACTTCTGTGCCATCATACCTCGCGTAGTAGAATACTCCCTCTTGGAGTTCCACAAATATGTCCGGATCCTCTTCAAATCCGGGATCAAGGTCTCAGTTATGGTCCTCCGGCAGTGGAGCGGGGCTATGAATCCCCGCGATAGCCTTCCGCCATTCCTATAAAAATGGATGGGTAAATGTCAATTAAATATGACTCGGGGAAAGGATTGAGTGAGGAGGTGGAATTAAAACTCACCCAGCTAGGGGGATTGTAGATGGAGAATCCCTCTTGGCTCTAAAGGCGAGTGAACTCCTCTTTCTCCCCTTTATACAGATCGGCCAATATTGTGGCCAGGGTGGCAGGGGTGTCTGGACCTTTCCGTCCGCAGCGTGAGGCGTCATCTTCCCCATTATAGTGCCACATAGGGAGCCCTCTGAATTGGAGCGGCTGAACACCCCACACTATGGAAGTTGCCATTACCTCGATTATTGATAATCCAGACTGGGCGAGTGTCCTTATCTTGCCCATCAATTGTCGAACTTCTGCACTGTCCTCCTCCTCGAGGCTCTGAGGATGCCAGTTGTGGCATTTCCTCAACGGAGCGCTGGAAAACTCGGGAAGGCCCATTCGAACTGGGTCGGGGAGAGCGACATCTTCAATATAAAACCACTCCAAGGGCCACTCTTCGGATGCCTTCTTCGGCATGCCGGATAAGTATCCGGTCCCAGCTATGCGCCATATCTCGGTGCCGCCCACCTCGAATACGGATCCCTTTTGGGTACGAGGGACGAGGCAGAAAAATTTCCTCCATAGATCAAAGTAGGCCTCTCAGCCCAGGAATAGCTCGCAAAGAGCGATGAAACCCGCAATATGCAGGATGGAGGCCGGAGTGAAGTTGTGCAGTTGGAGGCCGTAGTACTCCAGAAGGCCTCGGAGGAAAGGGTGAATTGGAAACCCGACGCCTCTTATTAAGAAGGATATGAAGCACACTCTCTCCCCCCTGGTCGGGTTAGGGAAATTTTCCGCCAGGGCTTCGCCTGTAAAAGAGGTTAATCCTGCTCGGGAAGGGGCTAGATCCGCGGGGGGAAGGAATCCCTGCATTTGAAGCTTACACAGCTGGTCATGGGATACTGAACATCTCTCCCAATCGCCTTTTTCGGAGCCGTGGGGGCGGGAGGACGAACTGGGAGCGCTAGCCATGCTGGAATGGTTTCTCCTAGAAAGCTCTATGGATTTTCCGCCTGGTGAGAGATTGCATCTGAGATCCAATCCACTTAAATATACACCTTTCTTACACGGCTAGGGTGTTATGTGAAAAAATATTCTGACCTTTCGTGTTCGCTCGACACGTGGAAACCGAAGCAATGGAGGCAAAAAAGCCAATAGGTACGGCATTAAATGGAAAGCTGAATATAACTCTTCGGATCAAAATCGCTTTGAAGTATTCATAGGAAGAACCCGCATTGTGATGTTGAAGACTATCAGCGCGCCGGACACGTCGTCATTGAAGTATGGTTCGGGGGCTACTAAGGGAGTCCTAGATTAAGGGGTCCTCGGGTGTCCGGTCTATGTGACGTGGGCCGGACTGGTGGGCTGTGAAGATACAAGACAGAAGATGACACTCCCGTGTCCGGATGGGACTCTCCTTTGCGTGGAAGGCAAGCTTGGAGTTCGGATATGAAGATTCCTTTTTCTGTAAACCGACTCTGTACAATCCTAGGCCCCTCCGGTGTTTATATAAACCGGAGGGGTTAGTCCGTAGAGGCAATCACAATCATACAGGCTAGACATCTAGGGTTTAGCCATTACGATCTCGTTGTAGATCAACTCTTGTAATCCTCATATTCATCAAGATCAATCAAGCAGGAAGTAGGGTATTACCTCCATCGAGAGGGCCCGAACCTGGGTAAACATCATGTCACCCGTCTCCTATTACCATCGACCCTAGACGCATAGTTCGGGACCCCCTACCCGAGATCCGCCGATTTTGACACCGACATGTGGGATGTAAAATTCCCTATAGCCCGCCTCGAGGCCCCGCTAAGCGTGAGCCGAGGATGGGCCATCCAAGATAGTCATCATCTGGATCTGATCAAGCGCCTCATTTATCAAGGTGAGGATGGCCGGATTGGTGTGTGAGGTTTCTTTAGATATGACCTTCATTGTGATGGCGAGGCGAGGTACGAGAGCGACCAGGGCTATCTCCTGGTCTTCGGATATCGAATCCATGCCAAGGCTCGAAGCCGGATTGACGGTAAGGAGAGGGAGCTCGGTCGAGGGCAACTCCCGGTCTTCGTAAGTTGATCCGGTGTTGAAGGTCGAAGCCAGATTCGTGGTTAGTCCGGCCGAGAGTGGCTCCCGGTCTTCTGACGTAGTGGTTGCATCTGAGCTCGAAGCCGGCCGCGGGGTAAGGGCCGATCCATAAATTGGATCGAGGAGAGACCCCAAAGTTGATGCTTCGGAGTCCGTAGGCGTCCCTGATGGGGCCGAGAAGCCAGTTAAGATCAGATCGCCCCGAGCGTCGGCGACGTACTCTAAGTTACCAAATCTGATCTGGTGCTCCGGGGCGAAACTGTCGACCTGGTCGTGACGACCGGCCAAGTTGGTGTGCAGAACAATGTTGCCGAGTGCGAAAAGGTACCCGGGGATGAAGATGTCTCCGGTGTTGATGTAGTCTCTGATGATAAGGCGAGCCATCGATCCTTCGGCGATCCAACAACGGAACTCTCAGTGAAAGCATCAATGTCGGTATCAAAACCGGCGGATCTCGGGTAGGGGTCCCGAGCTGTGGATCTTGGATCAATTGGGGAACAAGGGACTAGGGACACGATGTTTACCCAGGTTCGGGCTCTCTCTAAGAGGTAAAACCGTACGTCTTGCTTGATTATATTGCTTGTGTATATGAGGATTACAAAGTCGATCTACCACGAGATTAGATGAACTAGACCCTTGACTAATAGGACGATGGTTTCTCTCCTCCGTTCTACGGACTAAACCCTATGGTTTATATAGACACCAGGGGCACTAGGGTTACACATGGTCGGTTAGAAGGAAAGGATAAACATGCCGATTCTTCTCATCTTGACTTGAAGGACACACCAAGGCACCAAAAGCTTCCTATCCGGATACAAGGTCTCCTCATAATTCAGCCTCTTGGTAGTGGCAACACGACCCAATAGTCCGGCCCACAAGGGATAGGTCGGCAAGCCGATGACCCCCTAATCCAGGACTCCCGCAGTCGGGTCAGGCGGGGACGGGTCTGCGGCGCGTGCTCGTTCGGCTGAAGCGGGCGGGCGCATGCATGCAACGCAGGTGGGTAGGCTGAAGCGGGCGGGTGCATGCATCCAACAAAGGCTGGCGGCTCGAGGAGGAAATGACGGTGGACATGGCTCGGTCCAACGGGTGGTATTATTTAGCGTAGCTCAATAGCGCGCATGCATGGCAGCAGCCCACCCTCGAGCGCAGAACAAACCAAGCGCAAAATATAGGCGTTTTCAAATCTAGCCAATCACAGCGCAGAACTAGCGTCACGCGGATCACTGACATGGCACTGTTGGAAATATGCCCTAGAGGCAATAATAAAATGGTTATTATTATATTTCTTTGTTCATGATAATTGTCTGTTATTCATTCTATAACTGTGTTATCCAGAAATCGTAATACACGTGTGAATACATAGACCACAACATGTCCCTAGTAAGCCTCTAGTTGACTAGCTCGTTGATCAACAGATAGTCATGGTTTCCTGACTATGGGCATTGGATGTCATTGATAACGGGATCACATCATTAGGAGAATGATGTGATGGACAAGACCCAATCCTAAGCATAGCTCAAAGATCGTGTAGTTCGTTTAGCTAGAGCTTTTCCAAATGTCGGTATCATTTCCTTAGACCATGAGATTGTGCAACTCCCGGATACCGTAGGAGTGCTTTGGGTGTGCCAAGCGTCACAACGAATGGGTGACTATAAAGGTGCACTACGGGTATCTCCGAAAGTGTCATTGGGTTGGCATGAATCGAGGCGGGATTTGTCACTCCGTATGACGGAGAGGTATCTCTGGGCCCACTCGGTAATGCATGATCATAATGAGCTCTATGTGACCAAGTGTGCGGTCACGGGATCATGCATTACAGATGCGAGTAAAGTGACTTGCGGTAACAAGATTAAGCGAGGTATTGGGATACCGGCGATCGAGTCTCGGGCAAGTAACGTCCGATTGACAAAGGGAATTGTATACGAGATTGATTGAATCCTCGACATCGTGGTTCATCCGATGAGATCATCGAGGAGCATGTGGGAGTCAACATGGGTATCCAGATCCCGCTGTTGGTTATTGACCGAAGAGGCGTCTCGGTCATGTCTGCATGTCTCCGGAACCCGTAGGGTCTACACATAAGGTTCGGTGATGCTAGGGTTGTAGAGATATGAGTATGCAGTAACACGAAAGTTGTTGAGTCCGGATGAGATCCCGGACGTCACGAGGAGTTCGGAATGGTCCGGAGGTGAAGAATTATATATAGGAAGTGCAGTTTGACCATCGGGAAAGTTTGAGGCGTCACGGTATTGTGTGGGACCACGGAAGGGTCCCGGGTCCACCGGTGGGGCCACCTATCTGGAGGGCCCGTGGGCTGAAGTGGGGAGGAACCAGCCCCTGGTGGGCTGGTGCGCCCCTTGGGAGCCCCTGCACCTAGGGTTGGAAACCCTAGGGTGGGGCGCCTCCACTTGCCTTGGGGGGCAAGCCTCCCCCTTGGCCGCCCCCCCCTTGGAGATCTCATCTCCCGGGCCGGCGCCCCCCTAGGGGGCCTATATAAAGGGGAGGGAGGGCAGCCGCACCCATGCTCTTGGCGCCTCCCTTCCCCCTTGCTACACCTCTCCCTCTCGTAGAAGCTCGGCGAAGCTCTGCCGAGATCACTGCTGCATCCACCACCACGCCGTCGTGCTGCTGGATCTCCGTCAACCTCTCCTTCCCCTTGTGGATCAAGAAGGAGGAGACGTCTTCCTCAACTGTACGTGTGTTGAACGCGGAGGTGCTGTCCGTTCAGCACTAGGATCATCGGTGATTTGGATCACGTCGAGTAAGACTCCTCGACCCGTTCTCTTGAGCGCTTCCTTTCATGGTCTACAAGGGTATGTAGATGCACTCCTTTCTCTCGTTGCTAGATGAACTCATAGATTGATCTTGGTGAAAGCGTAGAAATTTTTTATTTTCTGCAGCGTTCCCCAACGATGGCATCATGAGCTAGGTCTATCGTAGTTCTCTTTGCACGAGTAGAACACAATTTGTTGTGGGCGTAGATGTTGTCAACTTTCTTGCCACTACTAGTCTTATTTTGCTTCAGCGGTATTGTGGAATGAAGCGTCCGGACCGACCTTACGTACACTTATGTGAGACAGGTTCCACCGTCGACATGCACTAGTTGCATAAGGTGGCTAGCGGTGTCTGTCTCTCCCACTTTAGTTGGAGCGGATTCGATGAAAAGGGTCTTTATGAAGGGTAAATAGAAGTTGGCAAATCATGTTGTGGCTTTTACTTAGGTAAGAAAACGTTCTTGCTAGAACCCTGTTGCAGCCACGTAAAACATGCAACAACAATTAGAGGACGTCTAACTTGTTTTTGCAGCATATGATTTGTGATGTGATATGGCCAAAAGTTGTGATGAATGATGAATGATATATATGTGATGTATGAGATCATGTTCTTGTAATAGGAATCATGACTTGCATGTCGATGAGTATGACAGCCGGCAGGAGCCATAGGAGTTGTCTTTATTTTTGTATGACCTGCGTGTCATTGAGAAACGCCATGTAAATTACTTTACTTTATTGCTAAACGCGTTAGCCATAGTAGTAGAAGTAATAGTTGGCGAGCAACTTCATGGAGACACGATGATGGAGATCATGATGATGGAGAACATGGTGTCATGCCGGTGACGAAGATGATCATGGAGCCCGAAGATGGAGACCAAAGGAGCTATATGATATTGGCCATATCATGTCACTATTTGATTGCATGTGATGTTTATCATGTTTTTCATCTTGTTTACTTAGAACGACGGTAGTAAATAAGATGATCCCTCATAATAATTTCAAGAAAGTGTTCCCCCTAACTGTGCACCGTTGCGAAGGTTCGTTGTTTCGAAGCACCACGTGATGATCGGGTGTGATAGATCCTAATGTTCGAATACAACGGGTGTAAGCCAGATTTACACACGCAATACACTTAGGTTGACTTGACGAGCCTAGCATGTACAGACATGGCCTCGGAACACGGAAGACCGAAAGGTCGAACATGAGTCGTATAGAAGATACGATCAACATGGAGATGTTCACCGATGATGACTAGTCCGTCTCACGTGATGATCGGGCACGGGCTAGTCGAGTCGGATCACGTATCACTTAGATGACTAGAGGGATGTCTAATCTGAGTGGGAGTTCATTAAATAATTTGATTAGATGAACTTAATTATCATGAGCTTAGTCTAAAATCTTTACAATATGTCTTGTAGATCAAATGGCCCACGTTACCCTCAACTTCCACACGTTCCAAGAGAAAACCAAGCTGAAAGATGATGGCAGCAACTATACAGACTGGGTCCGGAACCTGAGGATCATCCTCATAGCTGCCAAGAAAGATTATGTCCTAGAAGCGCCGCTAGGTTAAGCACCAATCCCAGAGAACCAAGACGTTATGAACGCTTGGCAGTCTCGTGCTGATGATTACTCCCTCGTTCAGTGCGGCATGCTTTACAACTTAGAACCGGGGCTCCAAAAGCATTTTGAGCAACACCGAGCATATGAGATGTTCGAAGAGCTGAAAATGGTTTTCCAAGATCATGCCCGGGTCGAGAGATATGAAGTCTCCGACAAGTTCTTCAGTTGTAAGATGGAGGAAAATAGTTCTGTTAGTGAGCACATACTCAAGATGTCTGGGTTGCACAACCGCTTGACTCAGTTGGGAGTTAATCTCCCGGATGACGATCATTGATGAGAATCCTTGCCGCTTCCACCGAGCTACAAGAGCTTTGTGATGAACTTCAATATGCGGGGATGGAAAAGACCATTCACGAGGTATATTCAATGCTGAAATCAGCAGAGGTAGAGATCAAAAAGGAACATCAAGTGTTGATGGTGAATAAAACCACTAAGTTCAAGAAAGGCAAGGGTAAGAAGAACTTCAAGAAGGACGGCAAGGAGTTTCGTGCCGGTAAGCCGATTCGGAAGAAGTCAAACAATGGACCCAAGCACGAGACTGAGTGCTTTTATTGCAAGGAAGTGGTCACCGAAGCGGAACTGCCCCAAGTACTTAGCGGACAAGAAGGCCGGCAAAACCAAAGGTATATTTGATATACATGTAATTGATGTGTACCTTACCAGTGCTCGTAGTAGCTCCTAGGTATTTGATATCGGTGCGGTTGCTCATATTTGTAACTCAAAGCAGGAGCTGCGGAATAAGCGGAGACTGGCGAAGGACGAGGTGACGATGCGCGTCGGGAATGGTTCCAAGGTCGATGTGATCGCCGTCGGCACGCTACCTCTACATTTACCTACGGGATTAGTTTTAAACCTCAATAATTGTTATTTAGTACCAGCTTTGAGCATGAACATTGTATCTGGATCTCGTTTAATACGAGATGGCTACTCATTTAAATCCGAGAATAATGATTGTTCTATTTATATGAGATATATGTTTTATGGTCATGCCCCGATGGTCAATGGTTTATTCTTAATGAATCTCGAACGTGATGTTACACATATTCATAGTGTGAATACCAAAAGATGTAAAGTTGATAACGATAGTCCCACATACTTGTGGCACTACCGCCTTGGTCACATTGGTGTCAAGCGCATGAAGAAGCTACATGCTGATGGACTTTTAGAGTCTCTCGATTATGAATCATTTGAAACATGCCAACCATGCCTCATGGGCAAAATGACCAAGACTCCGTTCTCCGGAACAATGGAGCGAACAACCAACTTATTGGAAATCATACATACTGATGTGTGCGGTCCAATGAGCGTTGAGACATGCGAAGGATATCGTTATGTTCTCACTCTCACTGATGACTTGAGTAGATATGGGTATGTCTACTTGATGAAACACAAGTCTGAGACCTTTGAAAAGTTCAAGGAATTTCAGAATGAGGTAGAGAACCAACGTGACCGAAAGATAAAGTTCCTACGATCAGATCATGGGGGAGAATATTTAAGTCACAAATTTGGTACGCATTTAAGGAAATGTGGAATTGTTGGGAACGTAGTAATTTCAAAAATTTTCCTACGATCATGCAAGACCATGGTGATGGCATAGCAACGAGAGGGAGAGTGTCCGTCCACGCCCTCGTGAGACCGAAAGCGAAGCGTTATAACAACGCTGTTGATGTAGTAAATGCGTCTTCACGATCCGACCGATCCAAGCACCGAGCGTCACGGCACCTCCGAGTTCTGCACACGTTCAGCTCGATGGCGATCCCGGACTCCGATCCAGCAAAGTGTCGGGATGAGTTCCGTCAAGACGACGGCGTGGTGACGATGTTGATGCTCCACCGACGCAGGGCTTCGCCTAAGCTCGCGACGATATGACTTCTCCGCGCAGGCTTCGCCTAAGCTCTCTGACGATATGACGAAGTGGAATATGGTGGAAGGGGCACCGACACGGCTAAGGAAAGATCCGTAGATCAACTTATGTGTCATGGGGTGCCCCTGCCCCGTATATAAAGGAGCAAGGAGGAGGTGGCGGCCCTAGGAGGAGGGGCGCCAGGGGAGTCCTACTCCCACCGGGAGTAGGACTCCTTCTTTCCTAGTCCAACTAGGAGAAGGGGGAAAGGGGGAAGTGGAGAAGGAAGGAAGAGGTGGGCTGCGCCCCAAACCCCTTGTCCAATTCGGACTGGGCTTGGGAGGGCGCACGCCACCTCTGGCTCCTTCCACTAAGGCCCATTAAGGCCCAATACTTTTCCCCGTATTCCCGTAACTCCCGGTACTCGAAAAATACCGGATCATTCGAACCTTTCCGAACTCCGAATATAGTCGTCCAATATATCGATCTTTACGTCTCGACCATTTGAGACTCCTCGTCATGTCCCCGATCTCATCCGGGACTCCGAACTCCTTGGTACATCAAAACTCATAAACTCATAATATAAGCATCATCGAAACCTTAGCGTGCGGACCCTACGGGTTCGAGAACTATGTAGACATGACCTAGAACTATTCTTGGTCAATAACCAATAGCGGAACCTGGATGCCCATATTGGCTCCTACATATTCTCGAAGATCTTTATCGGTCAAACCGCATAACAACATACTTTGTTCCCTTTGTCATCGGTATGTTACTTGCCCGAGATTCGATCGTCGGTATCAATACCTAGTTCAATCTCGTTACCGGCAAGTCTCTTTACTCGTTCCGTAATACATCATCTCATAACTAACTCATTAGTTACAATGCTTGCAAGGCTTAGGTGATGAGTATTACCGAGAAGGCCCAGAGATACCTCTCCGAGCAATCGGAGTGACAAAACCTAATCTCAAATCGCCAACCCAACAAGTACCTTTGGAGACACCTGTAGTACTCCTTTATAATCACCCGATTCGTTGTGACGTTTGGTAGTACCAAAGTGTTCCTCCGTAAGCGGAGTTGCATAATCTCATAGTTATAGGAACATGTATGGGTCATGTAGAAAGCATTAACATACTAAGCGATCAAGTGTTAAGCTAACGGAATGGGTCATGTCAATCAGATCATTCAACTAATGATGTGACCTTGTTAATCAAATAACAACTCCTTGTTCATGGTTAGGAAACATAACCATCTTTGATTAACAAGCTAGTCAAGTAGAGGCATACTAGTGACATCTGTTTGTCTATGTATTCACACATGTATTATGTTTCCGGTTAATACAATTCTAGCATGAATAATAAACATTTATCATGATATAAGGAAATAAATAATAACTTTATTATTGCCTCTAGGGCATATTTCCTTCAGTCTCCCACTTGCACTAGAGTCAATAATCTAGTTCACATCGCCATGTGATTTAACATCAATAGTTCACATCTATATGTGGTTAACACCCATAGTTCACATCGACATGTGACCAACACCCAAAGGGTTTACTAGAGTCGATAATCTAGTTCACATCGCTATGTGATTAACACCCAAAGAGTACTAAGGTGTGATCATGTTTTTGCTTGTGAGATAATTTTAGTCAACGGGTCATCACATTCAGAGCCGTAAGTATTTTGCAAATTTCTATGTCTACAATGCTCTTGCGGAGCTACTCTAGCTAATTGCTCCCACTTTCAATATGTATCCAGATTGAGACTCAGAGTCATCTAGATTAGTGTTAAAACTTGCATCGTCGTAACCTTTTACGACGAACCTTTTTTTTTCACTTCCATAATCGAGAAACATATCCTTATTCTACTAAGGATAATTTTTGACCGATGTCCATTGATCTACTCCTAGATCACTATTGCACTCCCTTGCCAAGCTTAGTGGTAGGGTATGCAATAGATCAGTACACAACATGACATACTTTATAGAACCTATGGCTGATGCATAGGGAATGACTTTCATTCTCTTTCTATCTTCTGCCGTGGTCGGGTTTTGAGTCTTACTCAATCTCACACCTTGTAACACAGGCAAGAACTCTTTCTTTGACTGTTCCATTTTGAACTACTTCAAAATCTTGTCAAGGTATGTATTCATTGAAAAACTTATCAAGCGTCTTGATCTATCTCTATAGATCTTGATGCTCAATATGTAAGCAGCTTCACCGAGGTCTTCCTTTGAAAAACTCCTTTCAAATACTCCTTTATGCTTTGCAGAATAATTCTACATTATTTCCGATCAACAATATGTCATTCACATATATTTATCAGAAATGTTGTAGTGCTCCCACTCACTTTCTTGTAAATACAGGCTTCTCCAAAAGTCTGTATAAAACCATACGCTTTGATCAACTCATCAAAGCGTATATTCCAACTCCGAGATGCTTGCACCAGTCCATTGATGGATCACTGGAGCTTGCATATTTTGTTAGCACCTTTAGGATTTACAAAATCTTCTGGTTGCATCATATACAACTCTTCTTTAACAAATCCATTAAGGAATGCAGTTTTGTTTATCCATTTGCCAGATTTCATAAAATGCGGCAATTGATAACATGATTCGGACAGACTTAAGCATAGATACGAGTGAGAAACTCTCATCGCAGTCAACATCTTGAACTTGTCGAAAACCTTTTGCGACAATTCTAGCTTTGTAGATAGTAACACTACTATCAGCGTCCGTCTTCCTCTTGAAGATCCATTTATTTTCTATGGCTTGCCGATCATCGGGCAAGTCAACCAAAGTCCACACTTTGTTCTTATACATGGATCCTATCTCAGATTTCATGGCCTCAAGCCATTTTGCGGAATCTGGGCTCATCATCGCTTCCTCATAGTTCGTGAGGTTCATCATGGTCTAGTAACATGACTTCCGAACATGATTACCGTACCACTCACAGTGCGGATCTTACTCTGGAAGACCTACGAGGTTTGGTAGTAACTTGATCTGAAGTTTCATGATCATCATCATTAAATTCCTCACTAATTGGTGTAGGAATCACGGAACTGATTTACGTGATGAACTACTTTCCAATTCGGGAGAAGGTTCAAATTACCTTATCAAGCTCTTACTTTCCTCCCACTCACTTCTTTCGAGAGAAACTTCTTCTCTAGAAAGGATCCACCTTAGCAATGAATAACTTGCCTTCGGATCTGTGATAGAAGGTGTACCCAATAGTTGCCTTTGGGTATTCTATGAAGACGCACTTCTCGATTTGGGTTCGAGCTTATCGGTGAAACCTTTTCACATAAGCATCACAACTCCAAACTTTAAGAAAGCGACGACTTAGGTTTATTGCTAAACCATAGTTCATACGGTGTCATCTCAACGGATTTAGATGGTGCCCTATTAAACGTGAATGTAGCTGTCTCTAATGCATAACCCCAAAACGATAGTGGTAAATCGGTAAGATACATCATAGATTGCACCATATCCAATAAAGAGCGGTTATGACGTTCGGACACACCATAACATTGTGGTGTTCCAGGTGGCGTGAGCTGTGAAACTATTCCACATTATTTTAATTGAAGACCAAACTCGTAACTCAATTATTCGTCTCGCGATCAGATCGCGAAACTTTATTTTCTTGTTACGATGATTTTCCACTTCACTCTGAAATTCTTTGAACCTTTCAACTATTTCAGACTTATGTTTCATCAAGAAGATATACGCATATCTGCTCAAATCATCTGTGAAGGTCGAAAATAATGATACTTGCCACGGGCATCAACACTCATTGGATCGCATACATCGGTATGTATTATTTCCAACAAGTCAAGAGTTCGTTCCATTGTTCGGAGAACGGAGTTTTAGTCATCTTGCCCAAAAGGCACGGTTCGCAAGCATCAAATGATTCATAACCAAGTGATTCCGAAAATCCATCTTTATGGAGTTTCTTCATGCGCTTTATACCGATATGACCCAAACGGCAGTGCCACAAATAAGTTGCACTATCATTATTAACTTTGCATCTTTTGGCATCAATATTATGAATATGTGTATCACACGATCGAGATCCAACATACTATATTGGGTGTATGACCATTGAAGGTTTTATTCATTTAAACAGAACAACAATTATTCTTTGACTTTAAATGAATAACCGTTCTGAAAACTATTTTCATTGGGTGTATGACCATCGAAGGTTTTATTCATTTAAACAGAACAACAATTATTCTTTGACTTTAAATGAATAACCGTTTTGCAATAAACATGATCAAATCATATTCATGCTCAACGCAAACACCAAATAACATTTATTTAGGTTTAACACTAATCCCGAAAGTATAGGGAGTGTGCGATGATGATCATATCAATCTTGGAACTACTTCCAACACTCATCGTCACTTCCCTTCAACTAGTCTCTGTTTATTCGTAACTCCTGTTTGAGTTACTAATCTTAGCAACCGAACAGTATCAAATACTAGGGGCTACTATAAACACTAGTAAGGCACACATCAATAACCTGTATATCAAATATAACCTTGTTCACTTTGCCATCCTTCTTATCCACCAAATATTCAGGGTAGTTCCGCTTCGGTGACCAGTTCCATTGCAGCAAAAGTACTCGGTCTCGGGCTTAGGTCTAGACTTGGGCTTCTTCACTCGAGCAACAACTTGCTTGCCGTTCCTTTTGAAGTTCCCTTCTTCCCTTTGCCATTTTCCTTGAGACTAATGGTCTTGTCAACCATCAACACTTGATGTTTTTCTTGATTTCTACCTTCGCCGATTTTAGCATCGCGAAGAGCTCGAGAATCTTTTTCGTCATCCCTTGCATACTATAGTTCATCACGAAGTTCTACTAACTTAGTGATGGTGACTAGAGAATTCTGTCAATCACTATCTTATCGGAAGATTAACTCCCACTTGATTCAAGTGATTGAAGTACTCGGACAATCTGAGCACATGCTCACTAGTTGAGCGATTCCTCCATCTTTTAGCTATAGAACTTGTTGGAGACTTCATATCTCTCAACTCGGGTATTTGCTTGAAATATTAACTTCAATTCTGGAACATCTCATATGGTCCATGACGTTCAAAACGTCTTTGAAGTCCCGATTCTAAGCCGTTAAGCATGGTGCACTAAACTATCAAGTAGTCATCATATTGAGCTAGCCAAACGTTCATAACGCGTCAGATATCGCTCATATTGAGCTAGCCAAACGTTCATAACGTCGCATTTGCTCCTGCAATAGGTCTGTCACCTAGCGGTGCATTAAGGACATAATTCTTCTGCGCAGCAATGAGGATAAACCTCAGATCACGGATCCAATCCGCATCATTGCTACTAACATCTTTCAATACAATTTTCTCTAGGAACACATATAAAAACATAGGGAAGCAACAACGCGAGCTATTGATCTACAGCATAATTTGCAAAATAATACCAGGACTAAGGTCATGATAAATTAAAGTTCAATTAATCATATTACTTAAGAACTCCCACTTAGATAGACATCTCTCTAGTCATCTAAGTGATTACGTGATCCAAATCAACTAAACCATGTCCGATCATCACGTGAGATGGAGTAGTTTCAATGGTGAACATCACTATGTTGATCATATCTACTATATGATTCACGCTCGACCTTCGGTCTCCGTGTTCGAGGCCATATCTGTTATATGCTAGGCTCGTCAAGTTTAACCTGAGTATTCTCGTGCGCAACTGTTTTGCACCGTTGTATTTGAGCGTAGAGCCTATCACACCCGATCATCACGTGGTGTCTCAAAGACGAAGAACTTTATAGCGGTGCATACTCGGGAGAACACTTCTTGATAATTTTGGTGAGAGATCATCTTATAATGCTACCGTCAATCAAAGCAAGATAAGATGCATAAAGGATAAACATCACATGCAATCAATATAAGTGATATGATATGGTCATCATCATCTTGTGCTTGTGATCTCCATCGCCGAAGCAACGTCATGATCACCATCGTCACCGGGCGCGACACCTTGATCTCCATCGTAGCATCGTTGTCGTCTCGCCAACTATTGCTTCTCGACTATCGCTACTCCTTAGTGATAAAGTAAAGCAATTACATGGCGTTGCATTTCATACAATAAGCGACAACCATATGGCTCTCGCGATTGCCGATAACTCGGTTACAAAACATGATCATCTCATACAATAAAATATAGCATCACGTCTTGACCATATCACATCACAACATGCCCTGCAAAAACAAGTTAGGCGTCCTCTACTTTGTTGTTGCAAGTTTTACGTGGCTGCTACGGGCTGAGCAAGAACCGTTCTTACCTACGCATCAAAACCACAACGATACTTCGTCAAATAGACTCCGTTTAACCTTCTCAAGGACCGGGCGAGCCACACTCGATTCAACTAAAGTGAGAGAGCAGACACCGCCGGTCACCTTTAAGCAACGAGTGCTCGGGCGGTGAAACCAGTCTCGCGTAAGCGTCACGCGTAATGTCGGTCCGGGCGCTTCATCTCACAATACCGCTGAACCAAAGTATGACATGCTGGTAGGCAGTATGACTTGTATCGTCCACAACTCACTTGTGTTCTACTCGTGCACATGACATCAACGCATAAAACCAGGCTCGGATGCCATCTGTTGGGAGCGTAGTAATTTCAAAAAATTTCCTACGATCATGCAAGACCATGGTGATGGCATAGCAACGAGAGGGAGAGTGTCGTCCACGTACCCTCGTGAGACCGAAAGCGAAGCGTTATAACAACGCTGTTGATGTAGTCGACGTCTTCACGATCCGACCGATCCAAGCACCGAGCGACGGCACCTCCGAGTTCTGCACACGTTCAGCTCGATGGCGATCCCGGACTCGATCCAGCAAAGTGTCGGGATGAGTTCCGTCAAGACGACGGCGTGGTGGCGATGTTGATGCTCCACCGACGCAGGGCTTCGCCTAAGCTCCGCGACGATATGACTTCTCCGGCGCGGGGCTTCGCCTAAGCTCTACTGACGATATGACCGAAGTGGAATATGGTGGAAGGGGCACCGACACGGCTAAGGAAAGATCCGTAGATCAACTTATGTGTCATGGGTGCCCCTACCCCGTATATAAAGGAGCAAGGAGGAGGTGGCGGCCCTAGGAGGAGGCGCGCCAGGGGAGTCCTACTCCCACGGGAGTAGGACTCCTTCTTCCTAGTCCAACTAGGAGAAGGGGGAAAGGGGAAGTGGAGAAGGAAGGAGAGGTGGGCTGCGCCCAAACCCCTTGTCCAATTCGGACTGGGCTTGGGAGGGCGCACGCCACCTCCTGGCTCCTTCCCACTAAGGCCCATTAAGGCCCAATACTTTTCCCCGTATTCCCGTAACTCCCGGTACTCAAAAATACCGGATCATTCGAACCTTTCTGAACTCGAATATAGTCGTCCAATATATCGATCTTTACGTCTCGACCATTTGAGACTCCTCGTCATGTCCCCGATCTCATCCGGGACTCGAACTCCTTCGGTACATCAAAACTCATAAACTCATAATATAAGCATCATCGAAACCTTAAGCGTGCGGACCCTACGGGTTCGAGAACTATGTAGACATGACCTAGAACTATTCTTGGTCAATAACCAATAGCGGAACCTGGATGCCCATATTGGCTCCTACATATTCTCTGAAGATCTTTATCGGTCAAACCGCATAACAACATACTTTGTTCCTTTGTCATCGGTATGTTACTTGCCCGAGATTCGATCGTCGGTATCAAATACCTAGTTCAATCTCGTTACGGCAAGTCTCTTTACTCGTTCCGTAATACATCATCTCATAACTAACTCATTAGTTACAATGCTTGCAAGGCTTAGGTGATGAGTATTACGAGAAGGCCAGAGATACCTCTCCGACAATCGGAGTGACAAAACCTAATCTCAAATCGCCAACCCAACAAGTACCTTTGGAGACACCTGTAGTACTCCTTTATAATCACCCGATTCGTTGTGATGTTTGGTAGTACCCAAAGTGTTCCTCCGTAAACGGAGTTGCATAATCTCATAGTTATAGGAACATGTATGGGTCATGAAGAAAGCATTAACATACTAAGCGATCAAGTGTTAAGCTAACGGAATGGGTCATGTCAATCAGATCATTCAACTAATGATGTGACCTTGTTAATCAAATAACAACTCCTTGTTCATGGTTAGGAAACATAACCATCTTTGATTAACAAGCTAGTCAAGTAGAGGCATACTAGTGACATACTGTTTGTCTATGTATTCACACATGTATTATGTTTCCGGTTAATACAATTCTAGCATGAATAATAAACATTTATCATGATATAAGGAAATAAATAATAACTTTATTATTGCCTCTAGGGCATATTTCCTTCAGGAATCGTTTCACAACTCACGCCGCCTGGAACACCTCAGCGTAACGGTGTGTCCGAACATCGTAATCGCACTTTATTGGATATGGTGCGATCTATGATGTCTCTTACCGATCTACCGCTATCATTTTTGGGATACGCTCTAGAGACAGCTACATTCACTTTAAATAGGGCACCGTCTAAATCCGTTGAGACGACACCGTATGAATTATGGTTTGGAAAGAAACCTAAGCTGTCGTTTCTAAAAGTTTGGGGATGCGATGCTTATGTCAAGAAACTCCAACCTGAAAAGCTCGAACCCAAGTCGGAAAAATGCATCTTCATAGGATACCCTAAGGAAACCATTGGGTATGCCTTCTACTTAAGATCCGAAGGCAAGATCTTTGTTGCCAAGGACGGGTCCTTTCTGGAAAAAGAGTTTCTCTCGAAAGAATTAAGTGGGAGGAAAGTAGAGCTTGATGAAGTACTACCTCTTGAAACGGTAAGTAGCGCAACTCAGGAAGATGTTCCTGTGGTGCCTGCACCGACAAGAGAGGAGGTTAATGATGATGATCAAGATACTTCGGATCAAGCTCCTACTGAACTTCGAAGGTCCACAAGGACACGTTCCGCACCAGAGTTGTACGGCAACCCTGTCTTGGAAATCATGTTGTTAGACAACGGTGAACCTTTGAACTATGAAGAAGCGATGGCGGGCCCAGATTCCAACAAATGGCTTGAAGCCATGCAATCCGAGATAGGATCCATGTATGAAAACAAAGTATGGACTTTGACAGACTTGCCCGATGATCGGCGAGCAATAGAAAACAAATGGATCTTTAAGAAGAAGACGGACGCGGATGGTAATGTTACCATATATAAAGCTCGACTTGTCACTAAGGGTTATCAACAAGTTCAAGGGATTGACTACGATGAGACTTTCTCTCCCGTAGCGAAGCTGAAGTCCGTCCGAATCATGTTAGCAATTGCCGCATACTATGATTATGAAATATGGCAAATGGACGTCAAAACGGCATTCCTTAACGGCCATCTTAAGGAAGAACTGTATATGATGCAGCCAGAAGGTTTTGTCGACCCTGAGAATGCTAACAAGGTATGCAAGCTCCAGCGATCCATTTATGGGCTGGTGCAAGCATCTCGGAGTTGGAACATTCGCTTTGATGAGATGATCATAGCGTTTGGGTTTATGCAGACTTATGGAGAAGCCTGCGTTTACAAGAAAGTGAGTGGGAGCTGTGTAGCATTTCTCATATTATATGTAGATGACATACTTTTGATGGGAAATGATATAGAACTTTTGGACATCATTAAGGCCTACTTGAATAAGTGTTTTTCAATGAAGGACCTTGGAGTAGTTGCTTACATATTAGGCATCAAGATCTATAGGGATAGATCGAGACGCCTCATAGGTCTTTCACAAAGCACATACCTTGATAAGATATTGAAGAAGTTCAATATGGATCAGTCCAAGAAAGGGTTCTTGCCTGTATTGCAAGGTGTGAGATTGAGCTCGGCTCAATGCCCGACCACGGCAGAAGATAAAGAAGAGATGAGTGTCATCCCTATGCCTCATCCATAGGGTCTATTATGTATGCCATCTTGTGTACGGACCTGATGTAAACCTTGCCGTAAGTTTGGTAGGAAGGTACCAAAGTAATCCCGCAAGGAACACCGGACAGCGGTCAAGAACATCCTAAAGTACCGAAAAGGACTAAGGATGTGTTTCTCGTTTATGGAGGTGACGAAGAGCTCGTCGTAAAGGGTTACGTCGACGCTTAGCTTCAACACAGATCTGGATGGCTCTAAGTCACGGACCGGATACATGTATATTTTGAATGGTGGGGCGAAGCTGGTGCGATTGCAAGCAAAGCGTCGTGGCGGGATCTACATGTGAAGCAGAGTACATGGCAGCCTCGGAGGCAGCATGATGAAGTGTCTGGGTGAAGGAGTTCATCACCGACCTAGGAGTCATACCCAATGCATCGGGGCGATCGCACTCTTTCGTGACAACTTTGGAGCTATTGCACTTGCCAAGGAGCCGTGTTTCACAAGAAGACCAGCACATCTAGCTTCGCTTCAACTCCATACGTGAAAATGTTCAAGATGGAGACATAGATATTTGTAAAGTACATACGGATCTGAATGTAGCAGATCCGTTGACTAAACCTCTCCCTAGAGCAAAACATGATCAACACCAGAACGCTATGGGTGTTCGATTCATCACAATGTAACTATAATATTGACTCTAGTGCAAGTGGGAGACTGTTGGAAATATGCCCTAGAGGCAATAATAAAATGGTTATTATTATATTTCTTTGTTCATGATAATTGTCTGTTATTCATGCCAGACGGGTCTTAAACTCAAGACCTCTTGGCTCTGATACCATGTAGAAGTGCATGCTCTAGCCAATGCAACCAAAAGACCGATCTGATAGAAGAGACTAGGCAGCACATTATACGTCAACATGTACATCCACATTGTTCTTTGATGTTTTCTCATCCGATTCTCTTTATTTTCTTTGCTTTCGCATAATTTCTTTCCTTCGCTGCTATGGGTATTGTTTCCACTGTTAATATGGGATTTGAGTGAAGTTTGATGGATTAAAGTTGCAATTCGACAAGTAATTCTCTCCTTTTCTCTTTCTGTTTTGCTATTGTTCTTGCTTGCTTGACGTGCCCTCTCATATCTTTCTACATCCCATTTTATCCATGCAGATTTGTGGACTTCATATCATCTAATGAAAACTCCTCTTCACCATCTATTCTGCCTCATGTATGTGCGAACGATTTTATCATGTAATTTTGTTAGTAATTAAAAAACATCCAAATAAAAACCATCCAAATAAAAAAACCACAAACACAAACATACTTTGGCATTTTAGGAGTGTAACGACATTTTGGAGATCATTTTTGGTGCCCAAGTTCCTGACACAACTTGCATATATTTTTGTTACGTTTTCGTGACCTTTTTTGGCTTTGCACCCTCTTTCTTTCCCTTCTTACTACTCCCACCTTTTCTCAAACCATGCCTTGTATCTGTTCTCTTTAGGCATGCCAGCCTTTCTTTTCGTCATGGGAGGACACATGGAAAATTCAATTTGCACTTCACGCCACTGAGAATGATCTGTAAGTGCTTGAATTGGTGTTGCATATGCAGCCCTGAATGTTGCCACTAAGTAATATTCATGCAAATATGGGTGCATGTTTATCTTTGGTTGGGAGGCCAAGAAAAGTATGGCATGGTCACATGGTTTTCTACTGTGTTACCACTCTAGGCAAGTGCAGTCATGCAATTTAGTGTTAACAACATGCCTCCTTCCAGTCTTGGTTTCTCTAACTTCAGCACCCCACAATGAAGATTTTTCAACAGACAAATGTGTAAGATTTCTGCTCCTGTTGTACCACTGCAGGAAGCTTATCCACTTGCAGGCAATCACCAATCGTTCTTATCAATTCCCAGATGTGCATGATCATGATCCTGATTTGTTCAACCATGTCATGCACAGGTAAGTTCTTTAACTGCTTTATCTTGTTGCTGAAAGTTTCTGCCAAGTTGTTGTTGATATGATCACAGTTGATGGCAGTGTTACATCCTGACCTATACCTTAATAGAGAATGGTAGGTGTTCAACCATGGACCAAACTCACTGCATGCTGATTTTATCTTATCAAGATGATATGAATGTGTCTGTTTGGTGTAAGATCTTGTTGCTGGCCACATGCTCCCAAATTCTTCTCCTATGAATTTTTTGATCAAATTCATCCACATATGGCCGAAGCACTCCCTCTGCTCACAATGAGGAAAAACATTCTTCACTGCATTTTCTAGCCCTTTACATGCATATGTGTATACTGCCAAAGGTGACACTGGCCATATGCATCTTTTCAACTGCATCATGAACCATATCCGTGAAACCTTTGTCTCTAACTGAAACAAACCAATAGCAACAGGGAACATCTAGTTGTGTCCATCTAAAGCATTGGATGCTGCAGATTGACCATTCCATTTGCCAGTCAAAAAATATGAGTCTATGCTCAAATATGGACACCCTGCTTTGAAGCCATCGATGCAAGGCTTTAAAGCCATAAATAACTTGGAGAAAAGAACTCTACCATCCTCTGTTACCTCAGTATCTATCTCCACAACACTGTCAGGTGATCTCTTCTCCACCTCTGCCTTGAAGTTATAAAGCATCCTAAAAGCATTTGCCCAATCACCATATAATTCTTTCATTGCCCTCTGTTTTGCTTTCCACACTGTGGTATACTTCACCTTAATGGGGTACTGCTTTTCCAAGTCCACTTTAAGTTTCTTTGTTGTAGTGTTTGGTTTCTTGGCCAAAATTGGAGTGATCTTTTCTGCAATCCAAAGTTGTGATGTCATGGTTGATACTCTCTGTGAGCTTGTAATATAAGGGCATCTCTAGCCGCGCCCCCAACAGGCCCCCAAGGCCCATTTTTAGCGCCGGTGCTAAAAGAACGGCCTAGCCGTGCCCCCAGAAGCCAAGTTTTCGCCGGTTCGGCCCGAATTTGACTCCGGACGACCCAGGCTGAACCCAGCGCGCCCGAGGCGCCTGGGGAAGCATTTTTGGTGCGAAAACCCGGTGGGACCGCCGAGTCAGCGACACACGACGCATCATCGTCCTCCCTTGTCGCCTTGTTTTCCCGCGGGGAATCAATGCCAAGGCTGCGCAGTAATGCCGCTAGTCAGCCTTCCACTGATTCCCTTCCCGCCATGTGTACACACACGCCTGCCGCCCCCCAGCGACTATAAAAAGCCACCCTCCTCGTAGGTGGACGCACACTCCGTCGCCCTCTCTCTCTCTCTCATCACCGGCGCCCTTCTCGTCTCTCTCTCCCCCAGCCACCAACCTCCGATGGGTGAATGGTTCCCCGGTGACGCGGCGGCGCACCCGCGGCATTTTAATCAACAAGGGCGGTGTCGTTTCCTCCTCCTCCCGCGTCATCAAGCCCAAGACGGAGCCGGGCCTCGTCACCGTCAAGAACGAGTATGATGACCTGGCCGCCACCGATGAGGCCGTCCTGAAGTGGGCGCACGAGGATTACACGAAGCTGGAGATAGAGCGCCAACGCCGCGCCCTCGAGGAGATCGTCGCCCGGCACCGTGGCTGCGACAAGGGTGGCGTCGTCATCCTCGAGGATAGTGACGAGGACGCGCCACCGCTGCCATCGAAGCTCGTCCACCAAGGCGACGCAGGGTAGGGGAGCAGCAAGGACGGCGACGGCGTGAAGAAGGAGGAGGCCGACGACGGTGATGACTACAACGCCTTCAGCACATTCTTCGGCCTGTAGGGCGGGCGGGGGGCGGCGGCGCATGTTTTAGTTTTTTATTATGTTTTTAAGACTTTAATCACTGGTGCGTGTCGGTCCTAAACAAACGGTTTTTCCCCCCTTTTCGTGACGGCATTTGGAACCATCGCCAAGTGAGTGTGGGCGATAGGGGGGTCCTTCCCACATGACCCAGAAACCGTCAGGGACAGGGCCCCTACAGTACTCGTACTCGTTTCTGTTTGCATTGCCATCGCAGTCGGTATTCTGTGGTGCTACGTTTATGATGCTCGACCCATCACAAACGGTTCACTATTATAGAACGTGTATGATGCGTGACCCATCACAAACGGTTCACTGTTAAGAAGATTAGCTAATCGTCGTACGAGTGTCAGACGGGATTACGAAACTTCGGACCGTCGTAACATCATCGTACACGACAACTATCGCACACGCTATTCTGTGGTGCAACGTTTATGATGCATACTTCATCAGAAATAGTTCATGGTTGCGAATCATGTACGATAAGGCAACTAACACAAACGTTTTGTTTGCCTACACCGTTTGTGATATTGTCTGACATTGCACATGCTTTGCAAACGGCAACTGTGTGCATGCTTGCATCCTCTCTGTGAACCGTCTCTGATTATGGTGCATATCACAAACGTTTTTGTTTTACCAACCGTGTGTGCCGTAACAACTTGGAGAGCGTAATTTCACCGTAATTTAATTGTTGCTTTTTCAAATTGTACCGGATTTGGATTTGAGTTTGAATGTATGCTACAGCTTTATTCATATCCATCAGGTTCAAACAACCAATACATTATTCGATTCATAGGTACATATGTTCAAGAATTACATAAGAATCAAATAAAGAATGATGAACCACAGTTGTATACTTGTACTATTAAAGACGGTAAAGAAAGAGGCGAAACATATTCTGGTTGCTGAACAAGGTGAAGCAGAATGCCCATATTGTGCCCTCCTCCATGCAGAAGGCACGCACGACTCTAGTCCAACCCCTTGTGATGGCTGACCGCCCATCCTTCACGGTCTTCATGAAAACATCTAGATAATCATCGTGTTCTGGTAGAAATACTTTAACCTTTGCATGCCCATTAATCATTTAGTTTGAGATGTAACTTGAGTAAACTGCTTTGGCAACCACTGCAAAGGAAAAAGATTCAGACATTGTCATCTAACATAACTCATTATGGGCAGTAACAAGAAGGCTGCAGAGTTCTTACTTACCATCCTGCAGTTCGTTCTTGTCTTGGATAAAGTGTAAAAAAATAGTTTAATTGCCATCTTTGGACCCATTTTACTAACAATCTTTATCAACTTCCTCACTTGATGCTGGTTCATTGATATCTCATTGCCCCATACGCAGAAAGGGTCGAAACGCGAATCTTTACCAATGACATATGTACCTAAAAGCACCAGGTTAATATTAGAAGCTAAACAACAATTGCACAATGATGTAGTACAACACTCTTTTATGATATGTCTATATACATCTGTATGTGGTAGTCCATTTGAAATGTCTAAAAAGACAAATATTTAGGAACGGAGGGAGTATCTTATAACATCCAATATACTCACATATTAGATGAATTAACATCTTATATTATGGGCGGAAGGAGTTTAGTTCATTCTTACAAATTATCTATCTTTGTATCCACGGGTTACAGTTAGTTTGAGCTAGTTCGGGCTCAAATAGCCCTAAAGTATATCTAAACATGAGGGCTAGTTTGAGCTTGTTGCATCTATAACCCACCCAAAAAATCTAGTATCCAACCCAAGAGGTGCTAATTGGAGCTAGTTCTCCTAGTGCATTTATTGTCAATCTAACCCTGCCATCCAAACAACTCTTTGGATGGAGTTAGTTCAGGGTTAGTAATGAGCTAGAAACTAACTCTAACCTCTAGCTAAGTTGAGTATCCAAACAGAGATGTGTTGTTGCTGTTGCTGCTCTTCTACGTATATCTAGACATCATTAAAACATTAATATAACACTATTCCTTGTCGCTATGTAGCCTAGGATTGCATATTTAGACATTAAGTACAGTGTATGTTGCTAAGTAGCCTCAGATATATTACATATGGCCCTAGTTAACCTAAGGAAAAATGGGTTACAGATATATTCAGTTAAAAGTCCGATTCACCGCTAAGTCCCTTATCAGCTACTGCCCTATAAGGTACCAGCTACCGATATCCTGAATAGTGAGAAGATATAAGCCATGGGATGAAACTAACCTCGATGGAAAACAGCAGTCGTTCCCAAAATTGTCCTGTGTAGGTACATCAAGAAGCATGTTAAGCACAACAGGCTAAACATCAACCAACATTACACATGGCAGACAAAATAATCTCCAAAAGATAGCTTCAGTGTGCAGGTTTAAGCACGCTAGTAAAGCAAAACAAGTGGAAAGGTATGCTAACTGCAACAGGGCAAACATTTAACAACAAACATGGTCATTCAAACTGGTATTGTGTCGGTCTAATTACACTGGTTATGGTTAATTAAAAATGGAAAGGCATGTTAACTACAAGATGCAGCAACCAAATGTAGTCATTCATAGTGGTATTGTTGGCTGCATCGATGAAATTGAACTGCACAGTTCATACTTGCACATATAGAACATCACATTGTGAATAACTGGAATAAACAAGACATACTACGAACAACCAAAGATAGCATTTGAAACTGAACATGCGTTAACTACAAACAGCCGAACAATCAAAAAACTTAAAAAGAGGCATACGCTAGCTATAACAGGCTTAACAGCAAGCAAATATATGCATTCCTATCGGTATGTTTAAAACTGGATTGATGAAATGTCTTGCATAAATAAATAATTGCACATATAGAGCATCACATTGTGAACAACTGAAATAAACAAGGCATACTGCAAACAACCAGATATAGCAATTAAAACTGGACATATTCTCACTACACTACAAAAGGGACTCGACAAAACAAATCATGGGTTTCCCCCTGTGAAGAGGCATGGCAAAAAAATCATGGGTTTCCTCACTTGTCACGGATGGGCTCGTTACCGCGGGAAGAGCACGGACCCTGGATGCGCTCCATGTTGTCGCAGATGGGCTCCTTCCCCTTGGAAGAGCACGGCTGTAGGGTGCCCTCCCTGATGTCGCAAACGGGCGCTTTCCCCTTGGAAGAGCAGATGGGCTCTTTCCCCTTGGAAGAGCTGGAGAGGTTGCCCTCCTCGTGGTCACTGTCAATGAGGTCTGACTTGGAAGCTGTGGATCCCAAGCCAGCGTCACAGAACTTGTCCTTCAGAAATGACAAAAGGGGCTCGATGGTGATATAGAATGGCAAATTGTTGATAGCAAGCCAGAGGAGATCAGCGGCGGGGCCATGGATGAGATCGATGGAGGTTGAACCCGAGGGGCTAGGGGTGGGCCACTTAACCTGTGACACAGCCCGCCTCAGGGCATCGCTGTCGATGACCTCGATGTCGTAGCCGGCGGACGAGACATGCCCGCATACTCTAGCCCGTTGGTTGAGTGCCTGCCGTCAGTAATGGTCATCAGCTTCCTCAGTGACGTTGGGCGAAGAGACCGCTATACACCTCTTTTGGGCCAGTCGCTCTTCGAGCTCCACGGGAACCGTAGCCGGGCTTAGGCTGCGACGCTCTGGAGTGGGGGATGGGGATGGGGATGGGGATCTGTGGGAATGGGGCGTTTGGCAGGCGTCATCTAAGAAACTCAGGGCGGCCTAGGTATGGAGATCGGTGGGTAAGTTGCACGGGCAAAGCGGTAGATGTTGACAATGGAGGCCTTACGGCAGCGGCGGCGGGGACTTTGCTAGGGTTTCGAGCGAGGGAGTGTGTGTGTGTGTGTGTGTGTGTGTGCGCGCGCGCGCGCACGCCTGAGGAGGTTTTGGTGTGTGTGTGTGTGTGTGTGTGGAGGGGGGAGGGGGCGCGGGGTGTTTGAGGAAATGACGCGGGTACTGAAAATTTTACTACACGGGAGTCAAACGCGGGAGTGAAATGTCAGGCTATTGAAAATTTTGACGATAGTGCATCGCACACGGTCCAAAGATAACAACCGTGTGTTATGAAACAGAAAAACCCTCGAGGCGGGCAGATATTTTCTAGGGATGCAGGTGGGATTGGGAACAAGAAACATCACACATGGTTTGGAGATAACAACCGTGTGTTATGAAACAGAAAAACCCTCGAGGCGGGCAGATATTTTTTAGAGGGGGAGCCTCATGGATCCCAATGTATTGTGCAGATGTGTGCGTGACAGGTGCACCGGCATGGCACGCGGTTAGTTTGAGTGAACCGTGTCTGTTGCGTCATCCGACTTGTCTAATGTTCATAAATTTGGCGAAAAATGACGCAGGAGAGGGTCAGAACACAAACACACTTGCATGTCCAAATTTATGTATCAAAAGGGTGGTTTGATTTTCAAATACCAAATGCAACTTCGACGTGGCACCTCTCTCGCAAAGCGCACGGTATTGCTTGCCCCCACCCACCCCCACGTGTCGGCACGAAGGGAATCCTAAGCTATGAATGCATGCCCCCTCCCCCTCAACCGAGGTTCACCAATCAAAGTGCGAAGTAGCTAGCAGCCCCCCTCCTCCCTCATGTCGGCACGAAAGGAATCCTAAGCTATGAATGCATGCCCCCCCCAACCGAGGTTCACCATAGCAAAGTGTGAAGTAGCTTGCAGCCCCCCTCCCTCGTGTCGGCACGAAGGGAATCCTAAGCTATGAATGCATGCCCCCCAACCGAGGTTCACCTAGCAAAGTGTGAAGTAGAGCTAGCAGCCCCCTCCCTCGTGTCGGCACGAAGGGAGCTATGAATGCATGACCCCCCAACTGAGGTTCACCTAGCAAAGTCGAAGTAGCTAGCAGCCCCCTCCTCGTGGTCGGCACGAAGGGAATCCTAGCTAAGCTATGAATGCATGCCTCCCCCAACCGAAGTTCACCCTAGCAAAGTCTTGAAGTAGCTAGCAGCCACCCCCTCGTGTCGGCATGAAGGGAATCCTAAGCTATGAATGCACATGCCCCCCACCGAGGTTCGCCTAGAAAAGTGCGAAGTAGCTAGCAGACCCCTCCCTCGTGTTGCCATGAAGGGAATCCTAAGCTATGAATGCATGCCCTCCCCCCCCCCCAACCGAGGTTCACCCTAGCAAAGTACGAAGTAGATAGCAGCCACCCCTCCCTCATGTCGGCACGAAGGGAATCCTAAGCTATGAATGCATATCCCCCCCCAACCGAGGTTCACCTAGCAAAGTGCTTGAAGTAGCTAGCAGACCCCACCCCTCGTGTCGCCACGAAGGGAATCCTAATTAAGCTATGAATGCATGCCCCTAATCGAGGTTCACCTAGCAAAGTGCGATGTAGCAACCCCCCCCCACACACACACACACACTTTCAGTCGGCGGGCTAGAGAGGCATATATCTCACCAAGATGGATCGTAAAACGGACCAAGAATAATCCACCTTGGTCGTACAACCTCTCTCTTGTTGTTGGTCAAAGTGATGGCCGTCCATGCGACCCCGGAGATGGGCTAACTCTCCAATAATCACGCAAGTAGCTAGTCCCCAAAGACAACTATTGCATGCATGGGGCCCAAACATATGTATGGAGAGGTGTGTTTTTGAGTAACAATGGAACAACTTTGATGTGGCACCGTGATTTCGAACTAGAAATCCCCACACCGAGTGAGGGTTAGGTTATGCATATGTGTGTTACACCACACTTCAAGCCAACGACGGGGATTCATATATGCATGCATGCGTGCATAGTATATGCGTTCAAACTTAATTAGGTCCGAATCTCACCATGACCTATACTACGATAACACGAACCAAATGAAGAATCCTCCATGGTAACCAATCTTGTTGTTGGTCAAGGTGATCATGGATGTCCATGCGGGCCCACGAATATATAGGCTTGTCGCCGATAACCACGCGAGGGAGTGTATCGTTCGAAGGCAACCACTACATGCATACATATGGAGGTGATGCGTGCATGCATGTTTGAATACACAACATTGATCTGGCGCGTGTGTCAAAAATTGTACACTAGCTCCCCACACAGAGCGAGATCGGTTCGTGATGGTGTTGTTTTACTAGCCACTTCGACTCGATGGGAGGGATTCATGCGTACACATGCATGTGTGTGTGCTCAAAGTTTATCATGCATGTCATTCCAAAGCAAAAATAATAATCCCCTCCTAAGTCAAATTAACCTCTCTTGTTGTCAGGCAAAAAGAAGTGATGGACCAAGCGGGCCCACAGATGGAAAGCATCGATATCACTGATAACCGCTTAAGTGGGTGCGAGAGGACAACCACCACCGCTTTGCATGTGGGCCAAACATATATATGTTGAATACCCAAAATGCACAACTTTGATGTGCCACATGCCTCAAAAACCGTAAACCATGCACCCACACAGAGCGAGGTTCATATCAAGGGAGGTTACTATATGCTCCTTCCCCCCCTCTTCACCGCATACTATATGCTCCTGCCGTAATATATGTACAACCCAAAAGAATCCTCATTGATGGTGAAATTAATTAACCTCTCCCGATGTAGGTCAAAGTGATCCATGCATGCATATGCATCGACGATGGCCTCGTGGGCCCACAGATGGAAGCGTCACACGTGAGTGTCCTAGCTAGGATATATATGCATGTGGCCCAAAAAGGTGTTGTGTGATGTTTGAATAACCAATTTTCACAATTTTGATGTGGCACGTGCCTCGGTAACCAAAAAGTCTCGACACTGAGTGAGGTGTACTTGTTCACGGACGCATACGTATAGTATATATGCTAGTCCCCTACCACCTCTTCGATGCGTACTATATACCACCATAACAAAAACAAAAAGATTCTACCTTGCTGGTCAAATTAACCTCACTGTCGGTTGTTCGTCAAAGTGATGGATGATGACCTCGTGGGCCCATAGAAAGCGTCACACGTGAGTATCGAGTGTCATGTAGGACAACCATCGACTGCATGTGGCCAAAACATTTATGTATGAAAGGGTTGTGTAATGTTTTAAATAACGATTTCACGACTCTGATGTGGCACCAGCCTGCCTAACAAAACGGTCAACCCACATGGTTGCTCACAACTCATAGTGTACTATGAGCCACCCGCCACCCCCAGACGCACACACCCACACACACACCGCGAATCCACCGCAACTATGATGCACGTTAGATTAATTATCCCGTGGTGAACATACATGTTACCAAAGGAGGGATGTTTTAATTTCAAAAAAATCACAGAGATCATTAAGACGTTTTAGTACATTAATTGATTGATTTTCTATGGGTATAATGTGCAAAAATCAAATTTGAGCTACATGCACACGTGACAGTGCACCTAAATTGATTGCAAAAACACATGTGCCTCACTGGATGCATGTTTACTCCCCGTGCAACAAATTTCAAACATTGAGAATCTTGGTTTTTAAATTCTAGTACATCCAAAACTTATTTGAAGTTCATGAAACTTATCGTGTTGTCATATGGACACCAATACAAAGTGGCATTGTACTTTTTCTTGTCAAATTTAAGACCATTTTTGATGTAATATTTATCTAATTACAGATGAGAGATTATTAATAATTAGGAACCAATATCCCAAACGGATTATTTGTTTGAACCATGAGCGTTGGACCAACAATGGATACGTGCCATGCTTCGGTTAAGTAATAAAGCGGTAGCATTAATCATCCAAATCCTATATATACCTAAGAGACTCATCCCCACTAACTTATTTATCTCAACATGCAAACATGCCACCTCATCATATAATTATGAACAGGATAAGACCCACCTCAACATGCAATCATGCATAGGAAAAGACCCACCAAAACATTCAACCATGCATGGGAAAATGTTTTCATTCAGTTATTCTACTTATATTTCATAAATATTGTTACAACTACACATAATCAAATATAGTAAGTCATATGTATTTTAAATTTTGGTTCTCATGTTAGCAACCCAAATTTTCATTGACCAATTTCTGCAGCAACGCGCGGGGTATCCTATAGTAGAAAAATAATATGCGTGACGCCGCGTGACCCGTGTGGCGTGCGAGCAGGCGTGAGTTCACGGGACGCATGCGAGCAGTCCGCCGCGCAGGCAGATGGGGAGGCGTGCGTGCAGGTCTGTGAATTGATGGAGGCGTTCTCGCTGCGCAGTGTCATCAGGAGGCGTGCGAATAGCTGTGTGAAACTTTGGTAGGCATGCAGCGATGCAGTGCGCGAGCTCACCGGGAGGCGAGCCATCGGTTTGACCGCCGCCCGCCTCTCTCCCACAACTCCCACTACTCCATGTTAATGGTGCGCCCGAGCGGCCGCACCCCCCATCCTCGCTACGCACACACAATCCTCTCTCTCCGCTTGCATCCTCGACGCCGCTCTTAGTCCTCAAAGCCGTCAGCGTATGAGGATGCCGCCGAAGCGCCCCATCGGTGGGAGTGGTGACGTCGGGGCTGCTAAATCACCGGAGCACAGCGTGGAGATGTATACAGAGGTTGCCGTCACCGCCGACGAGTTATCACTTCACCCTGACGTCATCGACGGCATCGAGCTTCCACAGCCGGAGGTGGAGTTCCACACCGACTTCGATGATCACTCCGGCGACAACTCCGACGACCACTCCGGCGACGACTCCGACGATGACGGACAGCTGGTTAGTCATCTATACCCATTTATGTGTCAAAATAGATCATAGGGTTTCTCTGCTTACTCCTGCCTCCCCCTTTTTGAAATAGAAATCCTTTGGTTATGTTCTCCCAATCCATGAAATCTGAGTAAGTTTCATTATATCCGTGTAGTGTATTGATTGTTTGAATGGTACAAGTGATAAGTGATTAGTTGTTTCATCTATGCAAATGATTTCTGCTAGTAATCCGACTAGGGTTAGTATTCGTGCTAATAATTCCTAGCCAGGACTTGACAATTGATTTTGAATGACCTACATATGTTTGTGCCATTATTTTCTTCAATATTGGTCTGTACATAGACGACTGTGCTTAAAAATTGAACCATAATCTCTGGATATGTATAAATAAATAGCCATAAATTCCTAATCCTACTTCACGACAAGTAATCACTGATTTGATGCCAAATTTATTTTACTATTTGTATAGGTGCTGTCTGACGATGTGGAAAGCGAGGATGAAGATGCCCAGAGGAGGTACAAGAGGCGAATCCTGAGGGAGCTTTATGCGGGAATGCATAACAGGCGTATTAGGACCTGGAACAACGGCTATGGATGCCCATTTTGCAACCACAAGATTCATGACGCGTATCTAAGTGTTCTGGCACATGCAAGAGGACGAACCGTTGGCTCCTTCAAGCAGAAGTATTCTTGCAGGGTGGCGCACAGCGCGTACGCTGAGTACCTGAAGAAGCTTCAGGATTGTGCCGGCCGCATGTGAGATGAGATGTGGGATGGATCGAACTATGTACGCTTGAGTATGCTTAATGATGGTTGAACTATGTACTTATGGTTGAACTATGCTTATGTACATGTACGCTTATTATCTATGTCTGAGTATGTTAAATATTTCGCCAAATTTTGGTAAAAATTACAAGGGGGACCAATAAATCAGGACGGATGTAGTACGTCAATCACACACTATTCCCAAAATTGAAACCGTGTGCAATGACTTTCATTTTGCCTGCTACGTCAATCACACACGGTTCGCTCTAGCAAACCGCCGCCCCCAAAATTCTTTGTTGGACAGAAAACCCTCACCACTCAACTCAAAAAAGAAAAAAGAAAACCCTCACCATCCCCACGTCACAAAAACCCTCACCCCGCCCGCCACCCCCTCGACCCCTCCAGTATGTTCCCCATTCACACCTGCACAAGCTCCTCCGCGTCTATGCCATGGCACCGCCTATCGCAGCGGTAAACACTTAGCTCGACGCCTGCCCGCTGCATTTCGCCACTTCCGCTTGCCGCCGCCTATCGCCATCGACTTTCTCGACGCTGCTCGCGGTCCACCTAGCTCTGCTCGGTTGGGGAATCTGTCGTACTGAGGGTTCTTTCTCATGGACGACAAGGTAACTAATTTAACGAGATATTATCTCATCTCTTATCCCAGTTCACCTGCCTTCTTTAATCACCCGACGTAAATCGACGTGAATTCATTTTTATTCGAGCTGATTTGAGGTTTTTTTTTCATTCATAGAATGTACAGTGCGCCGACACTTCAGGACTTGGCGACCGCCGCCAGAGATTCCATCTCATCGCACTGCATAACTTGAGGACGCTTGTGTATGTTCAATCTCACCCTAAATCGGTTGGCATGGCCTACTTTCCTGAACATATTCTAAATATTGCTACATTTGGATAAAAGGTGCCACATGCACCATATACGTCAAAGGGGATTTTCCCCCTCTTCTTTCTATATTAGGAAAATTAATGATGTATTGTTCTTTCGATTACTCTCATATTTCCATGACATCATGTTTACCCTATCTGTTTAATTATAGACCGTTGTTCTTCGATTTCAACTGTTGTATTGTTCTTTCAATTTGGGCCCATATTTGCATGTTACCATATTTTCTTTAACAATCCTACCATTTTCTGCAGGACATCCCTTGCTATGCAACAGATTATGTAGTGCACAATTTTTCCCTTTACATACATCAAGGCTCCACGAATGTCATACTGCACACAAACCATGGATTTACAATCGTTGCTACCGTAAGACTTGATGAACGTGGTGACTCTTATTTTGGCACTAGCTTTTGGAATGAAATTGCAAAGTTTTATGTACTGAAAGCTGGCACTAAAATTGCACAGCACATAGAAGGGCCTGGTCATGAGATATATACTAAATTCCCCGACAAAATCATCCGTCCAGACTTTGTTCGAAGTAAGTTTTCTTTTCAACTAGCTGCATAGGTTGACTTACCCAACAATGTCAAATGAATTGTGTAGTATTTAAGTAACCAATTTTTATTCCCTTTTCTTACTATATTCCTACCTAATAACTTCTAGTTACCAATACACTTTTCTATTGCCCTGTTTTAACTCAATATTCCCTGTACTCCCATTCCTATCAGAAAGCGCCGCTGACAAGGAGACTCCAGAGGTGGAGAACGGGCTGCCAACAAGCGAGGCGGGCGAGCTAGAACATAGCAAGACTCCAAAGAGCCCAGACTTAATCAGCAGCCTCCCCGATGATATGTTGAGAGTCATCATCTCCCTCCTCCCAATCAAATATGGGGCGCGGAAAACCCTCCTTTCCCAGCGGTGGCGCCCCCTATGGAACTCCAGCCCTCTCGACCTCATCGACACCCACGAGCTCTGCCATGGCTAACGCAAAAGCTTGGATGCGTTCTCCAAGATCCTTGGCAGTCACCTTGACCCAACCAAAGGCTTTAGAATGGGCAAGTTCCGTTCCAACGGCAAGGACCTAGCCAAGCTTGACGACTGGTTCCGATCCCTCGCCCTAGATCAGCTCGAGGAGCTCACTTTTGATGATGGGCATATGCGGTCACTGCCAACGTCCGCACTCCGCCTCGCGCTCACGCTGCGCGTCGCCAAGTTCAGGAACTGCCATTTCCCACCCCTTAATGACGCGCCCGCTCTTATTCTACCACGACTGAAGCACCTCGAGCTCGTCGCCGTCTGCCTCTCAAAGGGTGACATGGAGCGCCTGCTCCGTGGCTGTACTGCACTCGAGTACCTTCGTCTTCATGCGATCAATGGGTTGAGTACCTTCCACATCACCTCCATGACTTTTCGGACTATTTATGTGTGTTGCTGGTGCGGCAGGAAGACATCACAAAAGCTGGACCACGGTATGGTCATCCAGGGCACACCTGCACTTGAGAGATTACTTGTAGTTGATCAAGAAGGTCCAACAAGAATCAATGTCATTTTTGCACCAAAATTGACAGTGGTGGGCTACTCGTCTGACAAATACTCCGAACTTGTTATTGGATCCACACCCGTTCAGGACAACAGCCGCCTTCTACCTCTCCTTCTACAAATTAACATTATTTCTAATTTTGAAGATGTTTGTGCGTCTGTCATTCAGAAAATGATTCCGACAAGCTTGACCCCGAAACTGCGCACAGTGAAGGTCTTGGCACTAGAATCTATCGGGCCCGATCTGGAGCAAGTTGTCAGTTTCCTGAGATGCTTTCTGTGCCTGGAGAAGCTATATATCGAGGTGATGTTCCTTTCCTATTAAATTTTAACCATAAGGGAGTTCAATTTGTGACACCTTTTTCCAAGTTTACAATGACAATGTACTACGATTTCTGAAGGTTCTTTTGAAGGATTTCAGTACATACATGCCCCCCATATTGGTTGCTTGATCCATATTGTTACATTCCATAAGCATTTCTCCTTTGGATTCATCTATACTAGTTTTCTTAGGGAACTTTTCATCCACTCCAACCTCTAGTGAAGAAGGCTACATTTTTCTAGAATGTAATCAAATGCCCATGTTAATCATGTCAGATCGAAGATGGCATGTTAGTGCATTTTAAAAATCCTGCAAACCAAATAGCTAGGCCTGTAGTAATGTTCAAAACTGCATGTAGGCACTAACACGTTTTCTTCTTTTGCAGATAAGATTAGACCCAGTGGTGGATAATGTGATACAATATAACAATCACGCCGAATGCCTAGATCTGCATCTCTCAGAAATTACTTTGAACTCCTACCGAGGGACCTTACCGGAGATTATATTCGCCAGGTTCTTTGTTCTCAGAGCAAGGATGCTGAAGGAAATGAGGTTTTCCCTACATTTATTTCGCAAAAATGAATGGTCTGTTGATCAGCGCCGTCGCCTGCGGCGGAATGGAGTAGGCTCCAAAAATGCTGAATTTCATTTTGGAACTTCACATGACAGAGTAATCGGAAGTCATCGGGTCAACCCCATACATGACTTCTCAGTGGCTGACCCCTTTGCAAAAACTGTGAGGTTTCGAGGCCATACTTAGAAGCGGTGATATTAGTTTGAACCTCTCTGATATCCATGTTCAGCGATCAACATGACGTTCTAAATGATGAGCTGAATTTCATTTCTAATATCAGTTTGAACCTTGTAATCTTCGAATTTGAGCCATATAACTCTGGAATTTGAACCTTGTAACATTTCGAGCTGTTGTGGTACAATCGTTGAAATGGCATCGTATGAGACTCGTATATTGCTAGCACTATTTTGACCTTAATATGCAATGGTATTATATTTTATTAACCATTCTCGAATCAGTTTACCTTGTCGATCTCACAGCACACGATCTATATAGCAAACTCGATTGCGATCTTCGACATTATTGCACACAGTTGGTTTCTTCCACTGTGTGCACTGTAGAGCGCAGAATTAATTATCATACTCGAGTGTCCATCATCACCCTTCTGTGTAACTTTGACCTGATCACCCAAGGGTAAACTTATGACCGAAGTCATTCCACACACTTCATTTTTACAAAGATTTTTGCCAATAAACGCCCATGATTTGTCCCTCTTCTAGCCGACGCGTGGCCAAACTAGCCGGGCGGGAAGCTTGTGCGGTAAACAGCGTGGTAGCACGGGAACAGGCTCACCGACGATACATTTGGCGCCTCCTCGAGCCCACGCCTGGAGTGCGGTGTTGTCAAGAGTGCACTGGATTGTTGTCAAGAGTGCACTGGATTCTGGAATCCTCCGCTATGAACGCCGTGACAAGACGTGATGATTACAGGCCGGCCGGCCCCCATTTATTACAACGGCCATTTAACCTACCCTTGTGTCTCTTCAACCTTTCGATCGCGCCCCACCATTGCAAGAAGCACACCCACCATGAGAAATTCTTAGAGGGTATCCTGCGCGGCTCCAATGGCGCTTCGAGCGGCTGCCGGCAACTAGCGGCAGTTCACCATGCGTGCCGTGGAGGACACCCACAGAAGGTTCATGGACCTCTCGGTGGTGTACACCAACAACCCGGTCTGGGCGGAGCACTCCATCTACATCATGGAGTTGTTGCTTGCCGAGGAGAAGTACAAGGTGGTCGGGTTCGACCTCGAGTACACCCGCGCTTGTGTCGGGTCTCGTCCCAAGGTCGCCGTCACCCAGATGTGCGTGCGCCACCACGTCCTCGTCTACCTCTACTGCCTGGCCACAAGGCCTTGCGAGCGTTTCGCCAGGTTTGTCAACAGCCCCCACTACATGTTCGCTATGGTGGACATCACCAATGATGTAAAGGCGCTCGAGAATTCGAGCATCGCCTGCCAGAATCTTGTCGACATCCAGGGTCAATACATGATCAGGGGCAGCAAGGAGCATGAGAAGGACTCACTGGTTCACCTCGCCGAGGCCATCATCGACCCCTACTACAGAGACATGAAGGATTCGTGCAACAAGGACAAGCGTGCCTACCACTCGGCCTGGATGGAGAAACTCGACAAAGCTCACGTCGCGTACGCGGCCAAGGAGGCGTACACGAGCTACGACATGTACAGGCGGATCGTTGACATGAGGAAGTCCCTCCTTCCCCAAAACGGTCAGGGATCCAGCCGGAAGCAGAGCAATGGCAAGAGTCGTCGCAACAATAAGTAGATGATTAGATCCTCATTTCTCCTACTTTAGTATGCACATAATTTCTTTCTTTGGTGTGTGGAAATGTTATGTGTGTAGTCACTTGTGTAATTGTATGCTTAATTTGGTTATGCAATGCTGTCTTTTTAAGTATATATGTTGATGCTCTGTAGACAGAGCATAGATGTTGTGTGGACAAAGAAAATCACATCGCACACGGACTAAACAATGGAAACCGTCGGTGATGTTTTCATCAATCACTCACAATTGTATACCAGCAATCGTTTGCTCACAACACACATGGCTTGTTAGCAGTAATCGCCTGTGTTGTTATCGGTCTTCGCACACGTTTCCAATTACAAACCTGTTTGCCTCGTATCACACACATCTTGTTCATTTGAACCATTTCTGTTCTCATGTCTCAACGCAAACAGTTCATCCGAGTGAACCGCATGCCGTATATCGCGCACACCTTTGATCTGGCTGATCGTTTCTTTTGTGTTGCCTAATCACGAACAGTTCATCCGAGTGAACCGTATGTTGTACATCGCATACACCTTCATCTGGCTGCCCGTTTCTTTTGTTCCTCCTCATCGCAAACGGTTAATTTAGCTGAACCGTATGCCTTGCATCGCACATGCAACTAAAATACGAACCGTGTTTGATGCATCCTCCATCGCAAACGTTTTGCACCTTTTTTACGGTTATTTTACACCATCGTTTGCGATTATGGCATCGCACACAGTTTCGTCGAAGGGTCTCTGATCGTAGTGTTGCGTTAGCAGCATCCTGCAGTAGTGAATGTACAAACATTAATGAAAAATCGCCTATTTTGCCCGACCTGTGTCGTGTTTGGCCGACTTTTTAATTCAATAAACGACGTCTGGGTTCGGCTTGGGTCGGCGGTTGGGAAACTGACCGCCCCCATGCCCATATTTTCGTCGTCGCGCCCCCAGACGGCGCTTTTTCAAGCCCCTTGGGGGCGAAACGGCTGGAGATGCTCTAAGTATGTGGATGTGGGATTTGATTAATCCCGATGGTACTTCCATCAGGTTGAATTCTAGTAGATATGTACCACTTGCAAGGCCTGACGCTTCCATCAAAACCTCTGCACCTCGCATAAAATTTCTTTCTATCATTCCTCATAGTCTTGGCATCAAACTCATGTTTGACTGCATAAGTCTTAAAACACATCCTAAACTCCTTCATGCTTGGGAACAACTTCCCTACTTCAATAACATGATTTTCTTTGTCATACACACTTACAAGCTCATCATCATGCGTGTCATCTACATCATCTGCAGCATCTTTCATCAGCTGTCCATCCACATCTTAACAAGCATCTATCATCATTAGGCAAACTCGATTCATCCCTCTCTTCCTTATCTTGATCATCTACTGGAATGCCAAATTTTTTGGCCATCTCAGTGTCAGCCATTGGTGCAATGACCAAATCAGTAGTGTCTTATAGTTATACTGAATTCCAATCAACACAAACAACCCTTGCAGCACCATCACATCCCTCTTGTGCATCTTGATCAGCCCCCTCTATTACTATCACTTCACCCGTACACATGGACATTATATGTCTCTGTGAAGCCCAATCATCATCTACCATCTTGAAAAGCCAACTTCGAGGGCACATATCCAACCTTAGAATCTGATTTCAGATTAACGAGCTCTGCATGAAAGGTAGTCTGTTTGCTTGCCCAGCCGTCTTGCCGATCGATTTCATCAACCGTCTCTTCACCATTCTCACTTGTCACATACTCACCCTTCCAATTATCAAACCGTAACAATGCTATCTCTTGCTCTGGACCCCCAAAAAATGCTCTCCCCAATTTTCTCCACAACATTCCTCATAGCCCTCTCTTCCATGCTCTGTATTTCCCGTGGATCGATCTCTGCAAATTCAACCTCCCATTTCACAATTTTATCTCTCTATATGTATCGCACGCTACCATCAACTAGCTTCTCTTTAGATAGAAAGTTCAACACTGAATTTCAAGGTCCGAGCACCATCACGCATGTTTATCAATGGCGGGCATTGTGAGGCAGCGGAAGCAGACGAGGCACACATCACATAGGTTGGAAAGGGTGATTACCTGGTCGACGTTGTCTCTCGTGGCTCCATCTTATTCAACCCAATGCCGCCGCCGCTCCCCAACCCCACCCACCTCCACAATCTGGATCCCGTGAAAAACAGAGGCTCACTTGGTCAGATCTAACTCAAGATGAAGAGGAACAAGTCTATGGCGTCGAATACACTCACCACATACGCCGCCGCGGCCGTGAACGAAAGCTCCACCAACAAAACGAAAGCTCCTCCGCCGCCGCTGATGAGAATGAAGAAGGGAGCAGCAACCAGCAAGGGAGAAGCATGGGTTCAGTCAGGCGGGGAATTGATGCACTGCCAAGTGGGGCCCACCACCAGATGCACTGGTCAGTTTGACCCCCCCCCCCCTTTTTTAAGTTGACTGCAGTCCCCGTTGACGACCGTTCCCGTGTTTTAACCACCTGGCCGTATTGGGGCTATTATTGCCATGTAAGATGGCGCATGCGAGCTATTTTTGTCAACTACATTGCATCCTTTTCAATTCGCATAAAAAACGTAGCACAGGAGCTATTCACCCATTGTTCCTTGAACTTCTCTCCTATTCACCTTCTAGTGTACACGCAGCACACCGAGCGTCCAGGCCGTCCGCCACCAATAATCAACAATGTGAGCATGCCAACCTTTGATGCTCGACAATACTGCAGCTCTGGCAACCGGTGAGCGCACCGGCCCTTCCGATTTTATTCCTCTTTTACTTATATGATCTATATTATCTTCTTTCTCTTCCAATTTTCTTCTCTTATGAAATTCAAATCTTGTTTCTCTGAGAAAAGCTTGCTTTGTGTGAGGTTTTAAGTTCGGTAATGGTAAAATGTATGCTATGCTATTTTTTGTTCCTGCTTAATTTGTCTACAACTTTTTGCATTCGTAAAGCTTGACATCACTAGGTTTTGATCCTGGCACCGCGACAAGATGGAGGAAAAAAGAAAAGAACTTAATGTTTATTTGCTAATTAATATCATTGTATGCAATGAACTGACCAATGCAAGCTATGATAGGTAGTCTCAAGTCATTGAAAGCATACATGCCACACATCTCTTATTGGTTGATTCCTTTATTCATGTCAAGAAACAAGAAACGAGGTGGGAATTAATGCACTATGCCCAAGCGTTTTGGGATTTTTGATTTTTAGAATGTGTCTAATGCACCGATACAGAGGGAGTACAATCTGTTTATCAGTCTGAAATGATAATTCAATGCTCTTTAGCATGCCCCTCTTTATTACTATGGTACTCCCCCCTGTTTCCTAAAAGAAGGCATATAACTTTTGTCTCAAAGTGAATTAGTGAAAAGTATGATCAAATATGTATGAAAAAGTATCAACAACGACAATAAGGCAATGTCATATACATTAAACTATTACATGGTGTATAAGTTTTGAAAATCTCAATCCTAGGCCTAGGACGCAATATTAGCCGTTGATTGATATTGATCCAATGGTCTAGGTGGTTGGGATTCACATGTACAGTAACCTAACTGTTCGCATCTGTGTCTACATTCTTCTCGAACCAGTAACACGTCCGTGTGATCAATCCACACAACAAGCTCGCAACAACACCTCCAAATATGCCACATGGACTCCTGGGCACCCCCCACATCATATATAAATCATAATATATTGACTGAAAAAAGAGATATCACCCGAAAAAATATCCTGCCCGTATTTTGTTTGTACGAAGTAGTGTCTGCAATTAGAATTTCAACTGATGTGCTTTGCACATACCAGAGTACTAATATACTAATTAGTCCAAACCTTACAAGACCGTCCTTGCAAAAATAGAAAATACCACATATGCCCTTGGGTATATCAAGGCCAACTTCTTCTGCACTCGCCGGCGGGAGTGCTATGAGTAAAGCTCAATGTCACCCGTGGATCTCCTGAACAGCCTTAGAGCCAGGGTAAAGTTGACACATCGACCGAAAAGTGGCTGGTCGGAGCTAGAACATGCTAGCAACAACAAACCAAGAATCAGATTGTCATCCCGGAAAAGAAAGCAACAAGAAGGGTAGAACCAGGGAGGCCTAACCTGGCTTCCTCATGGAACCGAAATTAATCATGTTGCGGCGAACCAGAAGACCAAAACATGAATTGTCGCTGTCTTTCCAGGTAGCTCCACCGGCAAGTAGATCAGGCCTCATTTTTATCTAGGTGGTCTTCAAATCAGCATCACCGGAACAAGAAGTACTTATTCCATCGTCTGTAACAGGCCCGCCCAATCTACTCTTCTCTCTCAATCAGATCTAGGAAGGCAAGGGAAGGAGTTGGTGAGGGTTCGAGAGGGAGGGGAAAGAGATTTTTTTTTTCGAAAAAGGGGCTCCCCGGTCTCTGCATCAGAACGATGCATACGGCCACCTTTATAAAAAAGCAAATAGGTTCAACAAAGGTCTTACAGTCTGAAAAAAGTAAAGAAGAGCTCACAGAGAGCCAATAAAAAGTAGCCATAAAGCCACAACCGGCTGGCATAAAAAAGATAGGGAAACTAATTGCCTATCCTATTACATGACCGCCATCCAAACCGGTTGAAAATATCCCGTGCTACCATTTCCCAACAGATGGATCCAGTAACCAAACGCTCCCTGGCCTCCGTCGGAGTGAGTAATGACCACATACGGATCAACTCAGTGGCTCGGAAGATAACCTGCAAAAAATGAATATTTGTTGTTCTGTTAAAAACCAAATCATTTCTGCAGTTCCAGACTGCCCACAATAAAGCACATACTCCTACGCGAATGTGTCTCGTTGTTCCGGCCTCTATCCCATTAAACCACGTTCCAAATAACGTGCTGACAGAATTCGGAGGAGTAATATTAAAGGCTATGTGCACCGTCCGCCATAGCACTTTTGCCAGCAGGAAGTCAAGAAAAAGGTGTTTGATAGTTTCATCCCGATCACAAAAACTACATCTAGTCGGTCCTGTCCAGTTACGCTTTGCCAGATTGTCCTTGGCTAAGATGACTTGTTTATGTACAAACCACATAAACACTTTAATTTTCAAAGGAACTTTGACTTTTCAAACATGTTTGGAACTAGGAATGGAGCTAGAGTTAATAACACCAAGATACATAGATTTAACTGTAAACTCTCCAGTCCTAGTAAGCTTCCAGTGCAACTGATCGGGTTGTTGAGACAGCTGGACCTCCATCAGCCTACTCACTAAATGTAGCCAAGCTTCCCAACGATTACCGGCTAGCGTCCTCCTGAATTGAATATTAAGGGGGATGGACTGAAGTACTGTAGCAACGTAAGCGTCGCGTCGTTGAACAATACTATAAATAGACGGGTATTGAAACGCGAGGAGTGTCTCTCCTAGCCAAGTATCCTCCTAGAATCGCGTGTTGGTGCCATTGTCGATTGTAAACTTTGTCCTATTGAAAAAGGCTGATTTGATTCTCATCAGTCCTTTCAAAAAAGGCGAGTCCATCGGTCTTGCTGTCACCTGGGACAAAGTTTTGGAGTGAAGATACTTGCTACGGAGAATCTGCGTCCATGTGGCCTCTGTCTCGACAGATAGCTTAGACAGCCACTTACTGAGAAGGCATCTGTTCTTGGGAGAGGAAAGAGATAACCAAGAGAAGATCAACTTCTCTGTCGTGTGGTTCAGCAATAACATTTGATAACTAATTCAAGTCTACAACAGGTTTCCTACCCACTTAACTGCGCCACGAGCACGCAGGCATCGTCTCGGCCGAACACACACTCACTCCACAGCCCGGGTACATAGAACAGGCGGCAGGCCTCGAGGTCACTCACTGACAGTTGGGGTCGTCCTGTCTCATTGTTCTTCTGCAGGTGGAGCCTCCCTGGCAGGCGTGACATCGTCTCGCCACCATCGTCCACACACCTAGGCCCCGCTTGGAATAGGGGTAAATTTATACACCCGTATTACTTCTACAAGTGTATTTCACTAGCCACATATGATTTTCAACCAGAAATGAAAACGACCGATTGAGGTATGTATCTTTTACAGGTGTAAAAGTGTGCAAAACGACAATCCAATCAGGCCCCTAGATTGAACCGTAGGTTGGGCTAGGGAGACCCAAACTCCACTCCAAAGGGGGGTTCCCCCACATCGCCAGTGCCGGAAGACACCCAGAGGCGAGGGGAACTGGTGGTGGCGGCTGCACAAATGAAAAACCCTAGCCACCTGAGATTTCAGGAGAGGAGATGCGCACATGTTAAACTTTGCACTCTTTGAATTGAGACAAAGTTTATATGATTTCTTTTGGGAGCGGAGGGGGTATGCTGCAATGCAAAAAGGTGGTGAAATAAATTTTACAGTACCATGTGAGAAAATTTTACGTTCTGAGTTTTCTCTTACTCAACAATATCTGTCTGCTATTCATGGAAGTTTACAATCATAAAAATTCCAAAACATATAAACATCAATTAAACATCAGTGGGCGCGCAGACAACAAAATGTTTTGCCTAAGTTACAACACACCCTTAGATCCCACACGACATCATTGTACAATGTTGAAAACATCTAATAGGAAAGAATAGGGGCAAGCAATTTTGTGTCCAAACATACAGTTTGCAATGCTTGAGACTGAAAGTAATACTACTCGTATATCACAACCTGACACCTAAGTTATAGTGACACACAACACACAACCATGATGGTACACGGTCTAAACTGCATTGTGGAAAGTGTTCGCTTGCTAGAAGCTTCCATAATCCGGCCCGGGAAACAGATTGGCGCTAGGCTCCGGTTCAGGGATAAATATCATGGTGCCATGTCGATGGTCCAACAACATGGTTAGGTGGATTCTCAGAGTAATGGATGGCATGCATGCTTTCTTGGACTTGAGTAGGAACAAATAATTGTGGTAGAAGGTTGTGCTGAACAGACGTTGATGCCTGCATGACACCTCCGCCATCCATGGACATGGGAGCTTGCATCTGGCTATGGATGTTCACTTGACCTGATCCTGGAATTGGGAGAGTAAAATGTGAGTCATCTATCAGGTTTATTCAGGTTTGTTCATGGTTCATGCAGAGACCGATTGCTCACTTTCGTAGGGCTAGTGTAGTAATTCACCAGTGAAAATTGTAGGTTGCTGCTGACCAACTGGTAGAATACTTTCTCCTGAAAAAAGGCCAAAATGAGCATAAGTAACTGAAACTGCAAGGAGTCCATGAGGAAACAGAGGATAAAGAGATAAGAGGGGAACAAAGCAGCAACAACTATGTACCTTGGAAATAATGTGTGTTAACTGTGCTCTGATCACCATGAATATACTCATTCTGGTGAGATGGTTCAGTGATATTGTTGATCCTATCCTGCAACTGGTTTTCATTTGCTGCAGTTCCTCAAAAAGACCAATTTAAGCTCCATAGTTCAGGCCACCGCATAGTCAGAAATTTTAAGACATGGGAAGGGTAAGAAAACGTGTATCTAACATTGAAGCGCGACATCCGGCCCAAGAATGAATGCTGCATCCAGAGTAGAATGTGTGCTAGAGGGGACTTGTTCCGGAAGATTGCCATTCATCACATAGTCAAACGGAAGGATGTCCAACTGGCCGCGCGCACACTCTTTCAACTCATACGCTTGAGCCTGCGATGAGAAAATGATATCTTCAACTTGTTTGACTTCCACATATGGTCCAAATATTAGATGAATATATGTTGAGAATGTACCTTCTTAGCCGGATCAAAATTGTCCCGTGAAACGTAAACACCATAAAAAATTGCTCCAACAAGATCATGCACGCAATTGAAGAAGATCACCACATTCCCCTCTACACTGTGATATGCTTTGAGCTCCGGCCTGTCTGCGAGGCAGCATTCCCTGGCATGCTTAACCATTCTTTCCCAAGCGTTACTGCGCTTCTTGATCTCGAGGACCTATATGTAAAGAAATCGAAACGACAACATTATTCACCATGAGAAAATAGCACAACTTCTAAAGATAATGAGAAAAAACAATTTAGGGAAGATTTTATACCATTTCACGGAGCACGTCTGCGTCCTTATTCAAAGCCTTCAAGAAGTCCTCCACTGTGAAGATATGAACATTCTTAAGCCTCCTGTGGTAAATTCCATCTCTGGAGATTTCTTCCAGGCGATAGACTTCATCGTCCAATCTTGGAGGGTGCCTCTTTTCATTTGCTGAAGCAAACAATGATTAAAAAGGAAACTGTAATGTGAGTCCAATGGAAACAAAGAACATGCTGACTAGCAACAAAAGTCTTTTACCTTCATTCCTACGATCCAGCACAGTGACCGGCTCCATGACAGCTTCCTGGACTCGAATGCCACCGATCTTCCTGTTCATGCACACTCTTCCTCCGACGATGAACTTCCTACTGGGAGTCCTGGATGATCCTTCTCTGAAGCGGATTTTTCCCAATGATGCCTCCCCATTGTTCAACCACGCACTGCAATCGCCCCCCAGCACTGACCCTTGCCTGTGCCGGCCTTGCGCTATGTGGCTGTTGAACTCCTCTTTAGTCCAGCTCTCCTGACCGTCACTGCAGAAGTCACCACGGAGAACCAGGATCTCAACTTTCGCCTTCGAAAGCGGGCCTTCATTGATCATTTTGTCACCATCAAAGACGCCAATCCTGATAGCCGCATTGCTCTCAGATGCTATAGTCTTGTCTGTGTAAATTGGAGTCTTCAGGCCATCCAGGAAACGCAGGAGAATGTTGGCGTTCGGTTCACTCAAAGTGGCACCCTCCTGATATGGTTCTGACCTGAAACAGGAACATGAGTGACTTTGTGATGTAGTTGTTGTTCAGTTGGCATTTTTGAATTTAACACCCACATACTACTTTGTTCCTATAGAGCAACATCGGATAGGTACTGCTATATGACAATGCGAGAACTGAAACTAATATATATATATATAATTAATTGTATTTTGATTATTGTATATTTGTAGAATACTATTTACTATTAAATATGGATAGCATGCATGGTGCATGTTAAGGTGAATCTTTTCCCATGCATGATGGCACAGTGAGATGACATAGTTGCATGTTGATAGAATTAGAGTTAGTGGGGATCAACTATTTAGGTATATATAGAATGATAACTCACCAAAAGGCTAGATAATGGATATTAACATTTCAACATGAGACTAAGTATGATGGAGGAAACTATCGAGCATTGCAATTACAGATCTGTTACCTTGGGTGTTTATCGGCGTGTCTATTGGAATGTAAACGTGCCAATTTCTTCTGCAATTTTTACATGACAAATACAATGTGAGCAACAAATATATTATACTATCAAAAAAGGATGAACATGCAAAGAAATTATTTTAAGGAATATGAATTTAACCACTTCATGGCTCATGCCCTCCACCTTCTCCTCTAAGTTTTCCAATTTGCTAAGACCAAAGATAGCAAAATTAGAAAAAGAAGCATGGGTAAGCCTTTTATTTATCTCAAAAGTAAATAACAACAAAACATGCAAAGCTTGCATATTTTCATTGAGAAAGTACTGGAAGTTGAAGAAATCATGGAAATACATCAAGACATAAAAGGATATAACTGTACCTAATAAGTTACTTGTTAGGTTTTTATGCCCTTTCACATGTTGACAAGGTCTCCAATGTACACCCTTGATTATTCAAAAATAAAGAGCTGGCTTAATCTTTATCTTTATTTGCAAGTGATTCCTAAGGCCTGGGATGTAGTATCACACACTGATACTCCCCATTGTGACCAGCCTAACAAGAGGGGGTAGTGCGTTGGCTCCCCATAAGTCCATAACTGCCTCTATTTTGTTGTGGGCGATCTTTTATGGGTTTTCATTTTCATATAAGTTTCGTGTGTTTTCTTTCTTATTGTCCATTTGTAGTTTAATATTTTATTTTTATTAATTTGTATAGTCCTAATCTTCAAGAAATCATTTTAATTTTGTTTTTTCTTGTTTCTGTGCCATTTTGTTTGTTGATTTTCAATGTCACCTTTTTATCTTCTATTTTATTTTCAAGCATGATTATTTGTTTTGTATTGTTTTTTATTTTTCTTAATTATGTATCATGTTTTTGCTTGTTTCTATTTCCTTTTGTACTTTTCATGTTGCACCTCATAATTCCAATTAATAATTTTTCACTATGTGAACTTTGCCATCTCTAGTGGAATATGTGGCATTTTAACTAGTTACATGATTTTTTTCTTACTACATGAATATATTTTAAAAATGGTACAATTTTTTATCAAAATAATATTACATGTGGCAAAATCAACATTTTCTAAGACATACATGGCATTTTTCATATAAACATATTTAGATTAGAACAATTATGAGAACATTCTCTTTGAAACACAAGAACTATTTTTCAATAGATGGTTGAACATATTTCAATGTATTGTATGTACAAAACATTTTTCAAAAATTCTCTTTTATAAGTGATATTTTTATTGCCAAAGCTAAATGCTACGAAACACACGAAGAAAATCTTAGTGGAAAGTCAAGTCCATAATTAAACACTTGTTTTTTTTTTAACCGGGCTTTATATAACGGAAATACACCAATACATAGTTTAATAGGAGATGGGAAAGAAGGGGAAAGCGAGCTCAAGCACTACTAGGAAACCCACTGCACACGCTCGTCATCAACACATATGGTATGAGGCAAAAACCTAACAACACTCGAACAAGCAAGACTAGACTATTGCAGCATAATCCGAGCACTGCTAGACCTATTACAACGTAATTTCACAGTTGCTAGAAGATAGTAATGAGAAACGGCTACCATATCTTTTGAAACGAAAATTTGAACACAAGAGCATATAACAGAGAAATGATCCTTACCGCATCATAAGAGCCTGAACCTTCTGAATCCCTTCCATCTTCCTCTGAACCTATACAAGCACAAAGAAACAAACAAAATGAACACACAGAACAAAATTATCATTGGCACCCGGTGAAGTACCAGCGGTTACAAAATTCCAGCAAAAACGGATACTCGTGCGCACACGCGCGCGCGCTCACCATGCGACCAATCTGGGAGATGCTTTCCGTCACCGTGATCCCGTCGCTCCTGCACGCACAGATTCGCGGGGACAGAAGAGTTAGAAATCAAGAAACGGAGCTCGACGTGCACCCGATGGATAGAGAAGAAATATATATCGAGCGGGCAGATGGGGATCGAGCCACGCACATTCGCAGTAGAAAGAGCACGACGAGCACGGTCCGCCGCATGAGCCGCGTCCCCGACGACGCCGGCGATGTCGGCGCCTGCCAGCCGGCGGCGCTGGCGTTGTCGACACCGACGCGCAGGCGCTTCGCCTCCTCCCGGCCGGCGCCGGCGCCCGTCAGGGCCAGCTGCCTCTTGGGCGGCGCCATGGCACCGACGAATCGTTCCTCTCTCTCACACACACACTCTCTGGTACCAAGTTCTTGCACGATAGCAGCGGCGGGAGGAACAGGAAGGGGGGTAATGGGCTTGTCTCCTGTCGAAGAGGAAGAAAATGGATCGGCGCCGTTCAGCTCACGCCACCCCTGGGTTTTAAGGGCGGCCATTGAGATGTAGAGCACGACGTGGAGGATTAAGGATAATTGTTTTACTGTCCGCTGTGCGTGTTTCGACGGATTTGGTAGGTGAGAGCTCGAGGGGGGACGACTGAGGAGCAAGTCAAGCACTCAAGCAGCACCACTTCACTTCACTCGCCTTCTTGCTGCCGCGGGCGGCCGAAAGCGCGGGGAGTCTCGCTTGCTTCGTCCGTGGACGGCTGGACGCGCATGATTCTTGATTCCCTACCAGCGGCGAAGTCCGGAAGACACGTACGTACGAGAAAACCGATCGATGCGGCGATGCCGCCCTCAATTTCTCTCTCTTGAGTCTTGCAAAGATTCCTCTCTCTCGCCCTTAAGTTTCTTCTTCCTTTGTTCTCCTTTTTGATGAAAATTCGTGTTCCTTGGTTGTAACATTTCTTTTAGCGGTTTTGCTATTTTTCAGGTACAGAATTTTTTGTTGCGCCAGTCACTTTTCCTTCCTCCTTCCTTCTTCCGGAGCGCACGAGATGGGGAGGCCGGAGCTCGCCGGAGAAGAACCAACCCTATTATCCATCTTAGGGGGAAGTCATAGTCTCATTATCTTTTTTACGGGGAACCCACAACCCCATTAACTATCTTAGTGGTGGAGGTGCACGGGATCGTTGGAGTTTTTCACAGGTGGTGCGGGGCTTAGAGGGATGCCCAGGGCGGCGGCCAGCAACGGTGGTGGGGGGAGGTTGACGGTAGGGCGGGGTGGCGAGGTGATGCACGGTACTGCCCATCGACCACGGGGGCGGAGGCAAGCGGATGGGCTGGGGTAGGCTGCGGCCTGCGGGGAGGAGGAAATGTCGTGCGGGAGGAAGAATATGGGGGGACTGGGTGCGCACCAACCCGGACCTCTCGTTGGCCTGGGCTGAGGATCGGTTCAAGACCACCGCGCAGAAGTTCGCCGCCGCTGCCGCTGGATCAGCGACCAACTCTACAAGATTGGTCTGGCCAAGTTCGAGCGTGCAGCTCGTGCCCTTGCCGACAAGAGCAATGGCGGGCGATGTGGGCCGGAGTCCACATCCGACCGTCGTTGCTAGCGGGATGTTTCCGATCGGCTGTGTGAGGCGGAGTGGCTTCGCCGTAAGAATGCATCGGCGACCGATAGGGCTGTCGCAATCCCTGGGAGGCCGTTCGTCGCTGGAAGGACGACGGCAACAACAACACCGACGCTGCCGACGGAGGTGCCAGTGGCCTCGGACTGCCCGGTACCTCGCGTAGTTTAATTAATTGATTTTAGTTGAAGTTGTTGAATAACGTACGAGACACGCGGACGAATGAGGAAAAGAGAGGCAACCTCCCCCCCCCCGTGCATTGCTCCCGCGAGCGACGGGGGGCAACCCTAGCCGTCGGGCCTCCATCCCCCTTCCTCCCTCCCCCCTTGCCGCGGCGGTGTGGTGAGGTTTGGCCTTGCCTTCCTGCGACATGTCGACCACACGGTAGTTTGGCGGTCTCGGGTTGGATGGTGTCGAGGTCTTGGATGCCGGGGTGCCGTCCTTGGTGGTGGTAGCCGCGGTGCTCGTGGGTGGAGATCGTGGTTCGGGTGTGGTCTGGCTGACATGGTTGTGGGGGATGGCGTGGTGGTCAAGGTGCGACGACTGGCGGCGGTGGTGCGGCGAGCGGTGGCTTCATGTACCCCGTTTGGGTGATGAAGAGCCTTTGCCGGGGTGAAAACCCATCTGGCCCTGCCAGGTCGACCACGACGGCGTCTATGGCGTCGTCCCCTTCTTGAAGGCATCGTCGTGGTTCCTCTTCGTTCTCCTTGATGCTCCGGAGAAAACCCCGATCCCTGTATCGGACGGTGGCGACTCTCGGTGTCGTATCCTTCCTGAAGGTGTCGTCTTATAACTTCTGGTTCGTCTTGCTCGGCTTCTCTTTGTCCGGAGAGGGCCCCGAAAACTACAAGCGATGCCCTTTCTTCCTAGCTGTAGTTTACTTGGAGTAGTAGGGTGCTTTTACCTATTCCTTTCACACTTGTATTTTACCTCGAGTATGTGTGATGTGATGTGATGTCAAGTGGCGTGTTGTGCTGAATTGGTCGTTACTTTATATATAAAGCGGAGCGTGAGCCGTTTGATGTTAAATAACATCCGGCTTGCATATAATATATGAAACTTGCTTATATTTTGTCCATTTGTGTATAGGGCTGGATGGGTGCTCCCCTATCCGTTGTCCACATACATGTTCGGACATGTTTGCGAACGTTTAGGGTGTATGTTTTGATGCACGGTGTTGGAGATGCCTTTATTCTTATTCTATTAGAACAAAGCGTATATATTTTCTCACTCTATCACTGTAGTATTTGGAAAACCATAGTGTCTTCAGCACCGTGGATTTTTTTTCATAAAATATGCCTAAACTGTATTATCTTCTTTTTTCTGCAATATTTGAAACGAGCTTCAATATGTTTTCTGAACTGACTGAGAATTTTTTGGTTTTTAGAAAGTAAATCATTCATTTGTCAAACTTTAGAATTTCCGAGATTTCCCATTTGCGCGTGCATATTTCAACACAGAAAGGGGAGCTGTTTTCATAGAAGATGGCATGGGCTCACGCCCAAGCATAAACTACAAACAAAAGTGTCACTGTTATATTTGTCTCTTGACACGGCATGATTAGTCCATGCTACAAGTGCAACAGTATGATGATTGCCTGGAAAGGACAACTGCGTGGTTTTTGTCAACTCGAGTGCTTGCCTTCCGATCAGGTTTCATCAGATAAATTCTGTTTAGTTTCTGCATTGTAAAGACGACTTGTACAGTCAAGGCCACGTGGCATATGACGCGTGTCGTCCGTTCCTGCGCACAGCGATCTGGACTCAGACGTACGTAGTGACAACAGCACGGAGATTCCCATGGAGAGGTGAAGATCCGACCTCAAAGGATGGCCCGTCGAAGGTTCGCCGGCCGAAACACCTCGGCGGCTTTGGAATTCATAAGCTGAACGAATGAATAACCTTCGTCACCTCGCAGCCAAATTAGTATTCAGGCAACATCCGCGAAAATTCACAGGGCACAGGCACACACCTATGCGGCTCAGCATCACCTCTCGTTTGCGTCGTGAATCGTGCATTTGTGTGCACTAAAAAACTGTTAAAAAACATAGTTAATTCTTGTACCCATGGATACATGCTAATACGTCTCAATATACATGTCGGTGTCATACTGATATGTCGTACATATTCTTTCCTTTTGGAGTACGGGTGAACCTTACATGTTGGTGTCATACTGATATGTCGTACATACCTCTTTGCTTCATGTGCATCTTCTTCCTCCCATCTCTGCAGTTCGCGTCCATCTCTGCATTCTTACTCCAGACAAACTCTTCTTTCTTCTGTACTGTAGAAGTGCATGCTCTAATCAATGCAACCAAAAGACTGATCTGATAGAAGAGACTAGGTAGCACATTATACGTCAACACTCCCCCTCACGTGTGGCTCCCTCATGCTTAAACGTGGACCGAAAGTGGGCTGCAATTTAATTGTGCCAGACGGGTCTTAAACTCAAGACCTCTTGGCTCTGATACCATGTAGAAGTCGTGTTCAGCCAGCCGCAACCAAAAGACCGATCTGATAGAAGAGACTAGGCAGCACATTATACGTCAACATGTACATCCACATTGTTCTTTGATGTTTTCTCATCCGATTCTCTTTATTTTCTTTGCTTTCACATAATTTCTTTCCTTCGCTGCTATGGGTATTGTTTCCACTGTTAATATGGGATTTGAGTGAAGTTTGATGGATTAAAGTTACAATTCGACAGGTAATTCTCTCCTTTTCTCTTTCTGTTTTGCTATTGTTCTTGCTTGCTTGACGTGCCCTCTCATATCTTTCTACATCCCATTTTATCCATGCAGATTTGTGGACTTCATATCATCTAATGAAAACTCCTCTTCACCATCTATTCTGCCTCATGTATGTGCGAACGATTTGGATGTTACTGAACTTCATCTTCACACGATTCTCCATCGACAAGTGAGGATCATGGTTTTCTTTCCAAAGAAACTTTTCTTTACAGATCCACATATTAAGATTTACCAATCTACTCCTTCTCACGATTCATCGACCATGCAATTGTCAGATTTCGGAACACACCGATCAATATATTATGGGATTATGAAATCTCTTCATTTAGTAGTAATTGTTTATTTGTTCAGCGCCAAGTTACATCATCCAAGACTTCTTCTACTTAAGTTTCATTTGTTGTTTTTAACGTAATTGTGTACTGCGGCTTTTATAGTCTTGTGCATTGTGGTCTGACTTTTGATTGTGATGCCGATTCTGGGCTAGACGAAATGCCTTGGCTCTCTGTGAGTCCTCTTGTGACTGCAACTTCCTCTGATATACCTCTATCAGTTAGGAACGAGTACAATAGATTGTCTGGAAATTTTTGTCGGTACACTTTTCATTTCCACTGATCTCTACATATGTTCATCCCCCAACTACTTTCATGTTACATTTTTTTGCTTATTTCTCACTTTTTCCCTTACTTTTCTAGATGGCAACGAAGTGTGAATTATAACGATATCTCCTTACAGCCCATAGATGATCAACATGACGCCGCATTGTTGATCCATATGCATCAACTTGATTCCATCAACACACGATCGTCACCGCTGAGTACAATAGATTGTTAGAACAGTTCGAACAACAAATACTTTCCTGCTGGTTCACTCATACATGTTTTCTTTTCCTACTCTACTTCTACAACGTTCTTTCTGTTCTTTACTACTTCTCTCAACTTTCTTTACAGATGACACAACAGTCTTAATTCTACCAACGCCCCATCCGAACCACTTGATGTTTTGTCTGATGTTCCACCTTGCCCTAACATTCCTCACTTTGACTCTATATGACTTCACCACGATCACCTCAATCTGTGTATACTCATGCTTTAGACGATTTCACTATTTGTAATCAACACTTGTCGTCTTTTATTCCTACCGATGAATCAAATGAGGTTGATTCCAGCCAACGCACACTAACAACTCATATGTAATGCATCTACCTTCTTACCAATTTTTTGTTAGAAATTTATCAATCTTTGTCTCTCTATTGTTAATTTGACTGTTCTTTAGCACGTGAGATGAAAATTCTGTTCCACATGTACAATCAGCAAACACTTTTCGCTTTTGTGCTCTTGAAAAACTATTATATCTGTACTCAACACAGACATCAGAAACTATTGTGTGCCCATCTCTTAGAACATGCTTCAATACTATCACCGAGGGATATGATTTCTACAACTTATAAAACTGGGAAACGGGCTTCAGCATCCACTGCGGAAAGAGCTGGAAGAATGTTAAGAAAATTCAAGAATTCAAGAATTCAACTGCCTATGTGGAGTATATCTTAACTCATTACTTATATATTTGCAACATTTTTTGGTTATGTTCTATGCATGTAATGATACTTCTACAAGGTATCCCTCATTGGAAGAACAGTAAATCCACAAGAACTCAATGCCCTTCCATGATCCGATTGACCCTTCACAATGACAATCTATGGTACAATCGTGAGTTTCAGTCTGATCATAACCATCCATTATCAACAACTGATTCTAAAAAGATGCATTGGTGATCCCATTGTCATATCGATAAATATCTTCAAGAATTAATAACAAATATGAGAGAAAACAGTGTTAACATATCAAATATGTACATGTTTCTTGGTACTTTGTTTGGCAGAATCGAATACATTCCTTTTAGTAAGTGAAGTTTAAAAAAATTAAGTGGTCGTATCAATAAAGAACTTGTTAATGATGATGTAAAAAATATTTGATGTTTTTATGAGATATGTGCTAAAGATCCTGATTTTGCCTACCAAGTTCTGTTTGATGCACAAAGTAGAAATAAAACTTTACTCTGGACCAATGCTCGTAGTCGATCTGAATATAAATACTTTAGATTTTTCACATTTGATACTACTTAAACAAATGTATATGACATGTCTTTTGGTCTATTAGTTGGTGTCAACAACCATTTTCGAAGTATCATACTTTGAGGTGTTTTCATGCGTCATGAAGGAGGAGAGAATGTCCAATGGGTTTTCTCTGAGTTTTTAACGCTCATGGGTGGGAATCCTGATACCATACTAATAGGTTAGTGTTGTTACATTTCCATTTACGTGTATATTATACAATGTCGTTACACACCTAATTCTTGATCACTTCAACATGTTGACCAATGTTTAGCCATGCAGATCGTTTTTGGATTGGTAATGCCAAATACCACACATAGGTGGTGCAAATGGCATGTTCTACAAAAAGCTAAAGAATCTCTTGGACCGTAATACTCGTTGATGTCTACTACACAACTTTATTCTTGTATACTTTGTTGGACCTCCAAGCGCAGAGTTTTGTAGGAAAGTCGTAAATTTTCCTCAGGTAGATGACCTAGGGTTTATCAATCTATAGGAAGTGTAGGATGAAGGTGGTTCTCTCTCAAACCATCCTGCAATCAAATACAAGTAATCTCTTGTGTCCTCAACACACCCAATATAATTGTTAGTTGTATAGGTGCACTAGTTCGGTGAAGAGGTGATGACAAATATGTAATATGGATGGTATAAATAGGTTTCTGTAATCTGAACAGATAAAAACAGCAAGATAGCAAGTAGAAAAGGTGAGTAAAACTGTGTCTTAATGCTTGGAAACAAGGCCTAGGGTTCATACTTTTGCTAGTGCAATCTCTCAATATCATTAACATAATTGAACCACATGATAATCCCTCAAAGTGCAGCAAAGAATCACTCCAAAGTTCCTATTCTATCGGAGAAAGTAGGTTGAAATAGCATATCATCTTTCCAATCAATCTTATGAACCACCCCCAAGTGTCATGAATAGTCCTAGAGATCGTACTATGACAACACCATATGATACGTATCATTCAACCTTTATGTCACCTAGAATATCCTAATGTCATCACAGTTATCCGCAAGTTAATACTAGACCTGCATCATGCAATCTCAAATCCAAAGTATTCAATCCAACATAAAGAAACTTCAAAGAGCAAGACTCAATTCACCACAAAAATAAGAGAGGGAGGTGAACATCAGAAGATTCAACCATATTAATAAAGCTCACGATACATCAAGATCGGAATCCATCAAGAACATGAGAGAGAGAGAGACCGAACAGATAGCTACTGGTACAAACCCTGAGCCCCGAGGATGAACTACTCACACATCACCATGGAGGCAGCAAGGTTGATGAAGAGGACTCCCATGGTGGCTTCCCCTCTAGCAGGGCTCCGGAAAAGGGTTCTAGATGAGATCGCTTCAGAACAGAGGCTTGCAGCAACGATAAAATTATTTCGGGTCTCGCTCCAAGGGTTTTGGAATATTACGAAATTTATAGGCTTGGAATTAGGTCAAACAAGTCTCGAGGGCCCCACAAGCCTGGGTGGTGCGACCTAGAGGTGGGAGCCCCTAGGCTTGTGGGCCCCTCAGGCCTCTTCTGACTAGCTCCCAAAGCTTCTGGTGTTTCTTATTTTCCATAGAAAATCCTCGTAAATTTTCATCGTGTTTGGACCTTCATAGATATGGATTTCCTGCGAAACCAAAAGACATGCTAAAAAATTGGAACTGACACTAGGCACTGGATTAATATGTTAGTCCACAAAAAAATATAAAAGTGCACCAAAACCATATATAATTGAGGTAAATATAGGATGAATACTTCATAAATTGTAGATACATTGGAGACGTATCAACATCACAAAGCTTAATTCCTGCTCGTCGTCGAGTAGGTAAACGATAAAACAAATAATTTATGAAGTGTGACTGCTAGAATAGAACAAATCTTTGATCACATAGAAAATGATAATTATAATAACAAGTGGCATAATTATATTAAGTCCAATATATCATAAAGTGGTAATGAAGTACTCACAATCTTTCAAGACTATATTGCAAACATAAAGCAATCAATGAGTTAAATACAATGACTGGTGATCGTCTCCAACGTATCTATATTTTCTTATTGTTCCATGCTATTATATTATCATTCTTGGATGTTTTACAATCATTTTATAGAAACTTTATATCATTTTTTGGGACTAACCTATTAACATAGTGCCCAGCGCCAGTTGCTGTTTTTTGCTTATTTTTTACTTCGCAGAAAATCAATACCAAACGGAGTCCAAACGCAGCGAAACTTTTTGGAGATTTTTTCTAGACCAGAAGGAAGAACTTGGGCCAAAGAAGTACTAGAGGGGTGCCCCGAGGGGGCACAACCCACTTGGGTGCGCCTGGGGGCCCAGGCGCGCCCTGGTGGGGTTTTCCCACCTCGGTGGCCTCCCGCACTGCCTCTTCGCCCTATAAGTTGACAAATATTCCAAAAACCCTCGGGGTAACCCTAGATCAGAAGCTCCACCATCTCAAGCCTCCGTAGTGATGAAAACCAATCTAGACCCCATTCTGGTACTCCGCCGGAGGGCAAATCATCACCGGTGGCCATCTTGATCATCCCGACGGCCACCATGATGAGGAGGGAGTAGTCCACCCTCGGGGCTCAGGGTTTGTACCAGTAGCTGAAAGTGCTAGTTATCGACTAGAGGGGGGTGAATAGGCGATTTTTTTGAAAGTCTTCAAAACGTGGAAGTTTTGAAGATGAACAATAGAAATGACCTAATTGATATGCAGCGGAAGATAAACTACAACAAGCAAACCATAGTCAAGTATGCTGTAATGTGAAAGTACAAGGACTAATAGCAGTTTAGTAGAAGGATCAGGATGGAAGATAGTATGAAGCCAACCAACGATAGTAGTCAAGCAATGAAGTCAAACAGATACGACAAATAGGCAATGACTTCACGAAGACAAACTCTAAGTAAAGGGAGGGGGGAGGATAGAAACAGTCACTTGTTGAAGACACAGGATTTGTTGGACCGGTTCGATTCTTTGTGACAAGCTGTACATCTGGTTAGGGAGGCTGAGATTCAACTCGAAGACCGCGTCTTCACCTTATTCCCCTTGAGTTAAGGACACAGTCCTCTCCCAATCACTCGATAAGTCTTCAAGGTAGACTTCCAAACCTTCACAGACTTCGTTCACGGCGATCCACAATGACTCTTGGATGCTCAGAGCGCGACGCCTAACCGGTGGAGGATTCACAGTCCTCAAGTGTAATAAGTCTTGAGTCACGCAGACGAAAGACTTGATGATGCCTAACACTCTTTGGCTCGGGTGTTTGGGCTTTGTCCTCGCAAGGATTTCTCTCTCAAAGGCTTCGAGGTGGGTTGCTCTCAAACGACAAAAGCCATGCACTAACTCTGAGCAGCCACCAATTTATGGTGTAGGGGGTGGGCTATTTATAGACACTAGGCAACCCGACCTGATATGTCCGAAATGACCATGGGTCACTAAGGAACTGACACGTGTTCCAACGATCATATTTCAAACACACACGTCAACTTTACTTGAGCTACAAGAAAAGATGACTCGTCCAGCTCTGGATAAGATTTGCTCTCATTGTCTTAGCTCGAAGACATAGGATTTGGGTTGAGCATCACTTCGGTCATTCTGACTTTGTTCACTTGGACCCCACTTAACAGTACGGTGGTTCCTATGACTCAACAAAGTAGAAAAAGGAAACAATGAAACGACACAGTCTTCGCGCTCCATAGTCTTCACTCAATGTCTTCTCATGTCATAGTCTTCAATATGAATATCTTCATATACCACCATTGTCGTCAATGTCTTCATACATTTTTAGGGGTCATCTCCGGTAGGTAAACCGAATCAATGAGGGACACTACCTGTGTTATCCTCCAATTCTCACAAACACATTAGTCCTCAACCAAATTTGTCGTCAATACTCCAAAACCAACTAGGGGTGGCACTAGATGCACTTACAATCTCCCCTTTTGGTGATTGATGACAAAGCGGTTGATATTTTCAACGGGCATAAAGTATGTGAAATTGTAAAGGATAGGTATTGTCTTCATAAGTGGCAAAGGCTCCCCCTGAAGATGTGCATATAAGTAATTTGCTTTTGGAATGCAAATGCACATGGCAGGTTGTACTTGTGGAGATCCTCTTCAACTTATGAAGATAATTCATCATGCATGAAATGATATAATTAAGAGAATGACATGCATAATGAAAAATGGACGTCTGCAGAATGATCTAAGTGCGGAAGTTATCATCGCACATGCGGAATTTATCATCGCATCACAAATAAGTAGCAGACGACCACCGAGTTTAAGTGTTATAACTCAAAGAACCAAATGTATCAAAAGCGAGAGTTGTAAATACTTGGCAAAATATAAAGCAACCGCCAATATGAACCCGCTTGAAGACTATCAAACTCATATGCTTCTCCCCCTTTTGTCAGTAAGGACCAAAAAGGTTTGAAGACATAGAGCATCTACTCGTTCTCATGAGGAGTAGGTGAAGCAGCAGGGTTGTCGTTGTTGTTTGGCGGCGTAGATGAACTTGGTGCGATGTCGATCGCGCGAAGTAGGGGGCGGTGACGTAGCATCGTCTTCATCATCGATCACTCTGGCATTCACAGTTGCCGCGGAGGAAGAATAGTCAGAGTCTTCAAGGGATGGAGTTCGACGTAGGACAGCATTCCGTGGAGGAGTGGAGTCAAACTTGAATCTTTCAGTGAAGCCATCGTCTTGAAGATCTGCTTCAAAGACCGAAAGCGATGTCAAACTCTTCCATGATCGACGACAGGTCTCGTGAGTGACAAAAGCATTCTTGGTGGCAAGATTTCTAATGCGATTGACGTCCACCAAGAGGCTTTGCATCTGCCGCTTGAGCCAAAAGTGATGCTTGTCTTGTTTCTGATGCAGTGCCACAAGAAGTTCTCGGTCATTTAGGACGCGAGAGCGCTTCTTAGGCCTTTGGGCAATTGTGCTCTCAGTAGCTTCAGTTTGCGCATGGTGAGGCATACGAGTGTTCCCAGCCATTGGATAGACACGAGCTACTGCATGGACTCCTTCCATGGGTTGAGTGAAGCTATGGTGATCCGCATTTTGAAGACAAAGAGGCTTCTTGGCAGGCTCAGAGTATATGGCTTCAACTGACATATCAACCTCTGGTAGAAAGATCTGATGATTGCGAGCAGAGGGCTGATAGTTGATAGCAGAGTGTAGCTTGATGAGGCGCATGACCCATGGAGCATAGAATTTCAGGACAAAAGGTCGAGAACGGGCGCAGCCGGTTGCCGAATGAAGAATTCTTGTGTATTGAAGCTGATGCCATTAAGGATGTAAAAGACCAATGTCTTCATGGCTCCTTCAAGTTTTGCAGCAGATGAATGCCCTTTGATAGGCCATAGAGTTCGCCTGATGATGTGATATATTGTGTGAGGCAGATACTCAAGGTCATCAACAAAGAACTCCTTTGGGTATTCAGCGTCAGGTGGCAAAGGCTTCATCATGCTCAACATCGGCTCATGTTGGGCTCGGCTTATGGAAGATGCTCTCCAAAGTGCATTGCGGTGGAGTTGACAATCAGTTCGAACAGCTCTCCGGGAGTGGGTAGGCTGTAAGCTCAATGGCGTCAAGAGCTTTGGCTTCATGATGAACATTTCTGTCATCCACTCGAGAATCCATGTCTTTGTATCGTGTAGTAGCCACGAATGTGGAGGGTAGCATAGAATTGAAGCAAAAGTTCCTCATTCCAATGTTCTTTATGCATCACAAAGCTGAAAGACACTGCATCACGAAAAGCAGTCAAGTGCTTCTTCCAAGCATGGCAGTCCAGCAATGGCTTGATGTCGAGGCGCATATGAGGGAAAATCGCCCTTGATCATCTGAGAATGCGGGAGTAATAGCTTCATTTGCTGATAGATCGAAGCGATCGATGATATTCTCGGCCTTGAGTAGGGGTTCTTTGCTCTATCAAAGAAGGTGTTGTGGGCTTTGAAGCCATTTGCATTGAAGGACCACAGAGGTGGCGATGCCAGAAACCTTGGCAGTCTTGGCTTTGGTTTACGGACTAGAAACCTATGCTCAACATGATAATCAAACCGAGGACCAGAGGCATTAGGCGGAGGGACGAGAATGGGCCATCGGCGGTGATTAGTGACCATAGTTGTAAGCTTGCTCAATTGTATAGGGCCTTGGTGGCGGAGCAGAGCATGGCAACAACAGAGGCGTCGGGTTGCACAATAGATGCTTGAGAACAGTTGCATCATTGGCTTCGGCACATTGGTTGGTGCAGCTCCATATTTGCTTGACCATGACTATGTCATTGGCTTCATTTGTGTTGGTGGTGGCAGCCTCAAGATTTTCAACCTCCACTTGATGAGCTGGAGGGTCTGCATCGCACGTTTACTTGAGAACAACTTCTTGATAATGGGGGAGTAGGGACACATTCTTCTTCTAGGTTGTCATCGGCTGATGCAGCCGGATTGTCTTCAGCAGCTTTGGCTTCAGACATGGAGACATTCACAGTCGGAGTGGCTTCTGGGAACACTTGACGTGCAACAGATTGATGGTGCACTTCTCCTTCTGGAATGCTTGAAAGAGGGACTTGAGGCCTTGGTCCTTTGCGAAGCCTGCGGAATGCTGGCGACGCCTTTGGAGATGGAGTTGGCAGGGCCTCAAAGTTATCCTCTTCTTCTTGCACAGGTGGTGTGACTTGTTGTTGCTAGGGAGTACTTGGGGAGTCTTGTTGTTGTGGGTGATCAGCCCATGATGCATCCTGAGCAATTGGCGTCAGAGGACGACCAATGCTGATGAGTTCGCTGTTCGTGAGAACACGCGATGATACCAAGTTGTGTTCGATCTGAGGAAGAACTTCATCATCTTCAACATTGTCACTGTGAGCAATGTCTTGGCAGCGATGGGATCAACTGCTGGAATGTCTTCAGCTTCATGAGCCTCTGAGGAAGCAGGCTCATGAACTATCATCCGTCATTCTTGGAGTTCAGATGCAGGTCGAACCATTGAGATAGGTTCAAAAACTAAGGGCTCTGTGTAAGCAGCCCGATTCTTCTTGGTTTTGCGCTTCTTATTGGAGGGAGCAACCTCAGAGGATTCGGGATTTTTTCTTTTTCTGGCTTCAGCCTCGGCAACCCTCGTCTTCTTCTGTTCTGAAGCGGTTGACCTGACCTTTGGCTTCGAGCCAGTCATGCTGCTTGGAAAGACTATGCGTGGTTGTTCTTGCCTTGAAGGTGCAGATTGGTCAGTTGATAGCTTCTTCTTCTTCGCAGCCATTCTGGGGTCAATGCCAGGACGACCAAGAGCCTTGCGCTTCTCAGCCTCATTGTAGGCTAGCACACATTTGTCAGCCATACTCTTCATGCGCTCACGAGAGCCTTTAGCTTCTTCACGCTTCTTGTGAAAGGCTTCTTTGAGCTCGTGCAGCATGGTCTTGAAGTTTTTGACATCTTGCACGCTGAGCTTTGCCACATGCTTCTTGAACTGAGCTTTCTCATAGTCGATCTTGTGCTTCAGTTCAACGATGCGCTGAGAAAGAGCTAGCTCAGAAGCAATGGCTCCATTGAAGGAGACGCTGAGGCTAATGGGAAGTTGCAGATCTTCAAAGCTGAGATTTGGGGTGTCAAACCACTCATCAATGAAGTTATGGATGATTGCCACATCAAAGAGAGGCAAATCATTGAAGATCTCTGCATCTTCCTTACTCTTGATCAATTGCTCAAGAGCATCATCTGCAAGATTGTCATCGCTGGATAGCTCAATGTGCTCTTCACGCAGAATGGCAGCAGGAGTCAATGTCTGATCAGTATATTTGACGATTTTCTTTTTCTTCTCTGTCTTCTTGGAGATGCGTGATTGATCTTCAGACTACACACTGTCTTCAGGAGGTGCGATGGCGCTGGCTTCGCATGCGTGAAGCTTTTGGAGGAGGAGCTGATCTTGAAGCCTTAGCCTTCTTTGGCTTGCGGCTTTGGAGTAGGAGCTGGGGCTTCATCGATGTCGATATCATCATCGAATGATCCACTTTGGCACCTTGGACTGAGATGTGAGTGATGAGGCCATCAAGGTTGTAGAAACGGACCGATGACATTGGGTTACGCATCACGTGAGTCGTCAAGACGGGAGCAGAGGACCAGGGTTGAAGTCTAATCCCAATGACTTCTTGTTTTCCTTGGCGATGCCTTTGCATCTTTGGAAGTTGCGCTTGAAGAGATTATCGCCACGACACGAGCAATGACGATGGGTCAGCATTTTCGGTGAGGTCCACGGACCATACAAGGATAGAAACCACGTGCAATAGCTTCAGCTATGTTCTTGAGTGGAAGGCCTCGAAGAGAATATCACCCCAAGGACTTTTGATAGCATTCTTCTCGGCGTATTCTGGGTCACGAACTTGTATTTGAACCATTATTCAGCCCAATATCGTCGAATCCATTGGATTCGTGTCTTCTGTTGATTATAATTCTCTTCAGGATCTGTCTTGTAGAGCTCTGCGAGGTCATCAGGCAAATCTTTTGATGTTCCCCCACGACGCTGTTCCGCCACCCTTCCTTCATTGATTTCTCTGCAGCCATGAACTTCAAACTGAATGGCTTCAACACGTTCAAAGGCTTCAAAAGCTTTCGCTTCTGGACAAACAGGCTGGCGTCGGGAGAGTTAATGTGATCTTTGTAAGAATTATGCAAGCGAATGCGGACTATGAGAACCAAGGGATTCTCCATGGACATGTACTGTGACAGCATTAGAATGCGAGGAAGGGAAGAGGTCATATGCATTCTCAGAAGATTTTAAAGATAAATCAGTTTGAAGACATTGACCTCATGATGCGAAGACATTCACTTATACGTTGAGAGTTGGTTCCAGATTTATACGAATCCGTGAATAAGTACAAGTGAGGAATCTAACTAGTTATGAAGCTTAAGTGAATATACTAGGCAGTATGAGATGCAGACAGAATAGATCTAATATTGTATGGGCAGAAACCACTTTTGGTAAACAGAATGAATCTTTGAGGATCAAAAAGATGGTAAAAATAGAGTTATATTTACCACACGAAGAACTGCTAGATGGGATGAGTAGGAGACCGAGCAGTTGAATCCACCATGCCCTAACTTGGCGACAGAGGACAGCTACGGCGGCGGCGGAGAGGACGATGTTCGCGGCCGGCGTGAGGACGGCGTCGGAGAAGTCGCGGCAGCTAAGCGCTTCGTCGTTGGCGTCGTCGAGAGCTAGCGGTGGCGCTAGGGTTTTGACGAGGTGCAGAGGTGGAAGAAGGTTTTCTTTACCGCAGGGGACATGTATTTATAAGGAAGTGTGCGGCACAGAACAATTACTCAGGTGCCCCTGGCGGTTCACATCTGAGGGGCACGTGGCAAGCATGCAACATACTCAGAGCTGTCCCACGTTCCCACGCCCTCCAGGTTTGTCGGATGGTCGTTCCGGCTTCTCCGGATTTCAAACAATAAGGATGAATCATTTAAAACAGACTTAATGTTTGTCTCTGTGTCTTCTGCTGACAAGGACGCAGAGAAGACATTCGACAGTTTCAATAGAATGCATATGATTTGGACAGATAGAGTTTGAGATAGAAAGCATAGATAGATTAGGGTCCGATCACATTCACTTAGTTCAAAAGATTCAACTTGGAAGACATAGCTATAAGTGAATCTTTGAGAGACAGAACACTAGTATATATATATATATATATATATATATATATATATATATATATATATATATATATATATATATATATATATATATATATATATATATATATATATATCGAAAGCAATCAAATCAACATAGTGAAGAAAATCATGAAGATAAGTTGAAATTTGAAGACAAACCAAATGCGAAGACATAGCTATAATAACGCCATGAGTGAAACACTTCAAACAGGGAAATTTGGTGGTGGCATTACCCACCGTATAGGAAGTATTAGACCGGACATGGCGCACAATTATCGTGGGCTCTCAAGTCAAATTCACGTTAATGTATTCACACTCGAATGTAAGTCTTCATTGATTGAAGATATAACTTTACTTCGTGTGTTGCACATCTAAGTCATCAACATGCATAGGTGTTAGGATGTGTGCACGATCACGGGACATTTGAGGATTCCAAGATATTTAGCTCACACCGTAACTTGCAAAACCTTTTCTCATCCGGGGCTTTGTGAAGATATCGCGATTGCTCTTGATGTTGGCGTGAATGATGTCAATATCTTTCTTCATGACATGATCTCGAGAAAGTGATGGCGAATTTCAATGTGCTTTGTCTTGAGTCTGGACTGGATTGTTGGCAATCTTGATGGCACTTTCGTTGTCGCAGAAGAGAGGTACTTGTTTGATTGATGCCATAGTCCTTGAGAGTTTGCTTCATCCATAGAAGTGGCGCAGAAGATCCAGCAGACAATGTATTCAGATTCAGCAGTTGAGAGTGATACACAGTTCTGCTTCTTTGAAGACCAACAGACAAGTGATCGTGCCAGAAAGTGACATGTGCCAGATGTAGACTTGCGATCCACCTTGTCACCAGCATAATCAGCATCCGAAAATCCAATCAGATCAAATTTTGAGCCCTTTGGATACCATAACCCGAGTGTTTGGGTGTGAGCCAAATATCGAAGAATTCGCTTCATAGCTAAGTGATGCGATCCCTTTGGTGCCGCTTGGAATCGAGCACACATGCAAACACTAAGCATAATATCTAGCCTAGATGCACATAGGTAAAGTAAGGAACCAATCATGGAGCGGTATACCTTTTGATCAAATTCTTTACCATTGTCGTCGGGACCCAGATGGTGTTTGGCTGGCATTGGCGTCGTGTAACCTTTGCAATCTTGCATTCCAAACTTCTTCAGACAATCTTTGAGGTATTTTTCTTGAGATATGAAGATGCCATTCTTTTGCTGACGAATTTGAAGACCAAGGAAGAACTTCAGCTCACCCATCATGGACATCTGATATTCTCTTGCATCATGTATCCAAACTCATCACTATACTTCGGTTGGTGCGGTAGAAGATAATGTCATCCACATATATTTGGCACACAAACAGTTCACCATCATATGTCTTCGTGAAGAGTGTGGGATCAAGGGATCCAGGTTTGAAGCCTTTGCTCTTTGAAGTCTTTGATCGTATCATACCAAGCGAGGAGCTTGTTTGAGGCCATCTGATGCTTTGTTTAGCTTGTACACCATATCGGGATGTTTTGGATCTTCAAAGCCAGGTGGTTGAGCGACGTATACTTCTTATTCAATCTTGCCGTTGAGAAATGCACTCTTCACATCCATTTGATATAGCACGATGTTGTGGTGGTTAGCATAGGCTAGCAGTATGCGAATAGCTTCAAGCTTAGCCACAGGAGCAAATGTTTCATCAAAGTTAATTCCTTCAACTTGAGTATATCCTTGAGCCACAAGACGTGCTTTGTTTCTGACGACTTGACCATGCTCATCTTGCTTGTTTCGATATATCCATTTTGTGCCAATAATGTTATGCTTGCGAGGTCGGGGCGCTTGACAAGTTCCCAAACATTGTTCAGCTTGAACTGTTGAAGTTCTTCTTGCATAGCTTGTATCCATTCAGGTTCCATAAAGGCTTCACTACTTTCTTGGGTTACGATATTGACACAAAAGAAAAATGCCCACGAAGTTTGCTAAGCGTGTTGCTCTTGGCGAGTAAGTGGACCAGTGCATTGATGCTATCAATTATCTTCTCAATTTGTACTTCATTTGCAACTCGAGGATGAGCGGGCGAAGACCTTGCTCTTGCCGATCATCGTCATCATTGGGAGGATTGTCTTGATCGAGCATTGTCTTGATCTGGTTAGGTGCGAAATGATAAGTTCCACTTCAGGTTGTGCTTGAAGGCATGATTTCACGGTTCCCATCAGCTTGATAGATTATTTGGGTGGAGCTTCGTCTAGTGTACTTGGCAGGAGCTCTCTTTGTGAACCATTGGTTTCATCAAATCGCACATCCATAGTTTCGACGATTTTGTAAAGATAGAGGTTGAAGACTCTGTAAGTGTGCGAGTCCTTTCCTTAACCGAGCATGAAGCCTTCCTGAGCTTTAGGTGCAAATTTTGACTTGTGATGGGGATCCTTGATCCAGCACAGCTCCAAATACTCGAAGTAGCGACATTTGGCTTCTTGCGATAAGGAGCTCATAGGATGTTTTGTTGAAGCTTATGGATGTAAACACGGTTGATGGCGTGACATGTTGTATCAATAGCTTGAGCGAGAACTTCCTTGGTGTCTTGTACTCGTCGAGCATTGTTTGAGCCATCTCAATGAGGGTTACTGTTCTTGCGCTCTCTGATGCCATTTTGCTGAGATGTGTATGGGCGAGAAAACTCATGAGTGATTCCCATTGTATCGAGATAGTGATCAAGTCCGGTGTTCTTGAACTCGGTGCATTGTCGCCGATATGCTTGATCTTAGCGCCATAATTGTTCATGGCTCGATTGGCGAAGCGTCTGAAGACATCTTGCACTTCAGTCTTGTAGAGAATTATGTGCACCCATGCATATCTTGAGTAGTCATCAACAATGACGAATCCATAGAGACAAGCAGTTGTTGTGAGGGTAGAGTAGTGAGTAGGGCCAAATAAGTCCATGTGTAACAGCTCGAAGGGTTGAGATGTCGTCATGATTGTCTTGAGGGTGCTTTGCCTAGTCATCTTTCCGACTTCGCGAGCACCACACAAATGATCCTTCTTGAACTTGACACCCTTGATGCCTATGACATGCTTCTTCTTGGTGAGTGTGTGTAAGTTCCTCATGCCAGCATGCCCCAGCCTCCGATTCCAGAGCCAGCATTCTGAAGCTTTTGCAAGAAGACATATGGCAAGCTGTGGACCTGCTGAGAAATCTACCATGTATAGATCATCTTTCTGATACCCTTTGTAAGGGCATATTTATTCTCTAGTGGTTTTGGTGATTGATGACAATGCTTTTGCGGACTAATCGTGTGCGTTAAGTTCTTTCAGAAGATCATCCATTGGCATGAGACGATTTCTTCCCATCGGTGTTTTTATTCAAGACGGTGTAGCTTCTGCGGTTCGTTGTTGGTGGACTAGTTTCGTAGGAGTCACCGTACTATTAAGAGGGGATCCGCTTTGGTAAGACTAGGGTGGAATCAACACGTACACATCCTTATCACCGTCGTTTTCCTTTCGCATCTTTGGAGCTGCCCTCTCTCGTTCGTTCGGTTTAGCCTGTGCCGGTGAAGTACCGCGACCTCTGAGCGGTAGTACCGCCGAAGTCTAAGCGGTAGTACCGCTCCCGAAGCGGTAGTACCGCTCCCAGCAATAATACCGCTCCGATGAGCGGTAGTACCGCTCATGGCTTCGACTATACTACCTCGATAGTACCGTGCCTACTACCGCCTCGATTCGAGGCGATGTTTTCTCGTGTCGGGTTTTGCGGCACTAGTTGCGGCGATAGGAGGCGGTAGTACCGCTCTAAGCGGTAGTACCGCTCTGCTCCCGCGGTAGTACCGCTCTGTGGCCAGTGGCCTGCCTCTCTCCTTAGCGCCAGCGGTAGTACCGCCCTCAGCGGTAGTACCGCCCTTCCTTAGCGGTAGTACCGCTCTGTCTTGAGGCTGTTTAGTGGGGTAAGTTGGATGTGTTCCCCACTATATAAAGGGTAAATCTTCTTCCTTGTTGACCTACCTCTTTCCCCCAAGCTCCATTGTTGCTCAAAGCTCCATTTTCGCCGATCTCTCTCCCTAGCCAATCAAACTTGTTGATTTGCTCGGTATTAGTTGAGAAGGCCCAGATCTACACTTCCACCAAGAGAAATTTGATTCCCCACTTATCCCTTGCGGATCTTGTTACTCTTGGGTGTTGAGCACCCTAGGCGGTTGAGGTCACCTCGAAGCCATACTCCATTGTGGTGAAGCTTCATGGTGTTGTTGTTGTTGGGAGCCTCCGGTTGTTGTGGAGTTGCTAACCTTGCTTGTAAAGGTTGATCGCCGCCTTCAAGGGCACCAATAGTGGAATCACGGCATCTCGCATTGTGTGAGGCGTGAGGAGAATCTGATGGCCCTAGTGGCTTCTTGGGGAGCATTGTGCCTCCACACCGCTCTAACGGAGACGTACTTCCCCTCAAAAGGAAGGAACTTCGGTAACACATCCTCGTCTCCACCGGCTCCACTCTTGGTTATCTTATCCCTTTACTTGTGCAAGCTTATTTGTGTTCTTATCCTTGCTTGCTCGTGTGCTAGTGTTGTTGCATCATATAGGTTGTCCACCTAGTTGCACATCTAGACAACCTTTATTATTGCAAAGTTTAAATTGGTAAAGAAAAGCTTAAAAATTGTTAGTTGCCTATTCACCCCCCCTCTAGTCAACCATATCGATCCTTTCAATTGGTATCAGAGCCTCGTCTCTTGTTAAGGACTTTACCGTCCGAAGAGTATGAGTTGGCGTCGTAGATGATGTGGGGAGCACTCCGTCTTGAATCCGACATCATCTACGGAGATGGGAGTACCTCGATCTCGTGAGGAATTCAATGTGGCGTTGGACACATTGAAAACCTCCATGACGAAGCGAGGTCAAGGACATGTTTAAGGATTTCCTAGAAGGGCTTAAACTTTCCACCGCACTTGCGTGAAAGTGGGTGATCCCGCCAACACGGGAGCGGATGCTAACTCCTATAAGGGGAAGCTACTAGTGAGAAAGCCCCTCGTCTAGTGGTAAGAATGGCTTGGCATCTTTGCCCATGTGCAACCTCCGTTTATGGTGGACGATTCCTTCCACTCATTTGAATCATGTCGGTCCACCACCTAAGGTTGATAAAAGGAGGATTTTGATTCTTGGGTTTATCGTTTTAAGCGTCATTTAAATCATGTGAACACTAACCTTTGGAGAATCATTGAAGAAGGTTTCTATCCGCATGATCCGAGCAACTTTTCTCTAAGAGAGGTCGTGGACCATCAATTCAATGAGAATGCTCTCTTCATCATCCAAGAAGCAATCCTTCCCGAAGACCTCCCTCATCTCCGGCCTTACATCCGTGCCAAAGATGCTTGGCTCAAGGTGGTTTCCATGTATCGAGGAAGCGCAAGCATTCAACGTTCAATTATGAAGTGGTCCAAGGCGAAGCCGATGAGTTTGCAATGAAGGAAGAAGAAGAACCTCGCGAGCTCTATCGGAGAGTAACCAAGCTTGCCGTCTCCCTCCGGGATCATGGAAGTAAGGACACTGATGACAACTAGATCAAGCACAAATTTCTCAAGGCAATGATGCCATACCACAAAGCCATGTCCTCCGTCATCCGTCAACGACCGGACTTCCACACCTTGTCCTCAAGTGATGTGTTGGATGAGTTTGTGGCTATGAGCATATTGGACAAGACCACCGACAATGCGGTGCTTCGCTCTCAAAGGGCAAAGAAGCCCAACCTCGCTTTGAAGGCCAAGATTTGTGTCGAAGAAGATGGAGAGGAGGAAGAAGAAGAGAGCAATCTCGAAGATACTAAGTATGATTATCATGAACACATGGCCCTTGCTTCAAGACAATTTTGGAGCAAGAAGAACTCAAGGCCCAACTTCAACAAGAGCAACTCAAGTGGCCCTAAGGGCAAGCAACGAGTAAGGACGTGTTTCAATTGTGGCAATGTGAGTCACTTTGTTGCGGAATGTCCATATGAGAAGAGGGAAGACAATGGTGGCAAGTTCATCCGTAAGGACAAGGCCAAGTCTTTCCCCAACAAGAGCAACTTTCCAAAGAAGACTCCTCACAAAGCCTTGGTGGTTCAAGAAGAGTACAATGAGGATGATGATGATGATGAGGATGGTGAACCGGTTGCCATGGCCTCCGTGGCTATTGCAATGACTCCTCGGGTGTCTCTCTTCGGTTCACCCAATGAAAACATCACCGCCAAGTGCCTCATGGCTAAAGCCACCAACAAGGGGTTTGCTTCCGGTGGGGGATCATGGTTGCTTGACAGTGGAGCAACAAATCATATGACCAGAAGCAAGGACATGGTGGTGGACGTGCAAGAGATTCCATCTATGCCCACGATGTAGAGTGGGGTGATGCATCACATTCTAAGGTATTGGGTCTCGGCAAGGTTGTCATTTCTCATGATCTTCGATCGAGAAAGTCATGCTTGTTGAGTCCTTACATACTAATTGCTTTCCGTTCGTCAACTTGCGGTCATGGGTTTTGCTACTTTCTTTGACATTGATACCGTGGCCCTCTTGTGGAGCAAGACTCTTAAAGTAGCCTTTGTTGGGCATGTCGAAAGCGGTCTCTATGTGATTAACTTTTGGGCGACCCACTAAGACCGCGACATGCCTAATGGCTAAAGTTGACGTGGGATGGCTTTGGCATCGCCATTTAGCCCATGTCAATATGAGATCTTTGCAAAGTCTTCTCAAGGGGACCATGTTAGTGGACTAACAAATGTTAGTTTTGCCAAAGACCGTGCTTGCGAGTGCTTGTATTGAAGGAAAGCTTCATGAGAAGGCTCACCCTCCCACAACTATCATATACTCAAAGAGACGCTTGGAGCTCCTTCACATGGATCTCATTGGGCCACCATCATTTGATAGTCTTGGAGGAAGAAAGTATTGCTTGGTGATCGTGGATGACTATTCAAGATACACTTGGGTATATTTCTTCAAGAGGAAGAGTGAGACCCGACAAACCGTCATCGACTTTGCAAATGAAGCTCAACGTCAACATAATGCAAAGATCTTGACTATAAGAAGTGACAACGGCACGAGTTCAAGAACTACACCTTGGATGAGTTTCTTAGTGATGAGGAATCAAGCATCAATATTCTGCACCATATACCCCTCAACAAAATGGTGTGGCGGAGAGAAAGAACCGGACGTTGATGGATGCGGCAAGGACCATGATGGTGGAGTTCAAGTCTCCATACAACTTTTGGGCTGAAGCCATCAACACCGCTTGTCATGCATCAATCGGCTCTATCTCCGCAAAGGCTTGAACAAGACTCCTTATGAGATACTCACCGCAACAAGCCCAACCTCAAGTACTTCCGGTGTTGGTGTAAGTGTTTTATTCTCAAGAAAGGTGTTCGTTTGTCTAAGTTTGAAGCTAGAGCTCATGAGGGCATATTTGTTGGTTATGCTACAAACTCTCATGCTTACCGTGTCCTCAATAAATCCACGGGACTTATTGAGGAGACGTGTAACGTGGAGTTTGATGAGAATAACGGCTCCCAAGTGGAGCAAAGTGGCACTTGTGATGTAGGTGATGAAATTCCTCCCCAAGCCATAAGAAGAATGGGAGTTGGCTTCATCCTACCCATTGAGGAACCCCTTGTGGCCGAAGGAGAAGGACAATGCTCCACTCAAGTGCACATGCTACCTTTCAAAGATGTATGATTGCTATATTCTCTGGTTTTTGTGAAAAGATTGTTGAGGTTTTCATGGATGATTTTTCCGTTTACGGAACTTCTTTTGATGATTGCTTAAGCAACCTTGATCGAGTTTTGCAGAGATGCGAGCAAACTAATATCGTCTTAAATTGGGAGAAGTGCCACTTTATGGTTAATGAAGGTATTGTCTTGGGACATAAAATTTCTGAACGAGGTATTGAGATGGATAAAGCTAAAGTTGATGCAATCGAGAAAATGCCATGTCCTAGAGATATTAATGGTATCTGTAGTTTCCTCGGTCATGCTGGTTTCTATAGGAGATTTATTAAAGACTTCTCTAAAATTTCTAGGCCTCTTACAAATCTTTTACAAAAGGATGTCCCGTTTGTTTTTTATTATGATTGTGTAGAAGCCTTTGAAACACTTAAGAAAGCTTTAATTTCTGCACCTCCTGTTCAACCACCTGATTGGAACTTGCCTTTTGAAATTATGTGTGATGCTAGTGTTGACGCCTGATTTTGGCAAGATACAGAGTGAAAGGGTTTTCAGCATGAAAAGTTTCACATCACCGAATGGAACAACTTTAATGTTTGGACCATAATTATTCGGCATCATATCAAAGACCAAAACTACACTCAGATTGTCATGTTTAGGTGTTCTGAGTGCTTTTTGGTCAATTAAGCCTCCAGGACAACCTCAGATGAAGGAATGCTCTACATTAATTGTCTTCGTCTCGTCAAATCGGTCGATTTTTATATAAGAATCATCTCAATCCGAGTTCGTATGCAAAAGTTAGAGCTATCTGAATGCAGCCCTGTCAAGAGGCGAAATATGACGCGGGAGACCAGACATGTCTTGGCAAGTGTCTGACGTAATGCGTGAGTGTTTTGCCCCAAAAGATGGCCTCGAATCGGAAAACGTTCAACATAAAAGTTGTTCGTCTCGTCGAAACGGTCAAGATTGCTTTTGTGCTCGTTTCCATCCGAGATCGTTTACCACCACAAAAAAGACCCGCAAGGTGCAGCCAGTTTAAACCGAGCAGTTTTGGAAAGTTCGGACAAAATCGATCCGAATTTGACTAGGGTTTTGGACGTGAATCCAAGTCTTTTCCTTGCACGGGAAGTCCAGCCGCCTCTTATATACCCAAGGGGTGACGGCCGATTGAACAACACACAATCGATCAATCAATCTACCACTTTTTATCTTTTATCTTTTCTCCTTAACCCTAGTTCTTCTTCTTCCTCGTTCTTCGTTCGTTCTTCTTCATTGCAGGCGGCGAACCTTGAGGCCCTAAGGCGATCAGGTCGACCTAGGGCAGCCCATAGCCGCCAGCAGCATCAGACGGGTCCCTCCCGGCGTGTGGGGTTTCGGGTCCCAAAAGCGCCCGGCTTGTTGTCTTGCGTGTCGCGCTGGAAGTCGGCCTCCCGCGGTGTGAGTTGCGGAGCATCTCCTTCGGCGCCGCGGGTACACATCGACGTGTTCGTGTGACGCGTTCCAGCGTTAACACACTTTTTGGCGACTCCGCTGGGGAAGAAAGATCAAGAATCATCATCAACCATGTCTAATCTCCCCAAGCCCTCAGAAGTTGACGCCGATAACATCATTAAGCCCGGTCTTGATGAACTATCGGATGAGCATCGCCAAGCCTACGAAGCGCGCAAGAAGCAGCGTGAAGAGGCTTTTGAGGCGCTCAAGAAGAAGCGCGAGGAGGAGGATTTGGAAGCGTTTCTTTCAAGTTTCAAGAAAGACCGTCAAGGCAACATCACTCCGGTTGGAAACGTCAATTTTCCTCCCCTCATCGACGAACAAGATATAATCACTGTGAGTAAAGTTTTTTCTCCGAAGCTAGTGGCTGTGATTGAAAGTCTTGTTAGCAAGGGTAATGTGATGGCATACAATTCTTTTGTGGCTAGTACTAATGCTCAGAAAAATATGCCTCCATCATCTAGTGGTACTGTTGGTATATCTGAAAACGCCAGTCCAACTTTACCTATTTCATCGGCGCCTCCTATACAACAACAATATAGTATGCCGTTGAATTTCTACCCTAGTCAAACCAACCAGCTTGTGACTACACCTACATACCCTAATCCTATTATGAGTGTGCCCAATTAAAGGCGTCAACGCGAATCATTTTATCACACCACCCATAGGCGCAAGTATGTTTGGTCTTCCGCCGAATTATGGTTCGGCGCCCATCCCACAAGTTGCACCAATAGCTAGTACTCAGGTTGCTCCTATGTCATTGCCACAAACATCTTCATCTACCTCGGATCCAATTTTAGCTAAATTAAGGGAGGATTTGCATAAGATGTTTCAAGAAACTTTCGGAAACGAGCCGAAAGTAAAGAGTCGTGTGTATCAAAAGCCTTATCCTGAACACTTGATGCAATTTCTTACCCTCAAGGTTATAAGGTTCCTGATTTTGTTAAATTTAGTGGTGAGGTACGAAAACAACTTGGGAGCATGTGAGTCGTTATCTAGCACAGCTGGGTGAAGCAGGTTCCATAGAAGAGTTGAAAGTGCGTTTATTTCCTTGTCTTTAATCGGCACCACATTTTCATGGTTTGCTGCTTTACCACATGGCTCAATTCTCTTATGATGTAATTAGAGCAAAAGTTTCATGATCATTTTATAGCGGTGATAATGAGCTGAAGTTGTCACATCTTACATCGGTTAGGCGAAACATGATGAATCGGTCACCGATTATGTCAAGAGATTTAGAGATATAAAAACCGATGTTATAGCTTAGTGATAAGCGAGAGAGACTTGGCAGATCTTGTTCTTAATGGTTTGAAAACTCACATTAAAGAGAAGCTAGAAAGTTATGAGTTTTGAGCATTAATCAAGTCTTACAAAAGCTTTGGCCCAAGAGAGTCGAAGTAAAGAGGTCCATAGGTCTACAACCGATCGTCCTAGAATGCATATGGTTGAACACAATGATGATAATTCGGACGATGAGGTTGATGTCTATCTACTGAATTTGTTTGGTCCTCAAAGGCCAAACCCTATATGTGCAATGCTCTTAAGCCAATTCGCAAGAATCGTGATGAGGAGATGAGGTTTACTTTTGATATATCAAAGTGTGATAAAATATTTGATGCACTCTTGCAAGATAAGATGATTAGAATATCACACACCATACCGCCGTTTGAGGAGCTGAAGCGGCGTGCTTATTGCAAGTACCATAATTCATTTTCTCATGCTACTAACGATTGCAATGTTTTCCGACAGACAGATACAATCGGCCATTAATGACGGACGATTGAATTTTGCTGAGATGCAAGTTGATAAACAGCCCTTCCCGATAAACACCATGGACTTGGAGGAAAGAAAATGTTGATTCGACCTAGCATAGCCGAATCTGCTAATAAAGATAATGTTGTTATTGGTGAACCCGGGAATAGCAAGGAGGCGACAAGGTCTTGGGAAGAAAGATTGTGCTTGAGAAGCAACCAGATGGCAAGGAAGTGTTGAAGATCACTATAAAAATGCCACACTCGGGGCAACCGCAAGTACAAGAGGATGCTCATGTTGAATTGATCAAGCCCAAGAATTCAGAAGTTGGCAAGTGGAAAAAGAATGAAACTAAGAACAAAAGAATCAAGCCAACTTTTGATATGTTGCTATCCAAATATGCAAGTCAAGCGGCCGGTTCTAGCTCTAATCGGCCATCACATTCAAAACGTTCGAGATTGCCTCCGAGCAAGAGATTCAACGATATGCAAGGCTATATGGGTCAGGCACCGACACCATGGATGTCACAACCCTCCTATCGCCATATTACATGAGAGGCTTGGTGGAGGATGGGGCAGCCCCAATGGCTCCTTATGCTTTCCATATGGGGTGGGCAGCACCTAGAAGGCCTGCTCGTGAGAGGCTTTATTATCCCACACAAGGCCGTTTGAGATATGGTGCTAATCGGCCAACAAAAATTTCTCCAAGTAAGGCCAATAAAAAAGTGTGGCGTCTTAAGTCATCTAGTGCGGAAATTTCAGAATGCGACAAGCAAAAGGAGATCAAAAAGCGGTTGTTGGTAATCGGCTACTTCTAATGGTGATATTGTTATTTTTCAGCAGGGTTCCATGCTTAGTGATCATGAGGCGAGCACAAGCAAGGCCAAACCAAGGGATCCCAAATATACTCAACCTAAGTGGTGTCCTCCCGGTTTAACCAAGACCATGAAAAGGAGATTACAACGCATGAGGAACCACGAGAAGGTAGAGCACAACGAGGAGAGGCAAAGGGACGAATTGTTAAGTGAAATTCGGCCCATGGCACTCACAAAACAAGTGTGGAGGCCTAAAGAAAAGAAAAGCAGATGCTTCTACATTAGCTACAACAACAGATTCACCATCAAAGAGGATGATGCAACCCCTATTACATCGTCCACACCACCAAACATCCCTTCAATTGAGGAATCTTTGAGCCCAATATTCACATTGGGAGGCGAAGATGAGATGGTGGATTATGAATATACGCCGGTTCGGGAAGGTATGGATATTAATATGGTATATTACTTACCTTGCCGAGTTTCGTGCTATAGGTGAAGAAGGGGAGGTAGCCCAGCTGAATTTTGGTCCTAAGAATGCTATTTTCGAGAAGCCAAGAGAACCGGTGAAACACTTGAAGCCATTGTACCTCAAAGGTCATATTAACGGATCGCCGGTTGCTAGGATGCTCGTTGATGGTGGTGGTGTGATAAATCTTATGCCCTACTCGATCTTCAAAAAGTTGGGGTTAGATGATGATGCATTGATGAAGACCAATATGGTACTTAATGGATTCGAGGGTAAAGAAAAGACAGAGGCCAAAGGTGTGATGTGCATGGAACTCACCGTGGGAAGCAAAACTTTGGCCACCACATTCTTCATCGCCGAGGTGCAAGGTAACTATAATGTTATATTAGGTCATGATTGGGTTCATGCTAACCAATGTGTGCCATCTACCATGCATCAATTTTAATACAATGGATCGATGATGAGGTAGAAATCATTCACGCGGATAATTAAACTTGTGTTGCTTTGGCGATGCATCGGTGGATTGGAATCATCGATGTTACTTGCTTAACAGGCGTGACCTCTTGGAGTTTGATTTCCTTAGTGCTACAAGGGCAGGTTCATTCCATCTCTTTAAAACCGATTGGTGGTAATCGGTTACAAGGTATGATGTGAACGAAGTTAAAATCGATGGCGATATAAAGTTATCGCCTAAGCATAAACATGGCCGATATAAAGTTATCGCCCTAAGCATAAACATGGCGATATAGAGATTATCTCCTAAGCGCATATAAATGGCCGATGGAGTGTTGACATCGTCCTTAGACAAGCGTTTTGCAAGTTATTTTTGGTAGCGCTAGCTTTCTTGGGAAAAACAGGGGGCATGTGTTGGCGCCTGATTTTGGCAAGATACTGAGTGAAAGGGTTTTCAGCATGAAAAGTTTCACATCACCGAATGGAACAACTTTAATGTTTGGACCATAATTATTCTGCATCATATCAAAGACCAAAACTACACTCAGATTGTCATGTTTAGGTGTTCTGAGTGCTTTTGGTCAATTAAGCCTCAGGACAACCTCGGATGAAGGAATGCTCTACATGAATTGTCTTCGTCTCGTCAAATCGGTCGATTTTATATAAAAATCATCTCAATCCGAGTTCATATGCAAAAGTTAGAGCTATCTGAATGCAGCCCTGTCAAGAGGCGAAATATGACGCGGGAGACCAGACATGTCTTGGCAAGTGTCTGACGTAATGCGTGAGTGTTTTGCCCCAAAAGATGGCCTCGAATCGGAAAACGTTCAACATAAAGTTGTTCGTCTCGTCGAAACGGTCAAGATTGCTTTTGGGCTCGTTTCCATCCGAGATCGTTTACCACCACAAAAAGACCCGCAAGGTGCAGCCAGTTTAAACCGAGCAGTTTTGGAAAGTTCGGACAAAATCGATCCGAATTTGACTAGGGTTTTGGACGTGAATCCAAGCCTTTTCCTTGCACGGGAAGTCCAGCCGCCTCTTATATACCCAAGGGGTGACGGCCGATTGAACAACACACAATCGATCAATCAATCTACCACTTTTATCTTTTATCTTTTCTCCTTAACCCTAGTTCTTCTTCTTCCTCGTTCTTCGTTCGTTCTTCTTCATTGCAGGCGGCGAACCTCGAGGCCCTAAGGCGATCAGGTCGACCTAGGGCAGCCCATAACCGCCAGCAGCATCAGAGACAGGCGTGTGGGGTTCGGGTCCCAAAAGCGCCCGGCTTGTTGTCTTGCGTGTCCTATTGGAAGTCGGCCTCCATGGTGTGAGTTGCGGAGCATCTCCTTGGCGCCATGGTACACATCGGCGTGTTCGTGTGACGCGTTCCAGCGTCAACAGCTAGTGAGTATGCTATTGGTGTTGTTCTAGGACAAAGAGTTAATAAGAAATTAAATGTTATTCATTATGCTAGTAAAACTCTAGACGGTGCCCAACGCAATTATGCTACTACTAAAAAAGAATTCTTAGCAGTCGTGTTTGCCTGTGATAAATTCAGATCTTACATTGTTGATTCTATAGTGATTGTTCACATTGATCATGCTGCTATAAAATATCTTATGGAAAAGAAAGATGCTAAACCTAAACTCATTAGGTGGGTCCTCTTGCTACAAGAGTTTGACTTACATATCACTGATAGTAAAGGAGTTGGGAACCCTGTATCTGATAACTTGTCTAGGTTAGAAAATATTATTGATGACCCACAACCTATTAATGATAGTTTTCCTGATGAGCAATTAGCTGCAATAAATGTTTCTCATAACACTCCTTGGTATGCTGACTATGCTAATTATATTATTGCTAAGTATATACCACCTAGCTTCACTTACCAGCACAAAAAATATCTTTTATGATTTAAGACATTACTTTTGGGATGACCCACATCTTTATAAAGAAGGAGTAGATGGTATTGTTAGACGCTGTGTACCGGAGCATGAACAGGGGACAAATCCTACGGAAATGTCACTCTGAAGCTTATGGAGGGCATCATGCGGGAGACAGAACTGCTCACAAGGTATTGCAATCTGGTTTTTATTGGCCTACTCTCTTCAAGGATGCCTGTAAGTTTGTTTTATCTTATGATGAATGTCAAAGAATTGGTAATAATGGTAAGCGTCAGGAAATGCCTATGAATTATTCTCTTGCTGTTGAACCATTTGATGTTTGGGGTTTCGATTACATGGGACATTTTCCTTCCTCTAATGGGTATACACATATTTTGGTTGCTGTTGATTATGGTACTAAGTGGGTAGAAGCTATTCCAACTAGTAGTGCTGATCACAACACCTCTATTAAAATGCTTAAGGAAGTTATTTTCCCAAGGTTTGGAGTCCCTGGATATTTAATGACTGATGGTGGTTCACATTTTATTCATGGTTCTTTCCGTAAAATGTTTGCTAAGTATGATGTTAACCATAGAATTGCATCCCCCTATCATCCTGAGTCTAGTGGTCAAGTTGAACTTAACAATAGAGAAATAAAATTAATTTTACAAAAAACTATCAATAGGCCCCAAAAGAATTGGTCTAAGAAATTGGATGATGCACTTTGGGCTTACCGAACATCATATAAAATCCTATGGGTATATCTCCTTATAAAATGGTTTATGGAAAAGCTTGTCATCTGCCTCTTAGTTAGAACTTAAAGCATTTTGGGAAATTAAAGAACTCAACTATGATTTCAAACTTGCCGGTGAAAGAGGTTATTTGATATTAGCTCACTAGATGAATGGAGAACCCAAGCTTATGAAAGTGCCAAGTTATTGAAAGAAAAAGTGAAAAGAAGGCATGATAAAAGAACCCAAAAGCGTGAGTTCAAGGTTGGAGAATATGTTCGTTTGTACAACTCTCATTTCAGATTCTTAGCAAAAAAACTTCTCTCCAAATGGGAAGGACCTTATGTTATCGATGAGGTTTATCGATCTAGAGCTATAGAAATAAATAATGCCGAAGGTACTAAACGGAAGGTTGTCAATGGGCAAAGAATAAAACATTATATCTCAGGTATGCCCATTAATGTTGAAAGCAATATTATCCAAACTATGACACAGGAAGAACACATAAAAGAAACCTTCCGGAACACTCCAGAATCATAAAAAAAGAGGAGGTACGTGATACAGTAAGTAAACGGACTCCGAAAAATCCGCAAAAATATTTTCTGTCAGTTTTGGAATATATTAAAAATTAGGAAAATAAGAAACAACCAGGAAGGCACCCCTGGTGGGCACAAGACACCAGGGTACGCCTGGCTTGCCAGGCGCGCCCAGGTGGATTGTGCCCACCTCGGGTACCTTCCGGACTCCGTTTTTTTCATTTGCTTGTTTCCCAAGATAAAAAAATCTTTATATACCCCCGAACCTTTTTGACCACCGTATCACGGAGAAATCTCCTGTTTTCTTTTCTCGCTATTTTCTGTCAGATGCACCAAGGCCAGCATCATGTCCTCTTCCCCCTCAGATAACGCGGAAGATGATGCTTGGTTCCTACAGGAGGAGCTTGAGGGAGAGGGAATAGAGGATGTTGCCATGGAGGAAGATGAGCGGAACCTACTTGGTGGTAACCCTTCAGCCTCCGAGAGGGGCACACTAGCTGGCATCGCCACTCGTCCTAATCCCCATCAGGTCATGAGACTAACAAACAGCCAAGAAACCCCCAAAGTGCAAGAACTCTCTCCAAGGAGGCCTTTACACAGGTTACATCGAAACATTTTTTACAATTTGATTCACAACTATGGGTTCGAGAATACTTCTCGTGTGCACCTACCGTCCAATTGGGACATACCTCGCCCAAGGGAAAGTGATACAGGAACAAAATCTTGGGGCCCGGAAAATAAACACATTATGGCCGAAGTGGAGAAAAACACTGAGTTGCTTCATCAAGCCCTTCGTGTGATTCAAGGCTTGGGGGAGCTACTCATGATTATATTGGGAACCGCGACCACATCATCACCACCACCACCCTCTTCATCACCAAAGGAGACTTGAGTATCGGGTATGGGCACTCCCCTTGGCTTGTGCCAAGCTTGGGGGAGGTGCCCCGGTATCGTATCACCTCCATTATCTTTTGCATTTACTTATCTTAGTTCGATCCTTAGTTATCTTTTGCTTTAGTTGAATTAAAGTTTATTTGCGATCCTTTGTTTTTGAGTGCTTACTTAGTGATCTATCCTTGTAATCATGTGCAAGATATATAATAAAGTTTAGTTTGAGTTTCGTTTTCTTTACTTTCATGTTCAATAAAAAGAAAGGAAATAAATGAAAAAGATCATGTGCTAATATTATGGTAAGTAATGACATCACATAAGGAAGAGTATAAGTTGAAAATTTTATTGGAGATTTACAAACATAGCATTGGTCAATGATGCAATTCATGAAAGAATTAATAAGGGAAGAGAAGATTCACATGCAAATACACTATCTTGGTCATCTTTTATGATTGTGAGCCCCCGTCAAAATATTATATGCCAAAATTGTTGACGTTGGACAAGGAAGACAACATAATGATTTATGTTTGTTCATATTCACATATAAGTTATATTGTCATAAATACTACTTGTGCATCCAAAACCCTTAAACCCAAATCTTGTTTTGAGAGTCCACTATACCTACATATGGATTGAGTAAGATCCTTCAAGTAAGTTGTCATCAGTGCAATAAGGAAATAAAAATTGATTCTAAATGTGTTAGATCATTTAGTGTAAGGGAAAATTGAGCACTGTACGAACTTGTGATGGCAAAGAATAAAAGCGACAGACTGCATAATAAAGGTTGCTATCATAAGGGGCGATATAACTTGATGTTCTTTTGCACTAAGAGATTGAGCATACAACCAAAAAGCGCATGTCAACCTCTGCTTCCCTTTGCGAAGGGACTATCTTTTACTTTTTATGTATTTACTTTTATGCCAGAGTCAAGTATCTCTCTATTCCTTTTAATTTTCTCTTTTTGAAAGCACCATGTGGTGAAGAAAGATCTAGGCACATATATCCAGTTGGATATGGGTGGGCATGAGTTATTATTGTTGACATCACCCTTGAGGTGAATCCGTTGGGAGGCGAAACTATAAGCCCCTATCTTTCTATGTGTCCGGTTGAAACTTTTGCTCATGTGTATGCGGTGAGTGTTAATTGTAGAAGACTATATGATGGTTGAGTATGTGGACTTGCCAAAAAGGCTCTGATACATGACCCTTCTTAAAAAGATGATGAATTGTATTTGCAAAGTTGACTAAGAACATAATTTGTTGATTTTCAATAGAGTTTATGCTTTATACTTCGATGTTGTGATGAATTGTTACTTGTTCATGAGAAGTTTATGATAGAACTTCTATGATAAAGTTTGTCGCTGTTATAATAAAATACTTGATGCTTCTATGTCCGTATTTTGTTTTTATCGACACCTCTCTCTAAGCATGTCGACATGTTTTTCGATTTCGGTTTTCGCTTGAGGATAAGCGAGGTCGAAGCTTGGGGGAGTTGATACGTCCATTTTGCATCGTATTTAACTACTGTTATTTATAATGTTTTTATGCATAATAATGCTTTTTGGAGTAATTCTAATGCCTTTTCTCTCATAATATGCAAGGGTTCACACAAAGAGGGGGAAACCGACAGCTGGAATTCTGGACCTAAAAAAGCTACGTCAGGCCACCTGTTTTGCACAACTCCAAATGAGCTGAAACTTCACGGAGATTTTTTATGGAATATATAAGAATTATTGGAGCAAATAACTACCAGGGTTGTGCTCTCCTCGGCCCACCTCTGGTGCCCCTCTTGTGGTATATAAGTCATTTTGACCTAGAAAAAAAATAAGGAGAGGACTTTCGGGATGAAGCACCGCCGTCTCGAGGCAGAACTTGGGCAGGAGCACTTTTGCCCTCTGCTACTTATTGAGCTTGCGTTGGTTTTTTCCTTTGAAGAGGAAAGGGTGATGCAGCACAGTAGAGATAAGCATTTCCCTCAGTTAAGAACCATGGTATCAATCCAGTAGGAGAAAATGCGCAAATTACCAATAGATGTACCTGCACACACAATCAAACACTTGCACCCAATGCGATAAAGGGGTTGTCAATCCCTTCACAGTCACTTGCAAAGGTGAGATCTGATAGAGATAAATAAAACTAAACAAAAGATAAAATATTTTTTGTTTTTTTTGGTTTATAGATCTGAAAGTAAAAGATTGCCAAATAGTAGATCAGAAACTAATATGATGGAAATAGACCTGGGGGGCATATATAGGTTTCACTAGAGGCTTTTCTCTTGAAGGCAAATAATACGGTGGGTGAAAAATTACTATCGAGCAATTGATAGAAAAGCGCAAAGTTATGACGATATCCGAGGCAATGATTATGTAATATAGGCATCACGCCCATGTCAAGTAGACCGACTCCTACCTACATCTACTACTATTACTCCACACATCGACCGCTATCCAGCATGCATCTAGAGTATTAAGTTCATAAAGAACGGAGTAACACCTTAAGTAAGATGACATGATGTAGAGGAATAAAATCAAGCAGTATGATGTAAACCCCATCTTTTTATCCTCAATGGAAACAATTCAATATGTGTCTCGCTACCCCTACTTTGTCACTGGGTGAAATCATGCAAGATTGAACCCAAAGCTAAGCACCTCTCCCATTGCAAGAAAAACCAATCTAGTTGGCCAAACCAAACCGATAGTTTGAAGAGAAATACAAAGATATAAAATCATTCATATAAGAATTTAGAGAAGATTCAAATAACATTCATAGATAAGCCGATCATAAATCCACAATTCATTGGATCTCCACAAACGCACCGCAAAAGAAGATTACATCGGATAGATCTCCAAGAACATCGAGGAGAACATGGTATTGAGAATCAAATAGAGAGAAGAAGCCATCTAGCTACTAGCTATGGACCCATAGGTCTGAGGTAAACTACTCACGCTTCATCGGAAGGGCAATTGCATCATGAATGGCAGTGTTGATGCCCATATCCTTGTTGCGGGCTATCATCTCATATGTGATCTCTCCTTTCTTGGGGTCTCCTTGACGTCCAAAAACTCGAGTCTTAATGCCCCATGTTCCGGTTCTTCTCTTGTTCACCTTGATCTCCGGTATCGACAACTTCAGCAGTCTGGCCAATACCATGAGGGTTGGACCACAAAGAACATCCTTGTAGTGCTCTCTGGTGTTCAGGGTGAAATTATCCTTCTAAAATTTAGAAATAAGAAGAGTTTTGGTCAAGGGTTCAAAAGATGAGGGAAAATTCCAAGGCAAAAATTGTTCCCTCGGGGTCTTGCTGGTACTAAGCCATTTCCTAGGGTCACGTCCTACAGTCAACATGTGCTCTGATACCATTTCTGTAGCGACCTGACCTCAGACGGTCAAGTCCCTGTGTATCTGTGCTATCCTGGATCGGTATGCTAGCACACACAGTACATCAATGTATATACCAAAGTGCAATCACATGTATAAGTAACGAAAAACTGATATATACCTTAAGAATCTCAGCGGAAACAGGCAAACGGGTGTGGAGTCCCATCAACACCATCGGCAGGTTGAGTGCGGACCGTAACCCTATCATACCACTTACTCGTCGGATAATACACGCAACATAATATGTTGCAGCCGTAGGTCGATCGTTGAATGTCTTGGCAAGTCACACCACAAGAGATGAATAAATGTCCTATTTATACATGCAATATGGATGGTGGATGGTTCTAAATTTAATTTGCATAAAGCTGATTTTTCCTTATCATCAAAAGAATATCATATTGTTACTACATAATTCATCATAATATGATTGAGATGGTTGCTCCATTCAATCTATACCCAAATTCATTAAAACCCATTAAATTAATTAAGAGTGATGAGATCGCTCAATTCCCACTTTCGGATGCTCAAATTGTCCATAACCGAGGACACGGCTAATCGATTAGTTTTACACTTTGCGAGGTTTGCACACTTTTCCCCACAAGACTCGATCACCTCCTTTGTAGTCCTCGCCTTTGCTGGTGTTTGAGAATCGGAAGATCAAGACATAGTCTTTCTAAAGTGTTCCTCTTAACCTGGGTAGACCGGTACACCTACATATATAACTACATCGCTAGTCTACCACGGTAAGAGGTCACACAGCGTACTCAACTAAGCGAGCCCATAATAGCTTGTGGTGTGCGGGTAAGCTTCTAGTCATGAAAAATTGATGAATCCTTTGAGCACAGGTGGCAGTCCATAGGGTGATCACACGGTACTCAGGGATCCCCGGCAAGTCCTTGGTTTCTCCAAGGTGCCCCTTACCAATCCATCCAGATGTGTGTTAATGTTGCCACCTTAAGGTTACTCTTAATTATTATCTCACTCGCAACTTTCATGATCTCACATACCAATCCCCGCCTACAATGGCATAGCAAAACCCCTACAATGTTGGTGACAAAGAAGTAAAGGCTCAGACCTACCTCATTGCACTACTGGGTTTATAATATAGCCAACTATCATATTCATGCAAACCCTACATCAAAGGACTAAATGCATATATAAAATATAGGTATAAAAGGGCATGATCAAGATGTAACTTGCCTTGTACTGTTGATGAAGTTGAAATATTATATTGAGTCGTCTCTCCTTCTCGTTACGATATATCTAACGATATAAGAAAGTACTTTAACACACAACAACATCCAAATAAAGATCCAAATAAAAATATTCAAATTACAATACAAAATAAAAAAACGTCCCTACATAAGTTGTTAGGACTTGGTTATGGGTTGAGATAAGATCAAGAATGAAAATATGATATAGGGTTTGTTCTAGGGTTGGGTCAAAGTGAAGATCACTGCTTGAAGAGTTGTGAGGCAAGGTTCTACGACAAAGTCTATAATGGGTTTGATTGGAATATTTGACTTGGGTCCAATGAAAATGATAGATGGAGTTGATGCCATAAGGTTTATGTTACAAAATTTTATGTAAAATTTCCTAAGTCCAAATTTGTATGATGATGGCATGTGACCAGAGAGGTTTTCTAGGGATCAATCTAAGAAATTTAACTTCGTGTCAAAAGTTATTAAACAATGATCGAGAAGGTCAAATTAAGGTGTTGATGTTAAAACAGTGACTAAATCTTGCTGAAAAATTATGCCATGAGTTCCAACAGAAGGTGATGTCCTAAGGTCGAACTTTCATATAATTAAATTTTTTATATGATTTATAGATTAGAAGATATAGCAAAAGTACTCAATTTAACATTTAAAACAGAACTAAACTTTAACTTGCCAAAAACCGAGATCTTGAATTTTTATAATAAACTAGATGTTCCAAGGAATCTGGGGATATAAAATTTGTCGAATTTGGACATACGGTTTAGGAAATATGATTTTCCGAAGTTTGGATATTTTCCTGAAAATGTATTACGGGATTAAAATTAGGCTGCTACGTGTCATGTCCCTATTGCTGATATCCCTTCGTTTTTTTAACAGCACACATGGATCGATCGAGAGACGGAAGAAAGAATGCTCACCGGGGAAGGAGGTCCGGTCGGGCGTACTCCGGCGAGTAGGAGAGGCGGACGGTGAAGTACACCTCGCGGTGATGAAGGTGATGTCGTCGTTGACGACCAATTTGTCCTCGGGAAGCCGTGTGAACCCGCTGGAGTTCGCCGGAGTTTTCGATTGGATGTACTCGTCGCCGTTCTTGAGCTCCGGCTGTGGATTCGAGAGGTTCAAGGGTTCAGGGAGGTGCGCAAAATACAAATAGAGAGAATAAATGATAGGAAGGGTCGGGGCTTCACCATACATGACTGAAACTTCGTCGGAAGCTGCGATGGAGTTCGGACTCCGGCTACAAATTGACAACCATGGGGAGGGGGATGGAGAGGGGTTTCTGGATAGGAGGTGGGAGGCTTCGAGTCGCTCCTTAGGGTTCCTTTTATAGAGGAAGGGGAGGCCGGGAGATGGAGATCAAGAGAGCTCATCGTGGCCAATAATGGCAGTTTGTGAGTGTACGTTTCACGGCTCTGTGTGTCCAATTAAAGCAACGAAATTGAGTTTTAATTCCCTGAATGAGTTCTCTTGACATTCCTCAATAATTTTTGTATTGGTGGCAAGTCGTAATGGGGAATGAATTAAGTGGGAGGAGGAGAGGAAGAGGTGGGGAGCCATGGCCGTTTCTGTTATGTTCCTGCTACACTGCTTCAGATTGAACGTGCATAGGAAGGAGACGAGCACGTCCATGCGCCTGGGCTTGAAGTGGGATCGCTAGATGGGCTTTAGTGAAAAAAAAAACTAGGCCCAAGGAGCAAGAGAAGGAAAATATATTTTTTTAAGAGAGGTGGGCTTGGACTAGTAGCTTTGCCAGGTTTAATTAGTTATAATAGATAAGTTACCAAAAAATTTAACTAACTCCATAAAAAAATGTTCACATATACGAAGTTACTATTTAGAGCCTAGAAACAATACTTTCATAACGTGATAAAATTATTATTATTTTGCGCACAAACTTGGGGTTTTATGAATACCCAAAATGACCAAAAAAATATATTAAATATTTCCAATATTAGTTTTGGAGAAGTCATATTATCTCCTCTCATATTTTATTGGATTAATTTGAAAATATTTAAGCGACAGTAGAACTCCAAATAATAGCATATTTCAATTGGAAATCCAAAATCCAAACAAACTCCATATGAAATATTCATCCACCACATTTGAGAAAGTCATCTTATTCTCACTCCAAAATTGTGATTGTGGTTTCCAATATTTCAAAAAGAGTCAAACAGAAATTAAAGCCCTCTGATTCTTGAATAAACTTCCCCAACCATAGTTTTCTTTATTGGACAAAATGTTACCCAACTTTTATAACATGATTAGAAAAAGTTTTAAACAAGAACTCAAAAGGTTTTAATTCCCGTGAAAGAAATAAAATAATTTCACACAATCCATGACACAACAATCAAACAAACAATCCTATTTATTTATTTAATTTACCATTCCAAAATATAGAATTTTGGGATGTTACAATTTGGTGGAACATTATATGTTCAGATCCATTATGATATTTAATACCCCTCTGATTTTGAGCATGATTATCATTTGTGAGTAGTTACTTTTGTTCTTGAGGTCGTGGGAGAAATCTTGTTGCAAGTAATCATGTGAACTTGATATGTGTTCGATATTTTGATGGTATGTATGTTGTGATTCCCTTAGTGGTGTCATGTGAATGTCGACTACATGGCACTTCACCTTATTAGGGCCTAAGGGAATGCATTGTGGAGTAGTTATTAGATGATGGGTTGCGAGAGTGACAGAAGATTAAACCCTAGTTTATGCGCTACTTCGTAAGGGATTGATTTGGATCCAAAAGTTTAATGCTATGGTTAGATTTTATCTTAATACTTTTCTCGTAGTTGCGGATGCTTGCGAGGGGGTTAATCATAAGTAGGAGGTTTGTTGAAGTAAGAACATCACCTAAGCACTGGTCCATCCACATATCAAATTATCAAAGTAGCGAACATGAATCAAACCAACATGATGAAAGTGACTAGATGAAATTCCCGTGTACCCTCAAGAATGCTTTGCTTATCATAAGAGACCGTTTTGGCCTCTCCTCTGCCTCAAAAGGATTGGGCTACATTGCTGCACTTTAGTTACCATTACCGTTACTTGCTCGTTACAAATTATCTTGCCATCAAACTACTCGTTACTTATAATTTTAGTGCTTGCAGATAATACATTGCTGAAAACTACTTGTCATTTCCTTCTCCTCCTCGTTGGGTTCAACATTCGTACTTATCGAAAGGACTACGATTGATCCCCTATACTTGTGGGTCATCACCGGGCTGAGCATAACCCACCAGGGCACGCCCGGGGTGCCTGGCGCGCCCAGGTGGGTTGTGCCCATGTGACGCCCTCGATTCAATCGTACACTAATCATGCACGCAAATGTGTACGATCAAGATCAAGGACTCACGGGAAGATATCACAACACAACTCTACAAATAAAATAAGTCATACAAGCATCATAATACAAGCCAGGGGCCTCGAGGGCTCGAATACAAGTGCTCGATCATAGGCGAGTCGTGGAAGCAACAATATCTGATACAGACATAAGTTAAACAAGGTGCCATAAGATGACTAGCACAAAGCGGGATACAGATCGAAGAGGAGCGGGCCTCTGCCAGGATCCTCCTAGGTCACTCCTCGGTCGTCGTCGGCGGGCTGCACGTAGTAGTAGGCACCTCCGGAGTAGTAGTCGCCGTGGCGGTGGCGTCGCTCCAGGCTCCATCGTCGATTGCAGCAATCGAGTAGAGATAGGGAAAAGGGGAACAAGGCAACCATGAGTACTCATCCAAAGTACTCGCAAGCAAGGAGCTACACTACATATGCATGGATATATGTGTAAAGGGCCATATCGATGGTGAGCTGCAGAATGCCGAATAAGAGGGGATAGCTAGTCTTAACGAAGACTACGCACGGACACGCCTTGCATGCATGTAAGAGGACAACGGAAGTCCTCCAAGTAACATCATATAGCAATAATCCTACCCGCAATCCCTGCTCATCTCCCTGAGCGAGGCGACCACGGTTATATCGGCACTTGGAAGGGTGTGTTTTATCAAGTATCCGGTTCTAGTTGTCATAAGCTCAAGGTACAACTCCAAGTCGTCCTGTTATCGAAGATCACGGCTATCCGAATAGATTAACTTCCTGCAGGGTGCACCATCTTACCCAAAGACGCTTGATCCCATTTGGCGGACACACTTTCCGGGGTCATGCCCGACGCGTAAGATCAACACGTCGCAGCCCCACCTAAACAACAGAGAGGCCAACACGCGGTCTAAACCTAAGCGCGCAGTGCAGGCCCATCGCCTCGAGCACACCTGACGTTGCGTCTGTGGCCGGAAGCAGACCTAGCCAATGAGCGTTCCAGTCCAATCCGGCGCGCGCCGCTCCGTCGTGACGTCTGAAGTGCCGGTGATACCACGGCGCGGGATACCCATAACTACTCCAGCGTAGATGGTTAGTGCGTATAAGCTCGTAGCCAACCCGGATCAAATACCAAGACCTCGTTAAGCGTGTTAAGTAACATGAGCGCGCCGAACAGAGGCCAGCCCACCTCTCTCCTAAGCGGTCTCAACCTGCCTGTCGCTCCGCCACAAAGATCCACTCGCGGGTGCTCCATCGGCCGACCCGACTTTAGTCTCACATGTATCATGTATAAAGTATATGGTATATACCGTGATCACCTCCCGAGTGATCACGGCCCGTTAATATAGCACGCAGACGGACAAGAAAGTAGGGCCACAGATGAAAGTACTAGCATCCTATACTAAGCATATAGGATTGCGGTAAGGTAACAATGAAGTTACAAGGACAAAGCTATGCAAAGAAGTATAGGAGTATCCAAAGCAGTAACATGCTATGCTACTCTAATGCAAGCGGTGTAGATAAGAGTAAGCGATATCTGGTGATCAAGGGGGCTTGCTGGTTGCTCTGGCAAGAGAGAGGGTCGTCAACACCGTAGTCGAATCGCCACCGCATTTGGCGTCGGTCTCGTAGTCTCGGAGAGAAGAGGGGAAGAAACAATGAATACCAAGTAAGCAGATGCATAGCGATGCATGACATGTCAAGAAGCGATGCTAGGCGTGCCCTAACGTGGTATGAGAAGTCTTGGTTAGGGGAAACATCCAGAAAGTATTCCGGGGTTTCGTGTTTTCGAGCGGAGGGCCGGAGGGGGAAAGTTGCAGGTTCGATAGGTTAGGGGTGTGTGGCGGACGAGCGGATTGCGTATCCGGATTAATCTCGTCGTTACGAGCAACTTTCATGTTGAAAATATTTTAATCCGGATTACGGATTAAAAGATATGATTTTAAAAGATTTTATTAGTTTACGGAATTTTATTAATTATTTAATTAATTTCGAAAATGCATTTATGACATCGACATGATGTCATCTTGGCGTCACCGATCAACGGGGTTGGTGAGTCAACTCTGACAGTGGGTCCGCATGTCATTCACTAATGGCTAATTAACTTAATCAGATTAATTAACATTACTTAATTAAGTTAATTAATGATTAGGGTTAATTAACTCAGAATTAATTAGTTTAATTAATTACTCAATTAATTTAACTAATGATTAGGTTTAATTAATCCAGAATTAATTAGTTTAATTAATTACTCAACTAATTAATTAATTAGTTAGTTAGTTAATTAATTTTTATTCATTTTCATTTTCTTTTTATTCTGTTTTTAATTAAAAACATTCCTTTCGTTTTTTTTGGGGGTGGGGCCCCCACGTCGATGGCCTATGGCCGTCAGGCAGTGGGTGGCGGGCTATCTGAGGCGATGCCGAATGGACCCGATCGAGGCGGGTCGGGCGCGACCAGGCGGTCCAGGCGACCGAGGCCACGGGGCCGGGCGCGCCGAGGCCACTGCAGCCTGGCCCGGGCAGCGGGCGCGAGTGAGGCAGGCGCGGGGTGGTGGTCGGGACCGGGGCGAACGTCGTCTGAGGGAAAAACGAGGGATCGGGGCGGGGCTCGGGGCGCTTGCTGGCTCGGTCGAGGAAGGCGCCGCTAGGGGGCGCCAGCGAGGACGCAGACGGGAAAGGAAGGAGAGGAAGCCATGAGGCGGCCGGGCGGTCAGGTCACGGTGGCCGGATCCAGCCGGGGGAAGAGGAACAGGCGCGCGGTCTTGCTGTGGCAACCAACCCGCGACAGGCGGTCGGGGCCAGCGGCGACGGGAGGAGAAGGGGGGGGTTGGTCTGGTGTGGTGGCCGGAGCGGTCACGACGGGAGAGGGGGAGAGAGGGAGCCTCACGGGGGAGGCGGGGACTCGGCGGCGGGCTCGATGGGGGTCTGGGAGTCCGTCGGGAGGGTCGGGAAGCCTTGGCGACGGGTGGCGAGGCAGGCCATGGCGGAGGCCTTCGGGCTCGGGGCTGACGGAGGAGGGAAGCGGTCCCAGCGGCGATGGGGAGGAGGAGAGGGGTCCGGGGCGCGGTGGTGGTGGGGACCATGGCGAGTGGGGCGCGGCTGCGGGTGGTCGGTCGGGTGGATCTCCGCCCGATCAATCGGGAGAGGAGAGGCGGGGGCGTGGGGGAGTGCGGTCGGCTAGGGTTAGCGCGAGGGGGGGGGGTTAGTGGGGTGGCGGGTGGGCGATGGGCGGTGGGCGATGGGCGGCCCGTGGGGAGGAAGGGAATGGGCCAGGGGAGAGGGAGGGCTCTTTGGGCCAGGGTTTTCCCTCCCGGTTTTTTTTTCCTTTTCTGTTTTGGGTTATTTAAAATGCTCGGCATTTTGTAAAATTGTGCACCCATCAATATTAGGTTAGTTATTTTAGAAAACCCGGAACATTTTAGAACTTATTTTGGAACTCTTTATCGTTTGTTTTAGTTTTAATTTTTGTTTTAGGGACGGGTCCGAATTAACGAGAGGTTAATTAACGAACCGGGATGATTCTTGTTGCATAACCACCCGGCGTTACAAATCTCCTCCACTACAAGAAATCTCGTCCCAAGATTTAGGAGGTAGAAGGAAAGAGTGCGGATATTCATCTCGTAGGCGATCCTCGCGTTCCCGGTGGCCGTCTTGAGTGATTCGACCCTTTGGACTTTGAGGAATTTGATCGCCTTCCGGCGTGTGCGGCGTTCAACAGTCGAGAATGCGGACGGATGCTCTTTATAGGAGAGGTCCTGCTGCAATTCGAGCACTTCATGGTCCTTTGCTCGGATTGGGTCCTTGAAGCAGCGTCGGAGTTGGGACACGTGGAACACATCGTGAACACAGGAAAGGTTCGACGGAAGCTCCAGTTGATAAGCCACTTTTCCACGCCTTTCGAGAATAGTGAAAGGGCCAATATAGCGAGAGCTAACTTGCCCTTGATCCGGCGGTGAGCACCCTTCATTGGTGTAGCGAAGATAGGCCTTTTCGCCGAGTTGATAGACCATGTCTTTGTGATAGCGGTCATAATTACTCTTTTGACGAGACCGAGCGGTCTTGAGATTCTCGCGAATAATGCGGACTTGTTCTTCGCATGTTGGATAATATCCGGATCGAAGAGTGGGCGTTCCCGATTTCGACCAGTTCGGAGGGTTCGCACTTTCGTCCATATAACACCGAAGGGGCCATCTTGAGACTAGCTTGATAGCTATTATTATAAGAGAATTCAGCATACGGGAGAGATTCCTCCCATTTCTTGCGAATGAGGCGACACAAGCTCGAAGCATGTCTTGAGAATTTGGTTGACACGTTCAACTTGCCCTTGAGGCTGCGGATGAAATGCGATCTTGAAAGATAAATGAGTACCCATAGCTTCTTGAAACTTGCCGAGAATCTTGAAGTGAATAAGCTGCCACGGTCGAAGCGATAACGGTGGAATACCTTGAAGTGAAACAATTACGGACATATAGGCGTTGCAAGCTGGCTAGCGATGATCGTTTCTTTGACCGCCGAAAATGTGCAACTTTAGAAAGCGGTCAATGGCGACAAGAATAGCATCATTACCTTTCTGCGATTTGGGAAATCCGGTGGCGAAGTCCATTTCAACATGGTCCCATTTCCATTCGGGAATAGAGATAGGCTGCGAGTTCAGCGAGGCCTTTGATGTTCTGCTTTGATCTGACGGCAAGCGTCACACTCGAAACATAGCGAGCAATGTCACGCTTCATATTAGACCACCGAATCTCGGCGAATGTCTTGATACATCCTTGTCTTGCCGGGTGGATACATAGAGGCGTATCATGAGCTTCTTGCATAACCTTCGAGTCATATTCAGATTTTCCTTCTTACATGGCACCACTAAGCGGCCTTTGAAGTACAAAGGCGCCATCATCGGCAATAGTGAAGGATGAGGATTTCCTTTCACGATGTCTTGTTTAAGCTTGTAGACTTGAGTCAAATCCTGCATTGTCTTTATGGTGCCCACGAGATCGGGTTCAACAGCCAGGTATAAAGGAACCACAGGGAACAACACGGAGATTCATCTTGCGGAACTCGGAGGAGGGGAGCGAAGTGCACCGGAGGAACAATATGGAGGTTCAACTTTCTGAATTCTTCAACAAGTGGGGCTGAACTTGGTGAACTCGAAGGTGGTTGCTTGATAAGACTTGCGGCTCAAGGCATCAGCCATTACATTAGCCTTGCTGGCGTATAGGAAATACCCAAATCAAAGTCTGCAGTCTCCATCCATCTCTCACGACGGAGGTTCAGGTCTGGCTGAGTAAGCAGATACTTCAGACTTTGGTGGTCGGTGAAGATCTCATAGCGATTACCGAGAAGGTAATGTCGCCCTTGCTTTAGCGCATGAATGACAGCAGCAAGTTCGAGGTCGTGAACTGGGTAGTTCTCTTCGTGAGGGCATAGCTGCCGAGAGGCATAAGCAACCACTTTGCGCTCTTGCATTAGGACACCGCCCAAACCTTGACGAGATGCGTCGCGATAAATGACGAAGTCCTTCTTAGTATCGGGAGGAGCTAGCATGGGGCAGACGTCAACTTGTCTTTGAGTGCTGGAAACTTTCGACACTTATCATCCATTGGAATTTGACGCCCTTATGCAACAAGGTTAGTCGAGGTCGGCAATCTTGGAGAAGTTCTCGGCTAATCGACGGCAATAGTGGCGAGACCGAGAAAACTTCTGATTTATGCGTTCTTGGAGGAGTCAATCGAGAATAGCCTGAACTCGTTCGGGGTTGGCGGCAATACCATCCTTAGAGATGACATGTCCAAGGTAGGTTACTTGAAGCCGAATTCACACTTGGAGAACTTGGCATAGAGTTGATGCTCTCGTAGCTTTTCCGGCACAAGGCGAAGATGTTGACATGTTCTTCTTCATTCTTGGAAAAGATCGGGATATCATCGGATAAACCACGACGAACTTGTCGAGGTAATCCATGAATATATAGTTCATCAAAGCGAGAGAAGGTGGCTGGAGCATTGGTTAAGCGAAGGACATGACGGTGTACTCGTATGAACCATAACGAGTCACAAAGCGGTCTTGGGGATATCCTCCTCACGAACACGGATCTGGTGGTAACCCAACCTCAAGTCGAGTTTGAGAACACCGCGAACCAGCCAGTTGATCATAAAGATCATTGATCCGAGGAAGAGGATACTTATTCGAATGGTAGCTTGATTTATAGGGCGGTAGTCTTGGACCAATCGGTTTGTCCCATCCTTCTTCTTGACAAGAGAGAAGGTGCTCCCCAAGGTGAGCAACTTGGGCGAATGAAGCCGCTTTGAAGAGATTTATCGATTTCCTCCTTTAGTTCAAGGAGTTCATCGGCGGCATCTTGTATGGTCGTTTGGCTATAGGAGTGGTGCACGGTTTCAAGTCGATGACGAACTCGACAGCTCTAGCGGGGAATCCTGGAAGTTCTTCAGAAAGCGTCTTGGAAATTGCAAGCGACAGTGAATGTTTTCAATTCCCTTGAGGGTGCGGCGTTCAATGCATTCAATGCATAGAGCCTTGCCTCGGCATCTTGAACCGACGAGCATTGTAGCTACGATTTCATCGAAGGGTGCAGCAGATGGACGGTCTTAGTGGCGCAAGCGATTGACGCCGATGCGCTTTCAACAAATCCATCCCAAAATGAGGTCGATGTTAGGCGTCTTGAGGATAATGGGGAGGCATAGAATTCCAACCCTTCGATTTCCACGGGACGTCGGCGCCAACCATGGAGGTTTGACATTGTCCCAATGGGGTTTTACCACTACCGAAGAGTTCATCTCTTCACACTTAACGTCGTGCTTGTATGCAAAGTCTTGAGACATGAATGAATGCGATGCTCTGAATCGAATAAAAGCAGATCTGTCTTGAATTTCTGAGTGTACCCATCACGAGAGCAGGCTGGTCATGAGCTTCGTTCAGATCAACGTGGTTGGCCTGAGCTTGCCCATAAGACTTGCCGGTGTTGTTGCGGTTCGTTGTTTCCACGGCCATTCCGCTGGAAGGGCGATTGATTACGGTTCGGTTGCATTCTCTAGCGGTGCCTGGCTGTCCGCTTTGAAGCATAAGCCATTATTGGGAGTGGGAATAGGAGCTTGTGGTGGTGGAGCTGGAAGCTTGGCTGCTTAGTTGTAGGCGAGCGAGGTGTAGCATAGTTTCGCTTGAAGCGGATGCATTCGGCTGGTACATGCTATTGGGAATCCATATCTTGCGCTTCTGCGAGGGCGGGTTCAAGATGAACCCGTGTCACAGTTGCGCTGTTAGATCTCTGGTATTCCTGCGAGACCAGTTTCGACGTTGATAGCTTTGTTCACCAAGGTGGCGAAATCAGCAAAGTCGTGCACTAGAAGTGCGAGCTTGATGTCGACTTGAAGACCGTCACGGAACTTCTCTTGTCTGCGTGCATCGCCGCAATGTCCTCTTGACATAGCGAGACAAGTCCAAGAACTCTCCGATAGGCTTCAACAGATCTTGTTGCCTTGGGTGAGGTTGCGGAACTCACGCTTCTTCGGTCCATGACCCTTGAGGATGAAGCGGGCACGGAAGGCAACTGGAAGTCCGGCGGTGATGAGTGTTCCAAGCTGGCGAGTACGCGGTGGCTGTCCCACCATTGAGCTGCGGGTCCCTTCGGGAAGAAGGAAGCAAAGGTGACATAGCTGGCGAGGGCTACATCAGCAGACTCCATCTCATAGGTGATGTCACGGAGCGATCATCGACATCCGATGGCTGAGTTGAGCTGCGGTACACGCTGGGGTTCAGCGTATGAAATCCTGCGAGTTGTCCCGTTTGGGTCTTTGGTGCATATTGAGGCGAGGAACGAGCCATCATGTTCTCCATGGTGGCGATTCATCTCGAGCTGTTGGATCATACCAGCCATGTACTCGGCGGGGTGGGAAGTTGGCACCACGGCCACGACTGCTGGCCTAACCATCCTGCTATTATATAACAGGTAGTTCAGCATTTGAGAAATTAAGCAAGAGCAGAATCATTCATGATGAAACATGCATAATGAAAGCGACATGATGGGAACTACATAGTAGTTGGCATGTCTTACAAAAGGAATCATGCATAGAGTTCGATACATAGAGTCCGATACATAGACTACTACATCATAGGCGGCACACAGGCTCATGGCGAATACATCAAATACTAACAAGCAAGTCTACATCAGTCCCACGCTGCATCTGCGGAGGTAGTCAGCTTTGAAAGCTGGTAGTGCGGCGGTGGATAGTCCTCCACGTCGGTGACACTGGGGCAGCGGATACTCGGTGCTGAATCCGGCGTCCGGTGGCGAAAGGGACCAAGTGCGGAGAGTAGCCTCCCCGCGTCGCCAACCAACACCACAGGGCATCACGGTCTGGCCGGGTAGATCGCAGAACGCGGCAGCTCTCGGAACGGACAAAGGGTGCATCAGCGTCGAGCACGGTAGAGGTCTTGACGGGTGATGTACAACTTCGTGGCGAAGAGCCGGTTAGCTCGATCCAGCCCATCGGCATGCGAGAACAAAGTTACGATGGTGGAAGGGCTCTCTGGTAACGATGGTGTAGGCGGCGGTGTAGTAACCCTCCTCACCAACATCGACGCGATAGCAATGTGCACGAAGGGGAGGTGTCCAACTCTCGATACTGCGCGAAGGCGTGTCGAGCAAAGCATAAGCAGCATCGTGGACTGCCATATCGATGGTCACTCCAACACCATGTGCGGTGTGCGGCCAAGAGTGGACTCATACTCCCGAGAGTAGAGGTGGGCGATGGCGCGGCATCGCTCTGGTTGTAGTCTGGTACTCCTCATAGGCGGTGTACTCGGGTGCGGCGATAACCCGATAGGTCATCATCTCGGCTAGCACCGCAGTGATCCCGAGCACCAATGGCCGTCGTGTGGCGCACGACCCGCCTCGTGGGTTCCATCCGAAAACAAAGGCGTTTCAAAGGAGTCAAATGGCAGGTGGAAATTGTTCAAATACAATTCCAAAAACAACTAAGGCTATATCCATCTTCGGGTGAATGCGGTCACGGGATCCTAGTGATAGTTAGTAAAATCGTTTAACCCGAGTAGAAGAGAGTCGAGTCCCGAGTAAAGGTCGAGGAGTAAAAGATCATAATACCACCCGATGGCGGCGTGGGCCGTAAGGCACACAGCCAAGTTAGTAAAAGTTTTGCAATGTCTAGACTCGACTTGACCAAGGAGTGTGGAAGGGGATTCCTACAGCAATGGGCTCGATACCAACTTGGCGCCCTCGATTCAATCGTACACTAATCATGCACGCAAATGTATGCGATCAAGATCAAGGACTCACGGAAGATATCACAACACAACTCTACAAATAAAATAAGTCATACAAGCATCATAATACAAGCCGGGGCCTCGAGGGCTCGAATACAAGTGCTCGATCATAGACGCAGTCGTGGAAGCAACAATATCTGAGTACGGACATAAGTTAAACAAGGTGCCATAAGATGACTAGCACAAACCGGGATCTGAGATCGAAGAGGAGCGGGCCTCCCGCCAGGATCCTCCTAGGTCACTCCGGTCGTCGCCGTCGGTGGGCTGCTGCGTAGTAGTAGGCACCTCCGGAGTAGTAGTAAATCGAGGCGGTGGCGTCGCTCCTGGCTCCATCGTGCGATTGCAGCAATCGAGTAGAGATAGGGAAAAGGGGAACAAGGCAACCGTGAGTACTCATCCAAAGTACTGCTTAAGCAAGGAGCTACACTACATATGCATGGATATATGTGTAAAGGGCCATATCGGTGGGTGAGCTGCAGAATGCCGAATAAGAGGGGATAGCTAGTCTTAACGAAGACTAAGCACGGACACCGCCTTGCATGCATGTAAGAGGACAACGGAAGTCCTCCAAGTAACATCATATAGCAATAATCCTACCCGGCAATCCCCGCTCATCTCCACGAGCGAGAGCGACCACCGGTTGTATCGGCACTTGGAAGGGTGTGTTTTATCAAGTATCCGGTTCTAGTTGTCATAAGCTCAAGGTACAACTCCAAGTCGTCACATTACGAAGATCACGGCTATCCGAATAGATTAACTTCCTGCAGGGTGCACCATCTTACCCAAAGACGCTTGATCCCATTTGGCGGACACACTTTCCGGGGTCATGCCCGCCGCGTAAGATCAACACGCCGCAGCCCCACCTAGGCACAACAGAGAGGCCAACACGCGGTCTAAACCTAAGCGCAGTGCAGGCCCATCATACGAGCACACACACTGCGACGCGTCTGTGACGCGGCCGAAGACCTAGCCCAATGAGCGTTCCAGTCCAATCCGCGCGCCGCTCCGTCAGCCGACGTCTGAAGTGCCGGTGATACCACGGCGGGATACCCATAACTACTCCCGCGTAGATGGTTAGTGCGTATAAGCTCGTAGCCAACCCAGATCAAATACCAAGACCTCGTTAAGCGTGTTAAGTAACGCGAACGCCGAACAGGCAGCCCACCTCTCTCCTAGGCGGTCTCAACCTGCCTGTCGCTCCGCCACAAAGATCCACTCGCTGGTGCTCCATCACCGACCCGACTTTAGTCTCACATGTATCATGTATAAAGTATATAGTATATACCGTGATCACCTCCCGAGTGATCACGGCCCGATAGTATAGCACGAGACGGACAAGAAAGTAGGGCCACAGATGAAAGTACTAGCATCCTATACTAAGCATATAGGATTGCGGTAAGGTAACAATGAAGTTACAAGGACAGGCTATGCAAAGCGGTATAGGAGTATCCAAACAAGTAACATGCTATGCTACTCTAATGCAAGCGGTGTAGATAAGAGTAAGCGATATCTGGTGATCAAGGGGGCTTGCTGGTTGCTCGGCAAGAGAGAGGGTCGTCAACACCGTAGTCGAATCGCCACCGTGCTGCGTCGGTCTCGTAGTCTACCGGAGAGAAGAGGGGAAGAAACAATGAATACCAAGTAAGCAGATGCATAGCGATGCATGACATGTCAAGAAGCGATGCTAGGCGTGCCCTAACGTGGTATGAGGGAGTCTTGGTTGGGAAACATCCGGAAAGTATTCCGGGGTTTCGTGTTTTGAGAGAGGAGCCGAGGGGAAAGTTGCGAGTTCGATAGGTTAGGGGTGTGTGGCGTGCGGATTCGTCTCGCTGCTCGAGCAACTTTCATGTTGAAAATATTTTAATCCGGATTACGGTTAAAAGATATGATTTTAAAAGATTTTATTAGTTTCGGAATTTTATTAATTATTTAATTAATTTGAAAATGCATTTATGACATCGACATGATGTCATCTTGGCGTCACCGATCAACGGGGTTGGTGAGTCAACCCCGACAGTGGGTCCGCATGTCATTCACTAATGGCTAATTAACCTAATCAGATTAATTAACATTACTTAATTAAGTTAATTAATGATTAGGGTTAATTAACTCGAATTAATTAGTTTAATTAATTACTCAATTAATTTAACTAATGATTAGGTTCAATTAATCCAGAATTAATTAGTTTAATTAATTACTCAACTAATTAATTAATTAGTTAGTTAGTTAATTAATTTTTATTCATTTTCATTTTCTTTTTATTCTCTTTTAATTAAAAACATTCCTTTCGTTTTTTTTTGGGGGTGGGGCCCCCACGTCAGTGGCCTATGGCCAAATCGGGCAGGTGGGTGGCGGGCTATGCGGGCGATGCCCGAATGGACCCGATCGAGTATGGTCGGGCGCGACCAGGCGGTCGAGGCGACCGAGGCCACTTGGGCAGCGCCGGCCGAGGCCACTGGCGCCGGCCCGCAGCGCCAGCTGCCAGGTGAGGCGACAAGGCGGGGTGGTGGCTCGGACCGGGGCGAGCGTCGTCTATGGGAAAAACGAGGGATCGGGCGAGGCTCGGGGGCGCTGCTGGCTCGGTCGAGGGAGGCGCGCTAGGGGCGCGGCGAGGACGCCGACGGGGAAAGGAAGGGGAGAGGGAAGCCATGAGGCGGCCGGGCGGTCGAAGTCCTGGCCGGATCCGCTGGGGGGGAAGAGGAAGCAGGCGCGGTCTTGTGCATGGCGACCAGACCAGACGAGGGCGGTCGGGGCCAGGCGACGAAGGGAGAGGGCGCTGGGGGGTTCGGTCTGTGTGGCCGGAGCGGTCGCCGACGTGGGAGAGGGGAAGAGAGGGAGCCTCACGGGGAGGCGGGGACTCGGCCAGCCGGGCTCGATGGGGTCTGGGAGTCCGTCGGGGAGGGTCGGAGAAGCGAGCCGCGCGACGGGCGGGCGAGGCAGGGCATGGCATGGGAGGCCGCTTCGGGCTCGAGGCGGCGGAGGAGGAAGCGGTCCCAGTGGCGATGGGGAGGAGGAGAGAGGGTCTGGGGCGCGGTGGCGGCGGGACCGGCGGCGAGAGGGGCCTTGGCGGGGTGGTCGGTCGGGGTGGATCTCCGCCCGATCAATCGGGAGAGGAGAGGCGAGGTGCGTGGGGAAGTGCGATCGGCTAGGGTTAGCCGCAGGGTGGGGGGTTAGTGGGGTGGCGGGTGGGCGATGGGCGGTGGGCAGTGGGCGGCCAGGGGAGGAAGGAATGGGCGGGGAGAGGGAGGGCTCTTTGGGCAGGGGTTTCCTCCCGCTTTTGTTTTGTTTTTCTTTTTTTTATTATTTTCCTTTTACATTTTGGGTTATTTAAAATGCTCGGCATTTTGTAAAAATTATTGCACCCACCAATATTAGGTTAGTTATTTTAGAAAACCGGAACATTTTAGAACTTATTTTGAACTCTTTATCGTTTGTTTTAGTTTTAATTTTTGTTTTAGGACGGGTCCGAATTAACGAGAGGTTAATTAACGAGCAGGATGATTCTTGTTGCATAACCACCGGGCGTTCTGACCCACTGGTGGGCCTTCTCCGTAGTTATTTGCTCCAGTAGTTTTCATATATTCCAAAACAATTCTCCGTAAATTTTCATCTCATTCGGAGATGTGCAGAATAGGTGACTTTGATGTAGCTTTTTCAGGTCCAGAATTCCAGCTGCCCGCATTCTCCCTCTTTGCGTAAACCTTGCATATTATGAGAGAAAAGGCATTAGAATTACTCCATAAAGCATTATTATGCATAAAAACATTATAAATAACAGTAGGAAAACATGATGCAAAATGGACGTATCATCTAACATCTAGGGTCTAGGTTATATCTGCTATTTTTTTTATCGAACCGGTATCCTCTCGTTAGCGAACATCCATCGCATAGCCTCTGAAGCAGACGCTTTCCAACCAACAATTGTGCGCCACGTCGCTAGGAGGAATTTTGTTTTTTTATTTAGCCGCCGCCACCGAATCCCCTAAGCCTTGACCACCCGCCCGCGGTAAACAATCAGAGCCACTCGCAGTGCGCCACGTGGCACCTCTGCCACGATAGGCCGAAACTTAACGCTTTCAAATTCAGATTCTGATCTGATTTTTCTTTTATCATATCTTTAGTTCTGTTGATCCAAATTAGATGATTCTTTTTCCTACTAGTTCGCATTGATCTCATCTATCTAGTAAACCCAATCAATAATAGTTTTGAAGTTTCGAAATTTGAATTTGAACAGATTCAAATCTAAACTTTGTTACACCATAACTTTGGATCCGAAATTCTGATTTAAGTGGTTCTTTTTGCAAAATACTCCTAGTGACATATAATTTCTAATAAAAATTGGATTTTGTAGGTTGAGAAAATCAAATTTATTCAACTTCAAATCTAGCTCAAACCTTCGTTCGATCATAACTTTTGAACTGGAGCTCCGTTTTCGATGAAACCAAATGCACTAGGTTCATCTCAAAGAAATCTCTCCGTTGACACCATTAGTGTTAGCTTTCATCAGATTCCTTTTGCATTGTGATCCTATTAGCCTAAAGATAATCAATACCGACCGTTACGCTTCTATTATTTGGAGTTTTATTCGGTTCTTTGCTGCCAAGTGTTATTCGAGTGTTGGTTATTTATTTGTGATTTTCTTTGAATGTTATAGATTGTCCGGAGTGTGAATAGTATTGTTATCAGGATTGTAAGAGCGATGAACTTCATCAAGTAATACCAGGCAAGTTCACTTTGATCATGTTATTCATACCTATATTTTTATTTCATACCTACACGGCTGTAACGTATCATGTTGCAGGATTATTTCTACGACGAGTGAGTTTCGTTGTTGCGTTACGATCTACACTCAACATGCCGATGGTGTTGATGGGACTCCACACTCGATTGATTGTCTCTGCTGAGACTTATGAGGTATATATCAGTTTTACGTTATTTATACATGTGATTGCACTTTGATATATTCATTGATGTACTGTGTGTGACAGCATACTGATCTAGGGATGCCACAGATACACAGAGGCTTGATCGTTTGAGGTTGGGTCGCTACAATCCTCCTCTTTCTCAGCCTCTCCTGCGAGCATAGCTTGCCCCCCTTCTTGAGATTGGTCCCCCACAGCTTCCTTGACCCTGCCCTCCTTAATGCCTTCTTTCGGTTCTTCTCTTCTTAGCTCCATCTTTAGCAACCAAGCATCACCTTCTACATTGTTGGAGGAGGGAGAAGACATGATGCCTGGCTCGATAGATCTGTCAGAAAAACAACACGAAACAAGAACAGAGTATTTCTCCGCGATATGGAGGTCAAAGGTATATATAAATATTTTTTTATCTTGGGAAACAAGCATATGGAAGGAAAACGGAGTCGGGAAGGTGCCCGAGGGTCCCACCACCCACGAGGGTGTGCCAGGTGGGGCAGGCGCGCCCTGGTGTCTTGTGGGCACCTGGGTTGCCTTCCCGGTTATTTCTCATTTTCCTATTTTTTCTAATATTCCAAAACAGACAGAAAATATTTTTGCGGACTTTTCGGAGTCCGTTTACTTACTGTATCACATACCTCTTCCTTTTAAGGGTTGTGGAGTGTTTTGGAAGGTTTATTTTATATGTTCCTCTGGTGTCATGGTTTGGATAATGTTAGCTTCAACATTAATTGGCGTACCTGAAACATAGTGCTTAATTCTTTGTCCATTGACCACCTTCGGGTTGGTACCTTCGGCATTATTAATCTTGATAGCTTCGGAGTGATAAACTTCTTCGATGATATATGGTCCTTCCCATTTGGAAAGAAATTTTCCTGCAAAAAATCTAAAACAAGAATTGTACAATAGATCCTATTCACCAACTTTGAATTCCTGCTTTTGTATTTTTTTTTGTCATGCCATCTTTTAAATTTGTCTTTGAACAATTTGGCATTTTCATAAGCTTGGGTTCTCCATTCATCTAGTGAGCTAATATCAAACAACCTCTTTTCACAGGCAAGTTTGAAGTCATAATTGAGTTCTTTAATTTCCCAATATGCTTTGTGTTCTAACTCAAGAGGCAAATGACAAGCTATTCCATAAACCATTTTATATGGAGACACACCCATAGGATTTTTATACGATGTTTTATAGGCCCAAAGTGCATTGTCAAGTTTCTTAGACCAATTCTTTCAGGACCTAATGACAGTTTTTTTAATATTAATTTTATTTATCTATTGCTAAGTTCAACTTGACCACTAGATTGAGGATGATATATAGGGTGATGCAATTCTATGGTTAACATCCTATTTAGCAAGCTATTTACGGAAAGCACCATGAATAAAATGTGAACCACCATCAGTCATTAAATATCTAGGAACTCCAAACCTCGGGAAGATAACTTAATTAAGCATTTTAATGGAGGTGTTATGATCAGCACTACTAGTTGGAATAGCTTCTACCCACTTAGTGACATAATCAACAACAACCAAAATATGTGTATACCCATTAGAGGAAGGAAAAGGTCCCATATAATCAAAACCCCAAACATCAAATGGTTCAATAACAAGTGAATAATTCATAGGCATTTCCTGACGCTTACCAATATTACCAATTCTTTGACAATCATCACAAGATAAGATAAACTTACGGGCATCTTTGAAAAGAGTAGGCCAATAAACACCAGAATGTAATACCTTGTGTGCAGTTCTGTCTCCCGCATGATGTTCTCCGTAAGCTTCAGAGTGACATTTCCGTAGGATTTGTTCCTGTTCATGCTCAGGTATACAACGTCTAATAATAACATCTACTCCTTTATAAAGATGTGGGTCATCCTGATAACCCACAAGTATAGGGGATCGTTTGTAGCCTTCTTCGATAAATAAGAGTGTCGAACCCAACGAGGAGCTAAAGGTAGAACAAATATTCCCTCAAGTTCTATCGACCACCGACACAACTCTACGCACACTTGACGTTTGCTTTACCTAGAACAAGTATGAAACTATTTGGAAAAATAAAACTACGAGTACTTTGCAAGAATAAAACTACGAGTAAATTGCAAGGTAATAAAAGTAGATAGCTTTTGTCAACAAGAAAGTCATTTGTCCCTTGGTAATCGATAATAAGTACTGGTAATCATTCTTGCAATTTTATATGAGGGAGAGGCATGAGCTAACATACTTGCTCTACTTGGATCATATGCACTTATGATTGGAACTCTAGCAAACATCCGCAACTACTAAAGATCATTAAGGTCGTGAAACCCAACCATAGCATTAAGTATCAAGTCCTCTTTACTCTCATACGCAACAACCCACCTACTCGGGTTTAAGCTTCTATCACTGTCGCAACCCACCATAAGCGAATCATGAACTTATTGCAACACCCTACAGTGGGGGCACGTTTGCGCGAGATGGAGGGCACCGTAGGACAGCACCATAAATGAAATATACAATCATACCAACCAAGATCATGATTAACCCACTGGACAAAACAGATCTACTCAAACATCATAGGATAACCATAGATCATTGGGAAATAATACAAGGAGTTGAGCACCATGTTTAAGTAGAGATTACAACGTGGGGAAGAGGTGTTACACCGCTGCATAGAGGGGGGGGGGAATTTGGTGTTGACGGTAGCAAGATTTTTGATGTAGATCGCCGTCTCGATCGTTGCCCCGGTGGCACTCTGGCGCCACCGGAAGCGAGGGAGAGAGAGCCCCCCTCCTTCTTCTTCTTCCTTGTCCTCCCCCCTAGATGGGAGGAGAGTTCCCCCTCTGTTCCTTGATCTCCATGGTGGCGGAGGGGCGGGAGGAGAGTTTCCGTGAGGATGAACAAAGTTCAAGGAGCTCCCCCACTTCTACAATGCTCGTCTCTCTCACTTTCACTTTCCTTTTTGAAAAGTTTTTGGTTCCCCTCTATATTTTTTTGTTTTTTAACTTTATAAAAGCACTCAACAGAAATAAATTACTCTCTAAAACTTTTGGGTTGTCTCCCTGGCAGCGCTTTCTTTAAAGCCATTAAGCTAGGCATAAAGTGCTCAAGTAATGGATCCACCCGGATCCCAAGGTATATCAAAGCCAATTTTAATTAGCAATGATTTGGCATTTAGTAGTGAGAACAAAGCAACATATATCATGCAATGACGAACTCTAACTCTCTTCCTATGCATCCGCATGTCATACAAGAACAATTCATGCACATCAAGTAAAGGTCGATACATAGTATAAGAAATTTCTTGCAATTTTTGTCAGAAACATAGAGAGGTGGAGATATAGTTCCTCTCTCATAATAATTTCAAGTAGGAGCATAAAGCACATGCATATTATATTCATCAAAATCATCATGTGCAACGGTAAAAGGCAACCCATCAATATAATCCTTAATAAGTGCAAACTTCTCCGATATAGTGTAGTTGGGAGAATTCAAAAAGATAATAGGCCTATCATGTGTGGGTGCAATAGCAACAATTTCATGTTTAACATAAGGAACAATAGCAAGTTCATCTCCATAAGCATAATTCATATTGGCATCTTGGCCACAAGCATAACAAGCATCAAGTTCATAAAAAAGGGATATTTCAAATGAATGAACGGGATCATAGCAATTATCATAGCATTCATCCTTTGGTAAGAACGAAGGGGCATTAAATAATGTATGATTTGAAGAGTTGCTCTCATTAGAAGGTGGGCACGGGTAGCTAATCCACTCTTCCTCATTTTGTTCTTTGCTCTCCTCATCATCGTTTTCATCCAATGAGCTCACAGCTTCATCAATTTCTTATTCCATAGACTCCTGCAAAATATTAGTTTCTTCTCGGACAGCGGAGATTTTATCAATAAATTCATCAATATAGGAATTATATTTATAATTATCATAGCAATTTTTAAGGATGGCAAAATTTTCAGGTCTATAAACATCATCATCAAAAGCTTCATACTTTTCGAACAAAGATTCAATTTCATAAGTACCATTAAAAGCAACAATTTTTTTCTGTTATTTCCACATCATAGTAATCATATATACCATTAGCATAAGAAGCTAAGGTGTCGAACCCAAAAAGGAGCTAAAGGTATAACAAATATTCCATCAAGTTCTATTGACCGCCGATACAACTCTACGCACGCTTAACGTTCACTTTACCTAGAACAAGTATGAAACTAGAAGTACTTTGTAGGTGTTGTTGGATAGGTTTGCAAGATAATAAAGAGCACGTAAATAAAAAGTAGGGGCTGTTTAGATAAAGACACAACTAAGTTAGTTTTAGTAGAGAGTTTCTGTCAACAAGAAAGTTATTTGTCCCTAGGCAATCGATAACTAGCCCGGTAATCATTATTGCAATTTTATTTGAGGGAGAGGCATAAGCTAACATACTTTCTCTTCTTGGATCATATGCACTTATGATTGGAACTCTAGCAAGCATCCACAACTACTAAAGATCATTAAGGTAAAACCCAACCATAGCATTATAAGGCATCAAGTCCTCTTTATTCCCATACACAAACAACCTACTTACTCAGGTCTGTGCTTCTGTCACTCACGCCACCCACCATAAGCAAATCATGAACATATTGCAAACCCTACAGCGGGGATCCCTCATGCTTGCGCGACACGGAGAGCACCATAGGACAGCACCAATAATAAAACATGCAACTCAAACCAATCACGATCATCAATGAACCCATAGGACAAAATGGATCTACTCAAACATCATAGGATAGCCATACATCATTGGGAAATAATACATAGCATTGAGCACCATGTTTAAGTAGAGACTACATCGGGTAAAAGAGGGGTTACACCACTGCATAGAGGGGGGAAGAGTTGGTGATGACGGCGGTGAAGTTGTTGGTGTAGATCGTTGTCGCGATGATGGCCCCGGCGGTGTTCCAGCGCCACCGGGAGAGAGGGGGAGAGAGCCCCCCTTCTTCTTCTTCTTCTTCTTCCTTGACCTTCCCCCTAGATGGGAGAAGGGTTTCCCCTCTAGTCCTTGGCTTCCATGGCGGTGGAGGGGCTGGAGCCCCTCCGAGATTGGATCTCTCTCTGTTTCCTTCTGTTTCTGCACTCCCTGATTCTACCCTTTCATCGTTTCTTAAATTCCCGGAGATCCGTAACTCCGATTGAGCTGAAATTTTGACACGATTTTTATCCGGATATTGGCTTTCTTGCGGCGAAAGAAGGGCACCAACCACCTTACGGAGTAGCCATGAGGGCCCAGGGCGCGCCCCTCACCCTCATGGGCCCCTTGGGCATCTCCTCGCGTTGATTCCACTTCCCAAAATTCACATATATTCCAAAAAAATCTCCGTAAGTTTTTATCCCATTTGGACTCCGTTTGATATGGATTTTTTGTGAAACAAAAACATGAAACAAACAGTAACTGGCACTAGGCACTGGATCAATATGTTAGTCCCAGAAATAGTATAAAAAGTTGCCAAAAGTATGTAAAAGTTGTAGAATATTGGCATGGAACAATAAAAAATTATAGATACGACGGAGATGTATCAGCATCCCCAAGCTTAATTCTTGCTCGTACTCGAGTAGGTAAATGATAGAAAAGACAATTTTTTATGTGGAATGCTACCTAGCATAATCTTGATCATGTAATCTAATCATGGCATGAATATTAAGACACGAGTGATTCAAAGCAATAGTCTATCATTTGACATTAAGACAATAATACTTCAAGCATACTAATAAAGCAATCATGTCTTTTCAAAATAACATGGCCAAAGAAAATTATCCCTACAAAATCATATGGTCTGGCTATGCTCCATCTTCACCACACAAAATATTCAAATCATGCACAAACCCGATGACAAGCCAAGCAATTGTTTCATGCTTTTGATGTTCTCAAACCTTTTCAACTTTCACGCAATACATGAGCGTGAGCCATGGATATAGCACTATAGGTGGAATAGAATATGATGGTGGAGGTTGTGTGGAGAAGACAAAAAGGAAGAAAGTCTCACATCGACCCGGCTAATCAATGGGCTATGGAGATGCCCATCAATTGATGTCAATGCGAGGAGTAGGGATTGCCATGCAACAGATGCACTAGAGCTATAAGTGTATGAAAGCTCAAACTAAAACTAAGTGGGTGTGCAATCAACTTGCTTGCTCATGAAGACCTAGGGCATTTGAGGAAGCCCATCGTTGGAATATACAAGCCAAGTTCTATAATGAAAATTCCCACTAGTATATGAAAGTGATAACTCAAGAGACTCTCTATATGAAGAACATGGTGCTACTTTGAAGCACAAGTGTGGTGAAAGGATAGTAACATTGTCCCTTCTCTCTTTTCTCTCATTTTTTTGGTGGGCTTCTTTGGCCTCTTTTATTTTTTGTGGGCTTCTTTGGCCTCTCTTTTTTGTAAAGTCCGGAGACTCATCCCAACTTGTGAGGGAATCATAGGTTCCTTCATTCTTTCCTCACATGGGAGAATGCTCTTATGATGATGATCATCACACTTTTATTTACTTACAACTCAATATTACAACTCGATACTAGAACAAAATATGACTCTATATGAATGCCTCTGGCAGTGTACCGGGATGTGCGATGATCTAGCATAGCAAAGATATCAAAAAACCGACAAGCCATGAAAATATCATGCTAGCTATCTTACGATCATGCAAAGCAACATGACAATAAATTCTCAAGTCATGTATATGATGATGATGGAAGTTGCATGGCAATATATCTCGAAATGGCTATGGAAATGCCATGATAGGTAGGTATGGTGGCTGTTTTGAGGATGATATAAGGAGGCTTATGAGTGACAGAGCGTATCATATCACGGGGTTTGGATGCACCGGCGAAGTTTGCACCAACTCTCGAGGTGAGAAAGGGAAATGCACGGTACCGAAGAGGCTAGCAATAATGGAAGGGTGAGAGTGCGTATAATCCATGGACTCAACATTAGTCATAAAGAACTCACATACTTATTGCAAAAGTCTATTAGCTATCGAAACAAAGTACTACGCGCATGCTCCGGGGGGGATAAATTGGTAGGAAAAGACCATCGCTCGTCCCCGACCGCCACTCATAAGGAAGACAATCAATAAATAAATCATGCTCCGACTTCGTTACATAACGGTTCACCATACGTGCATGCTACAGGAATCACAAACTTCAACACAAGTACTTCTACAATCCACAATTACCCACTAGCATGACTCTAATATCACCATCTTTATATTCCAAAACTATTGCAAGGAATCAAACATATCATATTCAGTGTTCTACAAGTTTTATGTAGGATTTTATGACTAACCATGTGAATGACCAATTCCTGTCAACTCCGTAAATAGATATAAGTGAAGCAAGAGAGTTTAATTCTTTCTTCAAAAGATATGCCCACGCTCTAATAAATATAAGTGAAGCAAAAGAGCATTCTACAAATGGCGGTCTTCAATGTGTAGGGAAACAGGCAATCCGAACTTCAAATGATATAAGTGATGCACATGAAGCATTCTATAAAGCCATACTCAAAAGATATAAGTGAAGTGCAATGAGAATTCTATAAATCCACCAAGGACTATCTCATGCCAGCATGGTGCATCAAAGAAAAGTGAAAACTAAATGCAAAAGACGCTCCAAGATTTGCACATATCAGTTACGAAACGAAACCGAAAACATATCGATGCTTGTTGAAGAAAGATGGGATGCCTTCCGGGGCATCCCCAAGCTTAGACGCTTGAGTATCCTTGAATATTTACTTGGGGTACCTTGGGCATCCCCAAGCTTGAGCACTTGCCTCTCCTCCTTCTCCTCATATCGAGACCTCCTTGATCCTTGATCACTTCATCCACACAAAACTCAACAGAAAGTTCGGTAAGATCCGTTAGTATAATAAAGCAAATCACTACTCTAAGTACTGTTGCAAAAAAATTCATATTTTGTTTTTGCATTGTAGATACTATAATATAACTTTTAAATGGCTAAATCCACTGATAGAAATTGATAGTTTCATCAAAACAAGCAAACAGTGCATCAAAAACAGAATCTGTCTTAAACAGGACAGTCTGTAGTAATCTGAACATTCCCCATACTTCTGGTACTCCAAAAATTCCGAAAAAATTAGGAAAAATAAACAGTTTGTATATAAAGACAGTTCAAAAAGTTTCAGAACCGTTTGATGTTCCAGTAAAGAATGTAAACTCGCGCACTACAGCCAAAGTTTCTGTTTTGCACCGCACAAACCAACAAGCAATGTAAACACCCTAAAAGCAAATCTTGGCACATTATTTTTATAATACAATGGAATTGTACAAGGGGATAATTATTTTTGTTGAAAAGTTTCTGTAATCAAGATTCACAAAGTTTCCATGAGCATGAACAAAGTTCAAGGAGCTCCCTCACTTCAACAATGCTTGTCTCTCTCACTTTCACTTTCCTTTTTGAAAAGTTTTGGGTTCCCCTCTTTATTTTTTTGTTTTTAAACTCTATAAAAGAACTCAACAGAAATAAATGACTCTCTAAAACTTCTGGGTTGTCTCCCTGGCAGCGCTTTCCTTAAATCCATTAAGCTAGGCATAAGGTGCTCAAGTAATGAATCCACCCGGATCCCAAGGTATATCAAAGCCAATTTGAATTAGCAATGATTTGGCATTTAGTAGTGAGCACAAAGCAACATATATCAAGCAATGACGGAGTCTAACTCTCTTCCTATGCATCGGCATGTCATACAAGAACAATTCATGAACATCAAGTAAAGGCCAATACATAGCATAAGCATTTTCTTGCAATTTTATCGTGTTGGAAACATAGAGAGGCGGCGATGTAGTTCCTCTCTCATAAGAATTGCAAGTAGGAGCAGCAAGAACATGCATACTATATTCATCAAAATTATCATGTGCAACGGTAAAAGGCCACCCATCAATATAATCCTTAATAAGTGCAAACTTCTCCGATATAGTGTAGTTTGGAGAATTCAAAAAGATAATAGGACTATCATGTGTGGGTGCAATAGCAACAATTTCATGTTTAACATAAGGAACAATAGCAAGTTCATCTCCATAAGCATAATTCATATTGGCATCTTGGCCACAAGAATAGCAAGCATCAAGTTCATCAAAAAGGGATATTTCAAACGAATCAACGGGATCATAGCAATTATCATGGCATTCATCCTTCGGTAAGCAAGAAGGGAAATTAAATAATGTATGAGTTGAAGAGTTACTCTCATTAGAAGGTAGGCACGGGAAGCTAATCCGTTCTTCCTCCTTTTGTTCTTCACTCTCCTCATCATCTTTTTCATCCAATGAGCTCACAGTTTCATCAATTCCTTCTTCCATAGACTCCTGCAAAATATTAGTCTTTTCTTGGACAGCGGAGACATTATCAATAAATTCATCAATATCATAATTGTATTTATAGTTCTCATAGAAATATTTAAGGATAGCTAAATTTTCAGGTCTATAAACTGAATCATCAAAATCTTTAAACTCTTTAAACAAAGATTCAATTTCACAAGCACCCTTAAAAGCAAAAAATTCTTCTATTCGTTCCACATCATAGATCATATATACCATTAGCATAAGAAGCTAAGGTTTCATTATCATTAAATTTGCATGAAAAGGGAAGGTGTGGAGCCTTCATCCTAGAGCAACAAGTATAATCATATCTCAAGCATAGTTCCCGAGCATACCAATGCAACACATGAATTTGATCCCATAATAGTTTCCCTTTTTGAGTCAAGCGATAATCCCTAAAGTATTCACGCTGATCCAACGTGTCTCCCATTATATAATTGAATGGGGTTTTCTCAGGATTATTAAAGTAGTGCATAATATCTTTCACATAATGAGCATCGAGGGTTTTAGGAGGTTCCCCATCTCCATGAATAGCAAGTAAACCTATTTTTTTTGGTATTTCGTGTTCCATATCCATAAGTAAAGATAGAGAGCAACTTATGTAACATCCCAAATTTTCAATTTGGCATGTTATACACAGGTCATCCATGCATATCATATTTTATTGCATTCTCATTTACCATCCTCGAAATCCTAAGCAACTCAAGGACCCTCGGAGAGAGTTGGGGATTTTCCGATTTTCATATTTGAATTTTATCAAATAATGAAGACGAGGATTTTGAATTTTATTATTTTTCTCTCCGGAAAAATATTTCAAGTTTAAAAATAAACGAGAGGAGATAATATGACTTCTCCAAAAAATTGAAATCTGGGAGGAAAATATTAAAATCATTATTTGAAATTTTATTTTATTTATTTGGAATATTATTTGCCTCTGAGAAAATTTGCATATATTTAAAATTGCATTTTAGGGGCCAAGAAAATTTCATCTTGTTCTAAATATTTGATTTAGGCAAAGAAAACTTGTTTTGGCATTTTATATTTTTATTTATTTTCCTAGGGTTTTTACAATTTTTGGCGGAATGTTATTTTTTAAAAGAATCATACCGATCGGGCTAAAGGCCCACCGAGGAGGCTGCCCAAGCCGCTTGCTGGCCATGCCTGGACAAGAGTCCGAGCGGACTCTTTCCCCGCCGCCTTGCCCTCCTCCAAGCCACCTCTCCCCCTTTAAATATCACCCCTCTCCCCTAACCCGCCACCACCACCACCACTGCCCGCCCGCCTCGGACTGACCTGAGCCGAGCCAGCGCCGCCGCCGCCCGTCGCCGCCGCCGCCCAGCGCCGCCGCCGCCGCCCCCGCAAGTCGCCGCCCGCCCGCCCTCGCCGCCCCTCGTCGGACCCACGGAGCAGCCGCCGCCCACGAGACGATCGCGGAGGTAGCCACCGGTTTTTTTTAAATAACCCTTCGGTTTTTTTATAAAACCCTAGCCATTTTTTTAGATTGGTTTTATTTTATTTTCTGGTTTATTTATTTTAAGAACGTTCACCCATTCGTTCGTTTTTACGAACCGTTCGTCGTTCAGTTTCCGCTAACGAACGTTCGTTCGTTTAGCCGTTCGGCGTTTTCTTTTATCGGTTTTATTCCGTGATTATTCCGATCGCGATTTCTGAACCGATGTTCAAATTAGTATAACTTTTGCTCGTTTATCGAATCGAGGCAATTCAAGCGCCTGGAGTTTCATCTCGAAACCCTCTTTCCGAATAGCCAACTTAAATCAGATTTTGCCTCTGTAAAATTTGACTCTAGTTCAGATTAGTAAATGGATCTTGTTTCTCTCGCCGTTTGAGTTTCTTGTTCCGTTTGGTTTGATTCTTTTTGCAAACCGGATTTCTTAAGTTGAACTCTCCGGTCAACCTGTTTTAGTTGAAGTTTCGTTTGTGCATCTTTGTTTGTTGCTTATGTATGTATTGTTTGCTTGCGATAGAATTTCCGGAGTGCGAAGCGTGTTACTACGAGTCTCTAGGATTCACGGATCGTCAGCAAGGCAAGTAACACTTGATCATACCTTTTCATACCAAGTTTTTGTGCATTAGCTCAATCCTCAAACATTGCATGATTAGGATGTCATTAATTTATGGGTTGGGAAGTAGATGATGAGGTAGGAACCTATTGCCCTGTTACTATCAAACCCTTGGGAGTTACTTCTACGTGTTGCTTATATTGATATGCTATGCTCGTAGACGTGGTTTGGGTTTGAGAGATATTCATGACAGATGTGAGATTGTTAATTAATGGTTTACTTTAAGGTGGCAACTTAAATACACATCTGGGTGGATTGAGGCACTGGGGAACCCAGTGTTGTCATTTTATTTTGGAAATCCGGGGTACCGTGTGATCTTCCTAAGGACCGCCACCAGTGCTCAAAGGAATCGAGACTATTCATGCTAGAAACTTCCGTGTGCAGCCACAAGCTATTATGGGCTCTAGCATAGTTGAGTAAGTTACGTGAAGCTCTCAAGAGGTAGATCAGCAGGTAGTGGGTTTTATAGGTTTGGTATGATCTATCCGGAGTAGAGAGTTAATGTTTCGAAGATCGTGTCTCGGTCATCCGTTTCTCAAACACCATGTAGTGCGAGAAACCAACGGAGGCGATCGAGTCTTGTGGGGAAAAGTGCGCAAACCTCTGCAGAGTGTACAATCTAATCATGGTTAGCCGTGTCCCCGGTTATGGACAATTCTGAGTATCTAGTACTTGAGTATTCACATGTATCTCATCACTCTAAATTAATATTGCTGGGTTGTTAATCACTTTAATTGGGATTGAGTTGGGGTTATACCTTCTCAATGATGTTTCAACCACCATGATAGTTAAAATAAAATTTATTCCTTTGATGTAGGGAAAAATTGGCTTTTTGCAAAACTGTAACCATAGAGCTTTTCCACCAGCCAAACATGCTTGTAGGTGTTAGCATATTTCATTACTCTTTATGTGTTACACTGCCAGCATATTCCATGTGCTGACCCGTTCTTGGGCTGCAACATATTATGTTGCAGACTTTTCAGACGAGGAGTAAGGATTGGTAGGTCGTTGCCGTGCAACTCAGTTATGCCGTTGGAGTTGATGGACTCACTTTGTCTTCCAAGCCTTCCGTTGTTATCGCATTAGATGGCCTTAAGCCATATTATTGTAATAAGTTCTCTTTTGAGACATTCAATGTAATAAGTGTGTGATTGCTACTCTGTTATAAATCCTTCGAGTATTGTGTGTGTCAGCATTACCGATCCAGGGATGACACAGAAGCACAGAGACTTGACCATCTGAGGTCGGGTCGCTACAAGATGGTATCAGAGCACACGCTGAGTGTAGGACACGACCACTAAGATAAAACCATAGGTCACTCCTCTCTACTCATTTGACCCTCCATTTTTCCACTCTTTAGGATGACGGAGATGAAGTACAAGTTTGCACAACCGGATGAAGACACACCTTTTGGACGCCACTTGAAGGAAGTCACTAGGTACCTGAATATTGGAATACCAAGCTTCACCGGGACATACAACGCCACCTTACCAGAAGAAGAATGCTGGAAGATTCAAGCTCTAGTTCCCGGAAGGACGTTTGCGCTAAGCACGGAGCCCATAGTATGTGTTTTCAATGCACCAACATGGAGTTTGGGAAAGAGTATGGCAGCTCACATTACCATGGGACGCATTGGAGAGGTCTACAATAAGGAGCTTAAAGACACCATATACCAAATATGTGGGCGCCGAGACGAGCAATGGAAAGTAATCAGCACCAAGAAGGATAGATCCATTGCAGCCTACATCCAGGAGCTAAACCAGCACATTCGACGTCAAGAGAACCAGATGTGCGCAGACATGATGGATTTGAAGAAGGCGAAACGAAGATCATCGAAATGGAGGAAGAACTCAAGTCTACACGCGATGGATATGAGGAAGAAATCAAAATACTCATCGAGAAGAACGACGACCTAGTCAAGAAGATCGGAGTCTTCATGGGAGGACCAACACTCAAGGAAGAGGAGCAAGAAGAGGAAGAAGATCCCGCTTGTCCGGACAACTACATCATCATCGGCGACACCGACTCAGATCCAAGTGATGATGACTATGAAGACGAAGTGGAGCGAGACATCATGGAGTCTTCCACCGATCAAAATTTCTAGATGACCACCATATAATAGTAGTATTTCCCCCATGTAACTAGTAGTAGTTGAGCACTTATGCGATAGTCGTAGATCATTTTGTATGCCCTTGCTTGCTTGATTGAATGAATGTGTGTTTGCCTCATGTGCATATGGGTAGTGTTTTCTCACTAGACCTCTTTCTATTATAGTCTCTCCCATCTAAACCTTCAGATGCCTCCGAGACGTGACCCCGGTTTTGTTTTCCCACCGGAGCTCACTCAGTTGATCCAACAGCAGAATGCCTTGATGCAATTGCTAGTTCAGAACCAGGGCAAAGCCAACCACCACAACAACAACCAACCCGCCGCCGGTGGACAATTTAGCCCGTTTTCTAAGGTTACAACCGCGGTGTTTTCCAGTAGCACCGAGCCAATAGTTGCAGATGATTGGTTACGCCGTATTGGAAGGGAGTTAACCACCGCAGGATGCAAGGATGTTGAAAGAGTGCGCTTTGTCGACATCAATTGGATGGACCAGCAGCCGCATGGTGGGAGAATTACGGCTACTTTTCCTATAGCCAATGTCACTTGGGACCAGTTCAACAAGCTTTTCATACGGCCCATGTTTCAACCGGAGCCATGCAGATAAAAAGCATGAGTTCCGCAACTTACGCCAGGGAACCGTCTGATGGCTCGAGACGTGGATGAATTTAGCAAGTTATCACGCTATGCCCCTGATGATGTGGCCACAGATGCCGCGAAGCAAGAGAAGTTTATGGAATGGTTGAATGATGAGATGAGTATGCATCTGATGGTGGCAACTTTCAACAACTACCAGGAGTTGGTAGATAAGGCCCTAATGATTGAAGGAAAGCAGCAGCAAATTGAGAGTCGTAAGAGGAAGTATGGACAAGGGAAGTATAACTCAGAGCTCACGAAGCCTCGCTTAACCCCGAACTCGGAGGACTAGTTCATAACCATGGAGGACATAACCATACTGGAGGAGGATCGCATAATGATGCGAAGAATGGGAATGGAAATGGAGCCAACAATAATCAGAACCGCTCAAACCCAGCTACACCCGCCAAGAGAGACTTGAGCCAAGTTATTTGCTTTAAGTGCGGGAAGACAGGGCACTATGCCAACGTCTGCCCTGAAGGAAAGAATGGAAACGGAAATGGAAGCGCCGGGAAGAAGCCAAATCCATTCAACAAAGGACAAGTGAACCACGTTAACATGGAGGAAGTTGAAGAGCAGCCGGACGCGGTAATAGGTAAGTTTTTGGTCCAGTCTTTTACCGCTATTGTTCTTTTCGATACTGGTGCATCGCATTCATACATATCAAGGGATTTGTGGATAAGTTTAAGTTACCAACCGGACCCTTAGGACCCTCTTTTAGTGAGCTACTTTGGAGCAGAGTACATGGCTAGCAAGTGGTGCACCCAGATACCCCTAATCATTGGCACGCATGTTTTTCCGTCGACCTAATTATCTTGGAGTCGCAAGGATTGGATGTGATATTAGGTATGGACTGGATGTCAAAGTATGGAGGAAGTATTGATTGTGCTAGCAAGTCAATTTATCTTACCACCCAGGAGGAAAAAGGATTAAGTATGTATCTAGGCATGTGCTTAAGAGGAGCCAAGTGAATACCCTCACGGAGTTGTACAAGAGGAAGTACACAGTAGTGAAGGATTATCCGGATGTTTTTCGGAAGAGTTACGGGCATGCCACGGATCGAGACATCGAGTTTCGATAGAACTAATGCAGTGCAGGGCCAATATCAAAGAGACCCTATCGGATGCCCGCAAATGATCCGGAGGAAATTAAGAAGCGGATCAAGGAGCTATTGGAGAAAGGTTACATTCAGAGAAGTTCATCACCTTGGGGAGCCCAGTACTTTTGGTGGAGAAGAAGGATAAATCCCTAAGGATGGTTGTTGATTACCGAGCTCTGAATGAAGTAACAATAAAGAACAAGTATCCCTTACCAATGATTAATGATCTGTTTGATCAGTTGCAAGGAGCTAAGGTGTTTTCTAAGATTGATCTACGATCAGGATACCATCAGTTGAAGATCCGAGAGAAGGATATACCAAAGACAGCATTCACCACACGATATGGATTATATGAGTATACGGTCATGTCATTTGGACTGACTAACGCCCCTGCATATTTTATGAGTATGATGAACAAAGTGTTCATGGAGTATTTGGACAAGTTTGTTGTGGTGTTTATCGATGATATTATGGTTTACTCAAGAGCGAAGAGGAGCACGAGAACACCTACGTTTGGTTCTTGAGAAACTCGGGAACACCAGTTATCGCCAAATTCAGCAAGTGCGAGTTTTGGTTGAAGGAAGTTGGATTTCTTGGGCATGTTATATCGGAGAGGGTATAGCAGTAGATCGGTAAAATTCATCGATCATCGAATGGTTGGCACCCACTTGATCCACGAGATTCGCAGTTTCCTTGGACTGGCAGGATATTATCGGAGATTCATTGAGAATTTTTCCAAGATTGCTAAACCAATGATAGAATTGCTAAAGAAGGATACCAAATTCAAATGGACAGAGGATTGTGAGACAAGCTTCCAAGAGTTGAAGAAACGGTTGACTACAGCCCCAGTGCTGACATTGCCAGATATACATAAGGAGTTTCAAGTGTATTGTGATGCCTCTCGCTTGGGACTTGGATGTGTTCTTATGCAGGATGGAAAAGTTGTTTCGTATGCCTCACGACAACTGAAGCCACATGAGTTGAACTATGCCACGCATGATTTGGAGTTAGCAGCTGTAGTACATGCGTTGAAGACCTGGAGACATTACCTCATTGGAAACCGTTGTGATGTGTACACGGATCATAAGAGTTTGAAGTACATTTTCACATAGAAGGAGTTAAACCTTAGACAGAGGAGATGGCTGGAGCTTATAAAGGATTACGATATGAAGCTACACTACCATCCAGGAAAGGCCAACGTCGTAGCAGACGCTTTGAGTCGGAAGAGTTATGCCAATATCCTTGAAAGTAGAGGACTGCCAAAGGAGTTAGCAGAGGATATTATGGAACTTCAGTTGGAGATTGTTCCAAGAGGTTTTCTTGCAACAATGGAGGTTCAGTCGACGTTGTTAGACAAGATTCGAGAAGCTCAGAAGGAGGATAAAGAGATTGCTGAGATAAAAGAGAAGATGGGCAAAGGAAAAGCCAAAGGTTTTCGCGAGGATGAGCACGATACCTTGTGGTTTGAGGACCGGATTTATGTGCCCAACAATTCGGAGATCAGGAAGTTAATACTTCAAGAGGCCCATGACTCACCATACTCGATTCACCCCGGAAACACCAAGATGTATTTGGACCTGAAGGAACGTTTCTGGTGGACTGGTATGAAGAAGGATATTGCTGAGTACGTAGCCGTTTGCGATGTATGTTAGAGAGTGAAGGCAGAGCACCAAAAGCCAGCAGGACTGTTACAGCCTATGCCAATACCCGAATGGAAGTGGGACAAACTTGGCATGGATTTTATCACTGGATTACCCAGAACCAAAGCAGGATATGATTCAATATGGGTAGTTGTGGATCGTTTGACCAAAGTAGCTCACTTCATCCCAGTGAAAACAACTTATACAAGTGCCAAGTTGGCCAAAATATATATGGCCAGGATCTTATGTTTGCACGGAGTTCCGAGGAGCATCGTATCAGATAGAGGAACCCAGTTTACTTCAAAGTTTTGGCATCAGCTACACCAGACTTTGGGTACCAGATTGGAATTCAGTACCGCGTTCCACCCACAGACGGATGGACAGACAGAGAGAGTTAACCAAATCCTGGAGCATATGTTAAGAGCCTGTGCGCTAGATTATGGATCTAGTTGGGATGACAATTTGCGACGCAGAATTCTCATATAACAACAGCTACCGAGTGCCGTTTGAAGATGGCACCGTTTGAAGCTCTGTATGGACGCTAATGTAGAACACCATTGATGTGGGATGAGGTAGGAGACCGTCAGTTGTTTGGACCAGATTTGATCAAAGACTTAGAGGAGAAGGTTAAACTGATCGAGATGACTAAAGATTGCAGTCTAGACAGTAAGAGTTACGCAGATTCAAAACGCAAGGAAGTAACCTATGAAATTGGAGACGAGCCTATCTGCAGTATCACCCCGAGGGGAGTGAAACATTTTGGAGTAAAGGGAAAGTTAGCCCCAAGATTTGTAGGACCATATCGTGTTTTGGAGCGAATGGGAGAAGTTGCCTACAAGCTGGAGTTACCGAAGGATTGTCGGGAGTTCACGATGTGTTTCCGTATCTGGCGAAGAAGTGCCACGCTGAGATGGCCGACATACCGTTAAAGGATACAAATGCCCCTAGAGGCGATACAGTTGGATAGTAATTTGACTTATGAGGAGAAGCCGGTAAAGATTTTGGATTTGACACCGAGTCACTCATGACAAAGTTATCAAGTTTTGTTATGTTCAGTGGAGCCACCATACCGAGGAGGAAGCCACCTTGGAACGAGAAGATGATATTCGCAAGGACCATCCGCACCTATTTTCTAGCCAACCCGAATCTCGAGGGCGAGATTCATCTTAAGGGGGGTAGGTTTGTAACATCCCAAATTTTCAATTTGGCATGATATACACAGGTCATCCATGCATATCATATTTTATTGCATTCTCATTTGCCATCCTCGAAATCCTAAGCAACTCAAGGACCCTCGGAGAGAGTTGGGGATTTTCCGATTTTCATATTTGAATTTTATCAAATAATGAAGACGAGGATTTTGAATTTTATTATTTTTCTCTCCGGAAAAATATTTCAAGTTTAAAAATAAACGAGAGGAGATAATATGACTTCTCCAAAAATAATTGAAAAATCATTATTTGAAATTTTATTTTATTTATTTGGAATATTATTTGCCTAGAGAAAATTTGCATATATTTAAAATTGCATTTTAGGGGCCAAGAAAAGTTCATCTTGTTCTAAATATTTGATTTAGGCAAATAAAACTTGTTTTGGCATTTTAGATTTTATTTATTTTCCTAGGATTTTTACAATTTTAGTGGAATGTTTTTTTTTAAAAGAATCATACCGACCGGGCTAAAGGCCCACCGAGTAAACCGCCCCAAGCCGCGGCCGCCTTTGCCGGACAAGAGTCCGAGCCGGACTCTTTCCCCCGCCGCCTTGCCCCCTCCTCCAAGCCACCTCTCCCACCCTTTAAATACCGCCTCTCCCCCTAACCCGCCACCACCACCACCGCCCGCCCGCCCGGCCCCGGACCCGAGCCGAGCCCAGCGCCGCCACCGCCGTCGCCGCCGCCTCCGCCCGCCGCCGCCCGCCCGCCCCTCGCCGCCCCTCGTCGGACCCGCACGAGCAGCCGCCCGCCCACGGACGATCGCGGAGGTAGCCACGTTTTTTAAATAACCTTCGGTTTTTTTATAAAACCCTAGCCGTTTTTTTAGATTGGTTTTATTTTATTTTCTGGTTTATTTATTTTAAGAACGTTCACCCATTCGTTCGTTTTTACGAACCGTTCGTCGTTCAGTTTCCGCTAACGAACGTTCGTTCGTTTAGCCGTTCGTCGTTCTCTTTTATCGGTTTTATTCCGCGATTATTCCGATCGTGATTTCTGAACCGATGTTCAAATTAGTATAACTTTTCGCTCGTTTATCGGAATCAGGCAATTCAAGCGCCTGGAGTTTCATCTCGAAACCCTCTTTCCGAATAGCCAACTTAAATCAGATTTTGCCTCTGTAAAATTTGACTCTAGTTCAGATTAGTAAACGCATCTTGTTTCTCTCGCCGTTTGAGTTTCGTTGTTCCGTTTGGTTTGATTCTTTTTGCAAACCGGAGTTCTTAAGTTGAACTCTCCGGTCAACCTGTTTTAGTTGAAGTTTCGTTTGTGCATCTTTGTTTGTTGCTTATGTATGTATTGTTTGCTTGCGATAGAATTTCCGGAGTGCGAAGCGTGTTACTACGAGTCTCTAGGATTCACGGATCGTCAGCAAGGCAAGTAACACTTGATCATACCTTTTCATACCCAGTTTTTGTGCATTAGCTCAATCCTCAAACATTGCATGATTAGGATGTCATTAATTTGTGGGTTGGGAAGTAGATGATGAGGTAGGAACCTATTGCCTGTTACTATCAAACCCTTGGGAGTTACTTCTACGTGTTGCTTATATTGCTATGCTATGCTCAGAGAGCGTGGTTTGGGTTTGAGAGATATTCATGACAGATGTGAGATTGTTAATTAATGGTTTACTTTAAGGTGGAAACTTAAATACACATCTGGGTGGATTGAGGCACCGGGGAACCCAGGTTGTCTGCTTTATTTTGGAAATCCTGTGGTACCGTGTGATCTTCCTAAGGACCGCCACCAGTGCTCAAAGGGCTGAGACTATTCATGCTAGAAACTTCCGTGTGCAGCCACAAGCTATTATGGGCTCTAGCATAGTTGAGTAAGTTACGTGAAGCTCTCAAGAGGTAGATCAGCAGGTAGTGGGTTTTATAGGTTTGGTATGATCTATCCGGAGTAGAGAGTTAATGTTTACGAAAGATCGTGTCTCGGTCATCCGCTTCTCAAACACCATGTAGTGCGAGAAACCAACGGAGGCGATCGAGTCTTGTGGGGAAAAGTGCATAAACCTCTCAGAGTGTACAATCTAATCATGGTTAGCCGTGTCCCCGATTATGGACAATTCTGAGTATCTAGTACTTGAGTATTCACATATATCTCATCACTCTAAATTAATATTGCTGGGTTGTTAATCACTTTAATTGGGATTGAGTTGGGGTTATACCTTCTCAATGATGTTTCAACCACCATGATAGTTAAAATAAAATTTATTCCTTTGATGTAGGGAAAAATTGGCTTTTTGCAAAACTGTAACCATAGAGCTTTTCCACCAGCCAAACATGCTTGTAGGTGTTAGCATATTTCATTACTCTCTATGTGTTACATTGCAGATATTCCATGTCTTGACCGTTCTCGGGCTGCAACATATTATGTTGCGACTTTTCGACGAGGAGTAAGGATTGGTAGGTCGTTGCCGTGCAGCTCAGTTATGCCGTTGGATTTGATGGACTCACTTTGTCTTCCAAGCCTTCCGCTGTTATCGCACTAGATGGCCTTAAGCCATATTATTGTAATAAGTTCTCTTTTGAGACATTCGATGTAATAAGTGTGTGATTGCTACTCTGTTATAAATCCTTCGAGTACTGTGTGTGTCAGCATTACCGGTCCAGGGATGACACAGAAACACAGAGACTTGACCATCTGAGGTCAGGTCGCTACAACTTAGAACAGCAAATAAAATCCACTTAGTGATAAAGCAAACAAGCACACACGAGAATATTCACCCCATGCTATTGCTCCCCGGTAATGGCTCCAGAAAAGGTCTTGATAACCCACAAGTATAGGGGATAAATTGTAGCCTCTTTCGATAAGTAAGAGTGTCGAACCCAACGAGGAGCTAAAGGTAGAACAAATATTCCCTCAAGTTCTATCGACCACCGATACAACTCTACGCACGCTTAACGTTCACTTTACCCAGAACAAGTATGAAACTAGAAGTACTTTGTAGGTGTTGTTGGATAGGTTTGGAAGATAATAAAGAGCATGTAAATAAAAAGTAGGGGTTGTTTAGATAAAGACACAACTAAGTTAGTTTTAGTTGAGAGTTTTTGTCAACAAGAAAGTTATTTGTCCCTAGGCAATCGGTAACTAGACCGGTAATCGTTATTGCAATTTTATTTGAGGGAGAGGCTTAAGCTAACATACTTTCTCTTCTTGGATCATATGCACTTATGATTGGAACTCTAGCAAGCATCCACAACTACTAAAGATCATTAAGGTAAAACCCAACCATAGCATTATAAGGCATCAAGTCCTCTTTATTCCCATACGCAAACAACCTACTTACAGTACAAAAAAAAAGACACATCCATGACATTTTGGGCCGAACGAAAAAAAATTCTGTCATACTTATGACACTTCTATGACGATAGATGTGGTGGGCTCCTACTTCTATGACAAAAAATCATGACTGAAAATGGGCTTTTCGTCCTGGGCGGGCCGGAGACGCAGCTGCATGACATTCTTTGGGCCGTCCATGACAGAAAAAACGGTGGTAGAAGCGAGGGCGAGGAAAATATCGGGGTGTTCCCGGTTACGGTGGGTGGTCGGGGACGAGCGATGCACGGAGGTTTGCACCTTTCTCTCGTACACGCACGCGCGTGGGTGCGAGGCGTTGGGCTCTAACTGAACCCGAGCGAGGCGTTCGCCTACTGAACCCGAGCAATTGCACTGCAGGCTACGCGTTACTGAACCCGATCGATCGACCGATGGCTGTTAACTGAACCCGATCGAGCGATTCCTTCGCTACTGCTGCTAACTGAAGCCGATCGATGCTACCTCTGGATGAACAGTGAGTGTTGCTGGGGGGTTTGGATGAACATTTCCCGGTGGGGGTGGATGAACAGGACGCCGTGGTGTTGCCTCTAGATGAATAGGACCCCGAACGATCGAGCCGGTTGGGGCTGGATGAACAGGACCCCGGGAGGGCTAGATGAACAGGACGACCCTGTGGAGGGCTGGATGAGCGATGAGCGGTGGAGGTTGGATGAACAGAGCCCGTGGAGGGTGGCTGAATAGGACCCGTGGAGAGGGTTGGTTGAGCGAGAGCCGTGGAGTAAGCGCGACATGGAGGCTGGATGAACAGGAGCCCGTGGATGAACAGTCGCAGGTGGAGGCTGGAGGAGGTCGACGGTGGATGAACAGCAGCTCGTGGAGGCTGGAGGGGGTCAACGGTGGAGATGAACAGTATCTCGTGGAGTCCCATTTTGCGGTACGCCACAACCCTCCCGATGAACAGGACCCCCGTTTTGACCGTAGCGCTCCAACACAAGTCCGTTTCCTCCATTTTGCGGTACGCCACACCCCTCCCGATCAACAGGAACCCGTTTCAATCATAGGAGGTCCAGCACAAGTCTGTTTCCTCCATTTTGCGGTACGCCAGACCCCTCCCGATGAACAGGATCTCGTTTCAAACGTGGCCGGTCGAACACAAGGCCATTTCCTCCGTTCTGCGGTACGCCAGGCCTCGTTTCCATCAGCTGTTCCGTCCAAGCCCTCCCCATGAAGACGACGACGCATTCCGTTCCGACCTAGCCGGTTGGCTCCCCATGAACACGATGACGATGATGTCAGAAACCCCCTTTTTGAAATTTTAAATTGGGAAACCAAAAGGGAATTTAAAAATAAAGTCAAATTTGGGGCCGAGGGGGGGGAAACCCAAATTTTAAAAGTTATTAACCCCAAAAGGTTTCCCGCCCGTTTAACTAGGGTTTTTTGATTTACCCCCTTTTGGGGAAAGGGTTTAAACTTTGGGTTTTGTTTAAGATGTGGGGGCCAAGATTTAAAAAAGAAATTTTAATTTTGATGATGGTTTGAGGCCCTTTTTCCATTAAAACCCTGATTGGGAAGGAAAATTTGGGAAACCCAAAAAGAATTAAAAGAGAAAATTTCTGAGTAAAAAGGGTTAAATTTGGGAAAATTTAAAATCCCATCCAAAGGGAAGAAAAAGGCGGATGGAAGATAAATAAAAGTAAATCCAAAGGGCGAGAATTTTTTATTAAAAATTTTCCAAGTCCAAAAAATGGGGAAAATGGGGGAAAAAAAAACGGCCTTAAATTTAAAACCCAAATAAAGGGTTTTTGGGCAATTTTTTTAATTTAAAAATACCTTTTTTTTTTAAACCGGAAATTGGCCCCATTGGGGAGGGAAAATTTTTAAAAGGGCCCCGTCCCCAAAACCTTTTTCCCCAAAAAAATTTTTCCCGGGATTTTTGGTGGTATAGGGAAAAAAAGAAAAACCCAAAATTTAAAGGGGGAAAGGAGAGACAAGAAGAGGAAAGCCTTGAAACCCCAAGGAAAGAAATTGGGGAATAAATGGGATTAGTCCCCCAAAAATGAAAAAATAAGGGATTTTCCCTTACAAAGGCCCTTCATCCCCAAAGGTTTTAAAAAGGAAGGGTTTTGGGAAAATTATTTTTTCCGGGATTTTTTTTTTCCCCCGGGGGCCGCGAAAGGGGCCCCAAATTACCCAAAAATTTTGCATTCAAATTTTTAAAAAAAAACCCAAACCCGGAAAGGGAAAATTTCCGAAGTTCCCCCAAAAGGAATGTTTTGGGGGTTCCCCAAATGGAAACAAAGGTTAAAATTTGGACAAGGGGGGACCCGGAAATTTTTCTAAAACAAAACCGGCCCCCTTTTTTGAAATGGGAACCCCAAGCTAAAGGAGTTTGGTTGCCCCAAAGGGGGTAAAGGTAAAAACCCCCGTGTTTGGACCCATTTCCCAAAAGATTTTGAGGGAATTAAAGGAGAATTTGAGTTTTTCAACCCAAGATTAGAATTAAAAGAAGGAAAAACCAAATTAAATGGAAGAGGTTTTAAAAATTCCGAGGGAGGCGTTTAAAAGGCCCAATTAAAAAGGCAAAAGGGGGCGTGGGAGAAGGTTTAAAGGAGAAAAATTGTTTCAAGGCCCCCAAACGAAAATATTTCCCGGGGAAAAGGCCTTTTAAAAAAGAAAAAAAACCCCAAAAATTAAAAGAAATTTAAAAGAGGAGAAACCAGGAAAGGTGTTTCCCCAAACCCCCCAAAGGTTTCAAAAGGTTTGTTTAAAAGGACCAACCCCAAAAGGACCCGGGAAGCAAGAATTTGGCCAGGGGAACCCCCCTTTTCCCTTTCCCTTGGGAAGATTATTTAAGGGGGTTTGTAAAAAAAAGGAGAAAATTTTCCAGGGAAAAAATTTTTTGGATTTTTTGGGAAACCCGGAAAAGGGAAACCAAGGAAAATTGTTTTTAAAACCCAAATAGGAAAAATTTTTAAATAATGGAAGGAAATTTAAATTTCCCAAAATAAATTTAAGGGAAAAAAAGGAGAAAAGTTTCCCAAAAAGGGGGAAAAATTTTTGGAAAATAGGTTTTTACCCGCCAAAAAAAAAAGGGAAATTTTTTAAAATTTTTTTCCCCAAAGAAAAATTTCGTTCAAATTTTATTTAGGCCGGAAATTTTTGGGAAGATTAAAATTTTTAGGAAATTTTTCAAATTTGGCGAAATTTTTTTTAAAAAACCTGGGGGCAAAGGTTTTAAATGGGGTTTGTTTCCGGGCAAGAAGGACCCCTTTTTTCCCCCCCCCAAAAAGCCATTCCCATTTAAAATTAATCCCCAAACCTAGGGGGGGGCCGGTTTGGAAAACCCCAAAAAGGGGGTTTTACCGCGGTATAGAGGCCCAAAATTTCCAAATTAAAAAAAGGGTTTTAAAAAAAAAATTTTAAAGTTGGGGGAAAATTTTTGGGTTTAAAAGAACCCAAAATTTGTTTAAAATTTCGGTTTTTTGAAGAATGGGGTTGTTTGTTAAAAAATTTTATAAATGATTTAGGATTTCAATTTAAAAATTTCTAGGAACGGGGAAAATTTTTAAAAAAATTTTTTCACAAAAAACCCCAAAGTTATAAAGTTTTGTTTTAAAAGGGCCAACCCAGAAAATTTAAAGTTTTTTTGGGGAAAATTTTTTTTTTTGAAAAAGGGGTTTTGAACTTTCCCAAATTTTTAAATTGGGAACCTGGAAAATTGTTTTTTAAAAATTTTTCCCCCAAATTTCCAGGTAAACCCGGGGTTTAGGGTTTAAAAATTTTAAATTAAGGAAGGGAAATTTTAAATTTTTCCCCAAAACCCAAGTTTTTAAAAAAAGGGTAAAAAAAATTGAAATAAGGGTTTATTTTTGGGGAAAAGGGAGGAAATTTTTTTGATTAAATAAATTTTGGGAAAAATTATTTTTTAATTTTTTACCAAAAAAATTTTTGGGGTTTTGATTTTAATTTCCCTTTTAAATTTTAAAATTTTTTTAAGGGAAAACCCATTTAAAGGCCCCAAAACTTTGTTTCGATTTTGGGAAATCACCCTTTCCCCAAACCCCCCCACCCCCCCTTTTTAAATTAAACCCCCCCCCCAAAAAGGGTACAAAGTGAAAGACCTGGCCAAATGTCAGGTGGGTTTTAAGGGGTTTTCCACCCCAAAAAGGTTTAAGAGCCCCGGGTTTTTAAAACCCTTGTTTTATAAAACCCCAGGGGGAGTTTTTTTGGGGGAAAAATAGAGTTCAAAATTCTTTTAACCGGGGCCCCAAAGAAAATTTGGGGCCCCTTTTGGTTTTCCCCGGGGAAAATTTTTAAATTAAAATTTTTTGGTTTTAACCTTTAAGGGGAAAGTTTTTAAACCTTTTTCCCAATTAAATTTTTCCCAAAAAAAGGGAGTTTAAAAAATTTTTTCCCCCGGGTTTTTGGGTTTTTCTTTTGAAACCGAATTTTAATTTTCCCCGCAAACCAAAGTTAAATTTTTTTTCGGTTCGAGAAATTTTTGCAAAATTTTGGGGCACTTTTTTTAAAATTGGGGGTCCCCAAAGGGATTTAAATCCTTTTAATTTTGGGTTTCTCAACCTTTCCCATTTTTAATTAATGCCTTTTTGAAAAAAAGGGTTTTTTAAATTTTAAATTAATTTTAAAATGGTTTTATTTTTTTCTTTTTTTTAAAAAAGGGGAGATTAATTTTCCAAAATGAAAACTTAAAAATTTTATTGAACCTGGGAAACAAATTTTTTAAAATTTTAGGGCCGAAATTCCCCATTTAAAAAAAAAAAATTTTGGAAATTTAAAATTTTGGGTTTCAATTTGGGTTTTTTAAAAGTCTGGGAAACCCCGGGTTTGGGGATAAAGGAAATTTTAAAAAGGATTCCCGGGCCCCCCCAACCCCCAAAAAAAAACAAAAACCCCCCCAAACATCAACCCCCGATCCCTTTGGGCACCTTAATCACACCCCCCAAAAAAGGGGTAAATTTTTTTTTGGGGTTTTTTTTTAATTTTAAAATTTTTTAAAAATTTAAAATAAATTTTTTAAAATTTTTTGGAACCCTTTTTTTTTTTTTTTTCCCAAATTTTTTGCAAGAATTTTCCCCTTTCCTAAATTTATTTTGTTTTTTTGGGAAAAGGTTTAAACCTTTTTTTTTGGATTTTTGCCCGTTATTTTTGAAGTTTTAACCTTAAATTTTTAATAACCCTTTGGAAATTTTTGGTAAGTTTTCTTTATTTTCCCTCGGGCAATCTCAATAAAAAAAGACCAACCGAAAAAATTTTTTTTAAAACCCAAAAAACGAACAAATTTTGAAAAGGGTTGGCCTTTTTACAAATTTAAAAATTTATTTTTTAAAATGCCCCGGGGGGGAAAACCTCAGTTTTGGGAAAATTTTAAACAAAAAAGGTTTGAAGCGGGGGTTTTTGGTTTTTTTCGTTTGGGGGGTTTTGGGCCCACCAAAAGGGAAATTTTCACTTTTTTCCTGCAAGTAAAGACGAATTAAAGAAGGAGGGGTTGCCCGGAAAGAATTTTCCCAAAAACTCCCCCCCAAAACTTAAAAAACCCAACAGCATTTTTGGGTAACCCATTCATTAACAATTCCCGGGGAAAAAAAACCCTTTGGGTTTAAATAACAAAATTTTTCTTTGAAACTTTAAGATGGTTGGGGTTTTTATGAAAAACCCAGAATAAAAAAATTGGAGGGGGAAAATTTTGGGCCGAGGGAAAAAAAAAGCTTGGGGGGGAAAATTTTCCCTGAATTGGGAATGGGGGGGTTTCCCCGGGGCCCCAAAGGGGTTGGATTTACCCGGGGGGGCCCCCGGGATTTGCTTTGGCCCAAAAACCCCGGGGAAGGGGTGAATAAACCCGGATTTAAAAGGGGCCCCTTTAAAACGGTTTGTTTAAAAGGGGGAAAAAAGCGCCTTTTGGGCCCCCCTTAACAAACCCCTTTTAAAAACAAGACCCCAAAAACCCAAGCTTGGGGCCCGGGGGTTTAAAAAAGAAAGGGGTAAAACCCGGGGGGTTGAACCCAAGGGGATTTTTCCCAAGCCCTGAAACGGGTTTGCCCAAGTCCCAAAAGAAACAGAAATTTGTGGGGGGGGGTTTGGAAAGATAAAAATTATTTTTGGAAAACCAAAGGGGATTTAAAAGGGGCCCAAAAAGCCGTTTTTTTTTTTTGGGGAAACCCTACAACTCTTTTCCCAAATTTAAAATTGCCTTTCCAATTTAAAACCCAAAACCCCCAAATGGGTTTAAAACCCCTTTTCCCTTTTTTTCCAGCCAAAAGGGCCCCTTTTTTGCCCAATTTCCCCGGGAAATTGCCCAAGGGGGCCAAAAAAGGGGCCCGTTTTTAAAGGGGCCCGGGGGGGGCCCGGGGCAGAAAAATTTTTTTCGGAGGGGGCCCGGGGCCTTGGACCTTTCCGGGCCCCCGTATTTTACCCAATACCCGCAAAAGCCCCAGGGGGCGGGCCGGTTTTGGGAAAAAGGGGGCCCAAACCCCGGCCCTTTGCGGGAAAAGCCCCCAAGGATCAGAGGGGGGTTGGGTTTTTGGAAAAAGGGGTTGGTAAGGTGGGCCCAAAAGGGGGGGAAAGAAAGGGGTAGTAAAACGGGAGGGCCCGGGCAGGGGGGTGAAGGGAAACGAACCCGGGGGGTTTGGGGGCCCCGGGAAGGGCAAGACCGGGGAAGAAAAGGTGGATGGACACCCCAAAAGCGAAGTTTTAAGGTAAAAGGCCCCTCCCAGGGCCCACGTAGTCCCAATTGTGGGTCCCATGGGGTAGCAAAACTGGCAAGATTGCGGGGGCCACCCCCTTTAATGGTACGGGCCCTTCCGGGCCCTTTTTGGGGGGAACCATTTTTTCTAAAGGAGGCATTTTGGCGGCCGCCCCCCCCACCAGCCTTTCTCCGTGGGGCCGGCCCCTCCATCAACCCGGCCCCAAGGGGTTCAAAGGAGGTAAAGGGGGCCCGGGGAAACCAAATTGCCCCAAGGAAGTACGGGTTCCCGGTTGGGTTGGGCCCCCGGAGGGCCCGAAGGTGGGAGAAGGGGGGGGCCAAAAACGCCCCACCGAGGGTACAGGGTCTCGCTTTCCGGCAAAAAAGGAAAAACGCCCCCATAAACCAGGGGTTGAATGTTCAAGTTGAACCTGTGCAGAACTTGTGGCCCACAAAGGGCTCCCCGCCCAGATCTGGGAGGAAATGTTTTCGGAAAAGGGGGTTTTTTCCGCCGGGGGTTGGGGGCTAAAAATAAGGAAAAGGGAGGACGCTCCGGCAGTTTGCCAGACAAAGATCGGATTGAAGGGTACCCTGGAACCCCCCACCACCGCCCTGAACGGGTTAAAAAGCCGAAACGAGCCCAATTTGGGCCCCCAGATTATATAATTTTTACCTTTTCTTTCTTGGAATTTTGCGTTTCCTTTTTGAATTGGATTTTCTTTAAAGGGGAAAAAATTAAATTTATAATGAAAAATTTTGCAGGGAACAAAAATTTTTTCCAAAATTGAGCAAAAAACAAATTTTAAAAAATTGTACTAGCATGAACTAGAATTTTTCACCCAAAATTTTTGGTTAAATTGGGCAAGAATTTAATTTTCCCAAAAGAAAATTTTTTGGGGGGTATAAGAAGATGGAACAAAAAAAAAAGTTAAACCCATTTTTAATTTTTCCGAATTTCAATTTGTTTAACTTTTTAAACCAATTTTTAAAAACTTGTTGGTTTGCCCAAAATGGGAAAACAAAAGGCCTTTGGGTTTTTCAAATGAAATCAACCCATTTTCCCAAAGAAAAACCAGGCGGGGGTGGGGGAAAAGAACCCAAATTTAGCCCCCAAAAAAAAAAGTTAAATTTGTTGTTGATTCGCGAAATGTGTGGGAGAACGGGGGTTAAGAAAAACAGGGGCCCAAAAAAGGGCCGGGCTTTTGTTGGGGCTGGTGGGGAACATAACAATCACCCCGATTCAATTTAAGGGACCGCTTAAAAACTTGTTGACAGGCTACGCCAATTATGGCCCAAGGAGGTAAAGGTTGGCCCCTTGTCAAATTTTTTAAAAAAAAGGAGGAACTTTATTTTGCACGGAGGGTCCCGGGTAGGAAAAAAGGGAAAAGAAGGGGGCCTTTCCCGTAAAATTACTAAGAAGAACCAATGGAAAAAACCCCAAAATTGAATTTAAAAACGCATGCTTTAGTTTTTTTTTATTAAAGGGGAAAACCCAACCCTTTTTTTTAATTTTCTCTTTTTTCATTTTGAGCGCTTTTAAAATGGAAATTTTTCAAAAAAATATAGGAAATATGGATTTCGGGAAAAAAATTTTTTTCAAAAATTTATTAACCAAATAAAAATATATTGTAGTTAAAAAAAAAACCCAACGGGTGATGAAATTTAAGAACAGGCCGGGTAAGACCATTTCTTCCAAACCAAACTAGCCAATTAAAAGGGAAAAAGAACGGAGAAAACAAAAAAGACCTATACCTTTAAATTCTAATCCTTTTAATTACTTTTAAAGCTTAATTTTGCCGAAAATGGATCCCCGGGGGAAAATTTGCCAAAGTCGAACCATTTCCCTACTTTGGGTTTCCCGGGAATCCCCTTTGCACTTTTTCCAAGAAAAGGTGTGCAAATACAAGCCCCCTTTTAGCCGGTTCAACCAAAAATTTCATCCCCGTAAAAAACAAAATTTCCCAAGGATAAGGGGTTGTAAACGGGTTAGAGGAAAAGAAGGGGTCTTTTTGGTATTTTGGTGATCAAATAAAATAAAACAAAAAAACCCGGAAATAAAATGTTGGACGTTAAATATGGTGACCCGGGCCAAGATTTCACGGGCCTCAAGAGATAATTTTTAATGGTGAACAATTGGAAAATTGACGAATTAATGTTATAGAATTCTGGTTGCGTTTAGGAATCCAAAAAAGAGGCCGCCTTCCCTAAATTACCCATACGACCCTATCAAAGAATTTATTAATCATGAAAAAAGAAGCTTAAGCAAATGCTATTAAAATAAATTCTTATGTAAAAAGCCCTCTTGTTACCCGGGAATTCAATTGGGCCCCCCTCCACAAAGGCCCCAAATTGCCAAAGCTGCATTTCCCAAAAGAAATTTAGGAAAAAAGACTTCGGACTTTAAAGATAACCAATCATCAAAAAAAGGGTTCAAATATTTTCAAAACGATAAAACCCACAATTATGCCCAACAAACACACCGGAAGTCAATAATAACCCACGAGAAAGGAGAACATTTTTTCCAAAAAAAAACCATCTAACTAACAGGACCCAATGTTGATAAACATAAAACTAACTAGGTATGATTACAAGCCCCGGATGGTTTTATAGCTGAAGCCCCAAGTGGGACCGGGGTGAATTGGGTTTTGGTTTTTCCAATCCTCCTTGGGGGAGAGGTTTTAAGGAGGAAGGGTACCTAGAAACCCCGAGGGGAGGCCCACCTTGGGCCCCAAAGCCCTTTGGGTCCGTTCTTGGTTGTTCTAAAAATCAGCTCCCTTTCATTGGGGCCGTTGAATTTCCCCAAATTAAAAGGCAAAAAACGTCGGGGGCCTTTTTGGAGTCCCAAAATAATTGTGGAAATAAAGCCTAATTCCAAAATGTGATAATTTACTAAAAAAAATATTTGGCCCGAAATGGTAGGTCAAAAAGGTATGGACCAAATTTTCCCATGAAGAAAACCAGGCCATAATTTGGCCCGTTACCCGGAATCGGTAATTCATGCAAAAGAGGTACCGGTACACCAATCCGGTAAAACCGCCTAATGATCCCGCCGACCTCTATTGGATTTTATTCCAAAAAACGCGTAAGCAACATCTCAATCGCCTCAATGACGGCCAAACCATCTCCCCTTTTCCGCAAGGTTGGGATTGGAAGGGTAACGCCAAAGGCCTCCAACAACTTACCCAAAAAGGGTTTTGAGGTTCAATTTAAGAAATAGAGAGCTAAATTTTTTCAAGTGGCAAATAAAAAGTTGATATCATAAAAGAACATAGATGACAGTTTTTAAAGGAAGGGGAAGAATACACCCAAAGGGGAATCAAAAATAACCCTTGTTTCAAGGCTTAGGAAATGGATAGAATCCCGCGGAGGAGTTTACCACTTAAAACCCTTGGTTTCAATGGCGAGACCGGTTGAAGAATGAATTGCTAAGCTTTATAATTCAATTTTGGGCATTGGCGAAAACCTTGAGAAATCCATTGGTTCAGTCCCATAGAAGATTTGGATTCCCGGGGGGAATCAAGGGGGATCAATCGGGTAGATCCCGAGATCCCGGGCCCGCCAAAAATCCAAGAGGATCCACCCGACTACGGAATTAGTTGGGGGACGGGCCGACCACCAAGGGGTTATGCCGCCACCCTAGTTTTGGGTGACCGCCTTTAAACGCAAAAGGGGTGGAAAACCCCACCTTTGAAACGGTAAATTTCGACAGCCCCGGCCAAGAGGCGAGTTGTAACAAACAAGGTTGATTAACGGGGACAAATTAGCCACCGGGGACGCCTGGTTCGATTGTTAGTGCTTGGGTTTTAGGGGAGGCCCTTGGGGTTCGGGAGGGGGGTCCTTTAGGGGTGGGGTTGGACGGGGGAGGCGCCGGGGAGGGCGACAAAGGGAGGCTAGGATGGGAATGGACAGGGAGCCAACCCGGGGACAAGGGAACTAAAGAAAGGGGTATAAACCAAACTTTCTTAGGACATAGAGGCCCCAAGTCCTATCAAACCCCAACTTTTTGAGTGATATTAAGGATAGGACCCTTTCTCCCTACTCCCGGAGTAGATATTTAATAAAAATTCAAACTTCAACCCGAGGTAAAATTACCCCATGTCAACTCCAATCCCAAAGAACCAGGGGCATGGCATTAAATCCCGCGCGAGTTTTGTAAGGGGGGCAAATACAGGTTAAAAAACCCCCGGTGGAAATCAGGTTAACCCGATTGATCGGTTAAAATCGCCAATACTTCTAAAAAAGGAAAACAAAAAAGTAACACTTAAATTTTTAGCTCCACATTTATTATTTTTGGCAAATTGGGCTTTATTATCCACTTTTAATTATTTTTACAACCTTTAAAGGGGCCCAACCTAAAGGGCCTATTTTTTGCAAAAAAAAGGGCCAAAGGAATAAACCCGGGAAGGATTTTTGGAAGATTTAGGAGATTGGACCCAGCCGAAACAAAGGGAAAGACAGGGGGGAGCCCCCCCGGGGGCCGCCCACCCTTTCCCCTTACTCCCGCCCCTTCCTCCAATGACCCACCCTTCCATAACAGAAAACCCAATTCCACCGGAACCCTTTCACCCCCAATCCCACTTGGGCCCTTTTCCGGCCCCGGAGGGGGCATCCATCACGGAAGGCTTCTACATCAACACCGTAGTCCGGAAGTTAGTTTCCCCCCTTGGTCCATAGTTAGTAGCTAGATGGCTTTTCTTTTTGGTTCTCAATTTTCCCTCTCTTGTGGTGATCTATTCGATGTAATCTTCTTTTGCGGTGTGTTTGTTGAGACGATGAATTGTGGGTTTATGATCAAGATTATCTATGAACAATATTTGAATATTCTCAATTTTTATGTATGATTGGTTATCTTGCAAGTGTCTTCAAATTATCGCTTGGTTTGGCCTATTAGATTGATCTTTCTTGCAATGGGACAAGTGCTTAGCTTTGGGTTCAATCTTTGTGTCCTTTCCAAAGGATGAGAGGCAGCAAGGCACGATTGTATTCTTGCCATCGAGGATAACAAGATGGGGTTTTTATCATATTGCATGAATTTATCCTTAATCATGTCATCTTGTTCCATTTTTTTGAACTTAATACTCTAGATGCATGGATAGCCAATGAGTGGAGTAATAGTAGTAGATGCAGAGTCGGTCACTTGTCTTGGACGTGATGCCTATATACATGATCATAGAATATTCTCATAACTATGCTCAATTTTGTCAATTGCTCAACAAGAATTGCTCACCCACCGAAAATATTTATGCTCTTGAGAGAAGCCACTAGTGAAATCTATGGCCCCGGTCTATCTTCATCATATTAATCTTCCAACACTTAGTTATTTTTTTTTTTACTTTACTTTTATTTTACTTTGCATCTTTATTACAAAATACCAAAAATATTATCTATCATATCTATCGATCTCACTTCCGGGGGAAAACCCCTTTTTGGTTGCAGGAGTTATTTGTTTTGTGTAGGTACGAGGGACTCCCGGTAGCCTCCTAAGGTTAATTTTTCCAAAAATTTGGGAAAATTTACGCCATCGGTTGCATCACCCTTTCCTCTTCAAGGAAATCCAACGCAGTGCTCAAGAGGTAGCAGGTTATAACTTGCACCGGCTGACCACTAACAATGATACTAACATAGTTGTAAAATGGTCAAAGACCGTATCTACGTGGTGTTTGGAATTATATGCAAAAAAAATTAGCAAGATGCCCGTGCATTGCATGGCACACCATCATCACGAACTCGGTTTTTTCTCTACTCCTACTCCTATAAAGACTCAGTTGGTAATAATGCGGAGATCAGGACGTTAATACTTCAGGAAACTCGTGACTCACCATACTCGATTCACCCCGGAAACACCAAGATGTATTTGGATTTGAAGGAATGTTTTTGGTGGACAGGTATGAAGAAGGATATTGCCGAGTATGTAGCAGTATGTGATGTATGTCGGAAGTGAAGGCGTAACATCGGGGCAAGATTACTTCACCATGCCGAACCCAATGGAAGTGGGACAATTGGCATGGATTTCATCACCGGATTACCCGACACGATCGATATGATTCTATCCTAGTAGTTGATCGCTGACCAAAGTGGATCACTTTATCCCAAAGGAAAACCACCATACAAGCCGGGTTGGCCAAGATATATATGACCAGGATCGATGTCCGCATGGAGTTCCGAGGACCATCGACGATAGAGGGAACAGTTGAAGTTTTGGAATCTTGCACTAGACTTTGGGTACCAAAGAGTTCAAGATCCTTTCATCCGCATGATGGATGATGAGAGAGTCAATCGATTCGAAGACATGTTGAGAGCTTGTGGCGATTATGGATCCCCTTGGGATGATAATTTGCCTTATGCAAAGTTCTATAAACAACAGCTACCAAAGTTTGAAGATGGCCCTTTGAAGCTTTGTATGGAAGAAGGTAGAAACCAATGTGGGATGAAGTCGAGACCGAAGTTGTTTGGATCAAATTTAATTAAGGAGTTCAAGAGAAGGTTGTTGATTCGTGATAGATCAAGGTAGCTCACCGAAAAGAGTTATGCCGATATAAACCGGAGGCAGACAAATTGGAGAATAGCATACCTTCGTGTCACCACCCGAGGAGTTAAACGAGGAGTTAAGGGAAAGTTCGCCGAGATTTGTAGGACCATACCGAAGTTTTGGAACGAGGGAGAAGTGGCCTACAAGTGGAGTTACCAAGGATTGTCGAGTTCATGATGTGTTTCACGTTCCCGTTGAAAAGTGCCATGCCGAGATGGCCGATATTCCTCTAAGAGATATTTGCCCCCGGCAATTCATTGGAAAGTTACCTAACCTACGAGGAGAAGCCTCAAGATTCTCAAGGCCACCCGAAAGTTACACAACAAGGTTATGAAGTTTTGCAAAGTTCAATGGAGCCACCATACCGAGGAAGAAGCCACGGAGCAAGAAGAAGACTCCCTAAAAGACCACCCACACCTATTTTCTAGTTAACCAATCTCGAGGACAGATTCATCTTAATAGGTTTGTAACATCCCAATTTTCAATTTGATGTTATAATAGGTCATCATGTGCATACCATATTTTATTTGAATTTTTGTGATTCTAGAAATTTAAGCAACCATGGACCCAAGGAGAGAGTTGGAGATTTCACCAATTTTATATTTGAACAAATTTGAAAAGAGGATCGATTTGATTTTAATATTTTTTCCAATTATTTCCAATAATTAAAAAAAAATGAGAGAAGATATAATGACTTCTTCAATAGAAGAGAAATATTGGAGAAGAAATTTTAAAATCAAATTATTATTTTATTTGTATTTTATTTCTTTTTATTTGTATTAGAAAAAATATGATTTTTGAAAATTCATTTTAGGCCATAAAATGTTCACTTTGTCCAAATATTAGGTTTGGACTTGAAAATTGTCCTATTTTTAAATTTTATATTTTATTAGGATTTTGTTTCTTAAATTTTATTTAAAAAATTCTTAGATCAAACCCAAAAAATCCACAGCCCACCCCCCACCACCCGGATCCGCCGCACACGTCAAATGGAGGATTCCCACGACCTCCTCCGGCCCCTCCTCAAAATCACCCCCCCAACCGGCGCCCTTTTAAACAAAGCCCCATTCTCCCCGCCCCAAAAATTGGAGGGCGAACCTGGGGGCCCCCGTTTCCCCCCGGAGATTGCCCCGTTTATTTTTCCCAAAAGGATTTTTTTTTTTTTGGTTTAGGTTAGATTTTTTTTTTTTCGTAAAACAACCTCATGATTTCAACAATGGCCTCCGGTTTTTTTCCTTTTATTTTCAGCCAGGACCAAAACAAGAAAGGTGAAATTGAGGGAGAGATTCAACCCAAATTTATTGTTGACAAAAGAAAGAAATTTCAAATTGCCTGGTTGTAATTCCCAACCAAATTAGTTTTCCCAGAAAGTTTTATACAAATAATTGATATGATTAACTAAAAAAAAATAAAGAAAGCAAAATAAATTTTGGATTTTGAATTTAAACAAAAGAATAACAAAGTAAATGCTAAACCAAAATATAAAGCCAGAGGCATTTAGTAGGATAATTAGCATGGTTATCATGTAAAATAACATAGGGTACAAATAGTAATTATAATGAATGTAGGCTGTTTCCAAATAGTCAACGGCTTATAAAAGAATTGCATGCCTTTGCCAAGGAGGGGTCCTAATGGAAATAAGGGATATTAAGGCCTCCATTTAAAAGAACTGGAGCAAAGCATTAGCCATAGTGAAAATAACCCCTCAAACTATGGTCTCACCGAGTGGTCCCAATTGTCCTTGGGGGTTTGGGTTTAAACAATTTGATTAGTTGAAAAAGGATCAAGAACCATTTTCTGAAAACATAATATTCAAATGAAATAGGCACTTTGGTATACAAGCATTGCATAAAAAGTATAGAAATAATTGAACATATATACTGGATAAACCCTAAAAAACTAACTCAATTACTGTAAATTATCCAACCCTACCGGAACTCAGATGGAAACCATGCACATGGTACATCATAAATTTATAATGGTTGAGATGAGAGGATTTTCCACCCCAACAAAATCAACCTTGGAGGTTTTAGGGCTTGCCGTCGTCATAAAACAGAGATTTCCCCATATTTTCCCCCAAACCAATTATAGAGTTGGGAGTTCCTTAATCTTGGGGGGCCCATGGGGCTACCTTATGTGGGCCCCGTTTTCATCTTTCGGATTTTTATTATTTTAGGAATTCCAGGAGTTTCAGGTCATTCCAGCTTTTTTTTCCCCATAAAACAACATATGGCTTTCCTAAAAAAAAAATGGGTTAGTTCCATTCAAATCATGCAATTAATAAAACAAGGGCAAAATTTTGGGAAAATAACATAGCTATAACCCCCAAATTAAACCCTTGTTCAAAGAAAGAAAAGAAAAAAAAACTTTTTCCGGAAATACGCCAAGCCAAATTAACAAAGAAAATAAACTAACCACATTTGCTAATTTTACCAGAACCAAAAAGAAATAACTAGCAACCAAAAAAAATTGAGCAACACTTTCAAAAAACATAAATGAATCAAGAGTTATTCGCTAGCCCTTTTTCGAGCCGCAAAATATAAATGAGCCCTTTGATCGGACGAAGACTTGAATTCATGGTAAAAGAGACCTCATGCATCCCAAAAATTTGGATGAATCAATGCACCCGTTTCCCCCGTGCTTTTTAATAAGAGGCGATGACTAAATAAAAGAAATGGTTTCAGGGAAGGTATTTTAGAGGTCCCTCTTTTAAAATAAAAATAATTTTTAGCATACTTTATTATCAAATAGCAACTAAGAATCTTCTTCCATGCTACATTTATAGGCGGTTCCCAAAAGAATGGTAAAGTTTATACCTCCCCCAAAAGCATCAACCAGGTTGCTAAAAACATGAAAAAATCGGCCTGGGGGTTTTTTTGCAATAAGAAGTTTGAAAAGCATGGACGGGATGGGAAGCCATTTTTCTGAGGGAAACGGGTCCCTCCCTTGAGAATAACCCCAACATGGGTAAGGACCTTGGTTGAACTGAATTCGAGCATACAAAATTAATGATTTAAGGTTTGATTTAAATAAATTTTTTGAACAAAGATTTGGATAAGGAAGGATAGGGACCATCCGAAAATTTGGGGTTTAAATTGATGAAAAAATTCCCGCTTTAAGGAATACAAAAGACAAGCCACCAACAGAGGCAAAAATTGTCTGCTTAAAATTTCTTGATCGCTGAGAGGTAAATCCCCATAACTAAATATTGAAATTTTTTGTTTCAAACAGGTGAACATTCCAAGAAGTACAAATCTCCAAAGGAGGGTACAACATTAAATAAACCATTTTATAAATTTGAACCAAGGAAAAACTTAATTAGAAAATCAAAAGATGGCATAAGCCCAATAATCCTAAGCATTCCCAACAGTTTTTATAAAAGGGTTGACAAGGAATCAAAATTTAAAAAAAAAGAGGAAAGGCTATTTTTTTTTAAAAAAAAAATTCAAATTGGGGCCCCCATTCCCAGAAAAGGGGGAAAAAAGGGCCCTTTACCCAAAGCCAAAAGGGCAAAACCCAGGGAAGGGAAAAAATTTCTTTTAAATTCAAAAAAAATAAACTTCAACTTTTTTTTTTTTTTTCCCCCGGGGGAAAAGGAAAAGAAAAAAACTCCCAGGGGCCCCAAAAAGGGCCGCGGGGGGGTTTTTTTTTGGGCAAAAATTACCCCCACTAAGGGGGGTTTTTTTGGAACCCAAGAAGGGGCAGAGGAAAAACAGTTTGGAAACGGAAAGAAATGAGCAGGCAACCAAATTTGGTCCCAAAATAAAGTTTTCCCCTTTGGGGGGGTTGGCTGGGGGTTTCAATCCCTTTGGGTTAAAGCTTGGGGACCACGAAGGGTTGGGAAATTAAAAAAGGGGGCCCCCCCCCCCAAAAAAAAAAAAAAAAAAAAACAAAAAAAAAATTTTTTGGGAAAAAAAAAGGAGGTTTAAAAAAGGGAAACGGGGGGGAAGCAAAATTAAAAGGGAAGTGGCCGGAAAAAAATTTTGCAAAAACCGGAACAAAAAAATCCCGGGAAAATGGCTCGGAAATGCAAAAAAATGAGGACGAAAACCCCCCCGGGGAATGCCCCACCCAAAATTTGAAAAGAAAATTGCAACATTTTTGAAAATGAAACCCATGGATATTTTGGGAAATTTTGGATTTTGATGGAAACAATTTGGGGCAACACCCGGAAAAAATTTTGAAATTAATTCCAAGGGACAAAACCTCGGCGATTTCCCGGGAAAATTTTCCGGGCCCGTAAAACCAAAACCTCCTCCAAATTAACCAAAAAGAAATTCCTTTTCGCCCCAGGAATCCCTTTAAAGGAAAACCGGGGATACATAAAGGGAAAAGGGTTTGGAAGGGTAAAAACCCAAAAAGAGCTGAAAGGGGGGGAGGGGAAGAAGGGGCAAAAAAAAGGGAATCCCAGGGAGGGGCCCCACCCTCGGGAGAAGAAAAAAAAAAAAAAAAGGAGAGGAAAACCCCCAGGCGGGGAAAGGGGAAAAAGGGGGGGGCGAAAAATTTTTTTCCCCGGGAAAGGGGGCTTCCCAAGGGGAAAAATTTCAGAAAAGACTTTTTAAATGGGGAAATACCTTCCCAAAAGAACTTAGAAGGAAGTATTGAATGGATTTGTTGAGAAAAATCAACAACGAAAAGAATAAGCTTGATGTGGACTTATGGAAAAAACATCTCAAAATTCTGAGGTGATCACCGACCACAAGCGGAAAAGATTGGATAACTGAGAGGAACGAAGAAATGCAAAACTTCACTTCAAAAGAATATGGAGAATTAATTGCCCTTCGGGACGCGAGAAGAAAAGATACTTGAGCTCCTCCAAAAGAACATAGATGAACTCTTGAAGAATGAATTAAATCATGAAGAACCACCATGAAGAACTCCGGTAACAAAAGGATGATGAGATAAAATGAAGGAAGAAAGAATAAGATGAGCCTGCGATGAATTAGATGGAGGATTCCGATGAAATGGCCGAGGAAATAATTGAACTCCAGAAAAGAAAAGATGAAAAACACTTGGAACTAGAATTTATTCCTCAAGAACAAACTCCGAAGAAAAGATTAATCACTTGGATGAAATAAGAATAAGATTTATTGTATGCTTATCCTTCATCAAATTAAATTTATGACAAGCAATGGATTTTGCATATTACTTATTCTTCTTGAAAAAGATTAAGGGGAAAATATAGCACAAAACTTGAGAAAATCTTCATGAACCACCGGTAGGATTGGAAGGAACGAATGGATTAATATGGTAAACAAGGAAAAGAATCTGAAAGAACCACCGTAAGAATTCGAAATGACTGATGAAAAAGAAAATAATCACCGGGAAGAATTAGAGAAGCATGGAGATACTTGAGGGAATTAAAATGCAAGAGAACAAAGAGATCGTGAACTGATAGAAGAATACTTGAACGAAGCACCGGGAGAATTGGATAACGGTAGCTGAAATGATGAGGGCGAAGAATTCTTCTAGAACGATGGCCTCCGAAAAACAACTGCTGACAAACTCCGGATGGTTGAGAAAAAGAATATCTGACAAATGGAATAATTCGAGAGGATGATATGAAGCTAGAACCACGAATCTTCGGGAGGACAGACAAGGTTTAGAGGAAAAACTCTACGACGGTCTTCAAATGTTGAGAATGACGACGAGAAACACCCTGCAGAATTGTTGAGACACTCCGGGAGAATGAAAAGCAAAGAGGTTGGGTCAACAATGAAATGATTTGAAATTGATCTTGACAAGGCATCTGACTGATGAAATTCATTCTTATGTCAAACTCCGAAAAGAATTGAGAATAACTCAGGGGAAATTAGAAGAGTCAGGTAAGATCCTGGGAAAAGACCTATGGGTTAGGGCCCACTAAAAGAAACACCGTTGAAAAGGGGTGTTGAACAGATAGATGATGCACCGGAAGAACTGACATATTTGACTGAGGTGACAACCTCGAATTAAATCAAACACAGACGAATCTCTCGAGATGTCTTGAGCACTCCGAAAAGATAAACTGGCGAGAGGCGAACGAGCAGGTGAAACACTTGAGCCGAGGGAAAAGAATATGATCAACTCGAAAAACTTGAATTGAGTGCACCGGAAAAAGAAAGGGATGAAGAATGACGAACAAGACGAGAATTCACCGGTTGAAATGATTGAGGGAAGACTGAAGAGGCTCCACACGAATGGAATTTATGGTCGGAAGAAACTCGAACTCCAGGAAGAAAAAGGGTGGGAGGGCGGGAAAACAAAGGCAACTTGGAAGGGGAAATTGACGAATATCTTGAAGAGAAAACACCGGTTGAAAGAAAGCAAAGGCTTCACACGAGTAGGGTGGATACTCGATTAGGGACTCCGGTTCCAAGGAGAAAAAGGGTGGGCGGGTGGGAAAAGAAAACAACTGAGGATTGAACTTGCAAAAACGGAGAGGGTTGAATCACTTTGACGAGATATGCACTGGATGCAAAGAGCTGAGGAACAGTGATCGGAAAACCAACTGCGTGATCCTACACAAAATTTGAAGGGGAAGAGGAGTAATTCAAAACACCTACGTCAAGATTCCTTACCAGAGCGACGAAGGGGCTGAGGAGTAAAAAGAATTCCTACTCTCGATATAACTAGACCAAAATAGTTTTCTAGACTCAACAACGCCAAACTACACGATCAATCAAGGGGGCCCTAAGGTCGGTCGAGGCTCGATACCAACTTATCACACCCAATATGCACCCTATCCAAAAGGAACTCAAGGTCCCACCAAGGATAGACCCAAGATATTGAAACGCTTTTGCAAGGTGGATATCATTACATCAACATTACATAATAGATGGGGATACATCCAATACATACAATGTCACATCATGTATAAGATCAACATCCGACTACGGATGAAACATAAATGTAAACTCAAACAATATCCACCTCGCTAGCCCAGTGCCGACCGAACCTATCCCCGATCAAGAAGCGTAAGAAGAACTCCAAAATAAGTAAACATCGCTCTCAAGGCCATGATCATCGCAAACCTGTACCGCAACTGGTGGTGTAGTAATCAGTGAGCCACGAGGACTCAAAGAATCCCATTACCACGGTATCAAGACTAGCAAAGCTTAATGGGTAAAAGGGTAAGGTGGTGAGGTTGCAAGAACGACTAAGCATATATGGTGGCTAACATACGCAAATGAGAGCGAGAAGAGAAACAAAGGAACGGTCACAACTAGTAATGATCAAGAAGTGATCCTGAACTCCTACTTACGCCGACATAACCCAAGAACCGTGTTCTCCTCTCGATCAACCCCGAAAAGAGACACTCACGGTTACGCATATGGTTGATGTATTTTAGAAGAGTTTGCTTCAAGTTTACTACAACCGGATATTAACAAATTCCCATCTGCCACATAACCGTGGCACGGCTTTCAAAGTTTATACCTGCAGGGTGTCCCAACTTAGCCCATGATAAGCTCTCGCGATCAACGAAGGATATTCTTCTCCCGGAAGACCCGATCAGTCTCCGAATCCCGCTACAAGACATTTCGACAGAATAAAACAAGACCAGCAAAGTCGCCCAATGTGCCGACAAATCCCGATAGGAGCTGCACATATCTGTTCTCGGGCACACCGGATGAGCAAGACGACGGGTTACATAGACCCTGGTTGCCTGTGGGCGCCGGACATCGCCGGTTTGGACCAAGACTAAGGAGAACTGGCCCTGGGGGCTAAATAAAGGTGACCCTCGGGCTCCGAAACCCAAGGGAAATAAAAGGGCATAGGTGAGGCAAATGGTAAAACCAATGTTGGGCCTTTTGGAGGAGTCTTATTCAAAGCGAACTGTCAAGGGGTCCCATAAATCACCCGACCGTTAGGGACGCAAAATCCGGGAACATAATACCGATATGACGGAAACTAGGGCGGCAAGAGTGGAACAAAACACAGGCATAAGGCCGAGCCTTCCACCCTTTATCAAGTATATAGATGCATTAATTAAATAAGATATATTGTGATATCCCAACAAGTAAACATGTTCCAACAAGGAACAACATCTCCATGTTCCAACAAGGAACAAACTTCATCTTCACCTGCAACTAACAACGCTATAAGAGGGGCTGAGCAAAGCGGTAACATAGCCAAACAATGGTTTGCTAGGAAGGGTGACAAAGGTTAGCGGTTCATGGCAATTTAGGAGGCTTGAGGAGCAAAAGATAGGTAGCGCAGCATAGCGATAGAGCGAAGCAACTAGCATAGCAATGATAGTAGTGAGATCCAGGGTAGCGGTCATCTTGCCTGAAATCCCGCAAGGAAGAAGAACGAGTCCATGAAGAAGATGAAGCCACGAAGACGAACCAAGCGTAGACGAACGAATCCTCACGATCGCAACGAAACAGGAACTAACAAGAAGAAGCACACATCATAGTAAACACACCACACATGAACAAGGCATGATGCACAAACAAGCATGATGCATGACAAGGCTACATGGAGCTACTCATGGCAAGAGATGATGCAAACAAGAGCAACACATCAAAGCAAGTTTAAATGAGGCCGGAAACAACATATAACAATTCCGATAAGCCCTCATATGCAAATTTCGAAATTGGTCCAGATCTGAATAACTTTATGTTCAAGTTGTTAAACAGCAAGTTAAGATGCACCACGATGATCTACACGAAATTCTAGTCAAGTTACATATAAAGTTCATTAAATTCGGAGCTGCGGCCTAGAAGATATGAGCACAACAAGTTAAACATGGCATTGATGCAAAATGCATACAAACATCAAGCAAACACCTCAAAACAAGGATGCAACATGATAATATGAAACTACATGCAAAATCAAGCAAGTTTCATATAGAGCACACTCAAAACGGAGCAACGGTTCAACACATACACACTATACAAGTCATGACAACAACCTGTCCAAAACAGCAACTAGGCATATTGCAAGCATCAAAACAACAAGCTACTGCATCTCAACGTGAAAACAAAAGGCATGGGAATGAAGTACAGGTAAAGAATTACAAAACATGAACACTGAGCTAACTCCAGAAATCACTAGAACATGCTCAAAAGGACATGGCAAGATTGCAAATAATAACAGTTTCAGACTTATCAGGAAATAACATCAGGTTGCAATGTTTAGAGCTATCAAACAACATGTTACAGGAACTTATCATGGCAAACAAAGGCATGGCATGAATCTACTAATTGCATAGATCAAATGTCCTTTAGTGACCATGAGCCACAAAGGATCAGAAAATATGATGGCACCCATGTAAACATGGCAAGTTATATTACAGATTCATACATGGCAGGAACAACAATAAGTAGGCATGTTGGTGAGCTTGAACCACTCACCACAGAGCAATACATGGCATGGCAAGGCAACTCACAGTAAGAAGACATGGCATAGAAGCTATACATGTCAAGAACAACATCATAGCATACACGGATCAACTACAACAACCTTGGCAAAATTGAATAACATGTAAACAACCTGCCAGGAAACATTTTATAGCAAAAGTAGAGCTCGGTTGACTCAAGCTATGGCACTCCATAATTGCAAACAAGGGCATGTATGGATATAGAATAACCATATGTTCAAAACATCCTTACTGAAGTATCTCAAAATAAGCATGGATCTCTCGGTAGCATCAAGTTTACATGGCATAAAAATATCAGCAATAGTAATCAGGATGAAATCAAGAACATCACGATGCCTAGTTTGCATGCTTGTGCTAGTCCCCACAAAGATCAAAAAAATACATGGCATACTCCCCTGTAAAGATGGCATGGCATATTACAAAACACATGTAGGACTCAAGTTCATAGGGTGCACACATCAATCATGGCAAAATGACAAAAGTGCATGTTCGATAAGAATCAAACTAACATCACATAGCCCTCTTCTAACAGCATTTCGGGCATCAAGATGAGATCAAATGTAAATGATGCAATGACATGAAATGATTTACTGCCGAGACGAATAATTTGACATATTACACGCACTTAAACGGAGTAATATGCAGAGTTATGGTGCGGCGAAGATGGCAAGATAATGCAAAATAATTCGGGACTTAGGCAAAATCGGGTCAACCTCGCTTGACCGGATCTCGATCTGCTGCACTGGCTCGCACGGAGAAGAAGGGCCGCGGGTCGAGGAGGAGGCCGCCGTGGCCGGGCGTAGGCGGCGGCGGCGGATCCGGCCGCCGCACTGGATCGGCGGCGCGGGCGGGCGGGATGGCTGCACCGGCGGGCGTGAGAGCCCGGCGGCGACTGGCGGCGCGGCTGGCGGGAGGCGCCTGGTGGCGGCGGCGGCGGCTGCTCGCGCTGGAGGCAGGGCGCTGGCGCGGGCGGCGAGGCAGGAGTTTCCGCCCGGCGAGGGCGCGGGCGGCGCGCAAGTGAGGCGACGCGGCATGGGGCGCGGCGGCGGTTCATGGGTCGTGGCGGCGCGCGTGGCCGGGCCACGTGGGCGCTGCGCTGGTTGGCGGGCGGCGGGGCGATTGGTCCGCTCGGGATGACATGTCCGGGCAAGAGAGGAAAACTAGGGTTTCATCCGCAAAAATTTCGGGGGAGGGGCTAGTTTTATAGGTAGAGGGAGCTAGGAGAGTCCAAATGGAGCACGGTTTTCGGCCACGCGATCGTGATCGAACGATCGAGAGCATGGAGGGGAGTTTGCTAGGTTTTGGGCCACTTTGGAAGGGTGTTGGGCTGCAAAGAGAAGGAGGCTTTTACGGTTACCCGGTTAACCGTTGGAGTATCGAATGACCTCCAAATGATCCGAAACTTGACAGGCGGTCTACCGGTGCTATACCAAGGCCGCTTGACAAACCTCGGTCCCTTCCGAGACCGTTTAACACCCACACATGAAAAGAGGTAAAAGGGGACGCCGGGAGCATAGGAGTGCCGGATTGCAAAACGGACAACGGGGAAAATGCTCGGATGCATGAGACGAGCACGTATGCACAATGAGATGCACATGATGACATGATATGAAATGCAGATGATGACATAGCAATACCGACGAATAACTGAAGGACACCTGGCGCATCGAATCCGGGGCGTTACATGCGCCCAGGGGGGTAGGGCGCCTCGACCTCGTGGCTGTGGCAGCTCCCTCAAGGTGATTTTTGCACCATAAATCCTCAAATATTCCTAAAAAATCATATTAAATTGGCATGGCATTCGAGGACTTTTATTTTGGGATGTTTTATATTGCACGGATAAATCATGAAATGATGTAAAAATACTATTTTACTTTATTTCAACTAAATAATGTAAAGTATAAAGAGGGCATGTAAGGTTGTGCTTCTAGTTTCATCCATCTCATGTTCATCAAAAGGAATCCACTAACAAGGTTGATCAGATCTTGTTAACAAACTCATTCCGATTAACATGGAACCGAGAAATTTTGAATAACACTATGTTACTCTCAACGGGATATGCACATCCCCAATAATAAGAATATCATATTTCTTCTTGACAGAGGGAAGAGGAAATTCAAAACCTCCAAATATAATCGATGGAATTTTTCCAATAGAGTTGATACTATGAACTTGAGGTTGTTTCCTCGGAAAGTGTATCGTATGCTCATTACCATTAACATGAAAAGTGACATTGCCCTTGGTGCAATCAATAACAGCCCCTGCAGTATTAAGAAAATGTCTTCCAAGAATAATAGACATACTATCATCCCTGAATATCAAGAATAACAAAGTCCGTTAAAATAGTAACGCTTGCAACCCCAACAGCACATCCTCACAAATACCCAGGTATAGCAGTTGATTTATCAGCCATTTGCAAAGATATTTTAGTAGGTGTCAACTTATTCAAGTCAAGTCTACGATATAAAGAGAGAGGCATAACACTAACATCGGCTCCAAGATCACATAAAGCGCTTTTAACATAGTTTCTTTTAATGGAGCATGGTATAGTAGGTACCTCGGATCTCCAAGTTTCTTTGGTATCCCACCTTTAAAAGTATAATTAGCAAGCATGGTGGAAATTTCAGCTTCCGTATCTTTCTTTTATTAGTAACTGATATCCTTCATATACTTAGCATAAGGATTAGTTTTGAGCATATCACCAATCGATACGAAAAGATAGGTCTAATCATTTCAGCAAAGCGCTCAAAATCCTCATCATCCTTTTTCTTGGATGGTTTGGGAGGAAAAGGCATGGGTTTCTGAACCCAAAGTTCTCTTTCTTTACCATGTTTTCTAGCAACAAAGTCTCTCTTATCATAATGTTGATTCTTTGATTGTGGGTTATCAAGATCAACAGCAGGTTCAATTTCTACATCATTATCATTACTAGGTTGAGCATCATCATTAACATTTTCATTAGGTTCATGTTCATTACCAGATTGTGTTTCAGCATCAAACATAGATATATCATTTGGATTATCAGGTGGTGCAGCAATAGGTTCACCAGAAGTTTGCAAAGTCCTATCATTTTTCTTTTTATTCCTTTTAGAAGAACTAGGTGCATCAATATTATTTCTCTGAGAATCTTGATCAATTCTCTTAGGGTGGCCTTCAGGATACAAAGGTTCCTGAGTCATTCTACCAGTTCTAGTAGCCACTCTAACAGCATAATCATTTCTCTTACTATTCATTTCATCGAGCAATTCTTTTTGAGCCTTAAGTACTTGTTCCATTTGAGTGGTAACCATAGAAGCATGTTTTCTAACAAGTTTTAGTTCACCTTTAATATTAGCCATATAATCACCCAAGCGTTTAATCATATTGGAATCATATTTCAATTGTCTACCAAAATAAGCATTGAAGTTTTCTTGTTTGACAAAAAAATTATCAAACTCATCAACGCATTGTCTAGCAGACTTATAATGAGGAATATCACCTTCATCAAATCTATAGAGAGAATTTACCTTTTTTTTTTAAAAACCGTAATAATTTTTTTTAATTTTTAAAACAAAAGTAAAAGTGAAAGGTTTTAAGTTTTATAAAAAAGGGTCCAAAAATTTGTTTGGGAAAGGAAACCCCAGGGGAAAAAAATTTAAAAGGGAAAAAAGAAAAATTGTTGAAAGGAAAAGGGATTAAGGGGTTTTTGGAATTTAAAACCCCGAAGGGCAAAAATGGTTTTCCCTTCTTACCCCAAAGGATTTAGTTATAAGGGGTTTCCCCTTTTTTAAAACCAAACCATTTTAAAAAGAAGGGTTTAAGGAAAGTTTTTAAAGAAAATTTCCCGAGTTTTAAAAGTTTAGTTTTGAAAAGGGCCCATCCGGGGAATCCCGGGCCCTCAAAAGCCCCAACAATTTTCATTAAAGTTCCAACAAACGGGGGAAAGTTTTCCCTTTTAAAAAAAGGACATTTTAAATTTTTGAAAAATTTGGGGGCCCAAAAAAAAAAGGCCCAGGGGAGAAATCACAAAAACAATTTAATTTTTTAAAAATTTTTAAATAATTTTTTTAGGGAAAAATTTTTTAGGGGAAAATTTAAAAATTTTAAAAATTTATTTTTTATTTTTATTTAAAAAAATTTTTTTGAAAATTTTTTAAAAAAAGACTTGCCCAAAAAGGTTTGGGAAACAAAAAATTTTTTTAATTTTTTGAAAGGGGAAATTTTATTTTAAAAATTTTTTCCATTTCCCAAAAAAAAAAAGGGGAAAATTTAAACCCCCAAAGGGAGAAATAGGAAAAAAAACCCCCCCTTTTTTAAAAACCCATTTTTGTGAAAATCCGAAAAGTTTTAGGGGAAAAAAGTTAACCCCCAAATTTGGTTTATTTTGAAAAACCGAAAAGTTTTTTTTTAAATTGGGTTTTTTTTCTTAAAAAAATTTCCAATTTCTTTAAAGGCCCCCGGGGGCCCCCCAAGACCCCAAGGGCCCCCGAAAGTTTTCCCAAATTTTGGGGCCCCAAAGCCTCCGAAAGGAACTTTTGTTTTCTACACATAAAACAACATCGTGGCAATTCTGCTGAAAACACCGTCAGTCCGGGTTAGTTCCATTCAAATCATGCAAGTTAGAGTCCAAAACAAGGGCAAAAGTGTTTGTAAAAGTAGATACGACGGAGACGTATCAGGGACCTATCCACAAATACTTTTCTTACAAATTAGTCCCTGATCTTCAAACCCTCTCTATTTTTTGCTCGCTTGTCCAAATCCAGTGAAACCAACGCCAAAATCTTCGTCTTGTTCCCCTCGTTCAGGATAATCAACTAGAACATGGTTTTGACAAATTAAAAGTTGGTTTCAAGCAGATTTGAATTCAAACGTCTTTTGATTGTAGTTTGAGTTTCGTAGCTCCGATTCGATTGATTCTTTTTGCAAATCGAAGCTCTTCAGTTGAATGTTATGTTCAGATCTTTTCGTTTGTGTTTGACCCTTGAATGTTATGCTTGAGTGCTTATGTATATTGTTTGTTCATGATAGAGTTTCCGGAGTGCGAGGCTTGCTACTACGAGTTACTAGGGTTTTCATATCGTCAGCAAGGCAAGTAACACTTTGATCATATCCCTTTATTACCCAGTTTTATGCATTAGTTTCAACCATCAAACATTGCATGATTAGGATTGATAACATGTGGGTTTTCGGAAGTAGTTGATGAGGTAGCACCTATCGTCTTATATCAAACCCTGGGTACTTCTACGTATGCTTATACTGCTATCCTATGCTCGTAGACGTGGTTTGGTTTTGAGAGAACTCATGAAAGATGTGAGAGATTATTGTTAACTAAGGTTTAACTTAAGGTGTCTACTTTAATACACATCTGGGTGGATTGGTTTGTGGGCACCTGGGGAGTCCAGTTTTGTCCAAGGAGAATCCCGGGGTATCCGTGTGATTTTCCTATGGTTTGCCACCCAGGCTCAAAGGGATCATTATGTTATTCATGCTGGAAACTTCTGTGTGCAGCCACAAGCCATTATGGGCTCTGGCATAGTTGAGTATGTTGTGTGACCTCTTACAGTGGTAGACTAGCAGATGTAGGGGATGTAGCTGGTACGGTCTACCCGTCATAACGAGCTAACACTTCTGAAAGACTGTGTCTCGGTCATCCGTTTCTCAAACAACATGTAGTGCAAGAAATTCAATGGAGGAGATCGAGTCTTGTGGGGAAAAGTGCGCAAACCTGTGCAGAGTGTACAAACTAATCATGGTTAGTCGTGTCCCCAGTTATGGACATCTTGAGTATCTGGTGCTTGAATTATTAGTTGATCTCAACACTTTACTTAATTAATTTGTTGGGTTAATGATTATTATTTTGGGTTTGAGATGGGGTTACCATCCTCAACATTTATCAACAAACTTAGTATTTAAATAAAATATATTCCTTTGTTGTAGGGAAAAACTAGCTTTCTGCAAATGATAACCATAGAGCCTCCGCCAGCCATATATGCATGTAGTGATAGTTGTTATCTGTTCTTTGCTCTATAGTGTTAATTTTGCCAGCATATTCCATGTGCTGACCTACACAGGCTGCAACGTATTATGTTGCAGAGTATTCAGACAAAGAGTAAGGTGCGCTAGGACGTTGTTGTGCACTCAGCTATGCCGTTGGAGTTGATGGACTCATTTACCTTTGAAGCTTCCGTAATTATCTTATTTAGATGGCCTTCAGCCATATTATTGTAATAAGTACTCTCTTTGAGATATTCGATGTAAGAAGTCTGTGATTGCACTATGTTATAAATCCTCGAGTTCTGTGTGTGTCAGCATTACCGATCCAGGGATGACACTTATACACAGAGATTTGACCGTCTGAGGTCGGATCGCTACAAGATGGTATCAGAGCACACGCTGACTGTAGAACACGACCACTAAGATAAGGCATAGGACCCTCTTACAACTGTCTATGGTTAGGAAACTTAACCATCTTTGATTAACGAGCTAGTCAAGTTGAGGCATACTAGGGACACTTTTTTTTGTCTATGTATTCACACATGTATTAAGTTCTTGGTTAATACAATTCTAGCATGAATAATAAACATTTATCATGATATAAGGAAATATAAATAACAACTTTATTATTGCCTCTAGGGCATATTTCCTTCACCGAAGGGGGCCCACACCCTGGCCACAAGAGTGGGGGCGCCCACCCCCTAGGGCGTCCCCTCTGTCCTTGTGCCCCCCTGGACCTCCACCGACCACAGCTCCAACTCCATATATTCACGTTCAGGGAGAAAAAACATCAGAGAGAAGGATTCATCGCGTTTTACGATACAGAGCCGCCGCCAAGCCCTGTTCTTCCTCGGGAGGGTAGATCTGGAGTCCCTTCGGGGCTCCGGAGAGGGGAAATCGTCGCCATCGTCATCATCAACCATCCTCCATCAGCAATTTCATGATGCTCACCGCCGTGCATGAGTAATCCCATCATAGGCTTTCTGGACGATGATGGATTGGATGATATTTACCATGTAATCGAGTTAGTTTTGTTAGGGTTTGATCCCTAGTATCCACTATGTTCTAAGATTGATGTTGCCATGACTTTGCTATGCTTAATGATTGTCACTAGGGCCCGATTGACATGCTTCTGATCTGAACCTATTATGTTTTCATGAATATATTTGTGTTCTTAATCCTACCTTGGAAGTTATAGTCACCTACTACGTGTTATGATCCGACAACCCCGGAGTGACAATAGTCGGGACACTTCCCGATGATGACCGTAGTTTGAGGAGTTCATGTATTCACTAAGTGCTAATGCTTTGGTCTGGTACTCTATTAAAAGGAGGCCTTAATATCCTTAGTTTCCAATAGGACCCCGCTGCCACGGGGTAGGACAAAAGATGTCATGTAAGTTCTTTTCCATAAGCATGTATGACTATATTCAGAATACATGCATACATTATATTGATGAATTGGAGCTAGTTCTGTTTCACCCTATGTTATAACTGTTGCATGATGAATGCCATCCGGCATAATTATCCATCATTGATCCATTGCCTACGAGCTCGTTTCATCTTGATCTTTGCTAAGTTACTTTTCCGTTGCCACTGTTACGATTGCTACAAAACTTCTAATGTTACTTTTGCCACCGTTACCACTACTTTGCTACTAAATATTTTGTTGTAGATATTAAGTCTTTCAAGTGTGGATGAATTGACAACTCAGCTCCTAATACTTGAGAATATTCTTTGGCTCCCCTTGTGTCGAATCAATAAATTTGGGTTGAATACTCTACCCTCGAAAACTGTTGTGATCCCCTATACATGTGGGTTGTCACTTTAATATTGCTTTTGAGAACCACTATTAATACCTTAGCATGTTCCTTTATCTTAACACGAAAAGGTGGTTTTTCAATATAAGCAGTAGGCACAACTGGATCAACATTGTAAATGATAATTTCATCTTTAGCTAAAACTGGTTCTTTAATTTTGCCTTTAATAGGTGGATGAAATTTAAACCACTTATCTTTAGGGAGATCAACATGAGTAGCAAATGATTCACAAATAGAGGCTACTATCTCACAGTCAAGTCCATATTTAGTGCTAAACTTGTGAAAAGCATCGGTATTCATAAAAGATTTAACACAATCAAACTCAATCTTAATACCTGACTCTTTACCTTCATCGAGTTCCCAATCTTCAGAGTTGCCTTTAATTCTTTCTAAAAGATCCCACCTGAGTTCAATAGCCATCTTCATAAAAGAACCAGAACAAGAAGTATCGAGCATGGATTGATCATTACGAGAAAGTCGAGCATAAAAATTCTGAATGATAATTTCTCTCGAGGGCTCATGATTGGGGCATGAATATAACATTGACTTAAGCCTCCCCAAAGCTAGAGCGATACTTTCTCCTTCACGAGGCCAACAATTATATATATAATTCCGATCACGATGAACTAGATGAATAGGATAAAACTTTTGGTGAAATTCCAATTTCAATCAATTATCCTCGCATAGCCTATACCATGTCAATGCTTTTCCCCCCAAAGATAAAGAGAAAACCTTCTTCTTAACTTCATCTCCGGGTAAACCTGCAAGCTTAAACAATCCACTAATTTCATCCACGTGTATCAAATGCATATTAGGATGCGTTGGTCCGTCTCCTGCATAAGGATTAGCTAGAAGTTGCTCTATCATACCCGAAGGAATTTCATAACAAATATTTTCAGTAGGTGCAGTAGGTTGAGGGGTAACTCTTTGTGCTTCCGGTCGAGGTGAAGATACCCCAAACAAACCCCTCAAAGGATTATCTTCCATAGTAATAAGTGATAATAAATTTCAGCACCTAATATAAATTTTTCCTTACCGATTTCCACTTACCAAGAGCGCTTCACTCCTCGGCAACGGCGCCAGGAAAGAGTCTTGATGACCCACAAGTACAGGGGATCAATCATAGTCCTTTCGATAAGTAAGAGTGTCGAACCCAACGAGGAGCATAAGGAATCGCTCCGCCAAAGGGCAAAAGTGCTCCTACCCAAGTTCCACCTTGAGACGGCGGCGCTCTGTCCCGAAAGTCCTCTTCTTATTTTTTTTCTAGGTTAAAAGACCTTATATACCAGAAGATGGACACCGGAGGTGGGCCAGGGTGCCCACCACCCACCAGGGCGCGCCTGGAGGGGGTGGCATGCCCTAATGTCTTGTGGGCACCTGGCAGCCCCCCTCTGGTAGTTCTTTTCTCCAGTATTTTTTATTTATTCTAAAATAATTCTCCGTAAAATTTCAGCTCATTTGGAGATGTGCAGAATAGGTATCTCTGACATAGCTTTTTCAAGTCCAGAATTCCAGCTGTTGGCATTCTCCCTCTTTGTGTAACCTTGCATATTATGAGAGAAAATGCATTATAGTTACTCCATAAAGTGTTATAAAGCATAAAAAGACTGTAAATAACAGTAGGAAAACATGATGCAGAATGGACGTATCACTAACCAAACGTGTTGTCCTTGATAATCCCCAAGTGCAAGGAATCATCATAGCAATTTCCAAAGGTGGAAGTGATAAGTATGGAGTGTCGAACCCACAAGGAGCTAAAGGTAAGATCAATATTCTCTCAAGTCCATCTGCCACTGATACGACTCTACGTACACCAAACATTTGCTTTTATCTAGCAACGAGAAATAAAACTATGTTGTGGGTATGAAGAGGGTAGCTTTGCATGGTATTGGAGAATTAAAAAATTAAAATAGGTGATGTTAACATAAAGTTAGAATATATTATAAATAGTGAGTGTGGAATAACGATGGATCGGTGTGCGGAATTATCCTAGGCAATTGTTAAAAAAGTTGGTAATCTGATAACCCACAAGTATAGGGGATCGTTTGTAGCCTTCTTCGATAATTAAGGGTGTCGAACCTAATGAGGAGCTAAAGGCAGAACAAATATTCCCTCAAGTTCTATCGACCACCGATACAACTCTACGCACACTTGACGTTTGCTTTATCGGAAACAAGTATGAAACTATTTTGCAAGAATAAAAATATGAGTACTTTTGCAAGAATAAAACTACGAATAAATTGCAAGGCGATAAAAGTGGATAGCTTTTGTCAATAAGAAAGTCATTTTTCCCTAGGCAATCGATAACAAGTACCGGTAATCATTCTTGCAATTTTATATGAGGGAGAGGCATGAGCTAACATACTTTCTCTACTTGGATCATATGCACTTATGATTGGAACTCTAGCAAGAATCCACAACTACTATAGATCATTAAGGTCGTGAAACCCAACCATAGCATTAAGTATCAAGTCCTCTTTATTCCCATACGTCATACCCCACCTACCCGGGTTTAAGTTTCTGTCACTCTCGCAACCCACCATATGTGAACCATAAACATATTGCAACACCCTATAGCGGGGGGCCCTCATGTTTGCACGAGACGGAGAGCACCATAGGATAGCACCATAAATAAAATATACAATCATACCAACCAAGATCACGATTAACCCACATGACAAAACTGATCTACTCAAACATCATAGGAGAGCCATAGATCATTGGGAAATAATATATGGAGTTGAGCACCATGTTTAAGTAGAGATTACAGCGGGGAGAAGGGTGTTACACCGTTGCATAGAGGGGGAGAGAGTTGGTGTTGACGGTAGCAAGATTGTTGATGTAGATCGCCGTCCCGATCATTGCCCCGGTGGCACTCCGGCGCCACCGGGAGAGAGGGGGAGAGATCCCCCCTCCTTCTTCTTCATTGACCTCTCCCCTAGATGAGAGGAGAGTTCCCCCTTTGGTCCATGGCCACCATGGCCGTGGAGGGGCGGGAGCCCCTCCGAGATTGGATCTCCCTCTCTGTTCTCTTCTATTTTGCGTTACCCAGATCTGGCCAAAAACCATTTCTTATATTCCCGGAGATCCGTAACTCTGATTGCGCTGAGATTTTTACACGATTTTTTTCCCGATATAAGCTTCCTTGCGCCTGAAGTAGAGCTCCAACCGACGTACGAGGTGAGCACAACCCACCACCACGTGCCAGGGGCCTCTGGCGCGCCTTGGTGTCTTGTGGGCTTTGTGGGCCTCCGTTTGCGGTGATTCCAACTCCCAAAAATCACATATTCCAAAATAATTCTCCGTGAAATTTTATTGCATTTGGACTTCGTTTGATATGGATTTTCTGTGATACAAAAAACATGCAAAAAATAGGAACTGGCACTGGGCACCGAATCAATAGGTTAGTCCAATAAATCATATAAAAAGTTGCCAAAAGTATGTGAAAGTTGTATAATATTGGCATGAAACAATCAAAAATTATAGATACGATGGAGACATATCAGCATCCCCAAGCTTAATTCCTGCTCGTCCTCGAGCAGGTAAATGATAAAAATAATAATTTTTGATGTGGAATGCTACCTAACATAAACTTGATCATACATCTAATCATGGCATGAATATTAAGACATAAGTGATTCAAAGCAATAGTCTATAATTTGACATAAAGACATCAATACTCAGGCATCCCAACAAACAATCATGTCTTTCAAAATATCAACGCTAAAGAAAGCTATCCCTACAAAATCATATAGTCGTGTCATGCCCTGTCTTCTTAACACAAAGTATTTATCATGCACAACCCCGATGACAAGCCGAGCAATTGGTTCATACTTTTTAACGCGCTTCAGCTTTTTCAACCCTCACGCAATACATGAGCGCAAGCCATGGATATAGCACTATGGGTGGAATAGAGTATGATGATAGGGGTAAATATAGAGAAGACAAAAAGTAAGAAAGTCTCACATCAATGCAGCTAACCAACGGGCCATGGAGATGCCCGTCAATCGATATCAACGTGAGGAGTAGGGATTGCCATGCAATGAATGCACTAAGAGCTATAAGTGTATGAAAGATCAATATGAAAACTAAGTGGGTGTGCATGTAATCCTATAATGAAAAAAATTCCAACTAGTATATGAAAGTGGCAACATAGGAGACTCTCCATATGAAAAACATGGTGCTACTTTGAAGCGCAAGTGTGGTAAAAGATACTAACAATGCCCCTTCTCTCTTTGTTTATTTTTTATTTTTCCTTTTTTTTCTTTCTTTTCTTTCTTTTTTTCTTTTTTCTTTTTATTTTTCTCTCATTGTCCGGAGTCTCATCCCGACTTGTGGGGGAATCATAGTCTCCATCATCCTTTCCTCACTGGGGCACTGCTCTAAAAATGAATAATGATGATCATCACACTTCTATTTACTTATAACTTAAAAGAAATAAAAATTACAACTCGATACCTATGACAAAGTATGACTCTATATGAATGCCTCTGGCAATGTACCAGGATGTGATTTGATCTAGCGTAACATGTATGAAAAATGATGAACAGTGGCTTACTATGTCAGCTATATGATCATGCAAAGCAATATGACAATGAATGCTCAAGTCATCAAATGGAAGCGGTGGAAGTTGCATGGCAGTATATCTCGGAATGGCCATGGAAAAGCCATAATAGGTAGGTATGGTGGCTATTTTGAGGAAGACATAATAAGGCTTATTTGTGATAGAGCGTATCATATCACGGGGTTTGGATGCACCTGTGAAGTTTGCACCACGTCTCGATGTGAGAAAGGGCAATGCACGGTACCGTAGAGGCTAGCAAATTGCGGAAAGGTAAGAGTGCGTATAATCCATGGACTCTCATTAGTCATAAAGAACTCATATACTTATTGCAAAAGTTTATTAGCCCTCGAAGCAAAGTACTACTACGCATGCCCCTAGGGGGATAGATTGGTAGGAAAAGACCATCGCTCGTCCCCGACCGCCATTCATAAGGAAGACAATCAATAATAAATCATGCTCCAACATCACAACATAACGAGAGACTATACGTGCATGCTTCGGGAATCACAAACCTTAACACCAATATTCTTACTAAACACAACCATTTACTAGTACCTCCCACATATTCCATCTCTATATCGCAAAAACTATTGCAAGGAATCAAACATATCATATTCAGTGATCCATAAGTTTTATGTAGGATTTTATAACTAACCATGCAATTGACCAATTCCTTTTGACTCTCTAAATAGATATAAGTGAAGCATGAGAGTATAATTCTTTCTACAAAAGACCATGCTCTAACAAATATAAGTGAATCAAAAGAGCATTCTTCAAACAACGGTTTTCTATGTGAAGAGAAACAGGCAATCCAAACTTCAAATGATATAAGTGAAGCACATGAAGCATTTTATAAAGCCACACTCAAAAGATATAAATGAAGTTCAATGAGCATTCTATAAATCAACCATGGACTATCTCATACCAGCATGGTGCGTAGAATTAAAAAGGAAAACTAAATGCAAAAGACGCTCCAAGATTTGCACATATCACATAAACGAAACAAAGACGAAAACATGCCGATACTTGTTGAAGAAAGATGGGATGCTTCCGGGGCATCCCCAAGCTTAGACGCTTGAGTCTCCTTGAATATTTACTTGGGGTGCCTTGGGTATCCCCAAGCTCGATCTCTTGCCTCTCCTCCTTCTCCTCATATCGAAACCTCCTCGATCTTTGATCACTTCATCCACACAAAACTCAACAGAAAGTTCGATAAAATCCGTTAGTATAATAAAGCAAATCACTACTCTAAGTACTGTTGCAAACCAATTCATATTTTGTTTTTGCATTGTATCTACTGTAATATAACTTTTACATGGCTTATACCACCGATAAAAATCGATAGTTTCATCAAAACGAGCAAAACAATGCATCAAAAACAGAATCTGTCTTAAACAGGACAATCTATAGTAATCTGAACATTCACCATACTTCTGGTACTCCAAAAATTCTGAAACAATTAGGAAAAATAAACATTTTGTATATAAAGACAGTGCAAGAGGTTTCAGAACCATTTGACGTTCCAGTAAAAAATGTAAAACCGCGCACTACAGCCAAAGTTTCTGTTTCTGCACCGCACATACCAACAAACAATCTAAACATCCTAAAGGCAAATCTTGGCACATTATTTTTATAATACAATGGAATTGTACAAGGGGATAATTATTTTTATTGAAAAGTTTTTGTAATTCAAGATTCACAAAGTTTCCATGGGCATGAACAAAGTTCAAGGCATGCTCCCGCTTCCACGGTGCTCATCCTTCTCACTTTCACTTTTCTTTTTGTGAAGTTTTAAGTTCCTCTCTATAACTTTTTTTGTTTTTAAACTTTATAACAATGCTCATATTTCTCACTTTCGCTTTTCTTTTGAAAAAGTTTTAGGTTCCCCTCTTTATTTTGTTTGTTTTTAAACTTTATAAAAGCACTCAACAGAAATAAATGACTCTCTAAAACTTCCGGGTTGTCTCCCTGGCAGCGCTTTCTTTAAAGCCATTAAGCTAGGCATAAAGTGCTCAAGTGATGGATCCACCCGAATCCCAAGGTATATCAAAGCCAATTTGAATCAACAATGATTTAGCATTTAGTAGTGAGCACAAAGCAACATATATCAAGCAATGACGAAGTCTAACTCTCTTCCTATGTATCAGCATGTCATACAAGAACAATTCATGAACATCAAGTAAAGGCCAATACATAGCATAAGCAGTTTCTTGCAATTTTATCATGTTGGAAACATAAAGAGGTGGAGATGTAGTTCCTCTCTCATAATAATTGTAAGTAGGATCATCAAGCACATGCATATTATATCCATCAAAATCATCATGTGTAGTAGCAAAATGCAACCCATCAACATAATCCTTAATAAGAGCAAACTTCTCCGATATAGTGTAGTTTGGAGAATTCAAAAAGATAATAGGACTATCATGTGTTGGTGCAATAGCAATAATTTAATTCTTAACATAAGGAACAATAGCAAGTTCATCTCCATAAGCATAATTTAAATTGGCATCATGGCCACAAGCATAGCAATCATCAAGTTCATCAAAAAGGGATATTTCAAGTGAATCAACGGGATCATAGCAATTATCATAGCATTCATCCTTCGGTAAGAACGAAGGGAAATTAAAAAATGTATGAGTTGAAGAGTTACTCTCATTAGAAGGTGGGCACGGGTGATCAATCCGCTCTTCCTCCGCTTGTTGTTCGCTCTCCTCATCATCTTTTTCATCCAATGAGCTCACAGTTTCATCAATTCCTTCTTCCATAGACTCCTGCAAAATATTAGTCTCTTCTTGGACAGCGGAGACTCTCTCAATAAATTTATCAATATCAGAATTGTATTTGTAATTATCATAGCAATATTTAAGGATGGCAAAATTTTCAGGTCTATAAACATCATCATCAAAAGCTTCATACTTCTCAAAGAAAGATTCAATTTCATAAGCACCCTTAAAAGCAACAAATTCTTCTATTCTTTCCACATCATAGTAATCATATATACCTCTAGCATAATAAGCGAAGGTTTCATTATCATTAAATTTGCATGAAAAGGGAAGGTGTGGAGCATTCATCCTAGAGCAACAAGTAAAATCATATCTCAAGCGTAAATTCCAAGCATACCAATGCAACATATGAATTTGATCCCATAATAATTTCCCTTTATGAGTCAAGCGATAATCCCGAAAGTATTCACGATGATCCAACGTTACTCCCATTATCAAGTTAAATGGGGTTTTCTCAGGATTATCAAAGTAGTGCATAATATCTTTTACATAACGAGCATCAAGGGGTTTAGGAGGTTCCCCATCTCCATGAGTAGCAATTACCACTAATTTTTTTTGGTGTTTCGTGTTCCATATCCATAACTAAAGGTAGAGAACAACTTAGAACAGAAAATAAAAACTACTTAGTGATAAAGCAAACAAGCACACACAAGAATATTCACCCCACGCTGTTGCTCCCCGGCAACGGCGCCAGAGAAAGGTCTTGATAACCCACAAGTATAGGGGATCGTTTGTAGCCCTCTTTGATAAATAACAGTGTCGAACCCAACGAGGAGCTAAAGGTAGAACAAATATTCCCACAAGTTCTATCGACCATCGATACAACTCTACGCACACTTGACATTTGCTTTACCGGAAACAAGTATGAAACTATTTTGCAAGAATAAAACTATGAGTACTTTTGCGATAATAAAACTACGAATAAATTGCAAGGTGATAGAAGTGGATAGCTTTTGTTAATAATAAAGTCATTTGTCCCTAGGCAATCGATAACAAGTACCGGTAATCATTTTTGCAATTTTATATGAGGGAGAGGCATGAGCTAACATACTTTGTCTACTTGGATCATATGCACTTATGATTGGAACTCTAGCAAGCATCCGCAACTACTAAAGATCATTAAGGTCATGAAACCCAACCATAACATTAAGTATCAAGTCCTCTTTATTCCCATACGTCATACCCCACCTACTCGGGTTTAAGTTTCTGTCACTCTCGCAACCCACCATAAGCGAACCATGAACATATTGCAACACCCTACAACGGGGGCCCCTCACGTTTGCGCGAGACGGAGGGCACGGTAGGACAACACCATAAATAAAATATACAATCATACCAACCAAGATCACGATTAACCCACAGGACAAAATGGATCTACTCAAACATCATAGGATAGCCATAGATCATTGGGAAATAATATATGGAGTTGAGCACCATGTTTAAGTAGAGATTACAGTGGGGAGAAGGGTGCTACACCGCTGCATAGAGGGGGAGAGAGTTGGTGTTGACGGTAGCAAGATTTTTTATGTAGATCGCCGTCCTGATCGTTGCCCCGGCGGCACTCCGGCGCCACCGGAGATAGGGGGAGAGAGCCCCCCTCCTTATTCTTCTCCCTTGGCCTCCTCCCTAGATGGGAGGAGTGTTCCCCCTCTGGTCCATGGCCTCCATGGCTGCGGAGGGGCGAGAGCCCCTCCGAGATTGGATCTCCCTCTCTGTTCTCTTCTGATTCGCGTCCCCCAGATCTGGCCGAAAACCGTTTCTTATATTCCCGGAGATCCGTAACTCCGATTGCGCTGAGATTTTAACACGATTTTTTCCGGATATAAGCTTGCTTGCGCCCGAAGTAGAGCTACAACTGACGTACGAGGTGAGCACAACCCGCCACCATGCGCCAGGGGCATCTGGCACGCCCTGGTGTCTTGTGGGCTGTGTGGGCCTTCGTTTGCGGTGATTCCAACTCCCAAAAATCACATATATTCCAAAATAATTCTCCGTGAAATTTTATTGCATTTGGACTTAGTTTGATATGGATTTTCCGCGATACAAAAAACATGCAAAAAACAGGAACTGGCATTGGCCACTGGATCAATAGGTTAGTCCAATAAATCATATAAAAAGTTGCCAAAAGTATGTGAAAGTTGTATAATATTGGCATGAAACAATCAAAAATTATAGATACGACGGAGACGTATCATAATCACCATTGCAATTTTATATGAGGGAGAGGCATAAGCTAACATACTTTATCTACTTGGAACATATGCACTTGTGAATGGAACTCTAGCAAGCATCCGCAACTACTAAAGATCATTAAGGTAAAACCCAACCATAGCATTAAAGTATCAAGTCCCCTTTATCCCATACGCTGTACGCAACAACCCCCTTACTCGGGTTTAAGCTTTTGTCACTCTAGCAAACCACTATAAGCGAATCATGAATGTATTGCAACACCCTACAGTGGGAATCCTTCATGTGTGTGCGGCATGGAAGGCACCATAGGACAGCACCAAAATAAAACATACGACTCAAACCAATCTAGATCATCAATCAACCCAAAAGACAAAAGAAATCTACTCAAAACATCATAGGATGGCAACACATCATTGGATCATAATATGTGGCATAAAGCACCATGTTCAAGTAGGGGATTACAGCAGGGTGCGGGAGAGTGGACCGCTTAAAAGAGACGAGGAAGGTGATGAAGATGGTGATGTTGATGAAGATGATCACCGCGACGATGATTCCCCCGGCGGCACTCTAGCGCCACCGAGAGAGAGGGGGAGAGAGTCCCCCCCCCCCTTGTGCTTCTTTCTCCATTGCCTCCCCCTATACGGGGAGAGGCTCCCCCTATACGGGGAGAGGCTCCCCCTCTGGTCCTTGGCCTCCATGGTGATGATGGCCCCCTCCGGCTTCCTCCTCCATGGCCTCCGGTGATGATGGCCCCCTCTGCAGGATGCCGGAGAGGGCCTAGATTGATTTTTCGTGGCTACAGAGGCTTGCGGCGGTGGAACTTCTGATCTAGGGTTCTTTTCGAAGGTTTGGGGATTTATAAGAATTTTTGGCGTCGTTCTCACGTCAAGGGGGTACCCGAGGGGCCCACAAGCCGTAGGGGTGCGCCCTGACGGCTTGTGCCACCTTGGTCACTTCCTAGACCAGCTCTAGTGCTTCGAGGGTCTCTTTTCGTCCATAAAAAATCATCGTAAATTTTCAGCCCATTCCAAGAACTTTTATTTCTACACAACACCACGGTAGTTCTGCTGAAAACAACGTCAGTCCGGGTTAGTTCGAATCAAATCATACCAAAACATATAAATTTGTTGTAAACATGGCATGAATACTTCATAAATTATAGATACGTTGGAGACGTATCAGTCCCCAATCAAGAGAATAAGAAAACTTGGCTAACCTCTCAGCATCGACAGTTGTAGCTCAACCTTCATATGTAAAGCTACAATTGAACATTAGAGCCCTACTCTTGATCTCGCTAATGATTTTCCTGTATCCTGAATCACTTGCTCTGTGAATGTCATCAATGATATACTTCATGTCCGAGGTGACAATAAAGCTATGCACCATGAGATCCTCCACAAGAAATAATGCCTCTCGACACGCTAAAGTCTCCAACGTTGCAACATCATTGATTCCATGAACCACCAAGGATGAACTGCCCCATGCAGTTTCCTTCCCCATCACGGCAAACAGTTGCAGCCACTCCATCTGTATGATTTTGAGCAATACTTGCATCAACATGTATCCTATCATATCCATGCAGAGGAGCCTTAGGGCGTACCATAGTCCTGCTCGTGGTCGTAGGTGCAGATGATGTTTTCCTTGGAGTGATGTCTAGTTCTTCAATGAATTTGCATATAAAATGGTGAGTGGCCGAAGGACTCTGAAAGATTTCTTCATGTATTGCTTTTCTTCTTGACCACCATATAGCCCACAATGTCACAGAAAATCTTGTGAAAGCTACATGCGATAACCTATCTATCATGGAGAAGATCCACTGCTTGGAACTTGGTTCTATTGTTGCACATAAATGCTCAGCTAGCTCTCCGTCAACTAGTGCCCAAATGCATCTCGCCATCGAGCATTCGAGCAAAGAATGTCGCCAAGAACCTTTGCCCCACACAATCCACAAGAACTCATGGTAGACATATTCCGATGTGCTGTAGCGTTATTTGTGAGTAAAGAGTGTTTAGCAAGTCTCCATAGAAACATCTTGATCTTCCCTGGGACCAGAACTTTCCATAGAAGCTTCCAAGGTGACGCATCATGGTCCCTACTGGAAGAACCTACCGCACCATCCAACCATGTCACCCTTCTAAATTTTGTGTTGATCATCATCCTGCACACCGGCCTCATAGTGAAGATCCCACTTTTCTCAAAGTGCCATGCCCAACTATCACATATATTTGATGTACAGAGAGGATTGCTCACAATCACAGCGATATCAATGGGAAGACACGGTTCATCTAGCTTCGCCTGATCCCAAGTAGCCAAGGTACTGTCAATCAAACTGGATACTAACTCGGGGGTGTTAGGCACCCGACATCCAAAGGGTCGCATCATAGCATCTCTAGGGATCCCATTATCTCCCTAGATATTAGTGGTCTCACCATTTCCAGTCTGCCTTATCAAACCCTGTTTCAAAATGTCTCGTCCTTCGAGTATTGACCTCCAAATTTGACTTGCATGGCCTCCAAGTTCAGCGTCTAAAATGGACCCGTTGGGGAAGTAAATACTCTCCAACGGCCTCATGCTAAGTGATCCCGGGGATGTCAAGATTCACCAAGCCTGCTTGGCCAACAAAGAAAGGTTAAATAATTCAAAATCCTTAAACCCCAAACTTCACATGCTCTTCGGTTGTGTCATTGCTTCCCAAGATACCTAACTGGGCTTACGTGTCCCATCTTTGCTTCCCCACCAAAATTTCCTTACCAACATATTTAGATGCTCACCCAGACCCTTAGGCAATTTAAAGCAAGACATGGAAAAAATCAGGACTGCATGTGCAACTGCCTTTTACTAGAACTTCTTTACCTGTTGCTGACATTGTGTGTTCGATCCATCCCTGCACCTTGCTCCACAGATAGTCCTTTAGATACTTAAATGCACCATTTTTTGAGGACCCCACCTGCGTGGGCATACCAAAATATTTTGCACTAAGGGTTTCATTTGGGATATACAATAATGCTTTTACTTCCTGTTTAACAAAATTTGGGCAACCTTTGCTGAAGAAGATAGATGACTTATCATGATTTATGGTTGCCCAAATGCTTGGCAATAAGTGTTCAACACCTAGTTTACCTCATTAGCTCGACCGACACTTGCCTAGAAGAACAACATGCTATCAACAACGAATAATAAATGGTTGACTGGTGGCGCCCAAGTAGCCACCTGAAGACCATTCAGGTTGGACGACTCATCTGTAGATTTTAGGAGGCACGAAAGTCCCTCTGCTGCTATGAAGAAAAGGTATGGAGAAATAGGGTCTCCTTGTCGAATCCCGCGAGATGGTTTAAACTCCTGTGATTTCTTATCATTAAAGAGAACTGGAAATTTTACTGAACTCACCATGCTCATCACAATTTCCACCCACTTTTCAGAAAAATCAGCTTCAACATTATTGCTTGCAAGTAATCCCACTCCACTCTATCATATGTGTTCATCATATCCAGCTTCAAGGCACAATACCTGTTTCTCTCGGCTGTATTCCTCTTCATAAAATGGAGGCACTCATAGGCCGCAATTATATTGTGAGTAATAAGTCTACCTAGGACGAAGGTAGAATGCTCCTCTAAGATAATGTCTGGATTTCAGCCTATTGGATATGACTTTGGAAGCAATCGTCTACAACACGTTGCATAAGGAAGTAGGTCTAAATTGTGTCAATTGGGTGGCTCACCTTTGGCATTGGAACTAGAATCTCTCATTAATATTTTCAACTGACTCAATACCTTTAATAATGCGAAGAATAGCCTGGGTGATGTCAGCCCCACATACCTCCGAGTGGCGCTGAAAAAATGCGCTGGAAATCCATCTGGCCCCGTGCCTTAATTAGTAGGGAACATCTGAAATAATCTGCTTTAACTTCCTCTTGAGTGTACCTAGCATTTAAAATATCATTCATTGCTGGAGTTACTCTAAGTGGTACCACATTTAACACCTGGTCCATGTCATGAACTCCCTCGGATGTAGACTAACCATAGTGGGAGTAACATAGATGACACATAATCAAAAAATATGATGTGGCAGCTAATTAATGAGATGAGAGACAAATTAAATAACATAATTAGTTACTCACACTATGAGTAATATCACACATACCAAGACAAGATGAGTCTACAACCTAATATGTTACTCCCCACTATAGAGGATTAGAGGTAAGTAACATAGACTAGTAACATATGCATGTCACCCCCTCCGTCCGAGTTTATTAAGCCCCACTTATTTTGGGCTAAAGTTTGACCTAAAAATGCAACTAACAAAACGTAAACTATATGTCACAAAAATTATATTGTTAGAAAGCTCTTTCAAATACAAATCCAACAACATAATTTTTATAGCATATACTTTATATTTTAGTAGTCTAAGTCTGACCCAAAATACGAAGGGACCCAATAAACCCGGAACGAGGGTATTATTAATCTAGGTTATTCCCCACACAATGGGTAGTCGTATACAAAGTTTTACTAGTAGAATGCCCGTGCGTTGCCACGGGCTTTTGAAATAGTCATAGATAGAGACAATATAACACGGTCACAGTTGCATAATAATTGAATTCCATTTCACTTGTAATGTAAAGTGATAACAAAATAGCAAATTAACAATGTATACATATAAAGCAGTGATCCAACTAAAAAACTATCACAAATTATTTAGATCTACTTGATGCACTTAAGAAATCCTCTCACAATATCAGGCAAGTTTTCTTTAGCTTCATTCGCACGATGTTTGAGCAAGTATAATAAAAACTGCTTTCTCAACTCATACCCATCCTACAAAAGCAATATATGTAGTTAGCACGAATACTTCACGTGGAAGGTTTAAAAACATGTGTAGCGCACAATACTCACCGCACAAACCGGCTTCGCCAGGTCTTTACCGTTCCACAATAGCATAAAATGAAAGACAAAATAGCCGGACAAATCCCTGCAATTTCCTAAATTGTTATTGTATTACATGTGGTGATAAAAAATAAATGTTGTATTTATTACCCTTCTACGCTCGTTGGAAATCTATTAGGAAATAAACGTTGCCATTTTGATATATCAAAATTCCATCTTGGTTGCTTTATTTCAAGTGCTTCTTTGAATTCCCTTGCAAACTTTAATTTCACTAAGTGCCTCAGAATTTTCATCTCCGACGATTTTGTTGTATGAATAGGGTCCAGAATAGATAAACGACGTGCCTCTTTGTCGATGACGTACAAGATGTATCGACCGATGGATTCATATGGAAGATAAATCTACAAGTGGTAGCTATCACAGACAACAATAAACCATGATAAACAATGAACAAAAGACCTTACTTACCATGTTGCACGATGAGATGTTGTTTATCCTAGGCCAGCTATCAAACAAAGTTGCCAACTTCTGAATAGTTTTCTTATCGCAGAACTTTTGATCTCGTGTTGAATCCCGCATCATGGACTGAGTAAAAAACTATTTAAAACATGTTGATACTAATGATATTGAATGAAGAATTTTGATAACTTACACAAAATTGTCCATGTAGTGTATAGGAGGGTCTGTGAACATACTCCCTTGTCACATGCCAGTATACACACGGCAATGTTGAAACAATCATTGTCTATAGACTGCTCCATGTTAAGTATGCCCTGAAGTTTTTTGAGACTTAAACCCATTGGACGGGGTGTCGAGCTTCAGACCCATTCCTTCCTGAAAATTGGATGGTAAGAATAACAATAATGTATACTGGCACATTACATATTGATAAATGATACTTACTCCAAACACTTGGCATCATCGATCGACATGATGTAGTTGCAGAGGCCGGTAAGTAATTCACATTGATCTATGGGCATGACGGAGATTGGGCTAGGACGTTTGTCTTTGACTCCATCAGGTGGATTCTCCATGAGCTCGAGATCAAAATTAGATAAACTATTTTCATTGTCAGATTGATGGTATATCGGACATCCTTTTAGCTTATTCAGTTCTGAATCTAGCAAAATGACAGCTAAAATTTTCGTCGAAAGTGTTTCATATCTTCCTGCAAGATATAAAAATACAAAATTGATATAATATTTTGAGATAAAATGACGAGATAATGTATACAAATGAAATACCTTGGTGAACTGATCTGTTAATGCATTTGTTGTACAATATTCCATATAATTTAGCATAAATAGTCCACATGATGCGCTATAATATCATAAAATAATGCTTTAGAATATCACATAGAGGAATCAAATAAATGGACCATTTGAACAAGTGTTCATCATACCCACTTGCTTGCATCAACTAATAGATACACTACGGCATTTTACTATCAATATTTTCTATTATATGATATTTTTGTGTTCATGAGTACCAAACATAATATTTTTCAATTTGTGACAAGTGCTTACCCAACCGTTTGTATTGCCTCCTGAAACAGTTCTACGACATTCCATTTTATAACATTGAGATCGAGCCACTTATGATCTCTGTTAAACTCCTATGTTCTCCAAGTTTTAGACGCTTTTCAAGTCATCGTAACTATGTTATATATGAAAAATAGTAGGGGTTAAGGCAAACAAAACATATGTTAAGAGGACCAAAAAACAATAGTAGTTACTGTAGTAGTAAGGTCACTCCGTTCGACCCTATAACCAAGTGAGTCCAATACTTGAATCTCACGTTTTTTGGCGTTGAGACACCAATGAGTCCGAGGCATGCTAATCGGAATGAACAGTTGGTGTAAACATCATATAAGTCGTAGTCACAATTAGATATAAATAATAATAAATCATTATACACATGGATTGATTAAAAAATACATCATGATATGCATGGATAATGAGGCGATACGAACCATATCTTGTTGTAGATAAGTATTAACATGTTCTATGATGTGACGATATTTTGATAAGTCTATGTCTTTTTCTCTGTCTTCTTTCATCTGGTCAGAAACGAACGTACTAATAATATGTATTTTTTCACCCACCCTGTTTCGTAGATGATCATGAGCATTTATAATACATGTAAGCATTTATCCCCTGTAATTCCATGTTTAGATTGTATCTATGTTTTATGATATATATATTTTATATTATTAATTATAAACTTTATGCAATTAGTCTTACACCATCGTGTAAGAATATATCATCCTTCATAAAGCATCCCATGAAAAACGTTTCCGAAAAGGACATGAATAAAAACCGGCTCACTGCACCGCACTACTGGACCGGCCCACCTCGGGCGCAGGCAAGGTGGGCCTATTCGGGCGTCCGTCGGGCGTCCGTCGGGCGTTCGTGGGCTGGGGTTTATCCGAGGCCGTCACCGGTTCGGCTTCGGTCGGAGGGGTTTGCCGTTCCTCAAAATAAAAAAAAGGCCGGAGAGGTTTGCCATTGCCGTTGCTTTGCCTTCTCCGGCCGCTCTTGTGCGGTCGTGCGTTCGTTGTTTCCGCTTCTCGAGGTTCCGGCCGTGCGACCGTTGTTCGGTTCGGTGGGCGGTCCCGCAGCTGCGCGGGCTCGCTTCTGCGGGCTTGGTCGCCGTCGGCGGCGGCTGCTCGGTCGTCGTTGTCGGCGCGGTCGCCGGTCCTCTTTCTTGCCCCGCCCTTTGTTCTTCGTTCGGTGCCGTCGACGGGCAGGCGGGCCGTCCTTGGTGAGTGCCTTCGCTTCTCTATTGTATTTTCCCTATTGATTTGGGTGAACAGATTTGGGCTCGATAGCGGTGGGTGTTCGTTCCTACTATTATATTCGGTATTGATAGGCAATTTAGGGATTTTTTGTTAGGGGTTTGTGCATTGCTATTTGTCTGTGCATTGTTGGTCTATATGTTGATCCTCGTATCTTTAGGCCTGCATTCACATGTACCAGACGCCGCCATACCCAGGCGCAGCGGAGGGCGCCGTTCCGTCTAGTTTGATGGATACGCCTCTTATGGAGGAAAGAAGGGCGGCTAGGCGAGTACGCCGGAGGGTTTGCTCCTCTGGCTTGCCAACTTCTCTGAACCATGGCGAGTCAGACGACGTACAAGAAATGAGCACAAATTCTACCGAGATATCAAGCAGTGATTGCTATACTCAGTTGTCAAGTGAAAGTTCAGACGAAGGATGCGAAAATAGAAGCTCAGGCCATCGCAGAAAACGACACAAGACATCTGTGATATCCTCTGCATCCGAGCAATCAGGTAATGTTGTTTACTTGCTTGCACATCCGTGTCGAACTTTAAATTGCTGTTATAGTCCATTTACCTGTGAACATTTTGTACAGGGCAAGACAGTCCTTCTGCATGCGAGTCTCTTGAGTCGGATGATGTTCAGATAACTCCAGGGAAAGATTATGTGTTACCGCAAAGGTGTGATCTATCTGACGCAGAAAAGAATAGAGTAGTTGCGCTTATCAAAGAAATCAAAGCTAAAGTTACTGTTTTTGTGGCTATCATGTTGAGGTCTTACTCTTCATATGTGGTAAGTTCACTGTTCTTTTCTGTTGAATGCACAGCTCACTGCTTTCAGTCTCAACTCTTTGTTGCTTGCTGATGTGCTACATTCATGTTTTCAATAGTATTGAAGAATTATATTATCTGCAAACTTTCATGAACTTACGGATAAAAAAATATTTTTCTTACTTGTCAATGGAAACAATGCACTTTTTGGGTTCCAAGCTTAAGTTTGGTATATTATGTTTTTGTTTGAAAGTGGCATAACATTCTGTTCCATCTGTGGTCAGACCATTCCTAAGGAATATGCTGCTGTGCACTTTCCACCTGAAAGTGCAACCATCACGCTTCGGAGTCCAGGCAAGAACAAGAAGTGGCATCCCAGATTCTACAAGAAAGGAACTATGATCAAGCTTACGGGCAGTTGGTTACACTTTGTGCGTGACAATGACGTGCATGAGGGAGATATCTGCATTTTTGTACCGGCAAAAGGTGGAAAACCATTCATGTTTACAGTCCATCTACTTCGCAAAGAAACAACTGATTCTCAAACTGAAGTTTCTCATGAATCTTCGGCGTGTGAGGACTCTCATGGTCAGCCGCCCTACATTTTACCATTTGGAGCCCGTCTATCTACCTCTCAGAGGAGTGCCGTTCAAAAGAAAGTGGACTCCATCCAATCTGAAGTTCCAATTTACGTGTCAATCATGACAAAGAGCAACCTTGGTTCCAGACACATGGTAGTAAGCTAATTCCTTTTTAATATTGAATTGTTACCTTTTGATCTTTATTAACTTTTATGAGTATATGATTCTTGACCTTCCTACAAGAAACTATATTTGGTTAACTATATAACTCCAAATTAAACCTAGAAATACAGTTTCTGAAGTTTTAATGGAAAATTATTCAGTCTGTGACTAAAGTCTATACCATGTATCTAACTATCTATCTATGGAATACCAGGAATTGAGTAAACGATATGCCGCGGAACATCTCCCCCACAGAAATGTAACTTTGATGTTCCAGTACATGGGAAAGATATGGAATATCAATATGTTGTTTCATGATCGGAAGTACCCCAAAAGGTGGTACCTTATCGGAGGTTGGTCCAAATTTATCTCTGACAACAGTCTGCGATTAGGAGATATCTGTCTCTTTGAACTGAAAAAGGACGAGAAGGAGCTTACCGTGATAGTCCATCTACTTCGCAAAGATAGTATTGATCACCCCTCTGGTGGAAGTCCTGTTCTGGACTCGAATTATGTGAGGGCAAGCACAATGATTGCCTCAACAGTGCGTGTTGGGGAGGAGCCAGATGACGGTATGACAGTATTACACAAGTATTAGTACTATAAAAATTCACATATTTTATTTCTGATTTATGTGAAAACTTGTTCAGAAGAAGAAACCGCCTCTTCGGGGCGTGAAGAACAAGGATTTGATGATGAGCCTATCGAGCATAACCATTCTGAGGGAGCCTCTAAGGTCCCCTATATGCTTTTCTATGCCAACTTCACTTCTCTTAAATATTATGTTTGATACATTCTGGTCCTTTTAAACGTTTTGTTGAGTTGTTTTTTATAATATCCTGGTTCGTTTCTCTTACAATCATTTCATGTTTATCAGACGACATAAAAGTTGTATTGTCAAATTTTTTTTGTACAGGCACACATGCCTACTGCTCCATGCTCAGAGAGTAACGCGTCTGGAATGAGCCCGTCATCGGAAACTAGAGAGCAAGCTGCTGGTTGTTCAAAGTAATTCACTTAGCCATGCATAAATGCTTGTATTCATTTAATTACTATAGATGCTACCTTGATGTCACTTGGCATGCATTTAATAGCCTACTTCCTCCGTCCTCAAATAAGTGGACGTTTAGCATTCCAAATTTGTCCACAAAAGAGTGTACTTTTATCTTCTCGATGCACTTTAAAGTAGAAAAAACTGCTTCTTTTTCATCACACGAGAATCAAACCCAATAACATTCAACACATGGTCTCCACATTTTTTACATGCACTTAGCTCATTGGAGGTGATGGAATAAAAGAGGAGAGAGGTGGTGGCTTGCACCTTCCCAATGCATTTTCTACTCCACTCCATAATTTGTCTTGAAATTTCTATATGTACACTTATTTGAGGACGGAGGGAGTAACTGATTTTTTGATCACCTTATGTTTGCAGCAAAAGTTTTGCAACAGAATTTCCAAATAAGCCTAGCTCCACTATGGAACACAACAGGATTATCCACACTGACAGAGCGGCATCATCAGAAGTTATTGGTTTGTCAGACTACAGGATCCACAACAGTTGTGATAGTATTGATTCACAAGGAGGAGAGTCTCTTGCTGTTCAACAGCAATCGAGTCCTAGTCCTGGAATTGGCAATTCAGTTAATCGGGTATGGGATAGCTTATTCTCTGGAACACCTTCAAAATGCTGTTTTTGCTTGTTTATATAATCCTATTATTTCGTCAGAGCAGGTGTTCTATTTTTAGAAGTTTTTTTGTGCAGTGTCATATTTCTAGCATATGAGTTTTGTCAGAGCAGGTGTTCTATCATATGCAACAGATTTTGAGTTTTGACCGTGACATATTCACAACCAATGTCGTGTGTATATAAGACTAGCAATATTGAACCTCCAGTAAAGTCTCCGTGAGCTGTGTTGTTGATAGACGGCAGATTAGTTGTTTATAAGTTCTTGTTCTTCGTGACATACCAAAATACGAATTTAGGAGGCTAATATAGCATATGGTCTTTTTTGGCGTTCAAACATAGCAATGCGAATTTAGTTAGTCAGTCCCTTCCCAGCATTGCACAGCATAGCCATCAAGCTAGAACTGTGTGTTGTATGTTCCTTTTCATATGGAACACTCTTCGGAGCATGACTTTGCCCATTTGTTTGATTGTACTTAAGTTGTGGATATTCTGTCTGGTGCAGATTACAGTTTATCTATCTCTCAGGGTCAGTGCTGAGCAGTGTTCATGTTTTAATTGGTGTTAATTCAGTGCTTCGTGGAGCCCTGTGGTGTACATTTCTTATCATTCTGCAAGTATTTTATTTTCTTGCTATTCTATTGTATACTCCGTACGTTCCAGAATAATTCATTGTATGACATGTATCAGGATTCTTCAAGTGGTGACCATAGAAGCGCTGAACATGTGGAGGGAGAGAGTGATGTTGCTTTACAGTCATTAGTAAGAGTCACAGGCCAGCAGGTAGGCGATGCTGAAAAGGAAGTTAATGCCAGCGGTGGTGAAAATACTCTTGCAGATCTACCTCATTTAGAGCCTCAAAATGTGGCAGCTGTGCCCAGCCAGGCTGCCTTGCCCATGCCTAAGGAAAAAACTGATACTCAGACAAATCGATCTGCCCAACCAGATGTAGCGCAAGCACAACCTCCACAAGGAGAGGTAGAGCAAGCAGGTCTGTCTGGTGTGGCATCGCCTCAGCCTTTACAACCAGCACAACTTGCGCAAGGAGAGGCAGAACAAGATCTATCTGGTGTAGCCTTGCCTTCACAACCTGAAACCCGACCGTCAATATCTGGGTTTGTCAAAACTCGGTCCAATCTTGAAACTCAGTCTGTCCAACAAAGTATAGCACCCGTACAATTTCCACAAGAACAAGCAGGTCTGTCTGGTGTAGCATCTGCTCAGCCTTTGGTGCCTGAAATGCGGCCATCAACCCCATTGTCAAATATTCCGCTCGAAAGAGCACACCCAAATCGGGGTCAATCAAGTCGTCAACCAGAGGCCGCAGCTGGTTCTGCCCAGCCTGCACAACTCTTTCCGGTGCCGTCGATGATGTTTAATCACCCACCAATTGGTGATGAACCACTGAAAAATGAGCTGCACAGGTTACGGTTACACATTGACTCACTTGATAAAATCTATGAATTGAAGGTTTGCATATTTTTCCTCTTGCTTACATACATCTTGAGTTTGAATTTGTCATGCTAATTCTGGATTCAACATGTTCTCATTGATTCCACTTTCACTTATGAACAGCAATCACAACTTCAGACAGAGTGCAGCCAAGAAATTGAGAAGATAAAACAAAAGTATGATTTGTTACTTGAGGAACGGGATTCTGTTCACCTTGAGCAAATGAAGACACTTGATGGTTTATTGGAGAAAGTTGTCTTCCACCAATCACTAGCTGCCGATTTCCGAGCGAAATTCATATCATCATCTGCAGCACAAGGTAATCAATATAGGCAATCATATTTGATGTGTAGAGAAGGATTTTGTGAGCCAAATTTCTGTTGCCATGTCTTCTTTTTATCGTGGGTTTTGGATTCGAAGATTCAGTTTTCCTCTCTACATATTTGTTTTCTGTTCTTCAGTGTTTGGATGATCAATTATGTTTATGCTTTATTACTTTGTTTTCATAATGAGTTCCTGAGCGCAAACGCAAAGCGTATATGCTTGTCAAATTTGTCGTGCTCTCATGGTTTGAATAGGCTCGTGCTGAAAATAGTACTAACAGTAGTTGTGAATTAAGTTTATCCTCACAGATTTATTGATCACTAATGCTCATTTCTTTCTTTGCAGCAAAAGCCTATAGCCGTCCAATTCATCAGACACCTCAGGCTTCTCAGCAAGCACCCATGAGGCCGCCAGGTGTGACATCGACTTCGCTGCCAGTTGCATGGTCATCAGCTGGTCGACCAGTAGTGCTGGGAGGTGCACAGCCATCACAGGTGGATCGACCATCAACGCCGGCATCATCACAGGTGCCTCGTCCGCCATTGCCATCTACACCAGTGGTCCGGCCTCCCATAACCCCTGGCAACCTTGTCAGAACAACAGGAGCCCACATGCCTCGAGTTCCACCACGTGGAAGCCATGGAGTTCCGAGTGCACCTGCTCCTCATCTTCAGCGCAGATTGCCGCCACGGGCGCATTCCACGGCCCCTGCAAATCAGAGGCAGCAGCAGCATGCTGCATCTGTAAGCCCGCAGTCTCCACATGCAGTTCCCCCTGTGAGCTCATCACCCTTGCCGCCGTCAAGTTCACAAGCAACTCACCATGGTTCGCCGACTCGGATGGATGTGGATGTGGTATGCCTGTCTGATGATGAGTGAGGAAGAGGACCTAGACTAATGACTAGAGAGTAGGGGTAGGGGAGCCTGACAAGGAATGGACGATAAACCCATTCATTCGGCTCCATGTTTGTGCACCGCCGTAGTACCGCGCCCTGTATATGACCGTCCTACCTGCTGTTGCTGTAAATTACGAACCACCAGGTGTTAAGAATGTGTACTTGTTCGTCCATGGGTCCTCATCTCATCCTGAATTTCTTATGTTATATTATTAATAGTTATGTTACGGCATTGATAAATTTGATACACCAATGACCCAAGGAGGAAGCAAACTCCACACAACAGAGCAAGCCATGCTAATTTAATTTATGAACGATCATGAAAATCACCATATTTATTTTGGTTTCCAAAGTTTTACCTGAACTATCTTGCCTTTGCCGTTTTTTTCTTTCTATTTTCACTTCTAAAAGGTCCCACGGTTTTCAATATTTTACTCATATCTCGAAAATAATCACATGTTTTAAAAAATGAAATTTTATTGCTGAGAAAAATTTCTTTTACTCGTTTTATGTACTCCCTCCGATCCATATTAATTTGTGTACTAGGTGTACCGGCCACAGCCATTTTAAAAATTGTAGATCAATGCTGTACAACTCAAACTGGCATTCAACCAACAGGGTAATCAACTCAAGTCAACCACTTCTATAAGACACCCAAAAAATGAGAGAGAGAGAGAGAGGGAGGGAGGGAGGGTTTCAGGGTACTGCGCCTCTGTCTCAATCGATTGAGAATTAATATACCCTGTCCTTGTCATTTTTATAAATTGATTCATATAAATCAAAAAGATGTTCACCGTGTTATGAAAATATATTTATCTAGTAAAAATGGTAATATAAAAACATGTTCACCATGACGTAACCTGTTCATGTAGCGCAAAAAATTAGTACTAGTGTTTTCTCTAGTAGTTTATGAAAATATGAAATCTTGCACTGATCTCAATGTTAAATCGGTGGTCTTCGATGTCGACTAAGATTTAACTAATTCTCGGGCGAATGAGAATTAGCATATGGGATAAGTACTAGTTTCTGTAAGTAGAACAAAAAAAAATGGACACAAACCACCCTGTACAAATTAAACTATTGCAATAACAGAATGCCAATACAAGACCACCGTTATTAAAAAAAATTCTCTCTGTGCTTTAGGAAATCCAATCTTTGTGGTTCACTCCTGTGCCGACTGCCAGCTCTTAGAAACCATTAGATATGTCTTATCTGGGTTACTTTGAATTAGATGATACAATTTAATCCGACCCTTTCTAAAAGAGGTTCTAACTCAAAGCTCTCTACTATCTAATAATGCCAAAGCTAGTATTTTAAGTCTGCATGTCTCAGTTAAGCAGAAGTGCACTTGAAGCAGGAACACAAGATCAAAATTCTTTCAGACTTATCAAGAGCAGCTAGTTCAGTAAAATACAGATTGCATTCGCGTGCAATACTTGGAGCTTCTTTTATGAATTTACAAGACATTAATAATTTAATATATAGTACATCACAAACCAAACAATGCCGTCCATCACCGCTGACAAATTTAACAGAAATGTCAAAATAGCATGACTATGTAAGTGTCAACTATAGTTATATATGTTACTCAGGGAATCCTTTAAGATCTGATCAATGTCGTTGCAGTGCCGGTCGTATTGTTCAAACAGATGGTTCTGCTCCCAATGCTAGCATCTCGTGACAGTCGCTCTCTCTGAAGCTGACATGCCTCAAGTAAATAGGCTCATCTGTGAAAGCGCCTAAAGCAGACACATCAAACAGATGGAGTGAAGCATCTGCAAAGGAAGTATCAGTGAGTTTGGAACTTGTTCTAGGGATTTGCTATACAGAAGAATGCATACTACTCTAGCCGAATCATGTAATATCATCTTGACAAATAACATAGGGAGGTTGTTGATTAAAGAGGGGGAAATCGACAAAAGCTTTGGGCGTTGATGCACCAAGGAGAAGAAAATGCTACAGGGGGTATTTTATATTTGCAAACAGAAGATTAAAATGTACTGAGTAATTACCACTGGGTACAAAAGGTATGTCATAGTCCTCATCGACCATTGTCAAGGATGCTTGCTTTAATAACACTGATCCTGAAAATTCGTCTGCAGCGGGGCAATGGAGCGTGACTGAACCTGGTATGTCATTTGCAGCGGTGCTTCCATGGTATTGTTCGGAGCCAGAACCAAGGTAAACACTGATGTCAAAAGACGCATCCTGGGAGAGTACGATGCACATAATGATATCAGATGACAGATTATAGACCAACTGAGTTATTAAACATAGAGGAGATTTTGGGCCACCTTTGAATGTATTCTGTGTTCCTGTTTTGAAAGAGATGGTAAGAGCCCTCCCATCCATTAAAGAGAGATGGCAGGAAACAAAGCACAACTTTTGCAAAGAAAGGAAAGAGGATATTCTATTGCAGCGCCAGTTTGAGCAATCCCCCCGGTTTCAAGTAAACGAGGAAAGTAAAGAAGAAGCTAGCTACATATGTGCCTTAATACTTGCTCTATTTTTTCCCGAAAAGAAAACTTCCCTTGGGCTTCATAGCCAGAGTATAACAAAGACAATTCTATACAAAAGTAATTCTGATGAAATGTACTACAAAATCACAAAAATAGTATAGTCCCGAGTAAGATTGGGAATAATGACAATTCGCTCTGGAGGATATGAAAGTAGCTGAATTGCATTACAAATATACTTTTTGCAGGACCTATTATATAACAGCATTACTTACTTCTTCATTTGGTGTCACTCGTATGGATCCAAGCCTTTTTAATGTGCACTGCTTGGGATGACTGCCTGAAGTACCTTGATGACCATCAGCTTCATGAACATTTCGCTCTGCACAATCTAAGTTTTCATGCCAATAAAGCACTTCAGTTGCTTGTTAAGAAGTTAATATTGTTGTCAAAAAAGATGACAGGCATGTGGACAGTATTACTCTGTTGATGTCCTTGCATAAATTTAGGTTCCAGCATGATCGACCCTTGGGAAATACTCTGGTTGATTGGTCTTGGTTTTCCATTATCCATTACATAATCAGGCTGAAGGTTGGTCCAAGTTTCATATGCAACTTTGCTCCATTGTTCCACCCGCCCCTGCAAACGTGAACCCCGATAAGTGTACATATATTTCAGAACATGTTTGTGAAACCAAAGCAAGATTAACAACCTTTTCATCTTTCTGCAACACTAAGTTCGGAACTTCGAGGCCTTTTTTGATGATAAAGAAAATATTCGCTGGCCTGCATCCTGAGATGCGCACAGCCAAGAACTTCATGTACCCAAATTATATGTGCATCTTATAAAGTGCATTGAGATAGCTCATAGCTGACTGATTGAGGTTATACATTTGCGGAATGTATCTGTTGTTTGATCTTTTGTCAAAGTCAACAACTGTCATGAGTAAAAAAATACTAGATTTCCAAAAACTAATGATAATTTGTTATAAGAAGAGATGTATGTCCATACAAAACTTATTTATTCTGAATTCTGATGCATTTCTCTTGTATGCATGGAGCTGTTATGTTAAAATGGCAAATTCATTATGCACAACCTGCAATTCAGAAATTTCTAGGAGAAGCTCAAAATAGTATGAGAGGAACACCTGCATCCGTTGATTGAGGTCCTTGAAGGGAGTGTACTGGTCACTGGATGTGACTCCAACAATCCTATAGAAACAGTTGAAGAACAGAACAACATCATGGCCTTCCACGATGAAAGAGTAAAGCTCCTTTCCAGGATCACACTTTTTAGCATGATCAACAATAGTCGTCCATACTAGCTTTGTGGCCTTTTTGAGAACCTAAATGCAGCGGGAAATAAACTTAACTTGCTATCATACTCAGTATCAAAGTGAGCAAGTAGTACAGAAGGAATTCATTTCTTACTTTGCGGAGAGTATGTTCATCCTTGTAATATGACGTCAAGAAATCCTTCACAGAAAAGATGCCACTCCCTTTGAGTGCCTCATGGAAGACACCATCCTTTGAAATTTTCTGCAGGCGCCAAACATCATCATCCAATGATGGAATGTCATGCTTTTGGGATCCTGCAAGTACAAGAAATAGATTGATCACTAGTTTCAACATCGCAAAAAAACTAAGGTAACACAAAATCAAAGTTTAAATCCAAGCCTACCTTCTCCGCGACGATCCTTTACTGTGAAAGGTTCAGTTACCCCTTCTAGGACCCGTTCACCAAGCTTGTCAACAACCATTACCCCAAGCCTGAACTTGCCACTCCTCGTGAACTTGGAGTTATCAATAAAAGTAGCATCACGGAGATCAGCCTTGCCATTCTTCAGGCTAAGCTCGAGCTCTCCAGTCAGCACTGCCCCAATTTTGTCCCGTGGACGTACGATATGTCTGCTGAAATTCTCTAATGTCCAGCAATCTTCATTATCTATGTTGAAGTCGCCATCGAGAACAACAATTTTGATCTTGGCAGAAAGAAGGCGATGAGAATTGTTCTCTTGTTGGTTGTTGTCCTCCAGACATATCTTGAGAGCATCGCCATTTGCTGCGCGGATTCCCTTCTTTGTGAAAATTTCATTACTCAAGCCATTCAGGAACCTAAGCTTGTATCTTGGAGGCTGGTTTTGGTCAACCACCGTTCTGCACAAACTGTGTAACGCAGCACATGAGAAGGTCAAGGCAACCATAAATGGTATTTAAAGGGCAAAAAATTAGTAAAACAAAAACTTATATTATTACTACTATTTTATGGTTGGACAGAAAAGTGGTGTTTGTAATCAGGAAATGGTACCTAGGAGCACGGCTTAAGTAGCCTGTAATCGCTTTAGTCACCGCTTCTGGTATCTGTCAAAAGGAAGAGGAAAACTTTGAGTGGTTGACCTTCCGAAAAAGTCCAGAAATTGCCATAATAAAGTAAACTACTACCTCCATTCCTAAATATAAGACGTTTTGGCAGTTTAAACTGAACCAACAATATTTAGGAACAGAGGGAATACAAAAGAACAGGATCATGAAAGACTGCTATCTTCATAGTATTATGCATCACCAACACCAATAGCACCCTCGTTTAATGAAACATATAGTACATATCCTGTCATCTTAATCTTGGTTTAGACCAAATTTCGACGGCCACTGGAATTAGCTAAGGTTTTCAATTTGGCCGAAGATCCAACATTTTCTTCCGGATCTCACTGAAATGAAATCACCGCAATTTCCAGAAAATATCTCTTTGCAGAATGTCAATGGAATTTGAAATGGCCAGCCTACTAAATGGCGCCTAGTGTTCCGTCACATCAGATTGCATTGCAGACAAATAGGTTCCGTTCAATAGACTAGTTAGTGAACCGCGTGCTACTGCTACATGATCAACGAAACGGTCAATCAATATATACCATGTAGTTTATCAAGAATCTTCATGGAATGTGAGATGATTGATTACCCGGCTGATGGCAGACTCAATCACGGACTCAACCGCAGCCTCCACCCTCTGCACGCAGTTGGTGACCATCTCCTCCAGATGCCTGCATCCCCTGATCTCTCTGCAGAGTAATCAATCAAACGGTCAATATGTCTTACGAGTCCAGAGTTGAGACAAGAAAGGATCAAGAAAGGGACGGAACGCGAGGGAAAGAAGAAGAAGAAGAAGAAGAAGAAGAAGAAGAAGAAGACGGCAGACTCACAGGTCGAAGGAGCGACACCTCTTCTTCAGCGCTGGCGAACGCGCCGGCGACGGGGAGTCCCCTCCGCCGCCGCCCTCCAGCGGCCGCTTCGCCGGCATGGGCGGGCGCTAGCTAACTGGCTGCTCAGTGCGGCGGGAATCGGCTGCAGGTCAAGCCAGGTAGTCTCGCTCGCTCGCTTGCTTGCTTGATTGCTGCTCTAGACTCTCTAGTCAATGTCAATGTGTGTGCTTCTGGTGCGGTGGGGAGTGGGGAGTGGGGAGTATCGGCGCTCGGTGGTATGTTTATATATGGCCCCGCTTGAGACGGGAAGGGAAATGTTCCGCACTTATCCTCCTCTCCCCCTCCGGGGCGGGCGAGGCAAGTCTCGTCCAGGCGAGAGACGCGGCCGGGGAGAAGATTCCTAAGAGAGACGCGGCCGGGGCGAACCGATGTGTGATATCTTCGTCCATCAGAATCCAAGTCCTCAACTTAAAATTGATGCTCATATTATTTCTAATTTATTTTAGGTTTTCAGTAACATTTTGTAAAAGCACCTCCAACAGAGGCGTGGTTACACGGCGTGCTAATTTTTTTGCAGCGTCGAAATAGCATTTTCGCACGCTGGGCTGATGTTTTGCTTTATCAAAAGCGTTATATTTCATGCCGTACGTAGCGCTTCAGCAGACGCGCTAAATTACAGAACGCCCTAACACAAACAACACTTCTCATTCAATATAGAACAAAAAGATCAAACACACATAAATAAATCAACAATAAATAGTTTAATTATTATTAGAACTCAAACAAATAGTTTATCTTCAATGCAACAAATAATCCATGACCATCATTTCTCAATTAGATCCTTTTGAAAGTTATCATGCGTTTCGCCACGTCGAATGGCATGATAGAAGGCAACAAAGCGGGCCACCCACGCAGCCCTCCTTCGCACTCGCACGGGATGTCCCATCAACTCATACTGAGAATAGTCTAAATCTTCCCCATGCTCATTCTCGATGATCATGTTATGCATGATCACACAAGCGTTCATTGTGTACCAAATGATCTTTTGATCCAAAAATCTAGTCGGTCCTCTCACAATAGTAAATTGAGCTTACAAAATTCCAAAAGCTCTCTCCACATCTTTCCTAGCCGCCGCCTGAGCATTGTGAGAATCAATATTTTTCTTGCCTTGCGGTGCCGTCAACGGCTTCACAAATATTTGCCACCTTGGGTAGATATCATCCGCAAGATAATAGCTATAGTTGTATATATGGCCATTTTTACAAACTCCATCAGTGGAGTTTCACCATTTGCAATCATATTCATGAGTGGTGACCGTTGAAGAACATTGATGTCATTACAAGATCTAGGCATTCCGAAAAAAGCATGCCAAATCCAAGTCTCATAATCGGCCACTACTTCAACGATTATAGTGGAACCCCTTTTCTGGCCGTGGAATTGTCCATGCCATGCCTTAGGACAGTTCTTCCAACTACAACGCAATGCAATCTATTAAGCCAAGCATACCTGGGAACCCGTGAGCTTTGTTCGTCGCCAAAAGCCTTGCGGTGTCTTTAGCATTGGGAGCTCTCAAATATTCCAGACCAATCACTTACACAATTCCAACTACGAAGCGCTTGACACACATGATGGCTTGACTTTCACCCATGGCCAAGTGGTCATCAACTAGATCCGTCGGAATACCATATGCCAACATACGCAAAGCGGCGGTCACCTTTTGAAAGGTGCTATGCCCGAGTTCTCGGGTGGCATTCCTCCTTTGCTGAAAAACGATCATGGCTCGTCAGTTTCTCCGCAATGTGTTTGAACAACTCGATGCTCATCCTAAAACGGCACCGAAAGTAGGACTCGGGGTATGTGGGATTCTCCACAAAATAGTTCCTCATAAATTTGTTGTGGGCATCGATCCTTTCCGTCCATAATTTCTAACGACCGAAAACCGAACCACTGTGCTTCGGCTTTTATTGACGTGCATAGCTATGATCGTTGCGACGCCCCCTCCTCTTGAAGATCAAATTCTTCATAGGAAGAATCATAAGATGAACCCATCTACAAACTTTAATTTAAACTAATTTAAAACTATAAACAACATGCACCAAATTCATCTATAAATGTAAAGTTAGAAGCAATATATACCTTGCAAGTATTTTGTCAAGCACCTTGTGGGCACCGAGCTGCAAACGGTTGCCGAGCACTTTTCGTCCGAGAAACGGTGCGCTCAAGGGGCGGCGGCGGCGAGGAGAGAAGCAGCTTCAGCCACCAGGAGAAGCAGGGGAAGCGGCGGCGGGCTGGGCATAGGCGGGGGAAGCGCAGACGGGTCGCCGGAGCGAATGTGGGAAGGTGTGGGCGGAGGCGCCAGCGCCTGGAAGTTGCAGATCCGGTGGTTGGTGAGATTCGCGTGCCCGATTGGCTTGTCTAGCGCGCGTGAGTGGGGGCAACAAATACATAGCGCGCGATGCCATTTTCCTCAGCGCGCTGAACCTACTTTACCGCGCGCGATATTAGCACGCTGCTAGAGCGCTAGTTTCGGTCGTGCGCGCTGTATAGCCATTTTTTTCAGCGCGCGACTTATCTAGCGCGTCTGTTGGAGATGCTCTAAGTGGGAGGAGACGTTCTCGTCGACTGCGAGGCGTCTATGGTGACTTCGTAAATTCTAAAATGTTATGTTGACTCAGTCTTTGAAGATGCTTATAGAGGTAGGATATGCGTGCATGCATCTATAGGGGTGAGCGTATACTTGTACATGTGAGCGACTTTAATTGTATTGTATTAAGAAAAGTTGGATCGTGGGAGTGTCCAACTGCTCTTTTCCTCATCGATTTCCCCATGATAATGAAAAAAAAAACATCAACATAACCCATCTCGAACTCATCCTTGACACCTTTAACCCTCTCAAGTCTCAAGCATAAAATCATGGTGATTAGACTTCTAAAGTCTTCAGAGCACCATGCCATTCAAATTCCAAAAAATAAAAATAATAATCAAAAACACATGAAACCTTGTTTGACGTAATGTCATGCTACCATGATGATGCGGTAAAGTAATTAGTCTGTTTGATGAAAGTTTGGACACACATTCCTCACAAACTGGAGCAACTCACTAGAAGGCTTGTGGTTTCGAGAGGGAACAATGCATGTTTGATGACGAACGGGCGATAGCTTTCTCTTATGGGCTTCAACAAAATTCTATAGTTAACGTGCACTAATACAACTGTCATGTCAAAATTTGAAAAATCTCAGGGGTCATTTGACATTTTTAAGACATTTAATTGATTTTCTAGCCATTTAATGACCGTATTCCAAATTTGAACTACATCTACTTGCAGTTGCTAACCATAACGGTTTGAAAAAAATATTTGTGTATTTATGTGCGAGTTAATTGCATGTGCAGAAATTGGAATGAATTTTCAAACATATTGGTGTCACGGCTTGGATACATGCATGGAGTGACATGGCATTTAAATTCCAAAAAAAATAAAAAATCATCAGATGATGTAAATATCTAGTGTTCAAAAAAGAAAATGTAAAGATCTGGCAAGACAACCGGGCCCCACACGATTGACACTCTACGCGGGTTATTAATCAGACTCGGTTCTGTATTGGTGTGACGCCCCCGATTCGATCGTATACTAATCATGCACGCAAATATGTACGATCAAGATCAGGGACTCACGGGAAGATATCACAACACAACTCTACAAATAAAATAAGTCATACAAGCATCATAATACAAGCCAGGGGCCTCGAGGGCTCGAATACAAGTGCTCGATCATAGACGAGTCAGCGGAAGCAACAATATCTGAGTACAGACATAAGTTAAACAAGTTTGCCTTAAGAAGGCTAGCACAAACTGGGATACAGATCGAAAGAGGCGCAGGCCTCCTGCCTGGGATCCTCCTAACTACTCCTGTTCGTCGTCAGCGGGCTGCACGTAGTAATAGGCACCTCCAGGGCAGTAGTCGTCATCGACGGTGGCGTCTCGCTCCTGGGCTCCATCGTCTGGTTGCAGCAATCGAGTAGAGATAGGGGGAAAAGGGGGAACAAGGCAACCATGAGTACTCATCCAAAGTACTCGCAAGCAAGGAGCTATACTACATATGCATGGATATATGTGTAAAGGGCCATATCAATGGACCGAATCGCAGAATGCCGAATAAGAGGGGATAGCTAGTCTTATCGAAGACTACGCTCGGTCACCTTCGCCTTGCAACAGTAGAAGAGGGCGTCTCAAGTCCTCCAAGTAACATCACATAGCAAAAATCCTACCCGCGATCCCTCCTCGTATCCCCGAGAGAGAGCGACCACCGTTGTATCCGCACTTGGAAGGTGTGTTTTATTAAGTATCCGGTTCTAGTTGTCATAAGGTCAAGGTACAACTCCAAGTCGTCCTGTTATCAAGATCACGGCTATCCGAATAGATTAACTTCCCTGCAGGGTGCACCAACTTACCCAACACGCTTGATCCCATTTGGTGGACACACTTTTCGGGTCATGCTCGTCGCGGAAGATCAAGACGCCGCAGCCCCACCTAGGCACAACAGAGAGGCCAAGACACCGGTCTAAACCTAAGCGACAGGGTGCGGGCCCATCGCCCATAGCACACCAAGACGTTGCGAGGGCGGCCGAAGCGCACCTAGCCTAGCAGCGTTCCATCCAATCCGCAAGCGCGCGCTCGTCAGCCGACGTCTGAAGTGCTTCGGCCGATACCACGACGCCGAAAGTGCCCATATCTTCCCACGTAGTTGGTTAGTGCGATAGGCCCGTAGCCAACCTCGGATCAAATACCAAGATCTCGTTAAGCGTGTTAAGTATCCATGAACGCCCGAACAGGCCAGCCCACCTCTCTCCTAGGCGGTCTCAACCTGCCTGCCGCCCGCCACAAAGATCCATCCAGAGGGCCGCGGGACAAAGGTCCTTTCAGCCCCCAATCCGTGAATCACTCATGGTGCTCCACAAGCCGACCGACTTTAGTCTCCACATGTATCATGTATAAAGTATATAGTATATACCGTGATCACCTCCCGAGTGATCACGGCCCGATAGTATAGCATGGCGACGGACAAGAATGTAGGGCCACAGATGAAAATACTAGCATCCTATACTAAGCATGTAGGATTGCGTAAAGGTAACAATAGTAGTAGCAAGGACAAAGGCTATGCAAAGAAGATAGGATTAATCGAAAGCGATAACATGCTACACTACTCTAATGCAAGCAGTATAGAGTAGAATAGGCGATATCCGTGATCAAGGGGGGGGGCTTGCTGGTTGCTCGGCAAGAGAGAGGGGTCGTCAACTCCGTAGTCGAACTGGGCAACAGCAGCGTCGGTCTCGTAGTCTACCGGAGAGAAGAGGGGGAAGAAACAATGAATACCATGTAAACAGATGCATATCGATGCATGACATGACAAGTAACGATGCTAGGTGTGCCCTAACGTGGTATGAGGTGGTACCGGTTAAGGGGGGAAGCATTCGGGAAAATATCCCCGGGGTTTCGTGTTTTCGGGCAGAGGAGCCGGAAGGGGAAATTTGTGGGTTCGATAGGTTAGGGGTGTGTGGTGGACGAGCGGACTGCGTATCCGGATTCGTCTCGTCGTTCTGAGCAACTTTCATGTTGAAAATATTTTAATCCGAGTTACGGATTAAAAGATACGATTTTCTAAAGATTTTATTAATCTCTGGAATTTAATTAATTATTTAATTAATTCGAAAAATGGATTTATGACGTCAGCATGATGTCATGCTGACGTCAGCAGTCAACAGAGTTGACTTGGTCAACCTGACATGTGGGTCCAGTGGGACCCACATGTCATTCTCTGTTTAGGTTAATTACAGATTAGTTAATTTAATTACTATTTAATTAACCTAACTAGTTAATTAAATTAATTAAACCGGATTAATTTACTTAATTAATTCATTAGATAATTAATTTTATTAAATCATTTTTTATTATTATTATTTTATTTTTATTTTTAATTCCTTTTTTTTAAAAAAAATCGTTATGGGCATGGGGCCCATCTGTCATAGGCCCCAGGGGCCTATCGGGTCGGGCGTGGTTGCTGGAGCAGAGCCCCGTGAGTGTGAGGGCGGTTACGGGCGTGTGGGTGCGGGGCACACCCAAGGCGCCCACCACGCGAGGGGAGGCGAGGCTGGCAAGGTGTGCCGGCGTGGGCGAGGCCACGGCGGCAATGGGCATGTGGCAGCAGCCGAGGCGAAGTCGTCTGGACATGGCATGGCCGTAAACACGGGCGGGCGTCGCCGGGCGTCTGACGAGGAGGCAGGAGCGCCGTGGCAGGAGGCGTGGTGGGGCTTGCGTCATGGGAACTCGGGCGACTGGGGAAGGGGGAGGCGAGGCTCACATCGAGGAGCCGGACGGGCAGCGGGGCTCGTGGGGGTTGGGGACGCCGACGAAGAGGAAGAAGGCGGCGGGGATGAGGCGCCGGCGAGGTAGCGACAGTGGGCGAAGCGGCGGCCTCCGTGGTCGGGAGGTGACGAGGCGGGAGGTCGTCGGCTCGAGGCGATGGAGACGGCGTGGCGGCGACGGCAGCCCTCGGGCGCAAGGCAGCTGACGGGCCGCATGCGGCCGCGGGAGCCACGGCGACGAACGACGCCGGGCGCGACAAGGTGGCGGAGGTCCGGACGGCACCAGCGACGGGTCGGGGGGGGCGACGAGCAACGCGCCGACAAAGAAGGGCAAGCGGCGTCGGGCAAGACCCGGTGGGGGCGCCGTCGGGCGGGCGTCGGGGCAAAGGCCAAGGGCTGGGGTTCGATCCGCCTCAGATCGGATCGGGAGGGTTTCTCTTTTTTGTTTTGTTAGTTTCTTTCTTTTATTTATTTTCCTTTTTCTTTATTTTCTTTTATGTTTTCTTTTAGTTTCCATTTATTTTGTTTTAGTAAAATACTATAATGGCGCCTAATTTGTTGTTAACAAATATGCCATCGCCACATTAGCTTGCTACCCACGCTAAATTAGTTTCAGTAATTAATTCATATTTAAAAGTATATAAATAATAGTTTTCACCACTGTTTCAATTATCTTATAGTATTTAAATATCTTATAAAGGTATGGTTTCTCCATCATAATTACCTATGTAATATTTGGTTCACCTCAACATTTTAGTTTTAAGATTTGAAAACTTTTATTGTTTGCTTAATTTTTTTAAGTTTGAACTAGGTTTCAATGGCGCGAGTTTATAAACAGTAATCCGAGGTGACGTGGCATCATTAGCGGAGGTTCACCGTAGCTTAACTATCCAAGGCCACAATTCTCCTCCATTACAAGAAATCTCGTCCCGAGATTTAAGAGGGAGTAAGGGGAAGGTTTGGTAACGAATATAGCGGGTCTTCTCATCGACTTGATCTTCTCAAGAGGTCAATCCAATATATTGATGCCTTCATACTTCGCTTCAGTCAAATGATGAAGTCGTCATCCTTTCTTGGGATCTTCATCGTGCTTACGTAAAAGGATAACGGGAAGAATCGGAAGGCGGGCCTTACCAAAGTTGGCTATCGGTACATAACTCGTGGAATGGGTAGGAAGTAACTCTCGAATTGAACTTAAGAAAATATCGAGAGTAAAGTACGAAGGTACCATGAGAAGTTTCAAACGGATAGGCCATTGTTCGATGTCGAAACAACATGCTAAAGGGGTCCAGAGCAATGAGATTGAGTATTGCGCCTCGCTACCAAAATAGATCACTTGGGACAATGGCCCGTGAATTACATACGAGGCCACACGCGAGAACAACCTTTGGAAGAGGGGTGCAGGAGAGTCGTTTCGATCTGTGGAACTGTGGGTTATGGGCCCACTGTGTGTTTTTTAAATAGGAGCAGTGACATCTTGCACGGTCATGATAGCAAGGCATGTCGAGAGTACCATGTCGCTTATGTCGGCAACAACGTTGGTACCAAGGGCGAGGGACGAAGAGAACTGTTTTCCTCGCTTTCGTTGAACGAGGCGGACCAATAGGCAAAGTTCTCGCCCATCGATGGTTACTGGAATGTCATCAACAATAGTAACAGGTCTTACTTACAGAGTGGTACAACGAGGTGCTTACCTAAGCAGGAATTATCACCGCTCGGTTAAGTCTGTTATTGGAAAGGTTAAACAAAACGATGGAAAGGATAGTATCATTATCGATTAAATAGAATAATTGAAAGGAAAATGTGTTTAAACACATATTTCAGAGTATATCCTTCCCAATGACAAGTAGAGCATGATATCCATGACAGGATATAATGTAGAAAACCATTTAGGTAAGGGGAAGGAATCTCATGATATTACCCATACAACGGTGTTAGGATAAGTGATAAATAAAATTTAGCATCGTGCTTCAAATGTTCTCGCTGAAAATCGGAGTACCATTGACATGCTTGGGATAGCATTGACATGGTCTTGTGTGAAGATCGACTTTGAAACATGAAGGATCCATCAGAATGACTTGTAGAATAAGTCTTACAATTTCCTCATGGATGAAGGGATAACCTTGCTGAAAAGGAATCTATAATGATAGGTCCTCCCGGGGAAGTGCTAGGCATGACATTACGTTACCGGGTCATCAAAGGATCAACATCATAACTCTTGGAAAGTTGTCCCAACCATCATATCTGACCGAGATTCATATCCAATTGGTGTCATGATACCTCAAACTCAGGGGGTCCGAGAGGAAAAGGTGCAACACAATCGACGAAATGACATTGCAAGATTCTCGAGAAATGAACTATGGAAGCGGGTTTCTGAAGCAATAGTTCATCATTAAACCAAGGAGGGGATGAGAAGGTGGCTGATGGGCTCAGCGACAATTCATCGAGAATTCCAAACGGATGGATTTCCACGATAATGTGATCAAGAAGATGACATTTGTTAGATCAAATGATATAATGTTGTATGCTCGAGGAAAACATACACCATTAATCATTAGTTGAAAGGTGTGTCCGAAATATGACCTTAGGCAGCAAGATCACTGTTAGAGTGACGATTCAATAACCAACAGTCTAAGAACGAACTGTCGATCGTTAACTTCAAAGCAATAGGGTTGCTAGAAGTACAGAATCCAAGTAGCATCATTCCCTTGTTGGAATCCCGGTTAGAATCAACACAGGGAACAAGAAGGAATGGTGATGGTGAGAAGTATCACTTGTATCAAGAATTCTCAAGAGGTGGTGAAATTACCACGACATTTTTCACATAAAAGATGGTAATATTCCAAGCTAAAGAAGAACAAACGTTGGATAGCAAGGAACTCAAGGTATAACACAAAACACGAACAAGTTTTGTGTTGAACGGAAGGCAATAAAGTGGTCGATGAGAACAGGAATCATCGAGGGGCAAGGATGGTATTACCCATCATGAATTCAATTGAATTCCTGGAAGAGCTCATAAGGTTGATGATGATCACGACACAATTGTCGAGAGATTTCATGCAGATGTAATCAATCAATGATTTACATCAAGTCGAAGGAATGATGAAGCAAGAGGTTATTGGAACCACGATTACGACACAAACTCGAACTCAAGCTTGTTGTTTAAGGTGAAAGGGTATGACGAGGAAAATCGACGTAAGCTTAGCTATCGCCGCAAATTGGTGCTCCGAGAATAAGGACCAGGTAGCACAGCTTAGAATCGCCACGACAATGATATAGCCAAACAGGCTAGGAATGGCGGATCGGGTACAAACTCGCATTTATAGAAGCTATCAAGAGTTGTTGAACCGTAGAGCGGACTCGGTTCAGTTATCGGTGTCTTTGAGTGTTTAATAACTCGAGCCCGTGAAAATTGGAATCATGGGAAGGTAGCACTTGATGAAGAACTCATAAGAAGTTATGCAGTTCCATGATAATCTCGAGATACCGGGGGGTAATACTCGACACAAGATCAAAGTAAGGGTTGGACTGGTGTATTGATCCATAGGAGACAATTGTTTTAACTTGTCCGAGAAATGGAATCAAAGAAGATCAATCATGGTCGGAACCACGGTTGCAAGGGATCAATTCACAGATACCATATGTTAGTTATCAAGGAAATAGTTATTATTACAAGAAGCTTCCATGATAAGTTCCACATCAGGTCCATGGGCATGAACTCAGAGTTCAAGGTCGATTCCCACTTCTCCAATGCATAACCTTCCATTCACTTCTCGCTTTGATAAAGGCATTAGTGTTGAAAGTTTTACCTGGTGAAATACCAGATGAGTATGACTCGTGAAACTTCCGAGTTCACACCGATGTGGGAAGGCGTTGGTTCAATCCCATCGGGGCTTCTTACGAACATATACCATAAGCTTCAAGAGTAAATATTACCAGCTCGAAAGCAGAGCATGGTTGACAAAAGGAAAGGATACAATTTACCAAAGGCATTATGTATCGGAGAAAGAACTCACAAAAGTGATTAATTATGAAGGACACTGTCGGATAATAATCCAACAGTGGATATGGTGATCCACAATGGGGCTGATATGAGTATCGATACCCAATCAGAGGAAGAAAGATTGCAAATGCATCGGCTTATAGAACAGCTGAATAGTTCAACGCTTAATTAGCAAAGTAATTATGATTTTCAAATCAAGGGATCAGGAGAAAATGTTCGATCAAGAATGGATAAGCTGAATAGACTTAGGGTACAATCAACGACAATTGGATTGGCCGAGAACCAATTCGCTTAAAAGAATGGCAGCTCATTGGAAAGGTAATTTATAAGGATAATGATGATTATGTGTATTCGCAAACATATTGAGTCAATAGACCCAAAATGATAATGACAAGGAATGTCAATAAGACTACGAGACTTATGGGATTAACCATAATGCAAGCAAGCAAGAATTTCAAGAGCCAAAGGCTCCAGAGGATTTTCGGAAGATCGAATAGTATTTTGAAGACTTTTGTGAAACACATGAACAACTGGGGATGAACGGATACTCGACAAGTGCGAGGATTTATTTGAAGGGGTATTCATGTGGCAAGGAACTGCTAGGCAGTAGGCAAAAAGTATTCTTGGAACAATAGAGAAAACTTCGGGGTATCTTGTAATAACAAGATCAATGGGGGATGATCGTATGAATGGCAAGTGTAAGTAGTTATCCATACGGTTTTATCATTGGTCGGGAATAGCAAAAGTGATGGGCACAAAGTCTCGAGAGAATATCAAAGAGTATCTCCGAAATCTTCTGGTGCAGTCGGTGATCATCTGGATCAAGGGCCTCTCCGGAGAAAGTATTTTCGAGAACCTAAAGTTAGATTTTAGTAAAATTGTTTAACCTGAATAGAAGAGAGTTCGTAATCCCGAGTAAAGGTCGAGGAGTAAAAGATCCTAATACCCCCAATGGCGACGCAGCCCGTAAGACACACAACCATGTTAGTAAAAGTTTTGCAATGTCTAGACTCAACTTCGCCAAGGAGTTGGAAAGGGGATTCTACAGCAATGGCTCGATACCAACTTCAGACGCCCCGATTCGATCATACACTAATCATGCACGCAAATGTGTACGATCAAGATCGAGGACTCACGGAAGATATCACAACACAACTCTACAAATAAAATAAGTCATACAAGCATCATAATACAAGCCAGGGCCTCGAGGGCTCGAATACAAGTGCTCGATCATAGACGAGTCAGCGGAAGCAACAATATCTGAGTACGGACATAAGTTAAACAAGTTTGCCTTAAGAAGGCTAGCACAAACGGGATATAGATCGAAGAGGCGCAGGCCTCCCGCTCGGGATCCTCCTAACTACTCCTGGTCATCGTCGCGGCTGCACGTAGTAGTAGGCACCTGTGGCAGTAGTCGCCATCGACGGTGGCGTGCCTGCCCTGGCTCCATCGTCTGCTTGCAGCAATCGAGTAGAGATAGAGGAAAAGGGGAACAAGGCAACCGTGAGTACTCATCCAAAGTACTGCAAGCAAGGAGCTACACTACATATGCATGGATATATGTGTAAAGGGCCATATCGTGGGGTGAACTACGAGAATGCCGTAATAAGAGGGGATAGCTAGTCTTATCGAAGACTACGCTTGGTCACCTTCGTCTTGCAACAGTAGAAGAGGGCAGTCTCAAGTCCTCCAAGTAACATCACATAGCAATAATCCTACCCGCGATCCCTCCTCGTATCCCCGAGAGAGAGCGACCACCGGTTGTATCCGCACTTGGAAGGGTGTGTTTTATTAAGTATCCGGTTCTAGTTGTCATAAGGTCAAGGTACAACTCCAAGTCGTCACATTATCAAGATCACGGCTATTCAATAGATTAACTTCTGCGCAGGGTGCACCAACTTACCCAACACGCTTGATCCCATTTGGCGGACACAGTTTTCGGGTCATGCCCGCCCATGAAGATCAAGACGCCGCAGCCCCACCTAGGCACAACAGAGAGGCCAAGACGCCGGTCTAAACCTAAGCGCCACAGAGTCTGGGCCCATCGCCCATAGCACACCAAGACGTTGCGAGGGCGGCCGAAGGCACCTAGCCTAGCGTGCGTTCCAGTCCAATCCGCGCGCGCGCTCGTCACGACGTCGTCAAGTGCTTGGCCGATACCACGACGCCGAAAGTGCCCATATCTTTCCCACGAGTTGGTTAGTGCGATAGGCCCGTGAGCCAACTCAGATCAAATACCAAGATCTCGTTAAGCATGTTAAGTATCCGCGAACGCCGAACAGGGCCAGCCCACCTCTCTCCTAGGCGGTCTCAACCTGCCTGTCGCCCGCCACAAAGATCCATCCAGAGGGCCGTCGGGACAAAGGTCCTTTCAGCCCCAATCCGTGAATCACTCATGGGTGCTCCAAGCCAACCCGACTTTAGTCTCAACATGTATCATGTATAAAGTATATAGTATATACCGTGATCACCTCCCGAGTGATCACGGCCCGATAGTATAGCACGGCAGATGGACAAGAATGTAGGGCCACATATGAAAATACTAGCATCCTATACTAAGCATGTAGGATTGCGTAAAGGTAACAATAGTAGTAGCAAGGACAAAGCTATGCAGCGGTATAGGATTAATCGAAAGTAGTAACATGCTACACTACTCTAATGCAAGCAGATAGAGTAGAATAGGCGATATCCGTGATCAAGGGGGGAGGGCTTGCCTGGTTGCTCGGCAAGAGAGAGGGTCGTCAACTCCGTAGTCGAATCAGGCAAAGCAGCTGGTCGGTCTCGTAGTCTACCGGAGAGAAGAGGGGAAGAAACAATGAATACCATGTAAACAGATGCATATCGATGCATGACATGACAAGTAACGATGCTAGGCGTGCCCTAACGTGGTATGAGGTGGTACCGGTTAGGGGAAGCATCCGGAAAATATCCCGGTTTCGTGTTTTGAGCAGGAGCCGAGGGGGAAAGTTGCGGGTTCGATAGGTTAGGGGTGTGTGGCGGACGAACGGACTGCGATTCGGATTCGCCTCGCTCGCTCGAGCAACTTTCATGTTGAAAATATTTTAACCGAAGTTACGGATTAAAAGATATGATTTTCTAAAGATTTTATTAATCTCTGGAATTTAATTAATTATTTAATTAATTCGAAAAATGGATTTATGATGTCAGCATCATGTCATGCTGACGTCAGCAGTCAACAGAGTTGTCTTGGTCAACCTGACATGTGGGTCCAGTGGGACCCACCTGTCATTCTCTGTTTAGGTTAATTACAGATTAGTTAATTTAATTACTATTTAATTAACCTAACTAGTTAATTAAATTAATTAACCGGATTAATTTACTTAATTAATTCATTAGATAATTAATTAATTAATAATTAATTTTATTAAATCATTTATTATTATTATTATTACTATATTTTTATTTTTATTTTTAATTCCTTTTTTTTAAAAATCGTTATGGGCATGGGGCCCATCTGTCATAGGCCCCAGGGGCCTATCGGGTCGGGCGTGGTTGTCGGGCGAGCCCGTGAGTGTGAGGGATTCTGGGCGTGTGGGTGCGGGCGCACCAAAGGCGCCCACCACGCGAGGGGAGGCGAGGCTGGCAGTATGTGCCCGTGGCGGCGGCGGCCGCGGCCACATGCTGGGCGGGCCGAGGAGTGGTCGGCGGACATGGCCATGGCCGAGGAAACAATGGCGTCGCCGGGCGTCTGACGAGGAGGCCAGGAGCGCCGCGGCAGGAGGCGAGGTGGGGCTTGCGTCGCCGGAACTCAGGCGACGGGGGGGAGGAGGCGAGGCTCACATCGAGGAGCAGGACGGGCAGCGGGGCTCGTGGGGGGCTGTTGGGGACGCCGACGAAGAGGAAGAAGGCGGCGGGGATGAGGCGCCGCGAGGTAGCGACGGGGGCGGCGAGCGGCGGCCTCCGTGGTCGGGAGGTGACGAGGCGGGAGGTCGTCGGCCCGAGGCGATGGAGACGGCGTGGTGGCGACGGCAGCCCTCGGGCGCAAGGCAGCTGACGGGGCAGGCGGCCCTGGGAGCCACGGCGACGCGACGACGCCGGGCGCGACAAGTGGTGGCGGAGGTCCGGACGGCACCAGCGACGGGTCGGGGGGCGACGAGCAGCGGCGCCGGCAAAGAAGGGCAAGCGGCGCTGGCAAGACCGGTGGGGCGCGGCCGTCGGGCGGCGCAGGCAAAGGCCGGGGCTGGGGTTCGATCCGCCCCAGATCGGATCGGAGAGGGGAGAGGAGTGGGGTTAGGTTAGCCTCGGGGAGTGGGGGGGTTAAGCGTGGGTGGGGCAATTTGGGCTGTGGGCTGGCCTGGCCAACTGGGCCGATGCAATGTGGGAGGGGTTCTCTTTTTTGTTTTGTTAGTTTTTTCTTTTATTTATTTTCCTTTTTCTTTATTTTCTTTTATGTTTTCTTTTAGTTTCCATTTATTTTGTTTTAGTAAAATACTATAATGGCGCCTAATTTGTTGTTAACAAATATGCCATCGCCACATTAGCTTGCTACCCACGCTAAATTAGTTTCAGTAATTAATTCATATTTAAAAGTATATAAATAATAGTTTTCACTACTGTTTCAATTATCTTATAGTATTTAAATATCTTATAAAGGTATGGTTTCTCCATCATAATTACCTATGTAATATTTGGTTCACCCTTAACATTTTAGTTTTAAGATTTGAAAACTTTTATTGTTTGCTTAATTTTTTTTAAGTTTGAACTAGGTTTCAATGGGCGAAGTTTATAAACAGTAATCCGAGGTGACGTGGCATCATTAGCGGAGGTTCACCGTAGCTTAACTATCCCAAGGCCACAATTCTCCTCCATTACAAGAAATCTCGCCCCAGATTTAAGAGGGAGTAAGGGGAAGGTTTGGTAACGAATATAGCGGGTCTTCTCATCCTGGCTTGATCTTCTCGAAGAGGTCAATCCAATATATTGATGCCTTCATACTTCTGCTTCAGGTCAAAATGATGAAGTCGTCATCCTTTCTTCGGGATCTTCATCGTGCTTACGAAAAGGATAACGGGGAAGAATCGGGAAGGGCGGGCCTTACCAGGTTGGCTATCTGGTACATAACTCAGGGAATGGGGTAGGAAGTAACTCTCGAATTGAACTTAAGAAAATATCGAGAGTAAAGTACGAAGGTACCATGAGAAGTTTCAAACGGATAGGCCATTGTTCGATGTCTGAAACAACATGCGAAAGGGGTCCAGAGCAATGAGATTGAGTATTGCGTCTGCTACCAAAATAGATCACTTGGGACAGTGGCCCGTGAATTACATACGAGGCCACACGCGAGGAACAACCTTTGGAAGAGGGGGTGCAGGAGAGTCAGGTTTCGATCCTGTGGAACTGTGGGTTATGGGCCCACCAGGTGTGTTTTTTTTAAATAGGAGCAGTGACATCTTGCACGGTCATGATAGCAAGGCATGTCAGAGAGTACCATGTCAGTTATGTCGGCAACAACGTTGGTACCAAGGGCGAGGGACGAAGAGAACCGTTTTTCCTTTCGCTGAACGAGGCGGACCAATAGGCAAAGTTCTCGCCCATCGATGGTTACTGGAATGTCATCAACAATAGTAATGTGGTCTTACTTACAGAGTGGTATAACGAGGTGCTTACCTAAGCAGGAATTATCACCGCTTTCGGTTAAGTCTGGTTACTGGAAAGGTTAAACAAAACGATGGAAAGGATAGTATCATTATCAGATTAAATAGAATAATTGAAAGGAAAATGTGTTTAAACACATATTTCAGGAGTATATCCTTCCCAATGACAAGTAGAGCATGATATCCATGACAGGATATAATGTAGAAAACCATTTAGGTAAGGGGGAAGGAATCTCATGATATTACCCATACAACGGTGTTAGGATAAGTGATAAATAAAATTTAGCATCGTGCTTCAAATGTTCCTGCTGAAAATCGGAGTACCATTGACATGCTTCGGGATAGCATTGACATGGTCTTCAGGTGAAGATCAGACTTTGGAAACATGAAGGATCCATCAGGAATGACTTGTAGAATAAGTCTTACAATTTCCTCATGGATGAAGGGATAACCTTGCTGAAAAGGAATCTATAATGATAGGTCCTCCAGCGGGGGTGCTAGGCATGACATTACGTTACCGGGTCATCAAAGGATCAACATCATAACTCTTGGAAAGTTGTCCCAACCATCATATCGACCGAGATTCATATCCAATTGGTGTCATGATACCTCAAACTCGGGGGTCCGAGAGGAAAAGGTGCAACACAATCGATTTAAATGACATTGCAAGATTCTAGAAATGAACTATGGAAGCGGGTTTCTGAAGCAATAGTTCATCATTAAACCAAGGAGGGGATGAGAAGGTGGCTGATGGGCTCAGCGACAATTCATCGAGAATTCCAAACGGATGGATTTCCACGATAATGTGATCAAGAAGATGACATTTGTTAGATCAAATGATATAATGTTGTATGCTCGAGGAAAACATACACCATTAATCATTAGTTGAAAGGTGTGTCCGAAATATGACCTTAGGCAGCAAGATCACTGTTAGAGTGACGATTCAATAACCAACAGTCTAAGAACGAATCGTCGATCGTTAACTTCAAAGCAATAGGGTTGCTAGAAGTACAGAATCCAAGTAGCATCATTCCTTGTTGGAATCCTGTTAGAATCAACACAGGGAACAAGAAGGAATGGTGATGGTGAGAAGTATCACTTGTATCAAGAATTCTCAAGAGGTGGTGAAATTACCACGACATTTTTCACATAAAAGATGGTAATATTCCAAGCTAAAGAAGAACAAACGTTGGATAGCAAGGAACTCAAGGTATAACACAAAACACGAACAAGTTTTGTGTTGAACGTAAGGCAATAAAGTGGTCGATGAGAACAGGAATCATCGAGGGGCAAGGATGGTATTACCCATCATGAATTCAATTGAATTCTGGAAGAGCTCATAAGGTTGATGATGATCACGACACAATTGTCGAGAGATTTCATGCAGATGTAATCAATCAGCGATTTACATCAAGTCGAAGGAATGATGAAGCAAGAGGTTATTGGAACCACGATTCGACACAAACTCGAACTCAAGCTTGTTGTTTAAGGTGAAAGGGTATGACGAGGAAAATCGACGAAGCTTAGCTATCGCCGCAAATTGGTGCTCCGAGAATAAGGACCAGGTAGCACAGCTTAGAATCGTCACGACAATGATATAGCCAAACAGGCTAGGAATGGCGTGATCGGGTACAAACTCGCACTTATAGAAGCTATCAAGAGTTGTTGAACCGTAGAGCGGACTCGGTTCGCTTATCGGTGTCTTTGAGTGTTTAATAACTCGAGCCCGTGAAAATTGGAATCGATGGGAAGGTAGCACTTGATGAAGAACTCATAAGAAGTTATGCAGTTCCATGATAATCTCGAGATACCGTGGGGTAATACTCGACACAAGATCAAAGTAAGGGTTGGACTGGTGTATTGATCCATAGGAGACAATTGTTTTAACTTGTCCGAGAAATGGAATCAAAGAAGATCAATCATGGTCGGAACCACGGTTGCAAGGGATCAATTCACAGATACCATATGTTAGTTATCAAGGAAATAGTTATTATTACAAGAAGCTTCCATGATAAGTTCCACATCAGGTCCATGGGCATGAACTCAGAGTTCAAGGTCGATTCCCACTTCTCCAATGCATAACCTTCCATTCACTTCTCGCTTTGATAAAGGCATTAGTGTTGAAAGTTTTACGGTGAAATACTGATGAGTATGACTCGTGAAACTTCCGAGTTCACACCGATGTGGGAAGGCGTTGGTTCAATCCCATCGGGCTTCTTACTTAACATATACCATAAGCTTCAAGAGTAAATATTACCAGCTCAAAGCGAGCATGGTTGACAAAAGGAAAGGATACAATTTACCAAAGGCATTATGTATCGGAGAAAGAACTCACAAAAGTGATTAATTATGAAGGACACCGTCGGATAATAATCCAACAAAGGATATGGCGATCCACAATGGGGCTGATATGAGTATCGATACCCAATCGAGGAAGAAAGATTGCAAATGCATCGCTTATAGAACAGCTGAATAGTTCAACGCTTAATTAGCAAAGTAATTATGATTTTCAAATCAAGGGATCGTGGAGCAAATGTTCGATCAAGAATGGATAAGCTGAATAGACTTAGGGGTACAATCAACGACAATTGGATTGGCCGAGAACCAATTCCAGTTAAAAGAATGGCAGCTCAGCCGGAAAGGTAATTTATAAGGATAATGATGATTGCGTGTATTCGCAAACATATTGAGTCAATAGACCCAAAATGATAATGACAAGGAATGTCAATAAGACTACGAGACTTATGGGATTAACCATAATGCAAGCAAGCAAGAATTTCAAGAGCCAAAGGCTCCAGAGGATTTTCGGAAGATCGAATAGTATTTTGAAGACTTTTGTGAAACACATGAACAACTGGGGATGAACGGATACTCGACAAGTGCGAGGATTTATTTGAAGGGGTATTCATGTGGCAAGGAACTGCTAGGCAGTAGGCAAAAAGTATTCTTGGAACAATAGAGAAAACTTCGGGGTATCTTGTAATAACAAGATCAATGGGGATGATCGATGAATGGCAAGTGTAAGTAGTTATCCATACGGTTTTATCATTGGTCGGGAATAGCAAAAGTGATGGGCACAAAGTCTCGAGAGAATATCAAAGAGTATCTCCGAAATCTTCTGGTGCAGTCGGTGATCATCTGGACTGAAGGGCCTCTCCAGGAGAAAGTATTTTCGAGAACCTAAAGTTAGATTTTAGTAAAAATTGTTTAACCTGAATAGAAGAGAGTTCAGAATCCCAGAGTAAAGGTCGAGGAGTAAAAGATCCTAATACCCCCAATGGCGACGCAGCCCGTAAGACACACAACCATGTTAGTAAAAGTTTTGCAATGTCTAGACTCAACTTCGCCAAGGAGTTGGAAAGGGGATTCTCTACAGCAATGGCTCGATACCAACTCAGGCGCCCCGATTCGATCATACACTAATCATGCACGCAAATGTGTACGATCAAGATCGTGGACTCACGGAAGATATCACAACACAACTCTACAAATAAAATAAGTCATACAAGCATCATAATACAAGCCAGGGCCTCGAGGGCTCGAATACAAGTGCTCGATCATAGACGAGTCAGCCGGAAGCAACAATATCTGAGTACGGACATAAGTTAAACAAGTTTGCCTTAAGAAGGCTAGCACAAACTGGGATACAGATCGAAGAGGCGCAGGCCTCCCGCCGGGATCCTCCTAACTACTCCTGGTCATCGTCGGTGGCTGCACGTAGTAGTAGGCACCTCTGGGCAGTAGTCGCCATCGACGGTGGCGTCGCGCCTGGCTCCATCGTCTGTTGCAGCAATCGAGTAGAGATAGAGGGAAAAGGGGAACAAGGCAACCGTGAGTACTCATCCAAAGTACTGCAAGCAAGGAGCTACACTACATATGCATGGATATATGTGTAAAGGGCCATATCGGTGGTGAACTCAGTAATGCCGTAATAAGAGGGGATAGCTAGTCTTATCAAGACTACGCTCGTCACCTTCGTCTTGCACAATGTAGAAGAGGGCATCCAAGTCCTCCAAGTAACATCACATAGCAATAATCCTACCCGCGATCCCTCCTCGTATCCCCGAGAGAGAGCGACCACCGGTTGTATCCGCACTTGGAAGGGTGTGTTTTATTAAGTATCCGGTTCTAGTTGTCATAAGGTCAAGGTACAACTCCAAGTCGCCCTGTTATCAAGATCACGGCTATTCAATAGATTAACTTCCTGCAGGGTGCACCAACTTACCCAACACGCTTGATCCCATTTGGCGGACACGGTTTTCGGGTCATGCCCGCCGCATGAAGATCGCACGTCGCAGCCCCACCTAGGCACAACAGAGAGGCCAGACCGCGGTCTAAACCTAAGCACAGGGTGCTGGGCCCATCGCCCATAGCACACCAAGACGTTGCGAGGGCGGCCGAAGCGCACCTAGCCTAGCAGGCGTTCCATCCAATCCGGCGCGCCGCCCGTCAGCCGACGTCTCAAGTGCTTCGCCGATACCACGACGCCGAGTGCCCATATCTTTCCCACGAGTTGGTTAGTGCGATAGGCCCGTAGCCAACTCAGATCAAATACCAAGATCTCGTTAAGCATGTTAAGTATCCATGAGCGCCGAACAGGCCAGGCCCACCTCTCTCCTAGGCGGTCTCACTCGCCTGCCGCTCCGCCACAAAGATCCATCCAGAGGGCCGTCGGGACAAAGGTCCTTTCAGCCCCAATCCGTGAATCACTCATGGTGCTCCATGTCAATTCGACTTTAGTCTCAACATGTATCATGTATAAAGTATATAGTATATACCGTGATCACCTCCCGAGTGATCACGGCCCGATAGTATAGCACGCAGATGGACAAGAATGTAGGGCCACATATGAAAATACTAGCATCCTATACTAAGCATGTAGGATTGCGGTAAAGGTAACAATAGTAGTAGCAAGGACAAAGCTATGCAGCAAAGATAGGATTAACTAAAAGCGGTAATATGCTACACTACTCTAATGCAAGCAAGATAGAGTAGAATAGGCGATATCTCGTGATCAAGGGGGGGCTTGCCTGGTTGCTCTCGCAAGAGAGAGGGTCGCCAACTCCGTAGTCGAACGGGGCAGCAGCTGTCGGTCTCGTAGTCTACCGGAGAGAAGAGGGGAAGAAACAATGAATACCATGTAAACAGATGCATATCGATGCATGACATGACAAGTAACGATGCTAGGCGTGCCCTAACGTGGTATGAGGTGGTACCGTTAAGGGGAAGCATCCGGAAAATATCCGGGGTTTCGTGTTTTCAGAGAGGAGCCGCGAGGGGAAAGTTGCGGGTTCGATAGGTTAGGGGTGTGTGGAGGACGAACGGACTGCGATTCGGATTCGCCTCGCCGCTCGAGCAACTTTCATGTTGAAAATATTTTAATCCGAGTTACGGATTAAAAGATATGATTTTCTAAAGATTTTATTAATCTCTGGAATTTAATTAATTATTTAATTAATTCGAAAAATGGATTTATGATGTCAGCATGATGTCATGCTGACGTCAGCAGTCAACAGAGTTGTCTTGGTCAACCTGACATGTGGGTCCGAGGGGACCCACCGTCATTCTCTATTTAGGTTAATTACGATTAGTTAATTTAATTACTATTTAATTAACCTAACTAGTTAATTAAATTAATTAACCGGATTAATTTACTTAATTAATTCATTAGATAATTAATTAATTAATAATTAATTTTATTAAATCATTTATTATTATTATTATTACTATATTTTTATTTTATTTTTAATTCCTTTTTTTTAAAATCGTTATGGGCATGGGGCCCATCTCATCATAGGCCCTGTGGGCCCTGCTCGGGTCAGTGTGGTTGTCGGGCGGAGCCCGTGAGTGTGAGGGATTACGGGCGTGTGGGTGCGGGCGCACCCAAGGCGCCCGCCACGCCGAGGGGAGGCGAGGCCAGGCTGTGCCTTGGCTGTGGGCGAGGTTACGGCGGCTGGCAGCATGGCTGGCGGCCGGCCGAGGCGGTCAGGGACATGGCCGCGCCGTAGGCACGGCGGGCGCCGCCGGGCGCTGACGAGGAGGCCAGAGCGCCCGGCGGCAGGAGGCGAGTGGGGCTTGCGTCGCACGGAACTCGGCGCGGGGGAAGGGAGGAGGCGAGGCTCACATCGAGGAGCAGGACGGGCAGCGGGCTCGTGGGGGCTGTTGGGGACGCCGACGAAGAGGAAGAAGGCGGCGGGGATGAGGCGCCGGCGAGGTAGCGACGTGGGGCGGAAGCGGCGGCCTCCGTGGTCGGGAGGTGACGAGGCGGGAGGTCGTCGGCTCGAGGCGATGGAGACGGCATGGCGGCGACGGCAGCCCTCGGGCGCGGCGTGCTGTTGGGCAAGCTGCTCCTGGGAGCCACGGCGACGCGACGACGCCGGGCGACAGTGGTGGCGGAGGTCCGGACGGCACCAGCGACGGGTCGGGGGGGGACGACGAGCAACGGCGCGGCAAGAAGGGCAAGCGGCGCTGGCAGACCGTGGTGGGCGCGGCCGTCGGGCGGCATTAGGGCAAAGGCCGGGGCTGGGGTTCGATCCCGCCCCAGATCGGATCGGGAGAGGGAGAGGAGTGGGGATCGAGAGGAGTGGGGTTAGGGTTAGCCTGGGGAGTGGGGGGGGGGTTAAGCCGTGCGGGTGGGGGTGGGCGGGTGGGCTGGCTGGCCAAGCTGGGCCATGGGCGTGGGAGGGGTCCTCTTTTTTTGTTAGTTTCTTTCTTTTATTTATTTTCCTTTTTCTTTATTTTCTTTTATGTTTTCTTTTAGTTTCCATTTATTTTTGTTTTAGTAAAATACTATAATGGCGCCTAATTTGTTGTTAACAAATATGCCATCGCCACATTAGCTTGCTACCCACGCTAAATTAGTTTCAGTAATTAATTCATATTTAAAAGTATATAAATAATAGTTTTCACTACTATTTCAATTATCTTATAGTATTTAAATATCTTATAAAGGTATGGTTTCTCCATCATAATTACCTATGTAATATTTGGTTCACCTTAACATTTTAGTTTTAAGATTTGAAAACTTTTATTGTTTATGTAATTTTTTAAAGTTTGAACTAGGTTTCAATGGCGAGTTTATAAACAGTAATCCGAGGTGACATGGCATCATTAGCGGAGGTTCACTGTAGCTTAACTATCCGGGCGTCACAATTCTTCTCCACTACAAGAAATCTCGTCCCGAGATTTAAGAGGGGAGTAAGGGGGGATGGTTTGGTAACGAATATAGCGGGTCTTCTCATCCTGGCTTGTTCTTCTCGAAGAGGTCAATCCAATATATTGATGCCTTCATACTTCGCTTGTGTCAAAATGATGAAGTCGTCATCCTTTCTTCGGGATCTTCATCGTGCTTTTAAAAGGATATGGGGAAGACTCGAAGGGCGGGCCTTACCAAAGTTGGCTATCCGGTACATAACTCGAGGAATGGGGTAGGAAGTAACTCTCGAATTGAACTTAAGAAAGTATCGAGAGTAAAGTACGAAGGTACCATGAGAAGTTTCAAATGGATAGGCCATTGTTCGATGTCCAAACAACATGCGAAAGGGGTCCGAGCAATGAGATTGAGTATTGCGCCCGCTACCAAAATAGATCACTTGGGACAAGTGGCCCGTGAATTACATACGAGGCCACACGCGAGGAACAACCTTGGGAAGAGGGGTGCAGGAGAGTCAGGTTTCGATCTGTGGAACTGTGGGTTATGGGCCCACCATGTGTGTTTTGTTTTTAAAATAGGAGCAGTGACATCTTGCACGGTCATGATAGCAAGGAATGTCAGAGAGTACCATGTCAGTTATGTCGGCAACAACGTTGGTACCAAGGGCGAGGGACGAAGAGAACTGTTTTCCGCTCGTTGAACGAGGCGGACCAATAGGCAAAGTTCTCGCCCATCGATGGTTACCGAATGTCATCAACAATAGTAATGAGGTCTTACTTACAGAGTGGTATAACGAGGTGCTTACCTAAGGTGGAATTATCACCGCTCGGTTAAGTCTCGTTATTGGAAAGGTTAAACAAAACGATGGAAAGGATAGTATCATTATCATATTAAACAGAATAATTGAAAGGAAAATGTGTTTAAACACATATTTCAGGAGTATATCCTTCCCAATGACAAGTAGAGCATGATATCCATGACAGGATATAATGTAGAAAACCATTTAGGTAAGGGGGAAGGAATCTCATGATATTACCCATACAACGGTGTTAGGATAAGTGATAAATAAAATTTAGCATCGTGCTTCAAATGTTCCTGCTGAAAATCGGAGTACCATTGACATGCTTGGGATAGCATTGACATGGTCTTGGTGAAGATCGACTTTGGAAACACGAAGGATCCATCAGAATGACTTGTAGAATAAGTCTTACAATTTCCTCATGGATGAAGGGATAACCTTGTTGAAAAGGAATCTATAATGATAGGTCCTCCGATCGGGGGGGGGGGGGTGCTAGGCATGACATTATGTTACCGGGTCATCAAAGGATCAACATCATAACTCTTGGAAAGTTGTCCCAACCATCATATCTGACCGAGATTCATATCCAATTGGTGTCATGATACCTCAAACTCAGGGGTCCGAGAGGAAAAGGTGCAACACAATCAACGAAATGACATTGCAAGATTCTCGAGAAATGAACTATGGAAGCGGGTTTCTGAAGCAATAGTTCATCATTAAACCAAGGAGGGGATGAGAAGGTGGCTGATGGGCTCAGCGACAATTCATCGGGAATTCCAAACGGATGGATTTCCACGATAATGTGATCAAGAAGATGACATTTGTTAGATAAAATGATATAATGTTGTATGCTCGAGGAAAACATACACCATTAATCATTAGTTGAAAGGTGTGTCCGAAATATGACCTTAGGCAGCAAGATCACTGTTAGAGTGACGATTCTATAACCAACAGTCTAAGAACGAACTGTCGATCATTAACTTCAAAACAATAGGGTTGCTAGAAGTACATAATCCAAGTAGCATCATTCCCTTGTTGGAATCCCGGTTAGAATCAACACAGGGAACAAGAAGGATTGGTGATGGTGAGAAGTATCACTTGTATCAAGAATTCTCAAGAGGTGGTGAAATTACCACGACATTTTTCACATAAAAGATGGTAATATTCCAAGCTAAAGAAGAACAAACGTTGGATAGCAAGGAACTCAAGGTATAACACAAAACACGAACAAGTTTTGTGTTGAACGGAAGGCAATAAAGTGGTCGATGAGAACATGTTTCATCGAGGGGCAAGGATGGTATTACCCATCATGAATTCAATTGAATTCCTGGAAGAGCTCATAAGGTTGATGATGATCACGACACAATTGTCAAGAGATTTCATGTAGATGTAATCAATCAGCGATGATATCAAGTCGAAGGAATGATGAAGCAAGAGGTTATTGGAACCACAGTTACGACACAAACTCGAACTCAAGCTTGTTGTTTAAGGTGAAAGGGTATGACGAGGAAAATCGACGTAAGCTTAGCTATCGTCGCAAATTGGTGCTCCGAGAATAAGGACCAGGTAGCACAGTTAGAATCGTCACGACAATGATATAGCCAAACAGGCTAGGAATGGCGTGATCGGGTACAAACTCGTACTTATAGAAGCTATCAAGAGTTGTTGAACCGTAGAGCGGACTCGGTTCGATTATCGGTGTCTTTGAGTGTTTAATAACTTCGAGCCCGTGAAAAATTGGAATCGGTGGGAAGGTAGCACTTGATGAAGAACTCATAAGAAGTTATGCAGTTCCATGATAATCTCGAGATACCGGGGGTAATACTCGACACAAGATCAAAGTAAGGGTTGGTGGTGTATTGATCCATAGGAGACAATTGTTTTAACTTGTCCGAGAAATGGAATCAAAGAAGATCAATCATGGTCGGAACCACGGTTGCAAGGGATCAATTCACAGATACCATATGTTAGTTATCAAGGAAATAGTTATTATTACAAGAAGCTTCCATGATAAGTTCCACATCAGGTCCATGGGCATGAACTCAGAGTTCAAGGTCGATTCCCACTTCTCTAATGCATAACCTTCCATTCACTTCTCGCTTTGATAAAGGCATTAGTGTTGAAAGTTTTACCTGGTGAAATACCAGATGAGTACGACTCGTGAAACTTCCGAGTTCACACCGATGAGGGAAGGCGTTGGTTCAATCCCATCGGGGCTTCTTACGAACATATACCATAAGCTTCAAGAGTAAATATTACCAGCTCGAAAGCAGAGCATGGTTGACAAAAGGAAAGGATACAATTTACCAAAGGCATTATGTATCGGAGAAAGAACTCACAAAAGTGATTAATTATGAAGGACACTGTCGGATAATAATCCAACAGTGGATATGGCGATCCACAATGGGGCTGATATGAGTATCGATACCCAATCAGAGGAAGAAAGATTGCAAATGCATCGGCTTATAGAACAGCTGAATAGTTCAACGCTTAATTAGCAAAGTAATTATGATTTTCAAATCAAGGGATCAGGAGCAAATGTTCTGATCAAGAATGGATAAGCTGAATAGACTTAGGGGTACAATCAACGACAATTGGATTGGCCGAGAACCAATTCCAGTTAAAAGAATGGCAGCTCAGCTGGAAAGGTAATTTATAAGGATAATGATGATTGCGTGTATTCGCAAACATATTGAGTCAATAGACCCAAAATGATAATGACAAGGAATGTCAATAAGACTACGAGACTTATGGGATTAACCATAATGCAAGCAAGCAAGAATTTCAAGAGCCAAAGGCTCCAGAGGATTTTCGGAAGATCGAATAGTATTTTGAAGACTTTTGTGAAACACATGAACAACTGGGGATGAACGGATACTCGACAAGTGCGAGGATTTATTTGAAGGGGTATTCATGTGGCAAGGAACTGCTAGGCAGTAGGCAAAAAGTATTCTTGGAACAATAGAGAAAACTTCGGGGTATCTTGTAATAACAAGATCAATGGGGGATGATCGTATGAATGGCAAGTGTAAGTAGTTATCCATACGGTTTTATCATTGGTCGGGAATAGCAAAAGTGATGGGCACAAAGTCTCGAGAGAATATCAAAGAGTATCTCCGAAATCTTCTGGTGCAGTCGGTGATCATCTGGACTGAAGGGCCTCTCCGGGAGAAAGTATTTTCGAGAACCTAAAGTTAGATTTTAGTAAAAATTGTTTAACCTGAATAGAAGAGAGTTCAGAATCCCAGAGTAAAGGTCGATGAGTAAAAGATCCTAATACCCCCAATGGCGACGTGTGCCCGTAAGACACACAACCATGTTAGTAAAAGTTTTGCAATGTCTAGACTCAACTTCGGCCAAGGAGTTGGAAAGGGGGATTCCTACAGGCAGTCGGCTCTGATACCAACTTGTGACGCCCCCGATTCGATCATACACTAATCATGCACGCAAATGTGTACGATCAAGATCAGGGACTCACGGGAAGATATCACAACACAACTCTACAAATAAAATAAGTCATACAAGCATCATAATACAAGCCAGGGGCCTCGAGGGCTCGAATACAAGTGCTCGATCATAGACGAGTCAGCGGAAGCAACAATATCTGAGTACGGACATAAGTTAAACAAGTTTGCCTTAAGAAGGCTAGCACAAACTGGGATACAGATCGAAAGAGGCGCATGCCTCCTGCCTGGGATCCTCCTAACTACTCCTGGTCATCGTCAGCGGGCTGCACGTAGTAGTAGGCACCTCCAGGGCAGTAGTCGTCATCGACGGTGGCGTCTGGCTCCTGGGCTCCATCGTCTGGTTGCAGCAATCGAGTAGAGATAGAGGGAAAAGGGGGAACAAGGCAACCGTGAGTACTCATCCAAAGTACTCGCAAGCAAGGAGCTACACTACATATGCATGGATATATGTGTAAAGGCCATATCGATGGACTGAACTACAGAATGCCGAATAAGAGGGGATAGCTAGTCTTATCGAAGACTATGCTTCGGTCACCTTCGCCTTGCAACATGTAGAAGAGGGCAGTCTGAAGTCCTCCAAGTAACATCACATAGCAATAATCCTACCCGCGATCCCTCCTCGTATCCACGAGAGAGAGCGACCACCGTTGTATCCGCACTTGGAAGGGTGTGTTTTATTAAGTATCCGGTTCTAGTTGTCATAAGGTCAAGGTACAACTCCAAGTCGTCCTGCTATCAAGATCACGGCTATTCAATAGATTAACTTCGCAGGGTGCACCAACTTACCCAACACGCTTGATCCCATTTGGCCGGACACACTTTCGGGTCATGCCCGCCGCTGAAGATCAACACGCCGCAGCCCCACCTAGGCACAACAGAGAGGCCAGACGCGGTCTAAACCTAAAGCACAGGGTCAGGCCCATCGCCCATAGCACACCAAGACGTTATGAGGGCGGCGGAAGCGCACCTAGCCTAGCAGCGTTCTAGTCCAATCCGCGCGCCCGTCGCCGACGTCTGAAGTGCTTGGTGATACCACAACGCCGAGTGCCCATATCTTTCCCACGTAGTTGGTTAGTGCGTATAGGCCCGTAGCCAACTCAGATCAAATACCAAGATCTCGTTAAGCATGTTAAGTATCCGTGAACGCCGAACAGGGCCAAGCCCACCTCTCTCCTAGGCGGTCTCAACCTGCCCTGTCGCTCCGCCACAAAGATCCATCCAGAGGGCCATCGGGACAAAGGTCCTTTCAGCCCCCAATCCGTGAATCACTCGAGGGTGCTCCACAAGCCGACCCGACTTTAGTCTCCACATGTATCATGTATAAAGTATATAGTATATACCCGTGATCACCTCCCGAGTGATCACGGCCCGATAATATAGCACGGCAGACGGACAAGAATGTAGGGCCACAGATGAAAATACTAGCATCCTATACTAAGCATGTAGGATTGCAGGTAAAGTTAACAATAGTAGTAGCAAGGACAGGCTATGCAGCAAAGATAGGATTAATCTGAAAGCGGTAATATGCTACACTACTCTAATGCAAGCAGATAGAGTAGAATAGGCGATATCTGGTGATCAAGGGGGGCTTGCTGGTTGCTCGGCAAGAGAGAGGGTCGTCAACTCCGTAGTCGAACCGGGCAGCAGCAGCGTCGGTCTCGTAGTCACCGGAGAGAAGAGGGGAAGAAACAATGAATACCATGTAAAAGATGCATATCGATGCATGACATGACAAGTAACGATGCTAGGCGTGCCCTAACGTGGTATGAGGTGGTACCGGTTAAGGGGGGAAGCCTCCGGGAAAATATCCCCGGGGTTTCGTGTTTTCAGGCAGAGGAGCCGGAGGGGGAAAGTTGCGGGTTCGATAGGTTAGGGGTGTGTGGCGGACGAACGGACAGCGTATCCGGATTCGTCTCGTCGTTCTGAGCAACTTTCATGTTGAAAATATTTTAATCCGAGTTACGGATTAAAAGAAATGATTTTCTAAAGATTTTATTAATCTCTGGAATTTAATTAATTATTTAATTAATTCGAAAAATGGATTTATGACGTCAAGATGATGTCATCTCGACGTCGCGAGTCAACAGAGTTGACTTGGTCAATTCGACATGTGGGTCGATGGGACCCACCTGTCATTCTCTGCTTAGGTTAATTACAGATTAGTTAATTTAATTACTATTTAATTAACCTAACTAGTTAATTAAATTAATTAAACCGGATTAATTTACTTAATTAATTCATTAGATAATTAATTAATTAATAATTAATTTTATTAAATCATTTATTATTATTATTATTATTATTATTATTATTTTTTTAATTTTAAAAAAAATCGTTATGGGCATGGGGCCCATCATCATAGGCCCTGAGGGCCTATCGGGTTAAGCGTGGTTCTCGGGCGAGCCCGTGAGTGTGAGGGGTGTTACTGGGCGTGTGGGTGCGGGCGCACCAAGGCGCCCACCACGCGAGGGGAGGCGAGGCCGGCTGTGGCTGTGTGCCCGGCGGCGAGGTTACGGCGCCAGCATGCTGGCGCTGGCGGGCGCCGAGGCGGTCGTCTGGACATGCATGGCCGTAGGCAACGGCGGGCGTCGCCGGGGCGTGCGACGAGGAGGCCAGGAGCGCCGGCGGCAGGAGGCGAGGTGGGGCTTGCGTCGCCGGGAACTCGGGCGTACGGGGGAAGGGGAGGAGGCGAGGCTCACATCGAGGAGCAGGGACGGGGCAGCGGGGCTCGTGGGGGCTGTTGGGGACGCCGACGAAGAGGAAGAAGGCCAGCGGGGATGAGGCGCCGGCGAGGTAGCGACGGTGGGGCGCCGAGCGGCGGCCTCCGTGGTCGGGGAGGTGACGAGGCGGGGAGGTCGTCGGGTCCGAGGCGATGGAGACGGCGTGGCGGCGACGGCAGCCCTCGGGCGTGGCGTGCTCGCGGGGCCGCAGCTCCAGCTGGGAGCCACGGCAGACGCGACGACGCCGGGCGCGACAGTGGTGGCGGAGGTCCGGACGGCACCAAAGAACGGGTCGGGGGGGGACGAGCAACGGCGCGTGGCAAGAATGGCAAGCGGCGCTCGGGCAGACTGTGGAGGGCGCGTCGGGCGTCGGCGCGGCAGGTCGAAGGCAGAGGCGGGCTGGTTCGATCCCGCCCCCAGATCGGATCGGGAGAGGGGGAGAGGAGTGGGGATCGAGAGGAGTGGGGGGTTAGGGTTAGCCTGGGGGGAGTGGGGGGGTTAAGCCGGCGGGGTGGGCCGGCTGGGCCAGGTGGGCTGGCCGGCCAACTGGGCCAGTGGGCCGTGGGAGGGGGTTCCCTCTTTTTTTTTGTTAGTTTCTTTCTTTTATTTATTTTCCCTTTTTTCTTTATTTTCTTTTATGTTTTCTTTTAGTTTCCATTTATTTTTGTTTTAGTAAAATACTATAATGGCGCCTAATTTGCTGTTAACAAATATGCCACTGCCACATTAGCTTGCTACCCACGCTAAATTAGTTTCGTAATTAATTCATATTTAAAAGTATATAAATAATAGTTTTCACTACTGTTTCAATTATCTTATAGTATTTAAATATCTTATAAAGGTATGGTTTCTCCATCATAATTACCTATGTAATATTTGGTTCACCCCGAACATTTTAGTTTTAAGATTTGAAAACTTTTATTGTTTGCTTAAATTTTTTTTAAAGTTTGAACTAGGTTTCGAACTGGCGCGAGTTTATAAACAGTAATCCGAGGTGACGTGGCATCATTAGCGGAGGTTCACTGTAGCTTAACTATCCGGGCGTCACAATTGGAAACCGTCGGCTATTAAGTTCACACACGGATTTTGCTGAGGGAATCGTGTGTAATTCAAACTACAGTACACATAAATTCCGGCGACCGGCGTGTGTACTGTTCCCGTCGATCTAGATTCTGGTCTCCAATAAATACTACCTTGCTCACGTCGTCCCACCTGCATTCTCATCTACATCATTCCCTCTCTCTCTCTCTCTCTCTCTCTCTCTCAAATCTAGGCCATGGCGCCGTCGATCTTCCCACGCGCCGACGAGGAGGCGCCGTCCCCCGAGGATGCTCAATCAAAGAGCAGCGACGAGGAGGACCCCTACACGCCGCCGGATGAGGTTGCGTTGGACCCCCCAACTTTGGAGTGATTTTGGGGCCAACACAATCATTGTTTGTGGAAGTCGCTGTCGCCGACTGAGAAAGCCAGGCAAGTGGCGTTCAAGAAGGAGATGGCGGAGGAGGAAGCTAGGTACCACGCGGCCTGTGAAGCCCGTGATGCCGCCTGGAAAAAGGAGGTGGTGGAGCTTTGGGTGCGGGCACGTCATCGTGCGGAGGAGGTGTATGAAGAAGGGTACTTTGTGAGGAAGGTCAAAGGTGCTAGGCGCCTGATCATTGCGTGGAGGTGGGCCAATAAGCTCCAGTGCGCCACCGACGAGGAGCTCCGGTGGGCGCCCAACGAAATGGCAAGATCTTTCGCGCTCGTCCGCCAGCAAGAGGTAGATCAGTACGTCAAGTGTTGTGAGGCGGAGTACTGCCTCCGCGCTGGGAATACGCCGCGCACCAGGGAGCTGTTGGCGAGGGGCTGCCGGGATACTGCCCCCAGGAGGGATTATTAGTTTTAGTATTGTTCGCTTCCAATTTTATGCATTGTACCTACTAGTTAAGTATCATCATGTATATGTGATGATATTATATATATTCTGTGATGAACTAATGAACAATTAATATATATTATGAATTCCCTTTTGTATCTGTTTTTATACTAATTTGTATCTACCTGTTATCGTCTACATATACATAATGGAAAGCATATATAAACACATTAGAACAGAACATATAAGAACGGAAAACAAAGTACACACATTGAACCAGAGCAATATTATGATTGCTGTGAATACATAGCGATCCACGTCGAAACGACTCAACAAAATAAAAACGCGTCCATAAGACCATGAACAGTAGCCCTTGTCTACGGTAGCTCTTGGCTCTGCTTGAACTCGTGCAGGCATTCGTACAAGCGGTCAACACGCTTGCGGTACATCTGGAGCGCGACCTAGAGCTTCAAATTGGCTATTTCATCAGAGATCACCAGCTCGAGGATGCGACAGCCATGTTCCTCTACTGCGTCTAGGTGGAGACCTGGGCCAAGGAGGCGCTTGAGCCTAGCGACCAGCGATTGGCATCGAGCGGGCCGCAGACAAGGCGAACGGCACGACCCATGCGAACCGCGCGGCGGGTGTCCGGTGCAAGTATGACGCGAGGTGCAAGTATGGCGTAGAGGGCCTCTTCCCACTCTTGGCGAGGAATGGGGGTACTGACGGGACGTGTACCCAGCTGCGACGCCCTGTCGACAGCAGGCAAGCGCTGATGGATCCGCTCTTGTTGTGCGGTGATCCGTAGCCTATCGGCGCAAACGCGCCTAACATGCTCTGCGGCGCGCCATCAATCCTGTTGTGCGGCGAGCTGCAGCCTCTCAGTGCTGACATGCCTATCTTGATCCGCGGCGCTAAAGTGCCATGCGCCAAGGGTCTGCTCAACCCTGGCGATGACGCGCATCACTGCGTCGCCCAGCGCGTTGCCGGGGAGCGTCTCGACCTCAACGGGCCATGGCGCCTTCTCGTTTTGCTCGTCGACGAGGTTGATGGCAGAGGCGGTGATGTCTACTACGCAACCTTCTTCTTGTAGACGTTGTTGGGCCTCCAAGTGCAGAGGTTTGTAGGACAGTAGAAAATTTCCCTCAAGTGGATGACCTAAGGTTTATCAATCCGTGGAAGGCGTAGGATGAAGATGGTCTCTCTCAAACAACCTTGCAACCAAATAACAAAGAGTCTCTTGTGTCACCAACACACTCAATACAATGATAAATTGTATAGGTTTACTAGTTCGGCGAAGAGATGGTGATACAAGTGCAATATGGATGGTAGATATAGGTTTTTGTAATATGAAAATATAAAAATAGTAAGGTAACTAATGATAAAAGTGAGCACAAACGGCATTGCAATGCGTTGAAACAAGGCTTAGGGTTCATACTTTCACTAGTGCAAGTTCTCTCAACAATAATAACATAACTGGATCATATAACTATCCCTCAACATGCAACAAAGAGTCACTACAAAGTCACTAATAACGGAGAACAAATGAATAGATTATTGTAGGGTACGAAACCACCTCAAAGTTATCCTTTCTGATCGATCTATTCAAGAGTCCGTAGTAAAATAACACGAAGCTATTCTTTCCTTTCTATCTATCCTAGAGTTCGTACTAGAATAACACCTTAAGACACAAATCAACCAAAACCCTAATGTCACCTAGATACTCCAATGTCACCACAAGTATCCACGGGTATGATTATATGATATGCATCACACAATCTCAGATTCATCTATTCAACCAACACAAAGAACTTCAAAGAGTGCCCCAAAGTTTCTACCGGAGAGTCAAGACGAAAACGTGTGCCAACCCCTATGCATAAGTTCACAAGGTCACTAAACCCGCAAGTTGATCACCAAAACATACATGAAGTAGATCACGTGAATATCCCATTGTCACCACAAATAAGCACATGCAAGACATACATCAAGTGTTCTCAAATCCTTAAAGACTCAATCCAATAAGATAACTTCAAGGGGAAAACTCAATCCATTACAAGAGAGTAGAGGGGGAGAAACACCATAAGATCCAACTATAATAGAAAAGCTCGCGGTACATCAAGATCGTGCCATATCAAGAACACGAGAGAGAGAGAGAGAGAGAGAGAGAGAGAGAGAGAGAGAGATCAAACACATAGCTACTAGTAAATACCCTCAGCCCCGAGGGTGAACTACTGCCTCCTCGTCATGGAGAGCGCCGGGATGATGAAGATGGCCACCGGTGAGGGATTCCCCCTCCGGCACCCACAAGGTCCCGATTAGTTTTTGGTGGCTACAGAGGCTTGCGGCGGCGGAACTCCCGATCTAGGTTTCTTTCTGGAAGTTTCTGTATTTATAGGAATTTTTGGCGTCGGTCTCACGTCAGGGGGTCTCCGAGTCGTCCATGAGGCAGGGGGCGCACCCAGGGGGGTAGGGCGCGCCCTCCACCCTCGTGGACGGCCCGTGACTCTTCTGGCCCAACTATTTTCCCCTGGGGCTTCTTTTGGTCCATAAAAATCATCAAAAGTTGGCACATCAATTGGACTCCGTTTGGTATTCCTTTTCTGTAAAACTCAAAAACAAGGAAAAAACTGAAACTGGCACTGGGCTCTAGGTTAATAGGTTAGTCCCAAAAATCATATAAAATAGCATATAAATGCATATAAAACATCCTAGATGGATAATATAATAGCGTGGAACAATAAAAAATTATAGATACGTTGGAGACGTATCAAGCATCCCCAAGCTTAATTCCTGCTCGTCCTCGAGTAGGTAAATGATAAAAACAGAATTTTTGATGTGGAATGCTACCTAGCATATTTATCAATGTAATTTTCTTTATTGTGGCATGAATGTTCAGATCCGAAAGATTCAAGACAAAAGTTTAATATTGACATAAAAATAATAATACTTCAAGCATACTAACCAAGCAATTATGTCTTCTAAAAATAACATAGCCAAAGAAAGCTCATCCCTACAAAATCATATAGTTTGTCCATGCCCCATCTTCATCACACAAAATGCTCCAATCATGCACAACCCCGATGACAAGCCAAGCAATTGTTTCATACTTTAGTATTTTCAAACTTTTTCAACTTTCATGCAATACATGAGCGCGAGCCATGGACATAGCACTATAGGTGGAATAGAATGGTGGTTGTGGAGAAGACAAAAAGAGGAAGATGGCCTCACATCAACTAGGCGTGTTAGTGGGCTATGGAGATGCCCATCAATAGATATCAATGTGAGTGAGTAGGGATTGCCATGCAACGGATGCACTAGAGCTATAAATGTATGAAAGCTCAACAAAAGAAACTAAGTGGGTGTGCATCCAACTTGCTTGCTCACGAAGACCTAGGGCATTTGAGGAAGCCCATCGTTGTAATATACAAGCCAAGTTCTATAAAAAAATCCCACTAGTATATGAAAGTGACAAAACAAGAGACTCTCTATCATGAAGATCATCGTGCTACTTTGAAGCACAAGTGTGGTAAAGGGATAGTAGCATTGTCCCTTCTCTCATTTTCTCTCATTTTTTTGGGCCTTCCCTTTTTTTATTTGGCCTTTCTCTTTTTTTGGGCCTTCTCTTTTTTTATTTGGCCTTTCTCTCTTTTTTTATTTCCTCACATGGGACAATGCTCTAATAATGAAGATCATCAGACTTCTATTTACTTATAACTCAAAAATTACAACTTGATACTAGAACAAAATATGACTATATGCGTGCCTCCGGCGGTGTACCGGGATGTGCAATGAATCAAGAGTGACATGTATGAAAAATTAAGAACGGTGGCTTTGCCACAAATACGATGTCAACTACATGATCATGCAAGGCAATATGACAATGATGAAGCGTGTCATAATAAACGAAACGGTGGAAGGTTGCATGGCAATATATCTCGGAATGGCTATGGAAATGCCATAATAGGTAGGTATAGTGGCTGTTTTGAGGAAGGTAAATGATGGGTTTATGGTACAGACGAAAGTTGCAAGGTACTAGAGAGGCTAGCAATGATGGAAGGGTGAGAGTGCGTATAATCCATGGACTCAACATTAGTCATAAAGAACTCACATACTTATTGCAAAAATCTACAAGTCATCAAAACCAAGCACTACACGCATGCTCCTAGGGGGATAGATTGGTAGGAAAAGACCATCGCTCATCCCCGGCCGCCACTCATAAGGAGGAAAATCAAAGAAACACCTCATGCTTCAAATTTGTTACACAACGGTTACCATACGTGCATGCTATGGGACTTGCAAACCTCAACACAAGTATTTCTAAAATTCACAATTACTCAACTAGCATGACTCTAATATCACCATCTTCATATCTCAAAACAATCATCAAGTATCAAACTTCTCATAGTATTCAATGCACTCTATATGAAAGTTTTTATTATACCCATCTTGAATGCCCATCATATTAGGACTAATTTTATAACCAAAGCAAATTACAATGCTGTTCTAAAAGACTCTAAAAATAATATAAGTGAAGCATGAGAGATCAGTAATTTCTATAAAATAAAACCACCACCGTGCTCTAAAAAAGATATAAGTGAAGCACTAGAGCAAAATTATCTAGCTCAAAAGATATAAGTGAAGCACATAGAGTATTCTAATAAATAACGATTCATGTGTGTCTCTCCCAAAAGGTGTGTATAGCAAGGATGACTGTGGTAAACTAAAAAGCAAAGACTCAAATCATACAAGACGCCCCAAGCAAAACACATATCATGTGGTGAATAAAAATATAGCCTCAAGTAAAGTTACCGATAAACAAAGACGAAAGAGGGGATGCCATCCGGGGCATCCCCAAGCTTAGGCTCTTGCCACTCCTTATTCCATAGTCCATCGAGTCTTTACCCAAAACTTGAAAAATTCACAACACAAAACTCAACAAAAACTCGTAAGCTCCGTTAGTATAAGAAAATAAATGACCACTTTTTGTACTGTTATGAAATCATTATAAATTCATATTAGTGTAATATCTACTGTATTCTAACTTCTCTATGGTTCATACCCTCCTATACTACTCATAGATTCATCAAAATGAGCAAACAACACACGAAAAACACAATCTGTCAAAAACCAAACAGTCTGTAGCAATCTGATTTGTTCGAATACTTATGGAACTCCAAAAATTATTAAATAAATTTGTGGATGTGAGTAATTTGTCTATTAATCATCTGCAAAAAGAACCAACCTAAAAGCACTCTCCAGTAAAAAAATGGCAGCTAATCTCGGGAGCGCAAAAAGTTTCTGTTTTTTACAGCAAGATCGCAAAGACTCCACCCAAGTCTTCCCAAAGGTTCTACTTGGCACAAACACTAATTAAAAAATTAAAACACATCTAAATATAGGCTAGATGAATTATTTATTACTAAAATTGGGTTGCCTTCCAACAAGCGCTAACTTTTAACGCCCCTAGCTAGGCATGTGATTTCAATGATGCTCACATAAAAGATAAGAATTGAAACATAAAGAGAGCATCATGAAGAATATGACTAGCACATTTAAGTCTAACTCGCTTCCTATGCATAGGGATTTTGTGAGAAAACAACTTATGGGAACAATAATCAACTAGCGTAGGAAGGCAAAACAAGCATAACTTCAAAACTTTTAACACATAGAGAGGAAACTTGATATTGTTGCAATTCCTACAAGCATATAGTCCTCCCTCACAATAATTTTCAGTAGCATCATGAATAAATTCAACAATATAACCATCACATAAAGCGTTCTTTTCATGATCTACAAGCATAGAAATTTTATTACTCTCCACATAAGCAAAATTCTTCTCATTCGGAATAGTGGGAGTATCATAAAAACTCGAATACTATAAATTGTTTCCACATTAAAAGTGTAATGTTCAAAAAAATGGTAATCATGAAAGGTTCTATAAATATAATCATCACTACTTTTATAGCATAAGTTTCATCACAATAATCATCATAAATAGGAGGCGTGCTATCATCATAATAAATTTGCTCATCAAAACTTGGGAGGCTAAAAATATCATCTTCATTAAACATAGCATCCCCAAGCTTGGGACAAACATTAATTGCAGCAAATAAATTCTCAAACATGTCATTCTCATCAAACATAGCATCCCCAAGCTTGGGCCTTTTCATATCATAAGCATAATCACTCTCATCATTAATAGTATGGATAGCACCAATAGTATAGCAATTATCATCATCACAATGAGTAATAGGAGCAACATCATTTGGGAGGGATACCTTTTTACCTTTGCTCCTCCGTCTTTTATTTTTCTTCTTCGCATCATGTATGGGTTTAATCCTCTTTTTGGAGCTCCTTATTAATGAGATTGGTTGAATAGAAGGCTCCTCCTCGTTACCTGATTCATCATAAGAAATAATAGGAGAATATTGGGAAGTCTCTTCCCTTTCATTAGTATTCTCTTCATCGTCTATTTGTTTTCTTGTGTTTATGTAATTGACAATATAAGGATTTTCAATGCAATTTAGCGCACAATACGTAAAAATTTCTTCTAGATCAAAATCAAGAACTCTCTCAAGTGCAAATTCTGGAATATCCTTAGTTATACGTTTGATTTCTTCATAACCCAAAAGCAAACTAAGTTCATTATGATGCGCAAGGGAAATCAAGTCATCACAATTTTTGGACATGATTCGATCATGAAACAATTTGCATTGGATATTTAAATGACCATGTTCATTGCAAAGTTCACAAGGATGGCTAAGAAAATTTAAATTTTCAGCACAAACATCTAGCCTTTCTGGCAACCATTTAGTTTCTAAATACTTATGCCTCTTGCAAAATCTATCTTCCCTATTTGGTGTGTACTTGCAAACTCTATGTACTCCACAAAAGTTGACATGCTTATACGAGACATTTTCATCATGACTAGTGCAATCATCATTAGTACTATGGATATTCAAAGAGTTTATACTAACAACATTGCAATCATGCTCATCATTCAAAGATTTAGTGCCAAACATTCTAATGCATTCTTCATCTAGCAATTGAGCACAATTATCGGAATCCTTATTTTCACGGAAGACATTAAAAATATGAAGCATATGAGGCACCCTCAATTCCATTTTTTTGTAATTTTCTTTTATAAACTAAACTAGTGCTAAAACAAGAAACTAAAAGATACGATTGCAAGATCTAAAGATATACCTTCAAGCACTCACTTCCCGGCAACGGTGCCAGAAATTGCTTGATGTCTACTACGCAACCTACTTCTTGTAGACGTTGTTGGGCCTCCAAGTGCAGAGGTTTATAGGACAGTAGCAAATTTCCCTCAAGTGGATGACCTAAGGTTTATATATCCGTGGGAGGCGTAGGATGAAGATGGTCTCTCTCAAACAACCCTGCAAACAAATAACAAAGAGTCTCTTGTGTCCCCAACACACCCAATACAATGGTAAATTATATAGGTGCACTAGTTCATCGAAGAGATGGTGATACAAGTGCAATATGGATGGTAGATATAGGTTTTTGTAATTTAAAAATATAAAAACAGCAAGGTAAATAATGATAAAAGTGAGCACAAACGGTATTGCAATGCGTTGAAACAAGGCCTAGGGTTCATACTTTCACTAGTGCAAGTTCTCTCAACAATAATAACATAGCTGGACCATATAACTATCCCTCAACATGCAACAAAGAGTCAGTCCAAAGTCACTAATAGCAGAGAACAAACGAAGAGATTATTGTAGGGTACGAAACCACCTCAAAGTTATCATTTCTGATTGATCTATTCAAGAGTCCGTAGTAAAATAACACGAAGCTATTCTTTCCTTTCTATCTATCCTAGAGTTCGTGCTAGAATAACACCTTAAGACACAAATCAACCAAAACCCTAATGTCACCTAGATACTCCAATGTCACCACAAGTATCCGCGGGTATGATTATACGATATGCATCACACAATCTCAGATTCATCTATTCAACCAACACAAAGAACTTCAAAGAGTGCCCCAAAGTTTCTACCGGAGAGTCGAGACGAAAACGTGTGCCAACCCCTATGCATAAGTTCACAAGGTCACTGAACCCGCAAGTTGATCACCAAAACATACATGAAGTAGATCACGTGAATATCCCATTGTCACCATAGATAAGCACATGCAAGACATACATCAAGTGTTCTCAAATCCTTAAAGACTCAATCTGATAAGATAACTTCAAAGGGAAAACTCAATCCATTACAAGAGAGTAGAGGGGGAGAAACATCATAAGATCCAACTATAATAGCAAAGCTCGCGGTACATCAAGAACACGAGAGTGAGAGAGAGATCAAACACATAACTACTGGTACATACCCTCAGCCCCGAGGGTGAAATACTCCCTCCTTGTCATGGAGGGCGCCGGGATGATGAAGATGGCCACCGGTGAGGATTCCCCCGGTGGTGCTTGAACAGGTCCCGATTGGTTTTTGGTGGCTACAGAGGCTTGCGGCGGTGGAACTCCCGATCTAGGTTTCTTTCTGGAAGTTTCTGTATTTATAGGAATTTTTGGCGTCGGTCTCATGTTAGGGGGGGCTCCGAGTCATTCACGAGGCAGGGGGCGCGCCCAGGGCGGTAGGGCGTGCCCTCCACCCTCGTGGACGGCCCGGGACTCTTCTGGCCCAACTATTTTACCCAGGGGGCTTCTTTTGGTCCATAAAAAATCATCAAAAATTGGCATGTCAATTGGACTCCGTTTGTTATTCCTTTTGTGTACAACTCAAAAACAAGGAAAAAAACAAAAACTGACACTAGGCTCTAGGTTAATAGGTTAGTCCCAAAAATTATATAAAATATCATATAAATGCATATAAAACATCCTAGATGGATAATATAATAGCATGGAACAATCAAAAATTATAGATACGTTGGAGACGTATCAGGCGGCGCTTTGGGCGGTTGGCATGCTTGGAAAAGGTGGATGTGCTACAGGCTGCGCTTGTTGCCTCCGTGCGTCGCGCGCCGCCTAGGTTTATGCGCAATATCACTGGGTGGCGAGAAATCGGTGAGGAAATGGCGGAAAACGGTGACATGTTCATAAAACGCCATCAATTAATGGAAACTTAGCATAGAAGGAACATCGAGCTAGCACAAGAAGTAGATGATGATCAAATGATCATTTATCCTAATTAATTATGCATGTAATAGTTTACTTTGGTGTGTGGAAATGTCATGTGTGTACTAGCCACCTATGTAATTGGATATTTTCCACGTATTACACACATCTTGTTTATGTGAAACGTTTCTGTTCTCTGGGCTCAACACAATCAGTTTATCGGAATAAACTATATGCCCTCCATTGCACACACCTTGATCTGGCTGAACCGTTTATGTTGTGTTGCCTAATGGAAAAAGTTCATCCGAGTGAATCGTATGCTTTATATCGCACAAACCTTGATCTAGCTGACCGTTTCTTTTGTGTTGCCTAATCACAAACAGTTCACCCGAGTGAACCGTATGCCGTATATTGCACACGCCTTCATCTGGCTGCCCATTTCTTTTGTTCTACCTCATCGCAAACAGTTAATTGAACTGAACTGTATGCCCCGCATCACACACGCAACTAAAATCTGAACCGTGTTTTATGTATCCTTCATTGCAAATGTTTTGCCTCTTTTTTATGGTTTTTTACATCACCGTTTGCGATCAATGTATCACACACAGTTTCGTCAAAGGGTCTCTGATCGTAGTGTCGTGTTAGCAGCATCCTGCAATAGTGTGGGCATCCAGGTTCCACTATTGGTTATTGACCAGAGAGGTGTCTCGGTCATGTCTACATAGTTCTCGAGCCCGTAGGGTCCGCACGCTTAACGTTCGTTGATGATATAGTGTTATATGAGTTATATGATTTTGTGACCGAATGTTATTCGGAGTCCCGGATGAGATCACAGACATGACGAGGAGCTCTGGAATGGTTCGGAGGTAAATATTGATATATAGGACGATGATATTCGGACACTGGAAGAGTTTCGGAGTGCACCAGGTAGTCATTGGGTCACCGGAAGGGGTTCCGGACATCCCCGGTAGATGTATGGGCCTAATGGGACAAGGGGGGGGGGGGACATACCAGCCCACAAGGGGGCTAGCGCGCCAATGGAAAGGGGGGGTGCCACCTTCCCCTGCCTTTCCCCACTCACCTAGAAAGGAAGGGGCGGCTTGGGGAGGACCCCAAGTAGGATTCGGCCTACTCCGGGCGCTTCCTTGGCTGCTCCTCCCCCCCCCCAACTATATATATGTGGGAGGGGGCGCCACACATAACCACGACAATCTCTTAGCCGTGTGCGGTGCCCCCTCCACAGTTTTGTCCCTCAGTCATATTTTCGTAGTGCTTAGGTGAAGCCCTACGGAGATAGCTTCACCATCACCGTCACCACGCTGTCGTGCTACCAGAACTCATCCACCACTTCGCCGTCTTGCTAGATCAAGAAGGCAAGGACGTCACTGAGCTGAACGTGTGCTGAACGCGGAGGTGTTGTACTTTCGGTACTCGATCGACTGGATCACGAAGAAGTTCGACTACATCAACCGTGTTACTAAACGCTTCCACTTACGGTCTACGAGGGTACATAGACAGACTCTCCCCTCTCGTTGCTATGCATCTCCATGGATACATATTGCATGTGTGGAAAAAAATTGTTTTCCATGCAACGTTTCCCAACAGTGGCATCCGAGCCAGGTCTATGCGTAGATGATATGCACGAGTAGAACACAAAGAGTTGTGGGCGGTTATAGTCATACTGCTTACCACCAATGTCTTATTTTGATTCAGTGGTATTGTGGGATGAAGCGGCCCGGACCAACCTTACATGTACACGCACATGAGACCGGTTCCACCGACTGTCATGCAACTAGTTTTGCATAAAGGCGGCTAGCAGGTATCTGATTCTCCTACTTTAGTTGAATCGAATTTGACTACGGCCGGTCCTTGAAGAAGTTTAAAACAACAAACTTGATAAATCAACGTTCTGGTTTTTGCCGTAGGTAAGAACGGTTCTTGCAAGAAGACTGTAGCAGCCTGATAACCCACAAGTATACGGGATCACAACAGTTTTTGAGGGTAGAGTATTCAACCCAAATTTATAGATTCGACACAAGGGGAGCCAAAGAATATTTGCAAGTATTAGCAGCTGAGTTGTCAATTCAACCACACCTGGAGATTAATTATCTATAGCAACGTGATCAGTAGCAAAGTAATATGATAGTTTTGATAATAGTGACATCAACAATGGTAATAGTAACAGTGATAGCAGTAGTTTTGTAGCAAGTGCAACAGTAACGATAGCAGTAGTAACTTAGCATAAACAATATAAGATAAATTCGTAGACATTGGATTAGTAATTTGTTGGATGATATTCATCATGTGACAGTCATAACCTAGGGCGATATGGCACTAGCTCCAATTCATAAATATAATGTAGGCATGTATTCCGTAAATAGTCATACGTGCTTATGGAAAGAACTTGCATGACATCTTTTGTCCTACCCTCCCGTGGCAACGGGGTCCATAAGGAAACTAAGGGATATTAAGGCCTCCTTTTAATAGAGAACCGAAACAAAGCATTAACACACGGTGAATACATGAACTCCTCAAACTACGGTCATCGCCGGGAGTGTTCCCGACTATTGTCACTCCGGGGTTGCCGAATCATAACACGTAGTAGGTATCTGTAACTTGCAAGATCGGATCTAGAACATGGATATAATTGTGATAACATAAACGGTTCAGATCTGAATTTATGGCACCCGGGCCCAAAGTGACAAGCATTAAGCATGGAAAAGTCATAGCAACATCAATCTCAGAACATAGTGGATACTAGGGATCAAGCCCTAACAAAACTAACTAGATTACATGATGAATCTCATCCAACTCCTCACCGACCAGCGAGCCTACGAAGGAATTACTCACTCCCGGTGGGGAGCATCATGGAATTGGCGATGGAGAAGGGTTCGTGATGACGAAGAACGAAGAACCCCCTCTCCGGAGCCCCAAAAGGACTCCAGATCTGGCCTCCCGATGAAGAACGGGAGGTGACAGCGGCTCCGTCTCGTGGAACGTGATAATTCTTTCTCCCTGATTTTTCTCCAAAAATAGGATTTAAGCGTCGGTTTCAGGGTCTGCGGGGCCACCAAGTGGGGACAACCCACCTGGGCGCGCCCTGGTGGGTTGTGCCGACCCAGGTGCCCCCCTCAGGTGACTCTTGGCTCCAGAAATTCTCTTTTATTGTATAAAAAATCCTTGCAAAGTTTCGTTCCATTCCGAGAACTTTTATTTCTGCACAAAAACAACACCATGGTAGTTCTGCAAAAAACAACGTCAGTCCAGGGTTAGTTTCATTCAAATAATGCAAATTAGAGTCCAAAACAAGAGGAAAAGCGTTAGGAAAAGTAGATACGTTGGAGACGTATCAACTCCCCCAAGCTTAAACTTTGCTTGTTCTCAACCAATTCAGTTGATAAACTGAAAGTGAAAAAGAAAAACTTTTACGAACTCTTTTTCTCTTGTTTGAATAAATAAGCTTAAACAACACCCAGCTTTTCAGCCAACATTATAACTAACCATGCCGACAATAACTCTTAGGAATTATATTAACTAATATCAATGACATAATCAGCTAGCAAGCAATAATAAGTTATCTCAAACAGCAACACGTTATCAAGACAACCATGATATAATATGACAATAGTGGTATCCCGCTAGCCCTTTCTGAGTCCACAAAACATAAATGTAGAGCACCTGCAAAGTTCAACAACGACTAAACATTGTAATTCATGGTAGAAAAGATCCAGTCATGATGCACCCAACATTAGCTACACAAAATGTATCAGCATGACAACAGTGCTCTCAGGTTCTGTCGCTTATTTTAGAAGGTGATGACACAACATAAAAGTAAATAGATAGTCCCTTCGCAGAGGGAAGCGATGATTTGCAGCGGTGCGAGAGCACAAAATTTTAAAACAGAGGTAAATGATATTTTGAGAAATGCACCCTTCTTGTTTACTTCACGACCATCGGTTATCAATATATTCCATGCTAAGCATGCTAGTGGCGGTTCCCAAGCGATAAAAGTAAAGGTTTACTCCCTCTCCACCATTAATCACACTCCACGGCTTGTCCGAAACAACAGGTGCCGTCCATACCAACAATAGTCCCGAGGGAGTTTTGTTTACTTATTTGCATTTTGATTTTGGGACTGGGAATCCCTATTACCGCCCTTTTCTCATGCGATGGTGAGTGAATAAACACTCAACCTGAGAATAACCCGCTTAGCATGGAAGATACCGACCACCTCCTGTCATTCCATGAACGATCCAGGCACACACAAAGGATATTTATTTGAAGTTTTTAGAGGTGGCACATGCAAATTTACTTAGGACGGCAGGATAATACCGCATATAGGTAGGTATGATGGACTCATCTAGAATAACTTGGGTTCAAGGTTTTTGATGTACAAGCAGAATTCCCACTTAGTACAGGCGAAGGCTAGCAAATAGGTTGAGAAGCGGCCAGCTAGAGAGCAACAACGGTCATGAACATGCATTATGCATAAGTAACATTGGACACTAGCATGAGTAGGATATGAACACCATGAACATAAATATCATAGAGGCTATGTTGGTTTTGATTCAAGTACATGCATGAACATGTGCCAAGTCAAGCCACTCGAACATTCAGAGGAGGATACCATATCACCATACTACATCACAATCATTTTAATGCAGTGTTGACATCCAAGATAAATCATTATCACTCCTAGCTACTTATGCATGGCATGAGAAACTATAATCTCTAATTGTCATTGCAAACATGTTTAATCATAATGTGCAGAATCATGGATACTAGGTTAAACATATTTACAAAAACAGAGCAAGTCGAGTTCATACCCGTTTCTCTCTGCCAAGGCCAGTTCATTGCATATCATCATTATTGCCTTTCACTTGCGCGACCGAACGGTATGAAAATAATAATAGTGCAAGAGTGTCGTGGACTAAGCTGGAATCTGCAAACATCTTATTCAACAATAGAAGACAAGGTAATATGGGCTCTTTGTTAGATCAACAATTATGCATGTGAGAGCCACTCGAAATTTTCATCGTGGTCTTCTCCTTGGTACGACTCGATAAACAGAAAAGAAATTTGGAGAAACACACTGAAATATTTTTGGAGTTTTTGATTTTCTTGAACAACCAAATAAAAGGGAAAAGCAAAAATGAGAAAAACTATTTACACGGGAAAGCTCCCAACAAGCAAAAGAAGAATGAGAAATATTTTTGGGGTTTCTTTTAATATTACAACTAAACATGCATATAAAGTAAACTAACTACAACTATTTTTTTTGGTTTTTTTGTAAGGTTTTTCAAACACACAAGAAGAAAGCGGGAAAATAAATTTAACATGGATAATACAATGAAAAAATGTGGACACCAACAACTGGAATGAGATGTGTAAACATGAATGTAATGTCGGTGAGAAACACGTACTCCCCCAAGCTTAGGCTTTTGGCCTAACTTGGTAATTGATCAGTAGCCTGGATAATAGTCGGGGTGCTGAGGAGCGGGCATCCACGGATCCCACTGTTGAGGCTCCTCCTCTGCTACAGCCTGGTCGTTCCGGTAGGCGATGATATCCGCAGGCATAATCCTATATCCACCTCTGGCAACAGGATCAAACAAAGCAGGTGCAGACAATGGAATAATATCACGAGTATTCACACTAAAAACCGGGTTATACAGAATAGGAATGTTAGGGAAATCTCATGTAATAAACTGGTGGTGCTCCATAGCTGCGTGATCTAGGTAGACCTTGGTCAAAGGATAATCATGCAGGCGTATCTCAACATCAAAGCGAGCCGCCAAACGAGTAGCATTAATACCACCATGAATTTTACCTTGGATTTATTAAGGTGAAGGTGACGTGCCACAATAGCCCCCAAGCTATATGTGTTGTCATCCTCAAGTGCACGACGTAAAACAGCAAGGTCTGGGGCACTGAGTGCACCTACCTTCTCTCTAGCAAGCAAGCATGGTGGAGATTTTAGCTTCCGATATTTTTTTCTTATTAGTGTCGATGTCTTTCATATACTTTGCATAAGGAGGCATTTTCAAGATTTCAGTCAAGTGAGTACGCAAAAAGACTGGCCTCAACATTTCAGCAAAGCGTTAAAATTCTTCATCATCTTTCTTTTTAGTTGACTTGGGTGGAAAAGGCATAGGTTTTTGTTGGGAAAAATATACAGGGATATGCATTTCCCCTGACTTGTGGACGGACAAGCCAAGATCGAGCCAAGATGTCCAAGGAACCAAGATATTCGGAGGACCAACATACATATCAGATGGACCAAGATCAAGCCAAGGAAGCAGGATATCGCTAAGAGAAAAGCCTCCCTTGCCGGGCAGGCGAGCCCAGCAAGGGGCAAGGCCACCCCCAGAAGCAGGCGGCCAAAGCACCCTGGCAGGGCCTGCCAGGGCTCACGAAAGCAAAACCACCTCACCAACCACTCAACCATGACCCATGTCGTCAATATGTGCGGTGTCAAGTCACAAAGTTACTGAGTGGCAGTCATTCGCCAGATGGCTGCCTCTCCTTATAGAAGAAACCCACAGACGACACTCATCCTGCGACGTGTCAAGAGAACAGGCGCGGAGCTGGCATGATAGCCCGGAAAGCCTTGCCGGGCAACCAGTGATGTGACACTAAGCGGTGCATTTAATGCGCCCTGACAGCCTGCAGAGTTAGGTATGATAGCACTGTTTGCTATCATAGTAGTGCATAATGACTACTTTGCCATTGTGGTGACCCTTTGATCTATAAAAGGAGGCCCATGGCAACCGTAGAAAGGGTTACACTGGTAAGCATCAGTGCTATACAAACGGTTTTTAACCCCTTTCCGTGACGGCATTTGGAACCGTCGCCAAGTGAGTGTGGGCGATAGGGGGTTCTTCCCACACGACCCAGAAATCGTAGGGGATAGGCCCTCCTGGGACATAGGCTGGGGCCGTGTGCGATCAGGCGAGGCATCGAAACCCAATCATTTCCATTCGTATGTACATCCCACACGGTGAATCCCAGAAAAACATTTCCGTTCGTATGTATATCACACACAGTCAATCCAAGGAATACGTTTCCGTTCTTATGTACATCCCACACTGTCAATCCAGGGAAAATGTTTCCATTCTTATGTATATCACACACAGTCAATCCAAGGAATACGTTTCCGTTCTTATGTACATCCCACACAGGCAATCCAGGGAAAACATTTCCGTTCGTATGTACATCCCACACAGTTTTATGTGTAGGCTCGTGTGTGAAAGGTGTAACTATCACACACGCTCTGCCTTGGTTAACTGTTTGCTTTTATCAACTACATCACACACGATTTGATGAAGAAAACTGTGTGGCATTGGGCTATCCATCACAAGTGCTTTTACTGCTAGAACCGTTTGTAAAGTTCCATGACACATTTAGCAGGTTTATTAGTTTACAATTAATAATTCCAGTATTATGAAAATTCATATTTCATATCGAACAGCTGTTTGCCAATTTCGTATCAGGCACATAAATATATTATAACATCATAGTACGATAGCTACATGAAAACAACACAGTACAACATATAGCTAGTTGAACTTCATAAGAACAAAATTAGAACAATATATTCATTTCCCTAATCGAGATCATCCAGGCTCGTCTTATCCACCTCTGCTTTCAGTTCAGTAAGAACATGTTTTGCACTGGCCAACTAGGAAAGTGCCTCCTCCTTCGCCAACACCATCTTAGCAAAGTCTGATTTAAAAAATCTGAGCTCATTCTCCACCTTCCTCTTTTTATCCCGCATCTTCAAATATTCTTCAGCGTTGACAACACTTTCTCTAAGCCTACGTCTGTTCTCTTCCTCATACATGCTCCAGAGCTTCGCTAGGCACATCTTCAAAGACTATGGCCACTCTTGATCAACCCACTCCAAGTAAGAAAACTTCCATTCATCCTATAGTATTTAAAACTAGATCGGTAACAATTGTAGGGGAAATGGGTTTATATCAACATAGAAAATCACCAATTCTTATTTTGAAAAACTGAAGAAACATGTTAATTATGACATATCTTCTCAAAAAGATCAATGTGCAAATGAATTAATTGCTACTGAGACAATAACCAAATTCTGGAACATCAGAAGCTATAATTAACTACATCAATGCTACAAGTTCTTACTCATGTACAATAAATAACAAATTGAACATTTTATGAGGAAGGTAAATATAACTGCAACAGCATAGCGACAGTGTTTGGATGATAGCAAATTGATAACAACAGGTGTGTACATGCACAAATTTAGTAACATAGAACTAATAGCACTAAGGCCGTCGCCAAAATTGGTGTTGTCGGATTTTGGGTTCCGACAAACCCTCTAGGTTCGAACTCTGGGGTGCACGCAGAGATCTCACCCCCTACCTACCTGCACCTCGTCGCCTCGCAAGGATCTAAAACTACACGAAGAGCAACACAAGGGACACAAGGTTTATACTGGTTCGGGCCACCATTGTGGTGTAACACCCTACTCCAGTGTGTGGTGTGGTGGATTGCCTCTTGGGCTGATGATGAACAATACAAGGAAGAACAGCCTCGCGAGGGTGAGGTATTCTTGTGTCTAGGCTCTCGATCGGATTGGATCAAGCTAAGATGAGATCTCCCTCTACTTTGGTGGCTAGCTCTACTTATAGGCAGAGGCCCTGGGCCTCTTCCCAAATATTGAGCGGGAAGGGCGCCAACAATTGGCCATTTTGAAGGGGAACATCTAGTACACTTTTCCTGACTAAAGTTGGTCCTCGCCTATCAAAGGCTCTGGTGGTGACGCCGGCTTGGGCTCCACGATGACCTCCTTCCTGCCGTTGCGACGGTCTTGGTCTTGTTGCACCGAAACGGCTGCCTTTGCTTGATACTCTCGCCTGCGCTTGCCTCCTTTGCACCAAAGAGGAAATGAGGACACTGCGCGGGCTAGCGCCCCCCTGGAGCCCTTGGTCGTCGTGGCTTGCGTCATGGGCACCTCGTGAGGTACCTCGCCTTGATCTCTCCGCCTCCTCGCGAGCCAGCCTGACGAGGCCGTGCCTGAGGAAGCTTCATGTCGTCCGCCCCGCGAGGCTTGGCCCCTCGCGAGGGTCTTGAGCTTGTGTTGATGAAGATGGGCGTCTTGGGCCACCCTTGAGCCACGCCGTGAGGCAGCAGGCAGAGCAAGTCTGGGTACCCCGTTCCCGTAAGCGCCGACAGAGCCCTGTGCCCAAGCGCGCTGGACTTGGCTTAGCAGAGAAGCGAAGGGGCAAGTGCGAAGCGCTGCGGGCCCTAATAGCCTGCGGCCTTGGGCGCCGCGTGGCGGTTGATTGGACGTGGGCGCCTTAGCAACTGCGTGAATCGACAAAAGAGCGGCACCCGTCTAGGCTTTGCCTCCTTTGCCTTCTCCGGTCTTTCCACCGTTCCGTTTATTATGACACACTCCATCATTGTCATATTGCTAGCATGATCATGTAGTTGACATCGTATTTGTGGCAAAGTCACCGTTCATAATTCTTTCATACATGTCACTCTTAATTCATTGCATATCCCGGTACACCGCCGGAGGCATTCATATAGAGTCATATTTTGTTCTAAGTATCGAGTTGTAATTGTTGAGTTGTAAGAAAATAAAAGTGTGATGATCATCATTTTTAGTGCATTGTCCCAAATGAGGAAAAGGATGATCGAGACTATGATTCCCCCACAAGTCAGGATGAGACTCCGGACGAAAAATAAAAAAAATAAAAAAGAGGCCATAAAAAAAGGCCCAATAAAAAAATGAGAGAAAAAGAGAGAAGGGACGATGTTACTATCCTTTTACCACACTTGTGCTTCAAAGTAGCACCACGATCTTCATGATAGAGAGTCTCTCATTTTGCCACTTTCATATACTAGTGGGAATTTTTCATTATAGAACTTGGCTTGTATATTCCAATGATGGGCTTCCTCAAAGTACCCTAGGTCTTTGTGAGCAAGCGAGTTGGATGCACACCCACTTAGTTTCTTTTGTTGAGCTTTCATATACTTATAGCTCTAGTGCATCCGTTGCATGGCAATCCCTACTCACTCACATTGATATCTATTGATGGGCATCTCCATAGCCCATTGATACGCCTAGTTGATGTGAGACTATCTTCCCTCTTTTTGTCTTCTCCGCAACCACCATTCTATTCCACATATAGTGCTATATCCATGGCTCACGCTCATGTATTGCGTGAATATTGAAAAAGTTTTGAGAATGTCAAAAGTATGAAACAATTGCTTGGCTTGTCATCGGGGTTGTGCATGATTTAAATACTTTGTGTGGTGAAGATAGAGCATTGCCAGACTATATGATTTTGTAGGGATAACTTTCTTTGGCCATGTTATTTTGAGAAGACATGATTACTTTGTTAGTATGCTTGAAGTATTATTATTTTTATGTCAATATGAACTTTTGTCTTGAATCTTTCGGATCTGAATATTCATACCACAATTAAGAAGAATTACATTGAAATTATGCCAAGTAGCACTCCGCATCAAAAATTCATTTTTTTATCATTTACCTACTCGAGGACGAGCAGGAATTAAGCTTGGGGATGCCTGATACGTCTCCAACGTATCTATAATTTTTTATTGCTCCATGCTATATTATCTACTGTTTTGGACATTATTGGGCTTTATTTTCCACTTTTATATTACTTTTGGGACTAACCTATTAACCGGAGGCCCAGCCCTGAATTGTTGTTTTTTGCCTATTCCAGAGTTTCGAAGAAACGGAATATCAAATGGAGTCCAAATGGAATGAAACCTTCGGGAACGTGATTTTCTCACCGAACATGATCCAGGAGACTTGGACCCTACGTCAAGAAAGCCAGGAGGTGGGCACGAGGTAGGAGGGCGCGTCCTCCCCCCCAGGCACGCCCCCACCCTCATGGGGCCCACGGAGCTCCACCGACGTACTTCTTCCTCCTATATTTACCTACGTACCCCCAAACGATCAGATACAGAGCCAAAAACCTAATTCCACTGCGGCAACCTTCTGTACCCACGAGATCCCATCTTGGGGCCTGTTCCGGAGCTCCGCCGGAGGGGGCATCCACCACGGAGGGCTTCTACATCATCATAGCCCCTCCGATGAAGTATGTGTAGTTTACCTCAGACCTTCGGGTCCATAGTTAGTAGCTAGATGGCTTCTTCTCTCTTTTTGGATCTCAATACAATGTTCTCCCCCTCTCTCGTGGAGATCTATTTGATGTAATCTTCTTTTTGCGGTGTGTTTGTTGAGATCTATGAATTGTGGGTTTATGATCAATATTATCTATGAACAATATTTGAATCTTCTCTGAATTCTTTTATGTATGATTGGTTATCTTTGCAAGTCTCTTCGAATTATCAGTTTGGTTTGGCCTACTAGTTTCGTTTTTCTTGCAATGGGAGAAGTGCTTAGCTTTGGGTTCAATCTTGCGGTGTCCTTTCCCAGTGACAGTACGGGCAGCAAGGCATGTATTGTATTGTTGCCATCGAGGATAACAAGATGGGGTTTTTATCATATTGCATGAATTTATCCCTCTACATCATGTCATCTTGCTTAAGGCGTTACTCTGTTTTCTTGAACTTAATACTCTAGATGCATTGGATAGTCTGTCGATGAGTGGAGTAATGATAGTAGATGCAGGCAGGAGTCGGTCTACTTGTCTCGGACGTGATGCCTATATACATGATTATACCTAGATATTCTCATAACTATGCTCAATTCTGTCAATTGCTCAACAGTAATTTTTTCACCCACCGTAAAATACTTATGCTCTTGAGAGAAGCCACTAGTGAAATCTATGGCCCCCGGGTCTATCTCCATCATATTAATCTTCTATCACTTTGTTATTGCTTTGCTTTTTTACTTTGCCTTTTATTTTAGTTTGCATCTTTATCACAAAAATACCAAAAATATTATCTATCATCTCTCTCAGATCTCACTCTCGTAAGTGACCGTGAAGGGATTGACAACCCCTATTCTCGTCGGTTGCGAGGAGTTATTTGCTTTGTGTAGGTACGAGGGACTCGCGGGTAGCCTCCTACTGGATTGATACCTTGGTTCTCAAAAACTGAGGGAAATACTTCGCTACTTTGCTGCATCATCCTTTCCTCTTCGGGGAAATCCAACGCAGTGCTCTAGAGGTAGCAAGGGATTGGTATTTTTGTGCGGGAGAGAGGTGGAGAGGAGTCAGTCAGCCGTCGTCACATCATCCTGCTTCCAAATGGCCCCGCATTCTCTAGTGCAGTGTGGTCGCCGTTTTCAATCTCCTCGATGCCCTCTTTGAAGGTTGAGGTGTTGTGCATGCTGGGGTGCAGAGAAGCACAAGCGAGAGTGGTCGCCATATAGCCTTGGATGGGGATGAATTGTGTGCTCGGTGGAGGGGGAGTGTGTGTGCGATGTGTGTGTGTGTGTGTGTGTGTGTGTGTGTCAGGTATTGAGAGAAATCAAACCTACGAGAGAAATGACTGTGTATGTGAAGGAAAGCTACATGCTAAATAGGGTTTTCACGAAGAGATTGGGTGTGCGAGATAGTGAGCGATGTGTGGGCCTTAAGGTGGGCAGGGGTCGGGTGAGGGTGTCAAAATGTGTGCGTTGATGCATGTGTTACATGCGATCATGCGAGGGAGGGACGAATCGAGAGAGATGGTTGTTGTGTTACGGATGCTCCTCTCTCTCTCTCACACACACACACACAAGTACAAATAGAAGACCGTTCTCTCATGTATACACAACGTATCGGCATCTGCCTATGTCTCACTCATGCATGATCATTTGCACATTCACACCTCTCTATGTTTCTATCACACGCACACCGTCTCCACATTGCCCTTTCGCCACAACACACATATGGACACATACACACGTTCTCTCTCAGTCACACACACAAAATCAATATTAAAAAAACTAGGGTGCACCTAAAACGTCCAAATCCAAATAAACACAAACTGGAGCTAAATTCAAATATATATGGAAATATTGTAGCATCAAGAACTTTTCCAGGAAAAAAAAGTTGAGTAATATTCGGGGATTGTTTTCACACACAAAAAAAGGTTTGGTGGATGTCCTTCGAGCGCGACACGGTGACGCACCGTTCGATCGACCGCGCGGCCGCGGTTCACGCGCTTGCACAGGATTCTGTATTGTGGCTGTGGTAACTAATATAAGCGTTGCCTCAGTCTAATGTTTACGTGTACCAGTACGATTTTCTTTTAAGTTTGACCAACCCTATATAAAACTAAACTAAGCTCCCATACGCGCACTCATCAATATGCTGCCACCGCCGCGGCGCATGCCGGTGCCCGCCTGCTCCGGCCAACCATTTATTGCCCATCACCGCCGTGTCGCTGCCATCCCTGTACCATGAAGCCGAAGGCTCGCTGAGGGAGTCCCGGATTAGGGAGTGTCCGGATAGCCGAACTATAACCTTCGGCCGGACTCCTGGACTATGAAGATACAAGATTGAAGACTTCGTCCCGTGTCCGGATGGGACTTTCCTTGGCGTGGAAGGCAAGCTTGGCGATGCGGATATGTAGATCTCCTTCCATTATAACCGACTCTGTGTAACCCTAACCCTCTCCGGTGTCTATATAAACCGAAGGGTTTTAGTCCGTAGGACGAACAACAACCATACCATAGGCTAGCTTCTAGGGTTTAGCCTCTCTGATCTCGTGGTAGATCTACTCTTGTACTACCCATATCATCAATATTAATCAAGCAGGAGTAGGGTTTTACCTCCATCGAGAGGGCCCGAACCTGGGTAAAAACATCGTGTCCCTTGTCTCCTGTTACCATCCGCCTGTTGGAAATATGCCCTAGAGGCAATAATAAATTAGTTATTATTATATTTCCTTGTTCATGATAATCGTTTATTACCCATGCTATAATTGTATTGATAGGAAACTCAGATACATGTGTGGGTACATAAACAACACCATGTCCTAGTAAGCCTCTAGTTGACTAGCTCGTTGATCAGCAGATGGTTACGGTTTCACGACCATGGACATTGGATGTCGTTGATAACGGATCACATCATTTGGAGAATGATGTGATGGACAAGACAATCCTAAGCCTAGCACAAAGATCGTGTAGTTAGTATGCTAAAGCTTTTCTAATGTCAAGTATCTTTTCCTTAGACCATGAGATTGTGCAACTCCCGGATACCGTAGGAATGCTTTGGGTGTACCAAACGTCACAACGTAACTGGGTGGCTATAAAGGTGCACTACAGGTATCTCCGAAAGTTGTTCATGTGGAACCTACACCAATTGAAGTGGAAGCTGATGATAGTGATCATGATGCTTCGGATCAAGTCACTACCGGACCTCGTAGGTCGACAAGGACGCGTACTACTTCAGAGTGGTACACAATCCTGTCTTAGAGGTCATGTTGCTAGACAACAATGAACCTACGAGCTATGGAAAAGCGATGATGGGCCCGGATTCCGACGAATGGCTCGAGGCCATAACATCCGAGAGAGGATCCATGACTTTGGAAGAAATACTTGATGGTCGTGGGGCGTTGGGTAAAGATGGATTTTAAAAGGAAGATGGACAATGATGGTAAGTATCACCATTAAGAAAGCTCGACTTGTCGTTAAAGATATTTTCCGACAAGTTCAAGGAGTTGACTACGGTGAGGCTTTCTCACCATAGCGATGCTAAGAGTCTGTTGGAATTGGATTAGCGATTCTTGCATTATTTATGAAATCTTGCATATAGGATGTCAAAACATTGTTTCCTTGACAGTTTTCTTGAGGAAAGGTTGTATGTGATACAACCGAAGGTTTTGACAATCTGAAGAGCGCTAACAAGTATGCAAAGCTCCAGCTATCCTTCTAAGGACTGGAGTAAGCATCTTGGAGTTGGAACGCACGCTTTGATGAATGATCAAAGATTTTGGGTCTATACAAAGTTTATGAGAAACTTGTATTTCCAAAGAAGTGAGTGGGAGCACTATAGAATTCTGATGAGTATATGTTGTAGACATATTGTTGATCAGAAATGATGTAGAATTTCTAGAAAGCATATAGGGTTGTTTGAAAAGTGTTTTTCAATGGAAAACCTGGATTAAGCTACTAGAACATTGAGCATCAAGATCTATGAGGATAGATAAAAAACGCTAAATGGTACTTTCAAATGAGCACATACCTTGACATAATCTTGAAGGTGTTCAAGATGGATCAGTCAAAGAAGGAGTTCTTGCACGTGTTGTAAGGTATGAAGTTAAGAGTTAAAGCTCGACCACGGCAGAAGAGAGAGAAAGGACGAAGGTCGTCCCTATGCTTCAGACGTAGGCTCTATAGTATGCTATCTTTGTGTAGCGCACGGAAGTGTGCCTGCCATGAGTCGATCAAGGGTACAAGAATGATCCAGGAATGGATCATTGGACAGCGTTCAAAATTGTCCTTGGAGTAAATAAGGACATGTTTCTCGATTATGGAGGTGATAAAGAGTTCAGCGTAAAGGGTTACGTTGATGCAAGCTTTAACACCTATCCGAATGACTCTGAGTAGCAAACCGGATACGTATAGTGGAGCAACCATTTGGAATAGCTCCAAGTGGAGTGTGGGAGCAGCATTTACAATATGACCTAGAGATTTGCGAAGTACATACGGATCTGAATGTTGCAGACCCGTTAACTAAAACCTCTCTTACAAGCAAAACATGATCAAACCCCAGAACTCATTGAGTCTTAATCACATGATGATGTGAACTAGTTTAGTGACACTAGTAAACTCTTTGGATGTTAGTCACATGGCGATGTGACCTATGAGTGTTAATCACATGGCGATGTGAACTAGATTATTGACTCTAGTGCAAGTGGGAGACTGTTGGAAATATGCCCTAGAGGCAATAATAAATTAGTTATTATTATATTTCCTTGTTCATGATAATCGTTTATTACCCATGCTATAATTGTATTGATAGGAAACTCAGATACATGTGTGGGTACATAAACAACACCATGTCCTAGTAAGCCTCTAGTTGACTAGCTCGTTGATCAACAGATGGTTACGGTTTCTGACCATGGACATTGGATGTCGTTGATAACAGGATCACATCATTTGGAGAATGATGTGATGGACAAGACAATCCTAAGCCTAGCACAAAGATCGTGTAGTTCAGTATGCTAAAGCTTTTCTAATGTCAAGTATCTTTTCCTTAGACCATGAGATTGTGCAACTCCGGATACCTTAGGAATGCTTTGGGTGTACCAAGCGTCACAATGTAACTGGGTGGCTATAAAGGTGCACTACATGTATCTCCGAAAGTGTCATGGGTTGGTACGAATCGAGGCGGCATTTGTCACTCCAGTTAACGGAGAGGTATCTCTGGGCCCACTCGGTAGGACATCATCATAATGTGCACAATGTGACCAAGGGGTTGATCACGGGATGATGTGTTCGGAGCGAGTAAAGAGACTTGCCGGTAGCGAGATTGAACAAGGTATCGGCATACCGACGATCGAATCTCGGGCAAGTACAATACCGCTAGACAAAGGGAATTTTATACGGGATCGATTGAGTCCTTGACATCATGGTTCGATGAGATCATCGTTGAACATGTAGGAGCCAACATGGGTATCCAGATCCCGCTGTTGGTTATTGGCGGAGAGTTGTCTCGGTCATGTCTCGTGTCTCCGAACCCGTAGGGTCTACACTTAAGGTTCGATGACGCTAGGGTTATAAAGGAAGTTTTATGTGGTTACCGAATGTTGTTGAGTCCGGATGAGATCCCGGATGTCATGAGGAGTTCGGAATGGTCCGGAGGTAAAGATTTATATATGGGAAGTCCTATTTTGGCCACCGGAAAATGTTAGGGATTTTTCGATATTGTACCGGAAGGTTCTAGAAGGTTTGGAGTGGGGCCCACCTACATGGGGGACCCACATGAACATGGGTAGTGGGGCAAGGCCCCATACCCCAAGTCAAAGCGCACCAAGATCCCCCTTAGAAGGAATAAGATCATATCCGAAGGATAAGATCAAGATCCCTAAAAAGGGGATAACAATCGTGGGGAAGGAAATGATGTGATTTCTTTCCTCCCACCTTTGCCAACGCCCCAATGGACTTGGAGGGCAAGAAACCAGCCCCCTCCACCCCTATATATTGTAGGAAGGCCCATGGGAGCTTCACCCTTGCCCCTGGCGCAGCCCTCCCCCTCTCCCAAGTCCTCCTCCTCTCCGCGGTGCTTGGCGAAGCCTGCGCAGATTGCCACGCTCCTCCATCACCACCACACCGTCGTGCTGCTGCTGGATGGAGTCTTCCCAACCTCTCCCTCTCTCCTTGCTGGATCAAGGCATGGGAGACGTCACCGGGCTCTACGTGTGTTGAACGCGGAGGTGCCGTCCGTTCGGCACTAGGATCTCCGGTGATTTGGATCACGACGAGTATGACTCCTTCAACCCCGTTCTCTTGAACGCTTCCGCTTAGCGATCTACAAGGGTATGTAGATGCACTCTCCTTCCCCTCGTTGTTGGTTTCTCCTTAGATAGATCTTGGTGACACGTAGGAAAATTTTGAATTTCTGCTATGTCCCCAACACCGCCTAGACGCACAGTTCGGGACCCCCTACCCGAGATCCGCCGGTTTTGACACCGACATTGGTGCTTTCATTGAGAGTTCCACTGTGCTGTCGCCATCAGGAAGGATGCCTCATCCCGTCTTTAAAGACGGCTCAGTTGCTAAAGGAGCTTTCGCTATCGGCCAAACTCTCCGGCTAGGCGGCTTTCTTATGACCGCCTGCTCGCCCGCCGTGCCGACGATGACTTCTCGGGTCATAAAAAGCAATCTTCACGTCAACTCGGAACTCGCCGAGCAGTTAGATCCGATGGAGCTCTCTTCTTTAAACGAGCTCTTGGATCGCATCGCCACCCTGGGAGTTGCTACAGACTACGATCAGATTAGGCCTAAACCCGATCTGAGAGAGATTAACTCTCCCCAGGTCATCCATCACGTTGATGTGGTGGAGGAACAATGCGGCGACCCTTCATCTATCTTAAGGACTAACTATGTCCGGATTCCCAATCCTCAAGCGGATACCCGCGGAGGAGGGCGTCCTCAAGACCTGAACTTAGAGTCAGGCAACGGGCTAGATTCAGTGGACAACATCCAAGAATCCAAGCTTCTGAGTTTGGAAACTCCTTGGCCCTTGAGCCTCAGATTGGGTGGGTTTCGGATCTAATTCCACCCACCCACCCAAACATAGGCGATCTATCCAATATTAGGAAAGAGCATGAAGAAACAGTACATCATTACTGGGCCAGATTCCTCCTGGTTATGAACAGGATAAAGGACTGCCGCGAGGAAGACGCAATTTCATTCTTCTACAATAACTGCACGGACATGGGAATCCTCAACGCCATAGGTCGCCGTGAAATTACACGCTTTGCTGACTTGGCGTCCATAGTACGAAAGTACTGTGCGATGGAGAGCGCCTGGAAAACCGAAGTAAGATTTTGGGACAATCCGGCCCCGAATACAAACCCAATCCGAAACAAAAGGGTGCATTATCGCCGATCGCCCTAGTTAAACACCAAAAAACAAAAAAACCCCACGGGGCATGGAACCGTACTGGAGGGATGGCTCAACGGACCCTGTAAAATTCATAGCACAGAGGGCGCCACACCAACTCATAGCCTTAGAGCATGTTGGATACTCCGGTAGGTGGCCAAAAGCGGTGAGGAGCTTCTAACCCCAGCATCCACAGAGCACCACCCCAAGGATACCAGTACGGTATTAACAGTCTTTGAGACTTTCGCATCAAACAATATGCGAAAACGAACACTCCGCAGCCTTGCCGAAGTCTACCAAGTAGCAACAATAAATCCATGGGTAACACGGCTATTACCTTTAATGCCGGTGATGAACCTAAATTCGAACAGCGCGAGCGCCAAAGAAGATTGGTCCTCGGTCCAATAGTGGGCGGTTTCGCCTTACCAAGGTACTCATGGACGGTGGCAGCGGATTGAACCTCATTTATGAGGAAACCCTTCGAAAAATGGAAATAGACTGGAGCCGCATTGAGCGAAGCAGCGCAACCTTTAGAGGAATAATCCCTAGTCGGGAAGCGAGCTACACAGGTAAAATCACACTGGATGTGGTGTTCGGCACGCCGGACAATTACAGGTCCGAGGAGGTCACATTCCAAGTGGCCCCGTTCAGCGGCGGATACCACACTCTATTAGGGCGAGAGGCATTCACAATTTTTCAAGCTATACCCCATTACGGGTACATGAAGCTCAAAATGCCCGGGCCTAACGGAATCATCACTCTTGCTAGTGCCCCGGACATAGCACTCCGCGCCAAAAATAAGACAGCCGCACTAGCCCTTGAGGCACTATCCGAAGCCCTAGCGGCCGAGGAACTGACTGCGCTACGCTCCATGGTGAATAGGGACAATGTGATACTCGATAAAAGATCCAAGTCCACCTCCTTTAAACCAGCAGACGAAATAGTCAAATTCCAAGTCCACCCAACGGACCCTACAAAAACGGCTTCCATTGGGGCACAATTAAACCCTGATGTAGACGCCACACTACAAGAATTCCTATGAGAAAATTGGCACATTTTGCACGGCACCCTGAGACATGCCGGGAATCCCGCCGGCTGGCGAGCACAGCCTAAACATCCTAAAAGGATTCAAGCCAGTCAGACAGGCTCTTCGGTGTTTCTCCGAACCTAAGAGACAAGCCATTGGAGAGGAGCTAGCCAAACTATTGGAGGTCGGATTCATCAGACATAAAACATCCGGACTGGCTAGCAAACCTGGTGATGGTACCAAAGAAGGACAAATCTCGGTGCCTATGTGTCGATTTCAAAGACCTCAACAAGGCTTGCCCAAAGGATCCCTTCCCCCTCCCCCCTCCCCCGCATCGATCAAATTATCGACGCTACCGCAGGACACGATTCGTTGTGTTTCCTCGACGCATACTCTGGCTACCATCAAATTAAGATGCAGAACCTGATCAAGCCATAGCGGCATTTATCACCCCATCGGCCCATTCGCTTCAACACAATGCCCTTCGGGCTCAAAAACGCCGGCGCAATATATCAGCGCATGATTCAGACATGTCTGGCAAACCAGATCGACAAAACAATGGAGGCATACATAGATGATGTGGTCGTCAAAACCAAGGATGTCGAAACTCTAATAGACGACTTGAGGCTCACATTCGATAATCTCCAAACATATGACATCAAGCTTAACCCGGAAAAATGCGTTTTCGGCGTACCAGCCGGAAAGCTCTTGGGCTTCATTGTATCCGGTAGAGGAATTGAAGCAAACCCAGCCAAGATCCGAGCTCTGTCACAATTGGATATCCCAAAGGACCTCAAACAAATACAGAAATTGACTGGATGCGTGGCGGCTCTAAGCCGCTTCATCTCCCGTCTAGGAGAAAAGGCACTACCCCTCTATCGCCTCCTCTGGCGCACCGAACACTTCGAGTGGACGGATGCCGCCATGGCCGGACTCGAAGAAATAAAAGCCATATTGGCAACAAACCCGGTCCTGGCCGCGCCCAACATGGGCGAACCAATGCTATTATACATCGCCGCAACCCATCAAGTTGTAAGCGCGGTGCTCGTTGTCGAACGAGAAACGGACGGACACAAGTTTCCCCTTCAAAAACCAGTCTACTACGTGTCCATTGTCCTCACTCCATGCAAGTCACGTTATCCGCATTATCAAAAGATAGTGTACGCGGTGTTTATGGCATCCCGGAAGCTTCGACACTACTTTCAAGAGTGTTCGATAACAGTAGCCTCTGAAGTACCTCTTAATGACATTATAAACAACCGCGACGCGACGGGCCGGATTGCCAAATGGGCCATTGAGCTCCTCCCGTTCGACATAACCTATAAGCCACAGCGAGCAATTAAGTCGCAAGTTTTGGCCGACTTCGTCGCCGAATGGACTGAAGCCAAACTCCCTAAAGAGTACGGCACATATTCCAACTGGATCATGCACTTCAACGGCTCCAAAATGTTGGCTGGTCTGGGGGCTGGCTTCGTTCTGACGTCCCCAACAGGAGATCTGATTCATCGTACTCGAGATAATGTATACGGACTCCAACAATGCAGCGAATCGAGGCCCTTCTACATGGTCTCCGGATGGCAGTACCCATGGGCATTCAACGCCTAGAGGTGCGCGGGGACTCGAACCTCGTGATATCCCAAATAAATGGAGACTTCGATGCCAAGGATCTGAAAATGGCAGCTTATCGCAACACCGTCCTAAAAATGTCAGCTCGGTTCGAAGGGCTCGGATTTCACCATATAGCCCGGGAAAACAATCACACAACAGATGCCCTGGCATGCATTGGCGCAAAGTGCGATGCCGTCCCCCCAATATCTTCCTAGAGGGGTTGCTCAAGCCATCCGTATCATGGGAAGGGGAGTCCGGAAATAACAGCCCGGACCCAACAACACTGCCCGACACCGAACATTCTGACACAATTGGAGGCCCTGCCAACAAAGTAACATCTTCAGCCCACGTAATAATGGCAGTCATTTCCCCGTGGACGGAACCATTCCTAGCCTACCTAACTAGGCAGGAACTTCCCGAGGACCAAAATGAAGCACGCTGCATAGTGCGGCGATCTAAAGCCTATAAAGTCCATGAGGAGAGCTTTATAAGAAAAGCACCACCGAGTCCTTCAAAGGTGTATCTCCGAAGAGGAAGGCGGAATCTTGGCTGAAATTCATGCCGGACTCGGCGGGCACCACGCCGCAGCCAGGCCCTTGTAAGCAAGGCCTTCCGTACAGATTCTATTGGCCGACGCCCGGCAGATCTTGAGGACTTAGTCCAACGATCGTCGGTTGCCAACTCTTTGCTAATCAAAGCCACATGCCACCCACCGCCCTCCAAACTATACCCATCACCTGGCCCTTCGCGGTCTGGGTGCTTGACATGGTTGGACCCCTTAATGGAGGAACCCACAAGCAAAAATACCTACTGGTCATGGTGGATAAATTCACCAAATGGATAGAGGCCAAGCCTGTTAAGACGGTCGAATCCGGACCGGTGATAGACTTCATATCAGGGGTCGTACACCGTTACGGCGTCCCCCACAGCATCATCACTGATAATGGCACAAACTTCACGGCCGACGAGGTCAAACTCTGGTGCAAAAACATGGGCATCAAGCTCGACTATGCTTCAGTCTATCACCCTCAAACTAACGGTCAAGTCGAACGAGCAAATGGTCTAATCATGAGCGGCATCAAACCCAGGTTAGTGCGGTCCCTCAAGGAATCTAACACACACTAGGTAGAGGAGCTCGACTCCATACTCTGGGGGCTGCGGACCACGTCGAATCGCACCATCGGATTCACACCATTCTTTATGGTATACGGCGCAGAGGCAGTTTTGCCCTGCGACATAATTCATGACTCACCTCGCGTGCGCATGTATGAAGAAAGAGAAGCCGAGCTCGATCGACAGGACAGTTTGGACGCCTTGGAGGAGGAGCGTGACGTGGCCAAAGCCCGTTCCGCATTCTGTCAACAGCAGGCTCAAAGATATCAAAGCAGAGAAGTACGAGCCAAAACTTACAATGTTGGCGAATTAGTTCTACGCCTGCCGGACAAGAAAAAGGACAAACTCAAGCCCAAATGGGAAGGTCCCATTATTATCGAACGAGTCCTGACCGGTGGAGCGTACCGTCTGCGAGATGCATCAGATAACTGACTTGAGCCGAACCCATGGATCGCAGCCCGTCTCCGAAGATTCTACGCCTAGCGCCGGATTCGGAGTTCGTCTCCTTCCTCTGTCTATTTTTTACACATTAGCTGTCTTATATTTCTCTCCTTCTCCCTCTTTTTCTCTTACAGCCTTTAACGGCTCATTCGCGCATTGTTCGCACACACTTGACGCGCTATCCGCGCTCATTATACCTGGGGGCTTCTTTAACAGAAGCTTATTTTACGGGCTCTATGCCTAACACATGTGTAATGCTTCCGCATGTACCATTTATTCACCATTATATGCATCGATATGACTTAAGTTTTGGCCAAGCTGGGTTGCCTGGCTCATGTGCTTACCCCTACGTTCCCGATTGTTCGGCTAGGTGGTAAAGGGAGCACCTCTGCGATTGTTACCACCAGGTCAGCCGGATGTGTACCTCAGACTGGGTGAAGCCGAAAGCTAGCATTCTTAAGGGATATTCGGTCGTTGAACTAAAGATGATTCCTCACTTATTTATTTATCCGCCCCGGATGCTTTTACGCTTTTTCCATGATCGGACATGCACTTTAGGCATGCCTCCGTGGAAAGGAACCCCTAACGGAACTATTCTCCTGGAAGATGTTTCTTACTAACCATGTAATATAACATAACTAGTTGGGCACTTATGCATTAAAGCACTAATGAACCCTACGCTTTGGTCTCCACACATACCCGGTTCTTACATAACCGTGATGGTATTCGGACACACTCCGGACTATAGGGTCCCGAGGTTGAAGCGAAAAGGCCCGCCATGACAAGCGATCTACAATCCGGCTAGAAGGCATTTTTACATGTCATCTTAAATTACATAGTCAAATTATTTGGGTATATTCCTCCTCAATACCATCTAATAGGCTGTCTAGTTCTGATCTGTTGGGAATACTTTATGCCAATTCTGCTTGGCGTACACTAAACTCACAGGATCTCCTTCCCATCGGGCCCCACAGGTTCGACCTTGGCCATGTGGTTTGGGTCAGCCTTCGTGTACCGCGTCTTCACCATGGCCCAGGCCTCCCTGGCGCCTTGACGGCAGGCCGATATCTTCCATAATCGGAAGAGCCGCGCTCCCTTCAGCCTCTCTGCAAGCTCTCCAAGGCCTTGGGCGGGGAGGCAGTGGCCACAAGGCACAGGCGGCGCCCTTCATCACCTGCCGAACTCGTTAAATGCAGTTGTAAACTTCGGGAAGAAGGTCACCCGTAGAACCGGGCATTTCCTCTGCAGGGCGACACTGTGAGCATACCTCTGAGACATAACTCGTTAGTCGACTTCTTCACGAACTCTTTTTCAAAGTTCGTTCAAGCACTTACTAAAAATGTCGGCGTCGAAGCCGTCGATTCTCCTTCACGGAGTCCGCTTGGTGAGCACGAACATCTTTGAGTTCCTCTCCCGGCTGGGTGTTGGCATCTTGGAGATTATTCTTCTCCTGCCTCACCCTCGTAAGCACGCTCTCCCGGCTTTTAACCGGCGCAAGAGTTGTTGCTTGTCCGGATCTACTCGGCGCCATCTGCAATGATATTGTCGATTTACACATCGCCGCGCCGCAACATACTTATCTTCGAAGCGTATATTACGGAGGGGTCTCCTTGGCCTCCCCTCGCTGCGCTAGTCTTGGCCTCATGTTGGGCTTTGCACTCTTCCAGCTCCTGGGACAGTTGGGCATTCCTTTTTGTAAGATCCTGCATAATAAATGATCCTTAAATCAGTTATTCTAACTATTTTAAGTCTCAGGGGCTACCGGTATATATAACCATCAAATTTTCTCACCCGTATGTCTTTCACATACTGCTCTGTGGCTCTTGCTAGACCATTTTGAGCAGCACGGATGTGCGCATCTCCCGAATCGAAGGCATCCAATGCCTCTTGGGAGAAACATGCGCCACGAAGAACAATCCGGCAACGCATGTGATTCATGGCACTCTCCACCTCGGAATTGGTGGCAGATAGTCCGTCGGCATCCTTTATCGGAGGAGTGTCTAACACACGCCTCGTGTTCGCCTCTGCCTCTGGACCTGGCTTCGGAGCCTGGCTGGTGGAGGCTCGATTGGTAGCCTCTCCGGATATAGTCCGCGGCGCTCTTTTCTGAAGAAACACGGCGTTAGTATACCTTCGGGAATAAAACACAGGAAAAAAGCGGCATGCCATACCATGGCGCGGCGTCTCAATCGGACCGCACTTCTTTTCAGCTCTTTGGGCCTTGCTGCCCTTGTTGATTAGCCACCGCAGCTCGGCCTTCGCCTCAAGGGCTCCCCCGCAAAACACCATTGATATACGGTGATCAAAGATAAGCACGGATGGATCATCTTCAAAGTATTGGGACTTGGTCTCGATTACGTGAGGCTGGAAATATTCGGGGTAATCAGCCATAATGGCGACCAAGGCATTGTCGATGCTCGATTGGTAAAATACCCGTCGATCAGCTCCACGGATATGCGGATCCTCTTGGGAGGCGGATCGAGGACCTTTCCGGATCCTCGGGTTGTGGAGGAGGGTTGTTTATATCCTTTACAGCCCGGCGCAATTCCTGCGTTGAAATCATAGAATAAGGTACCTAACTACGGGAATATGGAACGGATGGGCATAAAGAAGTGTCCGCTTACCCAGCTTGGAGGATCGTACATAAAAAATCCATACTGTGGATTGGCGGAGAAATCCTCCTCTTCTCCCTTGTATAATGCAGACAAGGCCTTCGTCGAGCAACAATCGATCCGGCCCCTTACGGCCGCGCGGTGGCATCATCCTCCCCATTGAAATCCCACATGGGGTGGCCTCTATCTTCAAGCGGCTGCACCCCCGCATTATGCATGTGGCCATGACCCGATCATGGTCAGTCCGAATGAGCTAGTAATCTTATCCGGCTCATCGGGTAAGGGCGTCCTGTCATTTTCCTTCCGAGGGCTCCGTGGGCGCCATCTTAGGCTCTTCTTCAAAGGAGCATTATTGAACTTCGGAAGGCCGATCCACAGGGTCGGCAGGGGACATCTTCTAATAAAACCATTACGAAGGCGGTCTTGGATGCCTTCTTTGGGGTTCGGATAGATATCCGGTCCCGGCGATCGCCATAATTGGCTCCGCCCACTTGATATATCGACCCCTCCACGAGAGCGGGCACAAGGCATAACAGCTTCTTCCACGGTAGCGAAGTGAGCCTCGGCGCCCAAGAACAGCTCGCAAAGGGCTCTGAAGCCCGCGATATGCAATATGGAGGCAGGCGTAAGGTTGTGCAGCTGGAGGCCGTAGAACTCGAGCCCGGAAAAGCGGATGAATTGGAAACCGAGCCCTCTTATTAAGTAAGGGACAAGGCATACCCGCTCTCGCTTGGAGGGATTGGGGCGCTCTCCGCCGCTTTCCGCCATTATAGGTGGCGAGTCCGCTCGAACGGGACCATGAAGGCTGGGGAAGAAATCCCTTGGTTTGGGCGTCACTAGCTCATTGTGTGGGACGGAACATCTCTCCCATTCTCAGGCTGAGGGCTGGTAGGGCGAGAGGAGGAGTTGCGTCGGTAGCCATGATGGAATGGATTTCTATCAGATGCGCTCCGATGAATGCTCGCGAAGGGAGATGGTGTGATTCGGATCTAAATCCTCGTCTTTTTTTATAAGGCAGCTTATTTGTGCAGCTAGGGGTAAAGTAAAAACACCCTGGCTTTTCGCGATTCGTTTGACACGTGGAAGGCGGCCATTATTAGGCGTGGAAGCCAAGGAGCACAATATTCACGAAAAGCGGACACTATTCAACAGGTACACGAGTTTGAGAAGAACCCGCCTTGCAATGCGAAGACAAATCTGCGCGCCGGACTCATCGTCATTGAAGCCTGGTTAGGAGACTCTTGAGGAGTCCCGGATTAGGGGTGTCCGGATAGCGAACTATAACCTTGGCGGACTCTGGACTATGAAGATACAAGATTGAAGACTTCGTACCATGTCCGGATGGGACTTTCCTTGGCGTGGAAGGCAAGCTTGGCGATACGGATATGTAGATCTCCTTCCATTGTAACCGACTTTGTGTAACCCTAGCCCTCTCCGGAGTCTATATAAACCGGAGGGTTTTAGTCCGTAGGACGAACAACAATCATACCATAGGCTAGCTTCTAGGGTTTAGCCTTTCTGATCTCGTGGTAGATCTACTCTTGTACTATCCATATCATCAATATTAATCAAGCAGGAGCAGGGTTTTACCTCCATCGAGAGGGCCCGAACCTGGGTAAAAACATCGTGTCCCTTGTCTCTTGTTACCATCCGCCTAGACGCACAGTTCAGGACCCCCTACCCGAGATCCGCCGGTTTTGACACCGACACTCACCCACTCACGCCGTCTGCAGTCCCTCCTCGCGATACCGCCGTGCTGCCAAGCACGTGAGCAGCTGGTGGAGTCGCATCTATGCATGCAGCGTACGAAGAGGAGGACGAGCGCGTGCTCCAGCACGCCGGCGAGGAGGAACTAGCGTGTCATTGTTGTCTCCGCCCGTGTGGAGGAGGCGCGCATGGTGGTTCTCGCGGCGGAAGCCAGTCGCGCCCGCGCCGAGCCCGCAAACCGGGTGCGGACGTGGAATCTACCTTCGAGACCTTGACTGCCATGTGGATCCTGCAATCTGAAGGAGAAATTTGGGTCAGTTGACTCTTGTGAGTTGTTGGATGCAACATGGATGGCTACAAGGGCTTCTTCAACCTCCGAAATTGATGCACTGTTCATCTTCTCAGCCCGCCACATGCCTAACCACCTGCCGCCGCCGCCCCGCCCTCCCCTGAACTGCCTGCCACCGCCATGCTCCCCCCACCCCTGCCATCCGTTTAACCCCGGGCACGATCCTTTTTTTCCGACGAACTACATTCCACACCCAACACTCATAAGATAGATCATGGGCACCCTGCCACCCTAATATAGATACTGGGGTAGCTTCTCTGCCGTCTTCTTCCTTCGCTCCATCGAACTTCTTTCACAAATCGACTGACCCAAATTATACTACCAGTACGAATGTATCACGTATAGTAGGAACACGAAGATACGAGCAGTAGTACCAACTGCAAGAAGAACAGTAGTAAGACATAGTGCTAGTACTACTTTACGTACTAAAGAGTTCAAATGACGAGAAAGAACATAAAGTTCAAATAACAAGAAAGGACATAAACATAGTTCTGCTGGGGCTCAACACAACACACCCCTGAAACAAAACTAAGCAACTAGTCCGCTTGACACTGTAGTAGAACCAGCATGAGCGACGACACTGCCACCTTACTCGGAGTCCGAGTCCATGTCCTCGTCCCTCTTCCTCTTAGCGCGCTTCTGCTTGAACCGGATAATTGGGCTCGCTTCTTCATCCAACCCTTGTAGATATTTAAACAAATGTAGGCATCCATTGCTGCATACAGGATGTGATCTTCATCTATTGTCTTCGACTCCCATGCATGATGAAACTCGTGGTGAGGTTTCTTTAGTTTAGCGTACGAAGGATCAATCATGGCTGCTGCCAGGGTCAGCATTGAAGGCTGAGAGGAGGACAACAGGCTTGCCTTCTAGAGATCGAAGGGCTGGCCTACAACGAGGCCTATCCGACCCAGGACATCCCTGTCGTTCCTAAAGTCCACAGTAACGAATTTCACCCTTTCGTCCTTGAGGAAGTTCTTAAAATCCTGGCACTCAACGTCGGCATGGCATATGTGGTAGACCAAGCACACGTTATGTACGCAAACCTGGATCATAGCGGGCTTCTTCTTCTCTGCCTCCTTTAGAATCTTCTCGCTTTCCAGGACTGTGGTGTACTCAACATCTAGCCCAGCGACCCACTCATCCTTTGAACTGTTGAACATGCGCAGGAAGCGAGCAAGGCATGCTTTCGCCGTCGTGGATCCACGGGTGTAGATGACGATGACCTCATCGCCGGTGATGAATCTAACCTGGTACTCAACAGCGACCATGGAGATTTGGGAGGCCATGGATTTTGGTGGAGGGTTAGGGGAAGTTGAACTGGTGTAATGTGAAAGGACGGGACGACTGGGAGCGAACTATTGTAAGGTAGAAGACAGGCACGAGTAGGATGTGCGAACAGCGTCGGGTTGTTGGCTTGCCCGATGGATAAACGGCTGCAAGCCCCCAAAGAGTCCTAGAGTACTATGCGGGACCCACTAGATGTCATGTCTACTAGACCCGTATCGTAGGCCTGACGGTATAGGTCCTGCCTGTTCGCACGCCATGCCGGCGCGTGGATGTAACTTCACTTAATTCCCTAAACCGTCGCGCCTCCCACGACCTTCTCCTCCCTCGCGCGGTCGCGCCTTTTGAGACTTCGACCGGCTATAAATGAGCATTTTTTGCCTACTCCGCATGCATGATACTCCCTCTGGTCCTTTTTACTTCCGTCAACCATTTGCAAAGTTTTTGACCAAATTTATACTTAAAATATCAATATCTACAATACTGAGTATAATGACTATAAAAACTACATTTTATAATGAGTATAAAAATATTGATTGGACATTGTGAATGTTGAGGTACATTTTTCTACAAGTTTGGTCAAAGTAGAGGTACATTGACTTCAGACAAAACTTAAATACACAATGCAGACTAGTCATCACAACAAGGTTAGCTATTAGAGTACCACTACCTCCCTTCTAGTTTAAAGGGCTCGATTTATAAATTTCACCTACTCTTACCAAGATAGAGGCGGTGGAATAGTTTTTGTAGTGGTTTATAGAGTCTTGACTCCATCTTCAAGAACCTTCGCCGCCGCCGGCAAGAATGCAAGGAGATGAACTAGAAAGGAAATTAGGCTGGAATGAGTAGTTCCGTATTTTATACAGTGGCCGTGGTGGGTAAATATCTGCTATACAGTACCTCCGGTGGCAAGGCCTGTCTCTATGCACACACATCTCAGCCGTTGGTTCCAAGTAGATCGAACGGCTCAGAGTTGTCCAGAGACAGACATACCATCACCACCAACTGAGATTTTTATAGGAGTGGTCATGCTATGCATGTGGTGTAATTAATGCATCGGTTTACACAATTTTTTGAGAAAAACGAGAGTACTAATTAAGTACTTTTGCAAACTACGGAATTAATTCCACCATTCATCATCTACCTTGGTTGAAGAGATTTTCAAATTAAGCCCTATAAACCAGAAAGGAGGGAGTACCACATTACCACCACTATGGCCAGCCTTAATCATCACATGCAATAATTTAGTGCACCTTGAAATCTGAACGCCTGCTTGACTATCCTTCTCCCTCCAGCAGTCCCACCACTCCACCCCGTGTGGAAAAATCTGCATGCATGACCCCCCCCCCTCCCCCCCCCTCGCTCGTCCAATCCGTTGTGACCAGCAATATTTCCACCGCTTCCCTCACCCGTAATTTACTCCAACAAATATGCCCACGTAGCTGCTTCAGTTACTTAACTTAGGTGCAGTGGGTCACTGACATGTGGGCCCAACAGGCATCTGGCCCACATGTCAATGACACAACTGGACCTGCAGTTAAGTCAGCGAAGCTCAGTCCATATATTACGTAGGTGTGCCATTGCTCGCTATAAATACTGCGCCTCCCACGGCATTCAGAAGAACGCTCACGTTCATCGCTATCTCCTCCCCCTCCCTCTCACGCCGACCACCATGGCATCCCCCCTCCCAAGCCCTAGGCGCCCCTCGCTGCACCGCGTGGACGATCACGTGTCGCTGTTCCGTTCCTCGCCGCCACTAGTCGAGGAGGACGCGTCGCCGTTCCGTTCCTCACCGCCACTAGTCGAGGAGGACGCGTCGGCATTCCGCTCCTCGCCGCGACGCATCCATGTGGACGTGTCGGTGTTCCCAATCTCGCTAGCACGCGCGTCGGAGGACGCGTCGGCTCCCCACTATGAGAGAACGCCGCGCTGCCCGCCGAGCCCCCCAGCCTTAAGGAGCTTTGGAAAGAAATGGATGTCGCCTTGTGGGAGGCTTTGCCTCCGGCAGAGCGCGCCAAAATAGAGGCGGAGAAGAAGGCCGAGGAAGAGAAGCGCGCCACGGGGCAAGCTACCTGGCAGGCCTATGTCGCGTCCGAGAGAGTCAGGCAATTGGCTCTTTGGCAGAAGGCTCGTGCGAGGGTCGTGAGGGTGGCGGAGGACGCCCGTGCCAAAGCCCTGAGTGCAGTCAGGCCCAAGCGCCTCATCTATGCTTGGCGGTACGTGGACCGGGCGCATGCTTCCAGCAAGGAGGAGTACCTGTTGGCGCCGGATCACCACACCAGTGAGATTGTGCTCGCCCGCCGGCAAGCCGCCAATCAGCACCTCGCAAGTTGCGAGGCTGAGGAAGAGGCGTTGTGTCGGTGCACTGGGAAACGGCCGCGCACCAGGGCACTCGGCGACGAAGATTTTATTGTGCCAGAGGAACCCCTAGAACAAGAGTAACCCCTAGAACAAGAGCGCTTTAAGCGCCGGCTAATAGCCACGGAAAGAAGCCTAAAAAAGAAGAAGCAGCAGCTTCAAGCTGACCAAGATGTGCTCAACGACAGATGGACTAATGTCCTGGCAGCCGATCTCCGAGGACGACGAGAGCCTCGGCGACAAAGATTTTATCGTGCTAGAGGAACCCCTAGAACAAGAGCTCTTTAAGGGGCGGCTAATAGCCACGGCAAGAAGCCTAAAAATGAAGCAATAGCAGCTTCAAGCTGACCAAGATCTGCTCAACGACAGATGGACTAATGTCCTGGCAGCCAAAGAATACGGACACAAACGCCCAACAAAGAGTTACCCGAAGCGTAAGATGCTACCCCAATTCGACGATGAGGCGCTGGAGCCTATACCGCCCACGCATAATACGGCGGACGGACCCGATCGACCACCACGAGGCCGGGATAGAACGGCAACTCAAGCCGAACACCAGCCCGCACCACCGCGTCGCAAAAGCAGATAGACAATAGCTCGGGGATACTCATATGACCTACGAAAGGACCTGGAAAATAGAACAGGTTAGACCAGATCAATCTACGGATCGCGGGGGCATGCCCCGGCGCGAGAGGACGGCTATCAAGCCTGGCGCAACAAGCATAACCACGCCCAGGCTGAAAACCGCATCTGGACTTCGTCCGAACTGCGTCGCGACGTGGCCCGATACAGAGGCGCCGCACACCCCCTATGCTTCACCGATGAGGTAATGGAGCACCAGTTCCCAGAAGGGTTTAAACCCGTGAACATAGAATCATAAAACGACACAACATATCCCATAGTATGGATTGAAGACTTTCTTTTCCATATTCACATGCCTCGTGGTGATGATCTACATGCCATCAAATACCTTCCCCAAAAACTTAAGGGACCAGGTCGGCACTGGTTAAACAGCATCCCAGAAAACTCTATTGGTAGCTGGGAAGACTTGGAGGATGCATTCAGAGATAACTTCCAAGGAACCTATGTTCGGCCCCCGGACGCCGACGACCTTAGTCACATAATCCAGCAACCCAGGGAATCGGCCCGACGGCTCTGGACCAGGTTCTTAATCAAGAAGAACCAGATTCTGGATTGTCCGAACACCGAAGCCCTTTCGGCCTTCAAGCATAGCGTCCGAGACGATTGGCTCGCCCAACACCTCGACCAAGAAAAGCCGAAGTCCATGGCAGCCCTTACCGCAATTATAACCCGCTTCTGCGTGGGAGAGGATAGTTGGCTTGCTCGTAGAAGCAATAGCACCAGCGACCCCGGAACCTCTGAAGCCAGGGACGGCAACGGCAAGCCATGACGCAAAATCGTCAAAACAATAACGAAGGAGCGCAAGACACGGCGATCAACGCTGGATTCAGCGGCTCCAAACCCGTTCAATGGAAGAAGCCATTCAAGGCAAACACAGATGGCCCATCCAGTTTAGACAAAATATTGGATCGACCTTCCCAGATTCATGGCACCCCCGATAAACCTGCCAATCATACCAACAGAAATTGTTGGGTCTTTAAGCAGGCCGGCAAGCTTAACGCCGAACACAAAGGAAAAGGGTCGCCAAGCGACGATGATGACCAAGAGCCTCGTCAACCGAACACAGGGGGACAGAAGCAATTTCCCCCCGAGGTAAAAACAGTGAACATGATATACGTCACACACATCCCTAAGAGGGAGCGCAAGCGCGCACTACGGGACGTCTATGCCATAGAGCCGGTCGCCCCAAAGTTCAACCCATGGTCGGCTTGTCCGATCACCTTCAATCGAAAGGACCACCCAACCAGTATCCGTCACGGAGGTTCGGCAGCTCTGGTCCTCGGTCTAATCATCGACGGATTCCACCTCACATGAGTCCTCATGGACGGCGGCTGCAGTCTCAATCTACTTTATCAACACACTGCCCGCAAAATGGGCGTTGATCCGTTAAGAATCAAGCCCACTAAAACCACCTTCAAAGGAGTAATACCTAGTGTAGAGGCCCGCTGCACGGGCTCAATCACGCTGGAAGTCGTCTTCGGTTCGCTGGACAACTTCCAAAGCGAAGACTTGATCTTCGACATCGTCCCCTTCCGCAGCGGCTATCACGCACTGCTCGGACGAACCGCTTTCACTTGCTTCAACGCGGTCCCACACTATGCCTATCTAAAGCTCAATATGCCCGGTCCATGTGGCGTCATTACAATCAATGGAAACATGAAGCGCTCCCTCCGTACTAAGGAGCATAGCACGGCCATTGCGACCGAAGTACAAAGCGGCCCGGTCAAGCCGCACACCTCATCGGCCATTAAGCCACCGGACTCATTGCGCAATGCCAGTCAGTTCTGCATGCCGGCAGCCCGACAACTCCAGGGCTGGATTAGCAGTTTCGCCTCCGTCGACCGCCACGTACATCAGTGAAATCTGTACCGCGCGTGCACAATTATGCACTCAAAATACCTTGGGCATCGGCGGAGGCAATACACGGACAGGCCCATAACACGGTTCGACCTTATACGGCCTTCCCCCCTTTCATTAATCATCTTTTTTTATCACAGGTGAATCAAAACCTACTCAACCTACGGACTCAAAAAGACTCACTCCGAGCCCGGTTCCATCTAAACAGCTGAAAACCATTCCTCTCAAGGAATCTCCCATACTTGGGCGAAAGCGGCGCAGACGTGCGGCAGGAAGTTGCAAAGAATTTCGCAGACCACAACTTTACTCCAAAATCTGTATAGAGCTTTTTCCCTTAGCCCTAGACCCTCGGCATGTAAAATGGCCTTGGTCATTACGATACCTTCTGTAAAGATTACGTTTTGACGTATCAATCAAATTTCAGTGAACCAAAATTCTTATTCGGTATCATCTTTACTTATAGACATTATTCCGTCCGTTAAGTTGTCTCACGCACACACCTTGGCACAAAATTGCCAGGAGCTCTATAGGGAAACATATGTGTTGTCAAACCAAAGTCCGAACAGCTTCACAACAAAATTCGGTGTCCCTGAGTTCGACATTATATGCATCGGCTCTGAATCATGTCTTTGGTCAATAGTTGGGTTGCCTGGCTCCTGTGCTTGCTACCTTACGTTCCGTATGATTGGCTATGGTAGTAAAGGGAGAACTACTGCGATTGTGTTTTTGGTTCATCCAGTTAAGCACCTCAGTAGAGAAAGCCAAAAATTGACAGTCATGATGCGGCGAGAGCTGGTCAGCCACTTGGCAACTCATTACAATCCTTAGCAATTTTTTTGTATTACACAAAGGATTGTTTCCCGGTCACATATGTAACGCATCTGCATCTGGGTAGCCATGTACATACCAGGGGCTACCTATTAGACCCATTGTCAAACTCCTACAGCTAAGTGAGAGCAATAAAACTGAATAGTCAGATTGCCTGGTTCGCCGCATTAACACCTCCTTGAGGGACCAAGACGTTGGATTAAGTGTAGTCATGTGCAATTTCGAACACCCCAGTAGTATCTACATGGGGATTGAACCCGACGACTGGGAACACTCAGATATAATAAACGGCCGCACATGAGGATAAAAACTTTTCATCAAGGAATGAATATATTACAAAATACTTAGTTCATAATACAAATCCCCCGGACAGTTCGGACTCGTTTATTCGAACACTACATCCTTAGAGCATTGGCCCTCTACAAGGCGGGCACCTTTTAGCACGTCCTCAAAATAGCGCTCTGGTGTGCAGTGGGCCTTGCTTTCGGGAGGACCCTCAACTGCCACCTTTTCAGCATTCATTTTCACCGAGTGCATCTTGACACGGGCGAAAGCCATACGCACCCCTTCTAGACAGGACCACCTCTTGACGGCGTCAATCCGGGGCAGCGCATCGATGAGACACTACACGAGGCCAACGTAGCTGTCCGGCATGGCCTCGGTCGGCCACAACCGGACTATGACATCCTTCATGGCTGCGCTGGACATCTTATGCAGCTCCGCCCATTGTGCCATCTGGTCATTTAACAGAAGGGGGCGCTCCTGCCCCACAAACAGCGACCAGAAGAGCATCTCCGTCGCGTACCCCTCCTGGGCCGGCAGCATCGGCGGCACTCTTCGGCAGGTCCGCATATACGTCTGGAGAACTCCACAATCGATTAAGCAAGGGATACTTCGAGTCCCCAAATTTAGCCTGTAAAAGAAAGGGCTTACCAGCCGCTATTTGTCCAGCTTGACGGATTTCCTCGCGCACTATGCGGGATTCGGACCATGCCTCCGACGCATCGTGAAGGGCCTTGGCGAGTTTGGTCCCCTTCGTCTCATTTTCCGATTCCAAGGACTCGCACTTGGCGGCAGTTTCCTTGAGCTTTTGCTCTATCTCGGTCACCCATTCCTCAAAACGGCGCCGAGCGGCCTGTTCGGCCGTTAAGTCTGCAGCCGCCTTATCAGCAGCTGCCTTGCTTACCCTCATTTGCTCCTTGGCTTGAGCAAGCTCGCTCCTGAGGGTCTCCACCACGACGGCACCATCTGTACAAAAATACCACATTGCAGCTTTTCAATTTCCACAAAAGCATGGACATAAAAGGCACACAGTAAGATGTATCTTATACCTTGCACCTGGTCGAGCCGTGTGTTAACAAGGACTAGATCCTCATCGGCTCGCTCTAGTTTCTGATTGAGTTCAGAAATTTCCGTTGACTGAGCGGTTGCTGCTAATAGAGAAGCATGTTTTAAAATAACATAGCATGTTACCACCTGACAACTGATTATCGATCCTCTGCTCGCTTTCCTTTCAAAAAGCCGAACAGAGTCTCAGGGGCTACTGTCTATACACAGACATATTTCTCACAAAAATGATTGGAAAAATGAAATATTACATTGCATTCCTCGAAGCCTGCTAGCAGGCTAGAGAAGGCTTCGTTCAGCCCGCTCTTGGCAGACTGAATCTTGTCAGACACCGTACCCATCAGGATTCGGTGCTCGTCCAGGACGGATGCACCTTGAAGTACATCCACCATGGTATCCGGCGCCTCCGGGTTAGCGGAAGTCGCCGTTCTCTCTTCTCCTGTAGGGGGTCGCTCATCAGACTCTGGAACCTTGTGGGTCTCCGGAGTAGTATTCGGCTGGGGGACGGATTGAAAGGGGCCCCCGTCCCCGGTCTTCGGAGCGGCCGTACCCCCCAGGCCTTCGGCAGCCGGGGTATTGCCCTCCGGCGCCGTTACATCCCCCCCTGCACCTCTTCAGGGCCCGGGAAGGGCCTACGGGATGACACCTTGGCGTCATCCGCCCTAGGCGGCGGGGAAGCCAGTGGAGGCGATTCACTCTCCATCATCTCTGGAGGCAGATCCCCTGAGGATGAGGATAAATGGGGGAGATTGCGCGCCGGACTAAGAGATAGAACTTAGAGTTATTATCACAATGCATAAAAGATTGAATGAACGTGATAAATCCCATACTACTTACGAGTCAGCCTGGGGCTTAATCCGGCGACGATGCTTCGGGATGACCTCGGCGTCTGAATCTGAGTCATCAGGGAGGGTAATTTTGTCCCTCTTGGACGCTTCGGCTTCTAGATCTTCAGAGGCCGCCCTCTTTTTGCCCTTGCGGGGAGGATCTTCTTCTTCCTCCTCCTCCTCCTCGTTGTCATCGTCCTCGTGAGAGGACTGGGCATCAACCTCTCCGGACACTGTGTCCGAAGTGCCCTCTTCTCTTTTCCTCTTCTTCTTCTTGTCCCTCTTGGTCGGCGCCTGGTATGGCGCCGGGACCAGCATCCTCATTAGTAGAGGACTGCCAGGTCTTCGGGAAGTGGAGTCGGACATCGGATTTGCTCTGCCTTCTTAATCCAGACCTGTTTGGGGATGGACAACTCAATACTTCTCTTTTGGGTTGACAAAATCAATTGGTGTTCGGAGGTTTAGGAATTTACCTCAGAGGCCGGATGGTTGCAATCGATGCCGGTGTCGTCTAAGGACTTTGGCCACGATTTCTGCTTCTTAAAAAGCAGCTTCCAGATCCCCTTGTGCGTTGTGCCATAGAACCGTTGTAGGGTCCACGGACCTTCCGGATCAAACTCCCACATTTTGAGGGGCCACCGCTGGCAGGGAAGTACCCGGCGGATTAGCATCACTTGGATTACATCAGCGAGGGTAATGTCCTTCACTATCATGCTCTTGACGCGTTTCTGCAAACGCAACACTTAAGGGACCGACCCCCAGTCCGGACCCTTGTCGGTCCAGGATGTGAGCCTTAGCGGGGGTCCGGATCTAAAGGCTGGGGCGGCCGCCCACTTGGAGCCGCGGGGTTCTGTGATATAGAACCATTCTTGTTGCCATATCTTGACGGTGTCCACAAAGACTCCCTTTGTCCAATTGACTTTGGGGAGCTTGCTCTCCAAGGCTCCACCACAGTCCGCGTGTTGACCATCGACCACCTTCGCCTTCACATTAAAAATCTTGAGCCACATGCCTAAGTGTGGTGGGACGCGGAGGAAGGCCTCGCACACGACGATAAACGCCGAGATGTGGAGGAATGAATTTGGGGCCAGATCGCGAAAATCCAGCCCGTAGTAGAACATGAGGCCCCTTACAAAGGGGTCAAGGGCAAATCCGAGTCCGCGACGGAAGTGGGGGATGAACACCACCCTCTCGTCGGGCACCGGAGTGGGGATGACCTGCTCCGAATCAGGAAGACTGTGCTTAATTTCTACGGCTAGATATCGCGCTTCCCGCAGCTCCTTAATGTTCTCCTCCGTAACGGAGGATGCCATCCACTTGCCTTGAGAGCCGGCCATGGTCGGAGGAGTTGTGGAAGGAAGGAAGGCTTGGGACTTGGGCACTGAAGCTCGAGGATGGAGAGACAGAGAAAGAATGAGGCGTGGGGCGAAAAAGTTGGGTTCTATCCACTTATATGGATTACGAATATTGAGCGTCCCCCTCCCTCAAGCCTTAAAACTTGCTTATACCAAGGGGTCGTGCGAAATGGCACGGTTGGGTTTTCCAAACCCGTATTGATGAGAATCTCGTAATAAGGGGGCACGATTTTTGCTTTCACAGGACGTGTCACCGGAGGTTGCGTCTCGAAACACGAAATGGGAGGCCGAAAAATGGTTCGAAATAATGAAGTGGCCAGACATAACGTCTCGCCAGTAAAATCTTCAGAAAACAGAACTTTTATTAGTATTTTGCCCTTGTGATTCAAAGGCGTGGTTATTGTATAGAGCCGGATATAGTACTGGCGGTCAACTACTTTGAAGTATTCGGAGGAGGAACCCGCCTTGCAATGCCGAAGACAATCTGCATGCCGGACACATTGTCATTGAAGACTGGTTCAGGGGCTACTGAGGGAGGCCAGGATTATGGGGTCCTCTGGCGTCCGAGCTATGTGACATGGGCCAGACTGGTGGGCCGTGAGGATACAAGATCGAAGGCTTTCCCCCGTGTCCGTATGGGACTCTCCTTTGCGTGGAGCTTGGCGTTCGGATATGAAGATTCCATTCTTTGTAAACCGACTCTGTACAACCCTAGCCCCCTCCGGTGTCTATATAAACCAGAGGGTTTAGTCCGTAGAGGCAATCATAATCATATAGGCTGGACATCTAGGGTTTAGCTATTACAATCTCGTGGTAGATCAACTCTTGTAACCCCTATACTCATCAAAGTCAATCAAGCAGGAAGTAGGGTATTACCTCCATCAAGAGGGCCCGAACCTGGGTAAACATCGTGTCCCCTGCCTCCTGTTACCCTCGATCCTTAGACGCACAGTTCGGGACCCCCTACCCGAGATCTGCCGGTTTTGACACCGACAACAATCTTTTCACAAAAGTCAGAGAATATAGCCATCATGCATCTTTGAAAGGTAGCATGTGCATTACATAAACCGAAAGGCCTACGTTTGTAAGCATAGGTTCCAAAAGGACAAGTAAAAGTGGTATTTTCTTGATCAGGTTGAGAAACAGGTATTTGTGAAAAGCCAGAATATTCATGAAGGAAGCAAAAGTGTGTGTGCTTAGATAATCTTTCAAGAATTTGATCAATAAAAGGCAAATGGTAATGATCTTTTGTAGTAGCTTTATTTAGTTTTCTGAAATCAATTAACATACTATAGCATGTAACAATTCTCTGTGGAATAAGTTCATTCTTATCATTAGGAACAACAGTAATACCTCCTTTCTTTGGGACATAATGAACAGGACTTACCCATCTACTATCAGCTATAGGATAAATTATACCTGCTTCCAGAAGTTTTAATATTTCCGTTCTACCACCTGTTTCATCTTCGGATTTAACTGACGTTGGTGATCAACAACTGCCTTAGTATCAGGTTCCATATTAATTTTATGCTGACATAGAGTGGGACTAATGCCCTTTAAATCATCAAGAGTATATCCAATAGCAGCTCGGTGCTTCCTTAGAACTTTCAATAATCTTTCTTCTTCATGTTCTGAAAGGTTAGCACTAATAATAACAGGATATATCTTCTTTTCATCAAGATAAGCATATTTCAAAGTGTCTGGCAATTGTTTTAACTCAAACACAGGATCACCTTTAGGTGGAGGAGGACCTCCTAGAGTTTCAATAGGCAAATTGTGTTCAAGCAGAGGACGTTGTTCAAAGAAAATATTATCTATTTCATTTATTTCATGCATATGTAAATCATTTTCATGGTCTAGCAAGTATTGTTCTAAAGGATCAGTAGGTGGCACAGCCATAGAGGCAAGACCAATTAATTCATCCTTACTATGCAATTCTTTTTCATGATGGTTTCGACTAAACTTGGAAAAATTAAACTCATGAGACTCATCACCAAAGCTAACACCCACAGTTTGTTTCCGACAATCTATCCTAGCATTAACTGTGTTCAAGAAAGGTCTACCAAAGATAATGGGACAGAAGTCATCTTGTCGGGTACCAAGAACAAGAAAATCAGTAGGATATTTTATTTTCCCACACAAGAGTTCAACATCTCTAATAATCCTACAAGGTGATATGGTGTCTCTATTAGCAAGTTTAATAGTAACATCTATGTCTTCTAACTCTGTAGGTGCTATGTCTTCCCTAATTTCTTGATATTACTTGTAAGGAATAGCACTCACACTAGCACCCATGTCACATAAACCATGATAACAGTGATATCCTATTTTAACTGAAATGACATGCAGGCCAACAACTCGTCTATTTTTATCCCTTTTTTCGGGTTTGGCAATTCTAGCAGCATCTGCACAGAAATAGATAACATGCCCATCCACATCTTATTCTAAGAGATCTTTAACCATAGCAATATTAGGTTCAACTCTAATTTGTTCATCTGGTTTAGGTGTTCTAATAGAGCTTTTGTTAACTACAGTTGAAACTTTAGCATGTTCCTTTATCCTAACAGGAAAAGGAGGTTTCTCAATATAAGCAGTAGGAACAACTGGATCAACATTATAGAGTATAGTTTCTTCTTTAACTGGTACTGGTTCTTTCATTTCTTCTTTAATAGGTGGGTGATATTTAAGCCATTTATCTTTAGGGAGTTCAATGAGTAGCAAATGATTCACAAAAGGAGGCTAGTATCTCAGAGTCAAGTCCATATTTAGTGCTAAACTTTTGAAAAGCATCGGTATCCATAAAAGATTTAACACAATCATACTTAAGCTTTATACCTGACTCTTTACCTTCGTCGAGTTCCCAATCTTCAGAGTTGCGTTTAATTCTTTCCAAAAGATTCCATCGGAATTCAATAGTTATCTTCATAAAAGAACCAGCACAAGAAGTATCCAACATGGTTTGATCATTACGAGAAAGCCGAGCATAAAAGTTCTGAATAATAATTTCTCTTGAGAGCTCATGATTGGGGGATGAATATAAAATTGGATCAAGCCTCCCCCAAGCTAGAGCGATGCTTTCTCCTTCACGAGGCCAAAAATTATATATATAATTCCGATCACGATGAACTAGATGCATAGGATATTTTTTTTGATGAAACTCCAGTTTTAAACGATTCCAATTCCATGATCCAATATCATCGCATAGCCTATACCATGCCAATGCTTTTCCCTTAAAATATAAAGGGAAAACCTTTTTCATAACTTCATCCCTTGGTAGACATGCAAGCTTAAACAATCCACAAATTTGTTCTACATGTATCAAGTGCATGTCAGGATGTTCGGTTCCATCTCCTGCATAAGGATTAGCTAGCAGTTGTTCTATGTCGGGGAAGCTGATCGGACCCACGAACACCTATGGGACCGGCGGACTGATCCCCTTTTGGTTCGGTGGGGGCGGAGGTCGCACGAAGAGCGGTCGGCCGAAGCACGAGCAGTTTACCCAACTTTGGAGCTCTCAGGAGATAACACTCCTCTGCTGCTTGTGCGAGTATATTGAGTTCTTGCTAGGGAGGCGCTGAGTGCTGATACACACCGGCTGCTAACGAGACCTAGCGTGAGTGTTACGGCTTCAACCTTTGAACCCCCCCTCGTTGCATGGGCCTCCTTTTATATGCTCAAGGGTCTCCGGCGGTGGCAACGTGACAAGGGTAGAAATGGAAAAAGAGTGTGGTTGGTACAGCTACTTATGCGATGTATCATACCTAACCACGACGGCGGGGACAAGGGCATTAAATGTCCGTCTCGTCGCCCAAACAGGCAAGCGAGGGACCGTCGAGGCGCCACCGCTTGCCACGATGGCAATCTTGTCGGCGCCGCTTGCCACTGCGCTCGGTGGCCGACTGACCTCTTGCCACGCTGGCGCTGGAAAGGTCCCATGGCGACACGTTGGTGGATGTCTTTGGAAGCAGAGGAAAAGAGTGGTAACTGCAGCGGCAAGCGCCTTGCCTTGATTGTTGACTTGTCGCGTCCGGAAGCTTGTCGCTCACCGGGCCTTCCCGGCAAGCTCCTCTTGCCGGGGCCTTGTCTCCTAGGTGCCTTGGTTGGCCTTCCCGGCAAGCTCCTCTTGCAGGGGCCTTGTCTCCTTGGCTAAAATACTTTGTTCTTGAATGGCTTCAAAGGAACCACGGAGGACCTTGGCGGTCACCTGGCAAGCCTTGCCGCAGGGTGCTGCAACTGCCCGTGCACAAGTTCGGGATACTAGGGTACCCCTACTCTAGTACACCGACAGGAGCCCCGAACTGGGCCACACTGCAGTGCAGCGCTGTTGGGCAGGCCCAAAAGCAATCTGCAGCACGCGCAGCCTGGATTACGCCATAACTCGCTCCGGACCCACCACGTCCTCCACGAACGACACGCCTAGAATGCGGCGTCGTGGGAGAGATCGTGGGGGTTTCTTTATTTGGAAAAGCGGAACCTCCACCCCTCCCTCTTTATAAGCAGGGGAAACAGGGGCAGTTCGCCCACCTTGCCAGTTGCTGTCCAATCTTAAAAACCACCGCTGCTCCCCCTCTTCCCAAAAGGTGAAGAGAGTAGCGCTCCGCCCCATCGCCACCAGCACCACCAACCGCCGATCTCTCCACCACCTCCGCCATGGCTCCGAAAGCCGACAAGGGGAAGGCCGTGAAGTCGGCCGAGGCGCAGCGGCTTGCGGTGCTGCGAAAGGAGCGGGCCGTCTTCCCCCCTCAGCTCGCCACGAGGGAGCTGAGGGAGTACTACTACCTCTTACGGTCGACGGAGACGCGAGCGCATCCGCGCCGAAGGTACTCCCAGCTGCCGCCTCGGCTGGCTCCAAATGGGTATCCCTTCTTCGCGCTCTTCTTCTACTGCGGGCTCTGCCCGCCCTTCTCTGAATTTTTCTGCGATATCATGAACACCTACGGGTTCCGCCTCCTTGATTTCACCCCCAATGTTGTCCTGACCATGGCAGTTTTCGCACATCTCTGCGAAAACTTTGTCGGAGTTCATCCCAACGTAGCTCTCTTCCGCCATTTCTTTATGCCTCGAGTTGAGAGAGGAGAGCCTCTTGCCGGAGGAATCGCTTGGATCTCAAGGATTGGCAAGAAGGAAGCCTATCTAGAAGGAGAGCTCCGCAGCAAGTGGGAGGAATGGAGGGCAGATTGGTGTTGGATTGTTGAGGAGAACCCGCAGCCCTTTACTGCCCAGCGCCAAACCCGAATAGTGCGCGGCAACGATTGGAGCAACGTGGCCCCGGAAGATGCTAGGCTGAAGATTGCAGTCACCCGAATCCTTCACCTTAGACTTGTCGGGCTCACCGTAGGCACCGTTGGCGCAGATTTCCTTCGCCGCCGCATCGCCCCCTTGCAGGAGAGGAGGTGACCTGCTTGGGAGTTTCAGAACGCGGCAGATATCATGAGGCTGTGCCCAGGCCTCAACTTCAACTTCACAGTCTTGGAACTTGACGCGATGCTCTTGGAGTTGTTCAAGCCCGACCCTGATCATCCCGAGATGTTTAGGTTGCCGAGGGGTGTCGTCCCGCTGTGCAACAATTCCTCGCTTGACCGCATCCGTGCAATGATGTCGTTGTGCGACTCGCATGGAATTGTCCCTACTTGGCAAGAGCCCGCAGATGACGTCGTGCGGCAGTTCTTTGACAGCTTGGAAGAAGTGCCGATCCGCCCCGATGAACAGAAGAGCCTCACCCGCGACACCACCGATGATGAGATGCAGCGCATCACCACCAGGCTGGAAGAGGCGGCAGCAGCTGCTACCGCGGGCGAGTTCGGATTCACCGTGGAGGAGGCAGAGGCAGCAGAGGCGGCAAGCCTTGTCGAGCGAAGGGAGTTCGCTGGCGAGGAAGAGCTTGCCGAGCCTAAAGCTGAGTCGAACGAGCCCGCCGAGGGCGCCTCCCCACCTTCAACAGCTTGCATGGCGGAGCCCCCAGCTCCACCAAGAAGGCGTCTTCGCAAGGCCGGAGATGTAGCGGGGCGGCAGACGGCCAACAGCCGTTGCGCCGCGCGACGCGCTCCACCACGGCAAGCACCGTTGCCGCGGAAGCACCTCACGCCGCCGCGGCAACCGGAGCGGGGCCTTCCCAGACCACCGCTTCTGCACCCGCCAAGCGGCCAAGGGAACCCACTCTTCCGCCTCGTCGCACCGGAGGCGAGCCAGAATTTGATCTCTCCGCGCTCAGCTCCGACGAGGAAGAAGAAGAGTAAGATTCTTTGTCGCACTTGTAGTTCTTCAATTTTGTTGCTTTGTCTTGTATCTGACTTGCTTCACTCTGAACTCATTCCTTTTCAGGACACTAGCCCAGAGAGCGTCGAAGAGAGCCAAGGCCCCGGTGATTGTCATCGAGGACGAACCCACCGCGGCAGCAGGAGGCGCGTCCGAGACCACCTTGCCGGATGCGGCAACTCTTCCTCAAAGCAGCCCCCAGCGTAAGTATATAGTTTACCTTCTGTTGTTAGACGTGCATGGGTGCTCTTTCTTTGCCGATATCTGACTGTTGATTTGTGTAGGAGCAGAGCAGCCCCACCAGGAGTGCCCTAAAGCCGCTCCTGACATGCCATCTGCTTTGAGTACACCGCCAAGGGAGGATCCCCCGACAAGGGAGCGTTCTCCGGCAAGGGAGGTTTCTCCAGCAAGGGGCAGTTCTCCGGCAAGGGACAGCACCAGCGACCCCCCGGTGGCGGAGACCATGACTGCAGACCCCAGCACAGGTAAACCCTTAGCTTGAAAACTTCCCTTGGGTTCTTCTTCTTCTGATTTTCTTTTTGAATATTTGCTTGACTGTTCTTTCTTTTTCGGTCGTCCAGATCCATCCGCCACAGAGCCAATGGAGATCGAGGTCACGGCGAGGAGGACGCAAGGGCACATGGCAACGACGCCGCCGCCATCAAGAGGAAGCCGGTACGACGAGCCTGCCGCGAAGAGGCCGCTAAAGCTGCAGCGCAGGCCGGGCGAGAGTCCGGCGATCGTCTTGACGGCCCCGAGGCCGAGGGGAGCGCCAGGCGCTACACCGACCGCCGATCCCTCCGCCGCTGCTGCAGCGCCAGGCTCCGAAGAGCCCCAGCCCGGCGCCTACTTGAAGGCCGGCGATGGCGTCTTCATCAAGCTTCCCTGGGCGTCGAGCTCCAAGGCTCCGGTCGAAGGAGAGACTTTTGACGAAGAGCTGCTCGTCTCCGCTGAGCTGACGCTAGTCGACGCGCCAAGCAGCAGTAGCGGCGAGTCTGAGGAGGAGGAGCTGCTGCGGAAGCTACTGTCGCTCTACCGCGCCCGACAAGCCAAATTGGAATCCCGGGAAGCGCTTGTCGCGAAGGCAGGAGAGGACATCGAGAAGCGCGCAGAGGAGCTCCGGGGCCTCAACCAAGAAGCTCTCCGGTCCTTGGCAGAGGAGCGGGAGCGACTCACCGAGGAGCGCAAAGCCTTCATCCTCGAGAAGGCTGAAGCTGAGGAGCAACAGCGGCTTGCTGCCAAGAAGCTATCTGCGCAGGAAGGCAAGTTGGCGCAGCGGAAGATAAATCTTGACAGCCACGAGGAGGATCTTGCCACGCGCGAGCAAACATTTGGCGGGGCTCTCAAGGAAGCAAAGGATGCTGCCGCAGTTGCCGAGGCTGCCAAGAAAGAGTTGGAGACGAAGGTGACGCAGCTGGAGGCCAATCTCAAGAAGTGCGGCGAGGAGCTTGCTGCACTCAAGCATGAGCGCGAGAAGGACGCCTACACTCTTGGTGAGCTACAGGGCCGTCTCGCCGAGAGGAGTAAGGAGCTCAGCGCCGCCAAGGACTCCAACGCGGATCTCGAGCTGAAGCTGACCACCTTGACTCAGGCGCTGGAGGGCGCCAGGGAGCGGGAGGTGGCCTTGTTGGAGAAGATCAAGGCCGACGAGGCGCTGCTGGCGAGTGCTACTGCCGCCCAGAACACCTTCAGAGAGAATGTGGAGCACTGGACTGAGGGTCTCGTGAATGTTGCCGCTGCCATCGACAGGGAGCTGGCGGAGCTGGGGATGGTGGATCTTGGATATTCCTCCGACGAGCACCTCCAACCCAGCGCCAAGCTCAGCTTGTTCTTTAAAGGCGTGGTGACGGCTCTCCAGCGACTCCGGGAAGAGATCCCAAAGCAGCTGGCCGAGGTGTCGCGCTAGACCTGTGCAGGAGCTCTTCAGAAGGTGCTGATGAAGGTGGCCTTCCGCAATCCAGGCCTCAACCTCACCAACGTCCTCAAGTCCTTGCCGCTGGATGCTGATGTGGAGGCACTCAAGACCCTTGTCGCACCCATTGTCGACAAGGTGGGCAAGATCAAGAGGGTTGATGGCGACCGCGTAGATTAGGCCGCCCATTTTATCTTTTCCTTGTCGCTGCTGGTCATGTTAGGAGAACAATCTATTAGAGCTGCGACAAGCTATCTTGTAATATAACTCTATCTCGGGAAGTGATTGCAATGTTATTTCCTTTACTTGATTCCTTCCTTTGTATGTTTTTGCCCTACGCTTTTAGGGAACTTGCTGCTGGCACCTTGTCATGAGCGCTGAGTGTGGGACGTCAACAACTCTTTGGCGGTGCCGCCTCCAGCAAGCAACCTTGTCGCAACTAGTTGCAGCTCACTTAAGTTGTTGAGCGGACTCGAAACAAAGTAAGGGCGCAACTAGCTACGAGTTGGTTCCTCCGCGCACAGGTTTTCCATACAAAGTACGGTCGTTCGAGGAAGATAACTTAAAAATTTTAAAGCTGATTGCTCAAATTTTAGCAACTTAGATTGTCTGTCATTTGCTTCCTGGTAAGGCGAAATTTCCTCGAGCGACGCTTGGTCCACACCATTATCTTCTCCTTCCCCCCTGGCTAACTTGTGGGCGAGGGAACCTTCCTTTCTTTGAGAAAGAGAAAGAAGAGAAAATAAAGATATGGAGCCTTGCGGCTCGTTATTGCTTACCGGGGTAGGTGCTGCACAAGGTGTCAGATAATGCATGCAAAATAATGCAGTAAAAAGCATAAAATTGACAAGATGTGCGGAGCACATTAGCTTTACTTATGCACGGGATCTGCACCCGGCTTTGTACAAAGGATTACATGCAACATCGGCAAGACTTGTACAAAAGGTGGTTGCGGAACAGGTTCAAGCAACGCGCTTCTGAGTAAAACTTACGAAGATGCTCAATGTTCCAGGAGTTGCTCACCGAATGCCATCTTCGGTCTCAAAGCGGACAGCGCCAGGCCTAGTGACTTCGTTTCACCCGATAAGGGCCTTCCCACTTGGCGTCAACTTGTTGGAATTCTTGGCGGACTGAGCGCGCGAAGAACAAGGTCGCCTTCCTCGAGACTTCGGCATTAACTGCGGCTATGGTAGCGGTGCAAAGCTTGCTGGTATCGAGCAGCTCGTCAAAGACTGAAGACGGTCCTCCTCAAGGAGCAAAGTCGTCATCTTATCGCAACTGCTCTTGCTCAAGCTCATCATAGCGAGCACTCGAGGTGACCCGTATCGAGTTCCGTGGGGAGAACTGCCTCTGCTCCATAGACTAGAGCGAAGGTGTCGGCGGTGGCTCGATTTGGCGTCGTCTGATCGACCAAGAACCACCGCAGCTCCTCAATCCAGTTTCTGCCGCTTTTGTGCAGCCTGTCGAAAGTCCTGGTCTTGAGCCCACGCAGCACTTCAGCATTTGCCCTCTCCGCTTGACCGTTACTTCTCGGATGAGCAAGCGAAGCGAAGCAGACCTTGGCGCCAAGATCTTGGGCGTCTTGCATGAAGGTGCGGCTCGTGAATTGTGTGCCGTTGTCGGTGATGATCTGTTAGGAATCCCAAAAGCGGCAAACAATCGACTGAAGAACTTGATGCTTGTTGTGCTGTCACCTTCCTCACTGCTTCCACTTCCGCCACTTTGTGAACTTGTCGATTACAGCGTACAAGTACTCAAAGCCCCGACAGCTCGGGAAAGGGGCCGAGGATGTCGAGCCCCAGATCGAAAATGGCCAGGATAAAGGGATCGTCTGAAGAGCTTGAGCTGGCTGGTGTATCTGCTTGGAATGGAACTGCACGCTTCACACTTGGTTACTTATGCGAGTTGCATCACGGAGGGCTGTCGGCCAAAATAAACCTTGGAGCGCTTTGCGGCAAGTGCTCTGGCGCCAATGTGGTGACCACATATGCCTCCATGTATCTCTGCCAACAACTTCTGTCCATCTTCCCGGTGAATACACTTCAATTTCACACCGTTGAGTCTTCTTCTGTACAGTGTGTTGTCGACAAACTGGTACATACTTGACTGTCGGGCTACTCTTTCCGCTTCTTCTTGCTCTTCGGGAAGTTCTCCTGTCTGAAGGAAATGGACAATCTGATGTGCCCATGCTGGAGCTTGCGGCTCGACAACAAGGACTAAAGGCACATCTGCTGCTGCGGGAACATTCGCTTCTACGGCAAGAACCTGCGGCTCAGCCGGAGCTTGACGTTCCCCGGCAAGCTTGCCGGAGCAAAACTTGTCGGGAGCGTCTGCTTCAACGAAACAAAACCTAGGGCTTGTCGGAGCAGACTGCTCCTCAGCACTCTTGGTGTTGATCTTGGAACCTTCTTGGCGGCGGCTTCGGGAAGCTCTGCCGGAAAATAGTCACCAGAAATCAACTTCCTCTTCTTGTTCTGTCCAGTTGATGGCGTTACAGATGGTTGAGTCAGCTTAAGCACAAAGATCCCTGGTTCCACAGGTAACTTGAGTGCGGCGCACTTTGACAGGCCATCAGCAATGTCGTTCTGGGCTCTTGGAACATATTCCATCTGTAGGCCGTCAAAGTGCTCTTCTAGCTTTCTCACTTCATCAACATAAGCTTCCATCAACGGACTCTGATAATCTTTGTTCACTTGACGGACGACAAGCTGTGAGTCACCCCTGACAATGAGCTTCTTGATCCCAAGGTCTACTGCGATCCTGAGACCGGCAAGCAAACCTTCATACTCTGCTGTATTGTTTGTTGCTTGCTCCTTGGGAAAGTGCATCTCGACTATGTACTTGAGGTGCTCTCCGGTGGGTGCGACAAGCAGCACGCCCGCACCAGCGCCTTGCAGCGAGAAGGCACCATCAAAGTACATCAGCCACTCTTTGCTTGCTTCCTTGACGGGGATGCTCGTTTCTGGAATTTCTTCATCTTGTGTTGGCGTCCATTCTGCTATGAACTCTGCCAATGCTCTGCTTTGGATAGTTGAAGTGCTCTCAAACTTAAGGCCAAAGCTTGGCAGTTTGGCGCCCACTCGACAATCCTGCTGTTGCTTCGGATTTTGCAAGTATCCTCTTCAAATAAAAGCGAGTGACAACTGTGATCTCATGTGCTTGAAAGTAATGGCGCAGCTTTCTCGAGGCCATGAGAAGGCGAAAAGCAATTTCTGCACACCATAGTACCTTGACCTAGCCCCTGCAGGAGGGAACCGACAAAGTAGACTGGGCGCTGCACCATCCTTTTCGTATCTTCTCACGCGTCTGCGCAGATCCATCCTTGTCGGGACAGAGCTTGCGGTGAAGTCCCTTGCTTGTCGCTGGATGCATCTGCCGTGGTTGCTAGCTCATCATCCGCCTCCTCTCCGCCACTAACGCAGCACTAACCACTTGATTGGTTGCCGCTATATAGCAGCAACTTCTCTTGTGGCTTAGGTGCGACAAGTGTTGGAGTGGAGGACAGTATCTCTTTAAATCCTGCAGCGCAGCCTCCGCTTCGAGTCCATTTCATTGGACCTGCCTTTTCAATATTTTGAAAAATGGCGAGGCGCTTCAGCAGATCTAGAGATAAACCTGCTGAGAGCAGCTACGCAACCGGCAAGTCTTCGTACATCCTTGGCGCTTTGGTGCTTCAATCTGCTCAATGGCCTTGATCTTGTCGGGATTGGCTTCAATTCCCATTGAGACACAAAGAACCCGAGAAGCTTGCGGAGGGACTCCAAACACACACTTCTTGGGGTTGAGCTTGAGGTTGATCTTGCGCAGATTTGCAAAGGTTTCGTCTAAATCTTGAATCAGAGTTGCCCTGTCCTTGCTTTTGACCACTATGTCATCCATGTAGGCTTCTACATTTCTGTGCATTTGCGGCTCAAAAGCGTCATGGACTACTCTTGCAAATGTTGAACCAGCATTCTTTAAACCGAAGGCATCCGTATGAAACGTTATGTGCCACATGGGGTGATGAATGCGGTTTCTCCTCATCCTCTTCGCCATGAAGATCTGATGGTACCACGAGTATGCATCAAGAAATGAAAGCAAGTCACATCCGGCCGTGGAGTCAACAATCGATCGATGCGCGGCAAGGGAAATGGGTCTTTGGGACAAGCTTTATTAACATCGGTAAAGTCGATACAAAGCCTCCATTTCCCGTTTGCCTTGCGGCGCGACTACTGAGATTGGCCAACCACGAGGATGGAGCACTCCTCGACAAGGCCTGCTGCTTCCAACTTCTTGATTTCTTCTGCGATGAATTCTTGGCGCTCCTTTGCCGCTTTCGACTTTACGCTTGACGGGCGCGCGATGAGGACAGACGGCAAGATGGTGCTCAATTACTTTCCTGGGAACACCGGGGATGTCAGAAGGTTGCCATGCAAACACGTCGACGTTCGCCCGCAGGAAAGCAACGAGCGCGCCTTCCTATTTAGGGTCGAGAGTGGCACTGATGGTGAAGGTACCACCAGTGCCGTCCTCCTTGGCGGACACCTTCTTGGTCTCTGGTGGAGCTGCCATCGTCTTCTTCTTGCACTTGCCGGTGGAGCTCGATGGTGCGTCCTCGACGGTAGTGCAGCACTCCGAAGAGGTGCGCTTACCGGAGTGGGCATCAGAGCTCTTGCCGGACTTGGTCTTCTTCTTCGCCACGGGAGCTTCAATGGCAAGTGACTTGTAATATGTTGCGGCTGCTGCTTCCCGGTAGATCTTATCGGCGCAGATAAGGGCATCCCTCTTGTCGCCAGGGACAGAGATGACACTTATCGGGCCTGGCATCTTGAGCATGTTGTATGCATAATGAGAGGCTGCCATGAACTTGGCGAGTGCTGGACGGCCAAGTATCCCATTGTAAGGCAATGGGAAATCAGCAACGTCAAAAGTGACCCTCTCAGTCCTGAAGTTCAACTCGCTGCCAAACGTCACCGGCAATGAGATCTTTCCCTTCGGCTTGCTTCTTCCCGGATTGATTCCTTGGAATGTGCCGGTCTCTTCGAGCTCGCCATCAGGGATCTGAAGCTTCTGGAGCACCGCGGAGGAGATTAGATTCAAGCCGGCCCCGCCGTCAACTAGCATCTTGGTGACCTTGAGGTTGCGAATAGTTGGTGAAACCAACATCGGCAAGCACCCGACCGCAGTTATGCGATCAGGGTGGTCCTCAATATCAAAGATGATAGGCGTGCTGGACCACTTCAGAGGCTTGCGTGACTCGACGGATGGTTCTGCCGCATTGACTTCCCGCATCCACTGCTTGAGTTGGCGGTGTGAAGTATGCAGAGAAGCACCGCCGTCAACGCACAAGACCTCTGTGGCTTTCTGGAACTCCTGCTCATCGGTCTCGTCATCATCCATGTCTTCGTCGTCGTCGTCATCTTCATCCTTGTCGCGGCCGCGGGGAGGTCTGTCTCCTTGCCGCTGCTTGGCCTTGCCGCGGCGTCCTCCCCGGCCGGGGCGTTTCTTGCTAGTTCCTCCAGCACCTTCCTGGGCTTTCTCCTTGTCGCGTCGCTCGTATTCAGCCTTCTGCTGCTCGACAAGCTGCTCGACCTTCTTGCAGCTCTGGAGGTCATGGCCCTTGGTGCGGTGGATCTTGCAGTACTGTTTGTTGGAGCCGTCCTGCTTGTCGGCGACCGCCATAGCCTGGCAGTTGGTGCCCGCGGCAACCTCCTTGCCGGAGCTACCAACTTTGGCTTTCTTGGCGCCACCTCCGTTGCCGGACTACTCAACAACTAGCACATCTTTGCCTTTCTTCTTCCTGTTGTTCCGCCGCCGACTTTTCTTTGCCGGGGCAGCCTCCTCACTATCAGACCCCCCTGCTTCTACATTCTCTCCGGGGAGTCTCCTCCCTTCCTCAGCACGTGCACACTAGTCGGCCAGGGCATATAGCTCACTGACGTCCTTGATCTTGCACATCGCCATCTCCTCCCGCATCCTGCGGTTCCGCATGTTCTGATGGAACGCGCTGATTACCGCGGCAGGGTGGACATCTGGGATGTTGTGCTGTACACGGCTGAATCTCTGAATGTACTTGCGCAGGGGCTCTCCTTCCTTCTGGGCGAGCAGATGAAGGTCGCTTTCTTGGCCATGAGGTTTGTGGCCGCCTGTGAAGGCGCCGACAAACTGATGGCATAGATCCGCCCAAGAGGATATGGAGTTGTCCGGCAAGTACATGAGCCAGGATCTGACATTGGGCTTGAGCACCAGCGGGAAGTAGTTGGCCAGGATCTTGTCGTCTCGCCCCCCGGCAGCTTGCACCGCAATGGTGTAGATGCTGAGGAACTCCGACGGATCGTCTTGCCGTCGTACTTCTCGAATGCGTCGGCTTGAAATTCTTCTTCTTTGGGCCTTTGGACTTGCCGCAGCTCACGAGTGAACGCAGGGCAACCTATCGCGTCGACAAGTCGCTGGTTCCCCTGGCGCATGCATGTCGACAGAGGGCCCAGCGCTGGTCGATTGACGCGCGCTTCTCTTGGCGCTTCGATCGAGTTCGGCGTCTTCTTGCTGTCGTTCATGAAGAATTTGGCGCTGATCGCGACGAGCTCGTGGGTCCGATGACGCGGTGGAGTCGCTGTCGAGGAGGATCCGGCGAGTCGGCGATCTTGGCCTTCGGGGTGGAGAGCGCATGGTAGTTGCACCCCCACCGGTTTCGTCGCCACCGGCTCGTGCTTGGCAGTCTTGCCGTAGCAGCGATGTACTCGGCTGCCGCGGAGTGTCACCGTTGGCAAAGCCGATGAGACTCTGGATGGTGGCCCTCCATTCATCGACCTTGTCGGCTGTTGGAGGGTAATCTAGGAGCAGTTGAGCTCTCGCCAAAGCTTCTGCTGGAGTGGTGGGCGGCAGTGGCGAACGGTGCGAGGAGCGGGATATGCTCGGACTTCTAACTATGTTAGAAGGAGCAGTATCACGTCCAGGCGACCGTGCCTCGCTCGTGCCAGCATGTTGGCGTGCACGCTGGTCTTGAGGGCCTCGAGATCCACTAGCTCGATCTTGATCCAACGAGCGTATGGTACTGTGAATACCATGACGCTGTCGGTCCCGCGCCTCCTGAGATGGGCGCGGTGCATGTACGGACGCCGAGGTTTGTGCAGCCTTGTCCTTGGACTTGGCAGCGTCGTGAGCTCCCTCGTCGGCGCCCGTTCTTCCGCCGGTGTCTACCCCACCACCCATTTGCTCCGGTGGTGGTGGGATCGACGTGGACGGATCTGCTGCCGCCGAAGCCTTCTTCTTCGGTGGCATGTCGATGAAGATGATGAAGATGTAGCTCGTGTGAACGCCGGATCAGGTTCACACAGCCTCGACGCCCCCTACCTGGCGCGCCAAAGATGTCGGGGAAGCTGATCGGACCCACGAACACCTATGGGACCGGCGGACCGAGCCCCTTTCGGTTCGGTGGGGGCGGAGGTCGCACGAAGAGCAGATCGGGCGGCGAAGCACACGAGCAGTTTACCCAGCTTCGAGCTCTCCGGAGATAACACTCCTCTGCTGCTTGTGCGAGTATATTGAGTTCTTGCTAGGGGCGCTGAGTGCTACAAGACACACCAGCTGCTAACGGGACCTAGCGTGAGTGTTCGCTTCCAACCTTCGAACCCCCCTCGTTGCGCATGGACCTCCTTTTATATGCTCAAGGGTCTCCGGCAGTGGCAGCGAGACAAGGGTAGAAATGGAAAAGAGTGTGGTTGGTACAGCTACTTGTACAGTGTATCATACCTAACCCTGACGGCAGGGGACAAGGGCATTAAATGCCCGTCTACGTCGCCCAAACAGTGCAAACAGGGACCGTCAGGCGCCACCGCTTGCCACGATGGCAATCTTGTCAGCGCCGCTTGCCACAGCGCTCGCTGGCCAAGACCTCTTGCCGCGCGGCTACCGAAAGGTCCCATGGCGACATCGTTGGTGGATGTCTGGAGCGGAGGAAAAGTGGTAGCCTGCAGCGGCAAGCGCCTTGCCGCTGATTGTTGACTTGTCGCGTCCGGAAGCTTGTCGCTCACGGGCCTTCCGGCAAGCTCCTCTTGCCGGGCCTTGTCTCCTAGGTGCCTTGGTTGGCCTTCCCGGCAAGCTCCTCTTGCCGGGGCCTTGTCTCCTTGGCTAAAATACTTTGTTCTTGAATGGCTTCAAAGGAACCACGGAGGACCTTGGCGGTCACCTGGCAAGCCTTGCCGCGGGGTGCTGCAACTGCCCGTGCACAAGTTCGGGATACTAGGGTACCCCTACTCTAGTACACCGACATTCTATCATACCCGAAGGAATTTCATATTCAATATTTTCAGTAGGTGCAGTAGGTTGAGGGGCAGTTAATTGTGGTTCTGGATGAGGTGAAGATACCCCGAACAAACCCCTCAAAGGATTGTTTTCCATAGTAACAAGTGACAATAAATTTCAGCACACTATATAAATGTTTCCTTACTGAATTCCACTTACCGAAGGCGCTTCACTCCCCGGCAACGGTGCCAGAAAATAGCCTTGATGACCCACAAGTATAGGGGATCAATTGTAGCTCTTTTCGATAAGTAAGAGTGTCGAACCCAACGAGGAGCGGAAGGAGATGACAAGTAGTTTTCAGTAAGGTAATGTCTGCAAGTGCTGAAATTGTAAGTAGCGAGTAGTTTGATAGCAAGGTAATTTGTAATGAGCAAGTAACGATAATTCTAACAAGTATGCAGCAAGGTAGCCAAATCCTTTTGAGGCAAAGGACAGGCCAAAACGGTCTCTTATAGTGAGCAAAGCGTTCTTGAGGGTACACGGGAATTTCATCTGGTCACTTTCATCATGTTGGTTTGATTTGTGTTCGCTACTTTGATAATTTGATATGTGGGTGGACCGGTGATTAGGTGTTGTTCTTACTTGAACAAACATCCTACTTATGATTAACCCTCCCGCAAGCATCCGCAACTACGAGAAAAGTATTAAGAACAAATTCTAACCATAGCATTAAACTCTAGGATCCAATCGGTCCCTTGCAGAATAGCGCATAAAATGGGGTTTAAGTTTCTGTCACTCTCACAGCCCACCATCTAATTGCTACTCCATAATGCATTCCCTTAGGCCCAAATGTGGTGAAGTGTCATGTAATCGACGTTCACATGACACCACTAAGGGAATAACAACATACATACTATCAAAATACCGAACACATATCAAGTTCACATGATTACTTGCAACATGATTTCTCCCGTGACCTCAAGAACAAAAGTAACTACTCATATACAATAAACATGCTCAAGATCATAGGGGTATTAATATGCATATTGGATCTGAACATATAATCTTCCACCAAGTAAAACATATAGTAATCAACTACAAGATGTAATCAACACTACTAGTCACCCCCTAGCAACAATCTATAGTTCTAGTAACAAGATTGAATACAAGAGATGAACTAGGGTTTGAGATGAGATGGTGCTGGTGAAGATGTTGATGGAGATTGCCCTCCCCAAGCTGGGAGAGTTGTTGGTGATGATGATGATGATGATTTCCCCCTCCGGGAGGGAAGTTCCCCCGGCAGAATCGCTCCGCCGGAGGGCAAAAGTGCTCCTGCCCAAGTTCCACCTCGAGACGGCGGCGCTTCGTCCCAAAAGCCTCCTCCTCATTTTTTCTAGGTCAAAATCACTTATATACCAGAAGACGGACACCGGAGGTGGGCCGAGGAGGCCACAACCCACCAGGGCGCGCCAGGGGGGGCTGACGCGCCCAGGTGGGTTGTGCCCACCTGGTGCCCCCCCCCTTTGGTGTTTATTGGCTCCAATATTCCTCAAATAATTCATAAAAATTCTCCATGAAGTTTCAGGTCATTTGGAGTTGTGCAGAATAGGTGGCCTGACCTAGCTTTTCTAGGTCCACATTTCCAGCTGCCGGAATTCTCCCTCTTGGTGTGTTCCTTGCAAATTATGAGAGAAAAGGCATTAGAATTTTACTCCAAAAAGCATTATTATGGATAAAAACATTATAAATAACAGTAAGAAAACATGATGCAAAATGGACGTATAAACTACCCCAAGCTTAGACCTCGCTTGTCCTCAAGCGAAAACCGAAATCAAAAAACATGTCCACATCCTGAAGTAGTGTTAGAAGGTTGGATAACTCACACCCCCATATGCGCGTAGTCTCTGCTGCTCCAAGGCATCCCCTGCCGGGCAAGTGTACTACGCTCCACCACTACCTTTTCCACCATGAATCCACCAAAGAAGGAGTAGGGTTTTACGCCTCACGGCAGCCCGAACCTGGGTAAATTGCTTGTGTGATCCCTATCGCGCTGCCCCACGCTCATCTGCTCTTTGTGCAATGCGTCGCCCCCCCCCCCCAGTGACATCTTTTGGCACGCCAGGTAGGGGGCACGCTTGCCCGAATCTGAAGGCGTGCGCAGCGCATTGACTTCATCATCATCTTCGTCTTCGACGATGCCTTCGACCATGGCGCCCATGAAGACACGGAAGCAAAGCAGGCCCATCCCGCACCGTTGTTGTTGATCTCCAAGCCCCACCGTAGCCACGACAATGACAAAACTCACCGCTGATGGTGACAGATCCTTCCCGGCGGCCCATATGGCGTGCTCGCCATCCGAGCACCGCTCGAAGAAAGGGCACAAGGTGTGCATGCATGAGCTCTCTCCTTCCCGCCCCTCCCCCTCGTCAGCAGTCGAACTGCTCTAGCCTCGGTGTCGTCGATGTCAATGATTTCCGCACTACGCTCGTTCTAGTATTTCCCCCCGTTTTGGGTAATCCAGAGCAAAGCGCCGGTATGAGTTCGTCGGTTCATGCCCCGCCAAGCATACTGCGGCAAGGCTGCCTGCGTTGGCATGACCCATGCAATGGCAGCCGCTGCACTGAACCGAAGGGAAGGGAGCAGAAAGGGAAGAGGACCAGAGGAGCCCGAAACTGCACCCCGATGCCTGTCAGCCGCAAGAAATGCATATCGGTCCCTGTCGGGAACGAAGAAATCACTTGATTGGCTTACAATTCTCCAAGTGCCGTGGGCGCGCCTGGGAGCATGGCCCGACGGAGGAAAAAGGGGGCTCGAGACAAAAGCTAATTTTGCATTATCACCTCTTATTGATGCCTTCGAGTCCTCGTTGTCGTTTATCTCTTAACCCTAGTGAGCATTCGTATCATGAAAGCCCTCATGCAATGGAACCCTGGTTGGTTTCTTTGATCGCACCATCGTCCTGTCCAGAGCCCTGCTCGTAGGTCGAGAGGCTGCATCGAGAGCTACCTAGGAAAAACTTGTCGAGACGCATCCACGCCAAGATGACTGTTAAGGGCCAGACCCTTACGACAATCGCGGCAATATGATATCGGCAGGCATCCAAAGCATATACAGGAATTGATCATACGAACGCAAACATATAGGGTTCAAAGGGATAAACACGCGTTTAAAGATTCGGCTAGAAATATCAGTTCGCACAAACACTAGAGATAGAATAACTAAGCACAAATATATATCATGTTCCATTACAGGGCCTAGTGGAAATGATAGTGGCCCGATACTTGGTCCGGTGGCTAGATGGAATAGCTTAAACGCGAAGAACCCTGTCGGCGCGGGGAACAGGCTTCTTCTCGGCAGCTGCAATATCGGCGCCTGCTGGCGGCTTCTTGAACCCATCATCGAGGTCGAGCTCTGGATGGCGGCAAGCGATATTGCTCAGGACCATGAAGAGGGCGTTGCGGGCGAGCTTATGGGACTCGGTTGCGAAGTGCTCGGCCCTCCCCACTTCATGCACCTTCAGCTTGTCGGTCAGCTCGTTGAAGAAGAGCCCCAGCTTGACGCTCAGGACCTCCTGCTTGTTGGCTGAGAAGACTGGGTCGTCCATGCCCATCGCCGCAGCTTGGGCGCCAAGGCGTTCTGCAATATCAATCAGGCTCTTGATCCAGAGGTTTCTCATATCAACCTAGTTATTCAACATGTCCTCTGCATCTTGCCGGAGATGCTTGGCGGTTTCCAAATCTGTGGACAACAACTGCTGCTAGGATTCAAGGGAGTCCGCCGAGTTCTCCAGCGAGCCGATCCTCGCCTTCATGTCTGTAATGCTGCCATTGGCAGTCTCAAGGCTCTGGGTCTTGGAGAAAAGTTGCGACTGCACATCGGCCAAGTGGAGATTTTCCTGCCATGCTTCTTCTTTGAGTGCCTCCACCTCTTTGGTGCCCTCAACAAGATCCTCGTTCAGTTTAGCCACCTTCTGGTCGAGCTCCATTTTTGCAGAAGACGCGGCAGCCAAATCATTAGTAAGCTTCTTCAACTAGGCAGCATGGTCAGGGACAAGAGTGTCCAGGGCGGCTCTGTGCTTGTCCTCCAGCTCCTTGGTATGCTGCCGCACAAGGGCCTCCAGATCCTCATCCTTGGCGCGAAGAGTAGCTTCGAGTCTCTCCTCCCGGAGGGAGATCTCTCGCTCCCTGGTGTACAGAGATGCCTTGTGATCCACCAGACGCCCCTCCCGAGCCATGACATCCTCCTTCATCATCTGGAGGGTCTCTTGCTGCCTCATGAGCGCCTTGAACTGTTTGTCGTGCCATTCGCGCAGCTCCAAGCACTTGTCCTTCATCTTCTGGTCCACCATGCAGGTGGATTCACAGCGTTCCTTGAGCTCCTGCCACTTCAGACGGTGTCGTGCCTGCATTTCCTTCACGCCCGCCGCCATGGACTCCATAAAGGACAAATCCATTGTGATGGCGGCTGAGTCGTCAGCCTCCCCGGCTCCCAGGTACAGCGGTGCCAGGAGGCGCTAAAGATCTTCGTCGAGCTCCTCGTCCGTCGAGGACGGGCCAGGGGCTCCAATATCAGGCAACGACAGCACCAGAGCCAGCGTGTTTGAGGAAGACGGCAGGGCCTCAGCAACGCCCCAGGAAGAGGGGAGTGGACCCATGGTTTGAAGAGGAATCTTTGCCTCGATAACCACTTCCTCTACCGGGGTGTCCTCTAGAGAGTGCTCCACCACTGTCAAAGAGCCCCGTTCTTCCCCGGTAGCGAGATCCTGTTCCTCAGCAGCGGCAAGCTCTGCTGCTTCATCTGCGGCGGCCCTCCCTATATCAACCACCACCTCTAGCAGGTCTGGTTCCTCGGTTTGAGGGGCTGCATATGGAAGGCCAGGAAACAATAAAGAAATGGAAGTCTCGAGTGAGTGGAGGTGTCAGCAGAAACAACCAAGAGCAAGAAAGAAAAGAAGGAATGAGTGGACTACCTAGAGATGTCTGTCGGGCAGGAGCCTCTTTCTCCCCGGCAACGACCATTGTCGGGCCGTGGGCTTCGCCCCCTGCCATGGTAGTCTCAGCAGCACTCTGCACGGCCTCATCCACGGAGGGTTCTGTGGAAAGATCTTTTGCCTGAGCGGCAGGGGAAGCGCACCCCTCATGGAGGGGCCCGGCCTGCTCACCTCTCCTCCTCCTCCTCCACCAGGGGGACGGGGAGACCGTTCCCATCACCTCCGGCAGATGGGACCAGGTCTCCGCTCCCGGGCCGGGGACTAGACTGGGGGCATGACATGGGGTCTTCTGTGTCCTTCCCCGCCGAAGACGAGCCCTCCACACCCACCAGCGACTCGAGGTGCCGGAGCCTCTTCCGAGAATGGTGGATGAGGGTCACTGTGTCCTCCTCCACTTCCCTGCCGGCAACAACAAGAACAAGAGGTTAGTCAGTGAAAGCATTCAAATCTGCTTAGAGAGATATCTACCACAAAGGGAAATCTTCCTTACTCTTCCGCGATTAGCATGGAGTTCAAGTTGAACTCCATGGGAGGAGGAGACTCCCGTCCTTTGTTCAGTGACAGAAGGGCGGAACTCCCCGACAGCTTTGGTGCTTGCCGGGGGGATCAGGAGCTCCGGGGAAGACGAGCTCTGAAAGGAGCTCGAGCCGGAGTGGGGGCTGGACTCCGCCTCCACAGCCGCCGGCCATTTGTCGGATGGGGCCTTAGCCGAAGCAAGGCGAGGGGATTGGCGACACGCCACCTCGGCCTTGGTAGACTTGGAGGAGGTCTTCTTCACCCTCTTGGTGGTTGGCGCTGGGTTGGAGGTCACCGCCCTCGGGCTGCGGCGCGCCTGCGGGTGCGCTGATCTGGGTCCGGTGCGGGGGCTTGCGGTCCAGCCGCAAGCCACTCATCTTCAGGGGCCGCTACCGCGTCCTCCTCCCTCTCCTCCTCCTCTCCTTCCTGGAGCTTCGTTGCTGCAGTGGCTCGGGCGTCTAGCCCGAAAAAATTATCCCCGGAAAGCTCTTCCCCAGCAGCATCTGCCGTGGCTTGCACCTCGCTGCTGCCCTGGGAAGAGCTTCCGCCCCCAGCCTTCCCTTTGCCCTCCCCGGCCTTTGCCGCCTTCTCCATCTCCACACGGCGGGCAGCCTTGTCCTCCTCGACCCTCTTCAGAATATATGACACCTCCGCAGTAGAGGTGCATTTATACATCCCATCTTCAATCTTGGTGGCCCTCTCCACCAGGGTGCTCGACCACTGAAGCTCTTCATCCAGAGTGGGGAGCTGCCAGGTGCTCGATACCCCTTCAGCATTGCAGTCCGGCATCCATTTCAGTCTCTAGTCTTGGGCAGAATTGATGTTCAGAGGGATGACGGTTGCCGGGAGCTTGAACAACTCGAAGCGACCAAACAGTTGGTCGCACAACCAGTCATGGCCATAAACTGACAAGTTATTGGCCATCCCCGGCAATAACCTCATCATGTTCGCAGCATCACCATACAGCCATGCAGCTCTGTCCCTTTCCTGCAGCGGCTAGATGCGGCGGATAAGAAAATTTGCCCCCACATGCTCGATGGTTAGCCCGGCAGTCGCCAAATGGGTGATCCTGTTGATTGTCGGGCGCAACCTCTCCTCAGTAAGGCCTCTGGCGCTCCAATCCTTGTCGCACTCGACGCACTCCTTCCATGCTTCACAGAACTCGGGGGCTTCCTTGTCCTGGATCCAGCACCGATCTCCTCTCCATTCATCCCACCTCTCGTGCTGGTACCCAGGGAGGTAATCCTAGGTCTTCCTTGACGAACGCGGCATCCAGCTGATGATTCTGGATCGGTTGACTTCACTCTCAACCCGCGGGACAAAGTAATGCCGAAACATATCCACATTGGGCTTCACTCCGATGAAATTCTCGCACAAATGAGCGAAGATGGCCATGGTCGCCATTGCATTGGGCGTGAAGTCAAGGAGGTGGAACCCATAGATGTTCATGATTGCCTCGAAGAACTCGAAGAAGGGGGGACAGAGGCCACAGATGAAGTAAGCAGCAAAGAACCGATAAGAGTTTTGCCGATCTCCCTCCCTCGCCGCATAAACTACGGGCGATCCATGCCCTTTCTCAAGGGGCCTCCCCCACAGATACCCATACTTCGCCTGAAGAACATGCCGCTCAGGGTAGACGGGATGAAGATGACGTCTTCGGTCCATATTTGTTCAACTCCGCCGACATCTTGCTTCCCTCGGCGGCGGCCTCCTTTGCCGTGGCCATCGGCTTTCTCTTCTCCGCGGGTTTCTTCCCCATTCCTGCGGCAACGCGGAAGGGGGAGGGATTCGATGGGGAGGGCGGCGGCGGAAGTAGGAGCAAGGGGAGAAACGGTCGATTGGCTTGCGGAGGAAGAAGGTGGGGGAGCGGAGCAGGAGACAGGTGAGTCGTGTCGTTCTATTTTTCCCCTGCTCTTAAGGGAGGGAAGTGGAATGGGGGCGCAACGCTTCAGAAAGTTATTGTTTTACCTGAACTACAACAGTCCCACGACATGCAGTAATTGCACAAAGTGGACGTTGGATTCACTAGTCATCTTGGCAAACCGGCACGCACAGCCCTCTCCTGCCACGTGCCCGCGCACTGTTTAGGGCCTAACCCAACGTGCCACGCGACACGTGTGGCCCAAGCCCGGGGTCTTATGTCGGGGAAATATACAGGGGTATGCATTTTCCCCTGACTCGTGCACAAACAAGACAAGATCGAGCCAAGATGTCCAAGGAACCAAGAGATTCGAAGGAACAACATATAAATCAGAGGGACAAAAACCGAGCCAAGGAAGCAGGATATCGCTAAGAGAAAAGCCTCCCTTGCCGGGCAGGCAGGCTCGGCAAGGGGCAAGGCCACTCCGAGAAGCAGGCGGCCAAAGCACCCCGACAGGGTCTCCCAGGGCTCACGGAAGCAAAACCACCTCACCAACCACTCAACCATGACCGACGTCGTCAATCAGTGCGGTGTCAAGCCACAAAGTTACTGAGTGGCAGTCATTCGCCACATGGCTACCTCTCCTTACAGAAGAAACCCACAAATGACACTCGTCCTGCGATGTGTCAAGAGAACATGCATGGAGCTGGCAAGATAGCCCGGCAGGCCTTGCCGGGCAACCAGTGATGTGACACTAAGTGGTGCATTTAATGTGTCCTAACAGCCCGCAGAGTTAGGTATGATAGCATTGTTTGCTATCATATCAGTGCATAATGACTACTTTGCCATTGTGATGACCCCTTGATCTATAAAAGGAGGCCCATGGCAACCGAATAAAGGGTTGGAAGGTTGGATAATTCACACCCCCATACGCGCGTAGTCGCTGCTGCCCGAAGGCAACCCCTGCCGGGCAAGTGTACTATGCTCCACCACCATCTTTCCCACCATGAATCCACCAATGTAGGAGTAGGGTTTTACGCCTCACGGCGGCCGGAACCTGGGTAAATTGCTTCTGTGATCCCTGCCGCGCTGCCCCACACTCGTCTGCTCTTTGTGCAACGCGTTGCCCCCCTGCCGAACCAGCAAGGGGCCTCCTGGTCCCATAGGTGGCCGTGGTTTCTTGCGACAGTTTTTGAACCCACGGTTCTCTTTCTTTACCGTGTTTTATGGCAATGAAGTATCTTTTATCATATCGTGTATTCTTGGGTTGTGGGTTATCAAGATCAACTGCAGGTTCTATCTCAACATCATTGTCTGGTTCTTTTCTATTTATTTGAGTATTTTCATGAACCTCATCATTATGTTTTTTATTATCATAAGGTGAGTGTTCATTACCAGACTGAGTTTCAGCATCAGAGATAGAAATTTCATTATCATTATCAGGAGGTTTTTCTACTTCAGGTTCACTAGAGGCATGCAAAGTCCTATCATTTTTCTTCTTCTTTTTATTTTTAGAAGGACTATGTACATCAGAGTTAACTCTTTGAGAATCTTGTTCAATTCTTTTTGGGTGTCCCTCATGATAAAGTGGTACCCGAGTCATCCTACCTCCTCTAGTCATTACTCTAACAGCATGATCATGTATATTGTTATTCATTTCATCAAGCAATTCTCTTTGAGATTTAGCAACTTGTTCTAACTGAGTTTTTACCATATAAGCATGCTTTCCACACCTCTGACATCATTTGAGATTCTAAATAACAAGTCACTCAAGCGAGCAATCATATCAAAATTGTATTTCAATTGTTTCATAACATTTGCATGCAAGTGATCTTGTTTTCTAATGTAATTTTCAAACTCATAAAGGCATTGGCTAGGGTGCCTATTGTGAGGATTGTCATTATCATTGAGTTTCATTCGAGAATTTACCTCTACCACCTTAGGCGGTGGTGGCGTATCAAGCCCATGTATTTCTTCAATAGGAGGTAAATTTTTAACATCCTCGAATTTAATACCTTTTTCCTTCATAGATTTCTTTGCCTCTTGCATATCTTCAGGACTGAGATATAATATACCCCTCTTCTTCGGAGTGGGTTTAAGCGGTGGTTCAAGAAGAGTCCAATCATCATAATTTTTCAATATGTTATTCAGTAATTCTTCAACTTACCCAACAGTTCGTTCCTAGAAAACACAACCAGCACAACTATCTAGGAAGTCCCTAGAAGCATCGGTTAGTCCATCATAGAAGATATCAAGTATTTCATTTTTCTTAAGAGGGTGATCAGGCAAAGCATTAAGTAATTGGCAAAGCCTCCCCCAAGATTGTGGGAGACTCTCTTCTTCCACTTGCACAAAGTTAAATATTTCCTGTAAGGCAGCTTGTTTCTTATGAGCAGGGAAATATTTTTCAGAGAAGTAATAAACCATATCCTGGGGACTACGCACACAACCAGGAGCAAGAGTATTGTACCAAGATTTAGCATCATCCTTTAATGAGAACGGAAATAATTTGAGAATATAGTAATAGCGAGTTTTCTCATCATGAGTAAAAACGGTGGCTAAGTCATTCCACTTAGTAAGATGTGCCACAATAGTTTCAGTTTCATAACCATGGAAAGGATCAGATTCAACCAAAGTAATTAACTCTGGGTCGACAGATAATTCTCCTTATCATCAATAAAGATGGGTGAAGTAGCAAACTTAGGATCATATCGCATTCTAGCATTCAGAGATTTTTCTTTATACTTGCGTAATAATTTCTCTAGATCATCTCTATCCTTACAAGCAAGAATATATCTAGTTGTCTCCTCATTCATAACATAACCTTCCGGTACCTTAGGCAATTCATATCTAGGAAGGCTAGTTCTAGCAGGTGTTTCAAGATTTTCAGTTTCAAGCTCATCATCAGTTTCAACAACATCATGATGTCTTACTCTAGCAATTTGTTCATCAAGAAAGTCACTAAGTGGCACATCATCATCATCAAGCAAGGTACTAGCATCATCATAAGTATCATTCATAGCAGAAGTAGCATCATCAATAACTTGCGACATATCAGGATTAATAGCATGTGGTGGTGTTGCAAGTTTACTTATAACAGAAGGTGAATCTAAAGCAGAGCTAGATGGCAGTTCCTTACCTCCCCTCATTTTAGAGGGATAAATCTTAGTCTTGGCATCCTTCAGATTCTTCATAGTGATAAACTGATAATAATCCCAGGTGACTCAACAAATATAGCTATGCTCCCCAGCAACGGCGCCAGAAAAAGGTCTTGATAACCCACAAGTATATGGGATCGCAACAGTTTTTGAGGGTAGAGTATTTAACCCAAATTTATAGATTCGACACAAGGGGAGCCAAAGAATATTTGCAAGTATTAGCAGTTGAGTTGTCAATTCAACCACACCTGGAGATTAATTATCTGCATCAACATGATCAGTAACAAAGTAATATGATAGTTTTGATAATAGTGACAGCAGCAATGGTAACAGTAACAGTGATAGCAGTAGTTTTGTAGCAAGTACAACAGTAACGATAGCAGTAGTAACTTAGCAGAAATAATATAAGATAAATTTGTAGGCATTGGATCGTTAATTTTTTGGATGATATTCATCATGTGACAGTCATAACCTAGGGCAACACGGCACTAGCTCCAGTTCATAAATATAATGTAGGCATGTATTCCGTAAATAGTCATACGTGCTTATGGAAAGAACATGCATGACATCTTTCGTCCTGCCCTCCCGTGGCGGCGGGGTCCATAAAGAAACTATGGGATATTAAGGCCTCCTTTTAATAGAGAACCGGAACAAAGCATTAACACACGATGAATACATGAACTCCTCAAACTACGGTCATCACCGGGAGTGGTCCCGACTATTGTCACTCTGAGGTTGCCGGATTGTAACATGTAGTAGGTGACTATAACTTGCAAGATCGGATCTAGAACATGGATATAATTGTGATAACATAAACGGTTCAGATCTGAATTCATGGCACCCGGGCCCAAGGTGACAAGCATTAAGCATGGCAAAGTCATAGCAACATCAATCTCAGAACATAGTGGGTACTAGGGATCAAGCCCTAACAAAACTAACTAGATTACATGATGAATCGCATCCAACTCCTCACCGACCAGCGAGCCTACGAAGGAATTACTCACTCCCGGTGGGGATCATCATGGAATTGGCGATGGAGAAGGGTTGGTGATGACGAAGAACGAAGATTCCCCTCTCCGGGGCCCCAAATGGACTCCAGATCTGGCCTCCCGATGAAGAACAGGAGGTGACGGCAGCTTCATCTCATGGAACACGATAATTCTTTCTCCCTAATTTTTTTCTTCAAAAATAGGATTTTATAGTGTCGGTTGCAGGGTCTGTGGGGCCAGCAGGTGGGGACAACCCACCTGGGCATTCCTGGGGTGCAGGCGCGCCCTGGTGGGTTGTGCCCACCCAGGTGCCCCCCTCAGGTGACTCTTGGCTCCAGAAATTCTCTTTTGTTGTATAAAAAATCCCCACAAAGTTTCGTTCCATTCCGAGAACTTTCATTTATGCACAAAAACAACACCATGGTAGTTCTGTTGAAAACAGTGTCAGTCCAGGGTTAGTTTCATTCAAATCATGCAAATTAGAGTCCAAAATAAGAAGAAAAGCGTTAGGAAAAGTAGATACGTTGGAGACGTATCACAGCCATGTAAAACTTGCAACAACAAAGTAGAGGACATCTAACTTGTTTTTGCAGGGCATGTTGTGATGTGATATGGTCAAGACGTGATGTGATATATGTTGACGTATGAGATGATCATATTTTGTAATATCGACAACCGGCAGGAGCCTTAGGGTTGTCTCTTTATTGTATGAAATTCAAGTGCCATGTAATTGCTTTACTTTATCGCTATGTTTTGGAGATGCTTTGGAGATGGAGATCAAAAGCACAAGATGATGATGGCCATGTCATGTCAGATATTTTGATTGCACGTGATATTTATCCTTTATGCATCTTATTTTGCTTAGAACGGTGGTAGCATTATAAGATGATCCCTTCACTAAATTTCAAGATAAAAGTGTTCTCCCCGAGTATGCACCGTTGCCAAAGTTCGTCCTTTCGAAGAACCTTGTGATGATCGGGTGTGATAGACTCTACGTTCACATACAACGGGTGTAAGACAGTTTTGCACATGCAGAATACTTGGGTTAAACTTGACGAGCCTAGCATGTACAAACATGGTTGATATGTCTCCTACGTATCTACAATTTATGAAGTATTCATGCCATGTTTACAACAATTCCATATGATTTTTGTATGATTTGATTAGAACTAACCCGGACTGACGCTGTTTTCAGCAGAACTGCCATGGTGTTGTTTTTGTGCAGAAATAAAAGTTCTCGGAACGAGCTGAAAATTAACGGAGAATTTTTCTAGAAAATATAAAAATATTGGAAGAAAAAGATACGGAAAAGGAGTCCCGGGGCCACCACAAGGGTGCCCCCCCTAGGGCGTGCCCCTGTCCTTGTGATCGCCTCGTGGGGCCCCCTAATGTGAAACCAACGCCAACCCCTCCTATAAATCCTAAAAACCCCATAATAGAAGAAAGATCGGAAGTTCCGCCGCCGCAAGCCTCTGTAGCCACGAAAAACCAATCTAGGCCCTCTCTGGCACCCTACCGGAGAGGGCCAACATCACCGGAGGCCATGGAGGAGGAAGCCGAAGGGGTCACCATCGTCATGGAGGCCAAGTACCAGAGGGAGAACCTTTCCCCATCTAAGGGGAAGGCCATGGAGGAGGAAGCACAAAGGGGAGAACCGCTCCCCCTCTTTCTTGGTGGCACCGGAGTGCCATCGGGGGAACCATCGACACGGTGATCGTCTTCATCAACATCACTATCATCATCATCATCTTCATCCCTTTTACGCGGTCCACTCTCCCGCACCCTGTTGTAATCCCCTACTTGAACATGGTGATTTATGCCACATATTATGAACCAATGATGTGTTGCCATCCTATGATGTTTCAAGTAGATTTCCTTTGTCTTTTGGGTTGATTGATGATCTGGATTGGTTTGAGTTGTATGTTTTGCTTTAGTGTCGTCCTATGGCGCCTTCCGTTCCGCGCACACGTAAAGGATTCCCGCTGTAGGGTGTTGCAATGCGTTCATGATTCGCTTATAGTGGGTTGCTAGAGTCACAGAAGCTTAAACCCGAGTAAGGGGGTTGTTTCGTATGGGATAAAGGGGACTTGATACTTTAATGCTATGATTGGGTTTTACCTTAATGACCTTTAGTAGTTGCAGATGCTTGCTAGAGTTCCAATCATAAGTGCATATGATCCAAGAAGAGAAAGTATGTTAGCTTATGCCTCTCCCTCATATGGAATTGCAATAATGATTACCGATCTTGTTAACAATTTCCTAGTACAATTCCGCACACCGACCCATCATTATTCCACACTCGGTATTTATAATATATAGTAATATATTCTAACTTTATGATAACAGCACCTACTTTTATATTTTAGTTCTCCGATATCATGTAAAGTTATCCTCTTCATACCCACAACGTAGTTTTATTTCTCGTTTCTAGTTGGAAGCAAATGTTCGGTGTACGTAGAGTCGTATCAGTGGCAGATAGGACTTGAGAGAATATTGATCTTACCTTTAGCTCTTCGTGGGTTTGACACTCCATACTTATCACTTCCACCTTTGGAAAGTGCTCCTTGCACTTGAGGATTATCAAGCTCTTTTGTGGCGCCGTTGCCGGGGAGCAATAGCGTGGGGTTGATATTTTCATATATGGTTGTTTGCTTTCTTCACTAAGTAGATTTTGTTTTCCCTTTTGTTCTTGTTTAGTTGTGGGTGAAACAAACAAAAATATTATAAAATGGAAAATACAAAAAAATTACTTGCCTCTTATGTCTAAAAACTTTTTCAAAAAGAGAAGTGATTGGAAGGTTATACATTGGAGAAGTGAGGGTCGGCCTTCAACACTTGTGTTCATGCTCATGGAAACAATGTAGAACCTTTCATGGAAGTTTCTCAAAAATAAATATCCCCTTGTATATATCCATTGTATTATAAAAATAATGTGCCAAGGTTTGGTTTTAGAATGTTTAAATTGCTTGTTTGGTGTGTGCAGCAGAAAAACAAAAAACTTTTTCTGTAGTGTTTGAATTCTTATTTTTTACTGGAGCATGATAAAATCTTGAAAATTTTACACATTACTGCTATGAAAATTATTTAGATTTTCCAAAAAAATTAGAATTTTTGAAGTTACATAAGTATACGAAAGACCCAGATTGCTACAGATTGTCCTGTTCTTGACAGATTCTGTTTTCTATGTGTTGTTTGCTTATTTTGATGAATCTATGGGTTGTATCGGGGGGGGGGGGTATGAACCATGGTGAAGTTGGAATACAGTAGATATAATGGTAATATGAAATTGGAATGAGTTAACAACATCACCTAGAGGTATTGATTTGCTTTATTATACTAACGGATCTCACAAAGTTTTTTGTTGAGTTTTGTGTGGATGAAGTGTTCGAAGAACGAGGAGTTACCGATATGAGAAGAATAAGGAGAGGCAAGAGTTCAAACTTGGGGATGCCCAAGGCACCCCAAGTAAATATTTAAAAGATACTTAAGCATCTAAGCTTGGGGATGCCCCGGTTGGCATCCCATCCTTCTTCAACAATTATCGGTATACCTCGGTTTTTGTTTTGTTCACATGATATGTGTCTTTTGAGTTTATTTTTCCTTTCTTTTCCTTTATGTACCATGCTAGTATGAGATAGTCCTTCATTGATTTATAGAATGCTTCATGTGCTTCACTTAAATCCTTTGATTGTGGCTTTATAGAATGCTTCGTGTGCTTCACTTATATATTTTGAGCTTGGATATTGATAAATACATATTATTTGTAGAGTGCTTTATGAACTTCACTTATATCTTTTAGAGTAGGAATAAAATTATCATTGAAAGTGGGTTTGGAAGAGTTTCATCTCTAGGTAATGATCCCACTATTTTGGAGGGTATTGAATCTTATAATATTCATGAAAGTGGATTTGGAGAGGTCATGACTTTATTTAATGATGATTCCACTATTTTGGAAGAGGTTCCAATTGATTATGAGAACAAAGTTGCTATCTATGACAATTATTGTGATGATGTGTATGCTATAAGGAATAATAATAACCATGAAACTTGTCATATTGATTTTAATTTTCAATTGGATTATGCCTCACATGATAGCTATTATATTGAGTTTGCTCCCACTACTATTCATGAGAATAAATTTGCTTATGTGGAGAGTGGTAAAATTTCTATGCTTGTGGATTATGAAAATAATGCTTGTGTGATAGCTATATTGTTGAATTCATTCATGATGCCACTGAAAATTATTATGAGGGAGGAATATATGCTTGAAGGAGTTGCAATAATATCAAGTTTCCTCTCTATGTGTTGAAAATCTTGAAGTTATGCTTGTTTTGCCTTCCTATGCTAGGTGATTCTTGTTCCCATAAGTTGTTTTCTCACAAAATCCCTATGCATAGGAAGTGTGTTAGACTTAAATGTGCTAGTCATATTCATCATGATGCTCCCATTATGTTTCAATTCTTATCTTTTATGTGAGCATCATCGAAATCATCATGCCTAGCTAAAAAGGCATTAAAGAAAAGCGCTTGTTGGGAGACAACCCAATATTTATACTTACTGTTTTTATGTGTTCACATGATTAAGCTACTGTAGTAATCATGTTTTATGGCTTTTGTTTCAATAAAATGCCAAGTAAATCCTTTGGGATAGTGTGGATGATAGTTGACTTGATTCTGTGCAAAAACAGAAACTTTTGCGCCCAGTCACAGAATTCTTTAAAATTACTAGAGTGTTGAAAAATTCTAATAAATGTACATACGATTGATATACAAATTTTCTACGTTGTCCTAATTTTTTAGAATTTTTGGAGTAACAGAAGTATGGTCATTGTTCAGATCATTACAAATTGTTCTGTTTTTGACAGATTCTGTTTTTAATGCATAGTTTGCTTGTTTTCTAGTTTCTATGTCTTATATTGCTCAATATAAATTGTAGAAATGACATGGTACAATAGGCATTATGTGAGGACAATTTTGAATCTTGTCTTGACAGTACCAAAGTGAATGATTTGTCTTTCTCATACTAACCCATCTCACGAAGTTCCGTTAAGTTTTGTGTGATTGAAGTTTTCAAGTTTAGGGTGAGATATTGATACGAGGAGAATAAGGAGTGGAAAGACCCTAAGCTTGGGGATGCCCAAGGCACCCCAAGGTAATATTCAAGGAAGACTCAAGCGCCTAAGCTTGGGGATGCTCCGGGAGGCATCCCCTCTTTCGTCTTCAAAACCATCGATATACCTTACTCGGAGCTATATTTGTATTCGTCACATGATATGTGTTTTGCTTGGAGCGTATTTTCATTTTACTTGTTGTTTGAATAAAATCATTGGATCTGAAATCTTGAATAAGAGAGAGTCCTCCCATGGCTAGTTAATTATTTGACTACTTATTGTCCTTCACTTATATGCTTTTGGAGTAGTTTGTCATTTACTCGCGTGCTTCACTTATATCTTATGAGTAAATGGTTGAATGAATTGAATATCATAGATCTGAAATTATATATGCTTCATATGCTTATCCCATGGGGAGTAATGACTTCACTTATAAGAAGTATAGGTGGTAAAATTTATTGAAAGTTAGGAAACTCAACATTGGTCACTTGAACAATTCATGAAAGAATATTGAAGGAAGAGAGATTTCACATATAAATATACTATTTTAGACATCTTTTGTAATTGTGAGCACTCATTAAAATATGACATGCTAAAAAATTGATGTTGACAAGGAAGACAACATAATGGGTTATGTTTTCTTATATCCGAATAGAAGTTATATTGTCATGGATCCTCCAATATGTTGAGCTTGATTTTCCCTCTCATGCTAGCCAAATTATTTGCACCAAGTAGAGATACTACTTGTGCTTCCAAACATCCCTTAAACCAGTTTTGCCATGAGAGTCCACCATACCTTCCTATGGATTGAGTAAGATCCTTCAAGTAAGTTGTCATCGGTGCAAGCAATAAAAATTGCTCTCTAAATATGTATGATCTATTAGTGTGAAGAAAATAAGCTTTATACGAACTTGTGATATGGAAGAAATAAAAGTGACGAACTGCATAATAAAGGTGTTTATCACAAGCGGCAATATAAAGTGACGTTCTTTTGCATTAAGATTTTGTGCATCCAACCATAAAAGCGCATGACAACCTCTGCTTCCCTCTGCGAAGGGCCTATCTTTTACTTCTATCTTCTACCCTTATACAAGAGTCTTAGAGATCATCACCTTTTCTTTTTATACTTTTTCCTTTGGCAAGCGCTATGTGTTGGAGAAAGTCGGATAAATATATCCACTTGGATGTAGGTTATCATAAAGTATTACTATTGACATTACCCTTGAGGTAAAAGGTTGGGAGGCGAAACTATAAGCCCCTATCTTTCTTTGTGTCCGATTGAAACTTTGTACCCATAAATATCGCATGAATGTTAGCAATTGTGGAAGACTATATGATAGTTGAGTATGTGGGATTTGCTAAATCAAAGCTCTTACATAGACCCGTCCTGGAAATAAGATGAATTGCAATTGTTTGATGACTAAGAACATGGTTTGTTAGTTTTCAAGAAACTTTATGGTCTATACTTTAACTTGTGAATAGCTTGCTACTTGATCACGAGAAGTTTTATGAGATGAGCTACTGTTTATAAAATATAATGATGCTAGAAAAAGTGTTTGGAACTATCATTGATCAAACTTTTACACTATGCTAGCATTCACACTTCATAAATTATTTCTTTTATCATTTACCTACTCTAGGACGAGCAGGAATTAAGCTTGGGGATGCTGATACGTCTCCGACGTATCTATAATTTATGAAGTATTCATGCCATGTTTACAACAATTCCATATGATTTTGGTATGATTTTATTAGAACTAACCTGGACTGACGTTGTTTTCAGCAGAACGACCGTGGTGTTGTTTTTGTGCAGAAATACAAGTTCTCGGAAAGAGTTGAAAATTAACGGAGAAATTTTCTAAAAAATATAAAAAATACTGGAAGAAAAAGATACAGAAAAGGAGTCTCGGGGCCACCACAAGGGTGGGGGCGCCCCCCCCCCCTAGGGCGCGCCCCCCGTCCTTGTGATCACCTCGTGGGGCCGCTGACATGAAACCGACGCCAACCCCTCCTATAAATCCTAAAAAAACCAGAACAGAAGAGAGATCGAAAGTTCCACCGCCGCAAGCCTCTCTAGCCATGAAAACCCAATCTAGGCCCTCTCTGACACCCTGCCGGAGAGGGCCAACATCACCGAAGGCCATGGAGGAGGAAGCCGAAGGGGTCACCATTGTCATGGAGGCCAAGGACCAGAGGGAGAACCTTTTCCATCTAAGGTGGAGGCCATGGAGGAGGAAGCACAAAGGGGAGAACCGCTCCCCCTCTCTCTTGGTGGCACCGGAGTGCCATCGGGGGAACCATCGCCACGGTGATCGTCTTCATCAACATCACGATCATCATCATCATCTCTTTTACGCGGTCCACTCTCCTGCACCCCACTGTAATCCCCTACATGAACATGGTGCTTTATGCCACATATTATGAACCAATGATGTGTTGCCATCCTATGATGTTTTGAGTAGATTTCCTTTGTCTTTTGGATTGATTGATGATCTAGATTGGAATGAGTTGTATGTTTTATTTTGGTGTTGTCCTATGGTGCCTTCCATGCCGCGCACACGTGAAGGATTCCCGCTATAGGGTGTTGCAATGCATTCATGATTCGCTTATAGTGTGTTGCTAGAGTCACAGAAGCTTAAACCCAAGTAAGGGGGTTGTTGCGTATGGGATAAAGGGGACTTGATACTTTAATGCTATGATTGGGTTTTACCTTAATGATCTTTAGTAGTTGCGGATGCTTGCTAGAGTTCCAATCATAAGTGCATATGATCCAAGAAGAGAAAGTATGTTAGCTTATGCCTCTCCCTCATATGAAATTGCAATAATGATTACTGATCTTGTTAACAATTGCCTAGGACAATTCCGCACACCGACCCATCATTATTCCACACTCGCTATTTATAATATATAGTAATATATTCTAACTTTATGATAATAGCACCTACTTTTATATTTTAGTTCTCTGACATCATGCAAAGTTATCCTCTTCATACCCACAACGTAGTTTTATTTCTCATTTCTAGTTGGAAGCAAACGTTCGGTGTACGTAGAGTCGTATCAGCGGCAGATAGGACTTGAGAGAATATTGATCTTACCTTTAGCTCTTCGTGGGTTCGACACTCCATACTTATCACTTCGACCTTTGGAAAATGCTACGATGATTCCTTGCACTTGACGATTATCAATGGCCTCAGAACACTGGAGACCGAAAGGTCGAACATGAGTCATATAGTAGATATGATCAACATAGAGATGTTCACCATTAGTGACTACCCCATCTCACGTGATGGATCGGACATGGGTTAGTTGTGGATCATGTATCACTTAGATAACTTGAGGGATGTTTATTTAAGCAGGAGTTCATTAGTAATTTTATTAGTTAAACTTAATTTATCATGAACTTAGTCTTATAGTTTTGTATATCTATGTTGTAGATAAATGGCCTGAGCTACCGTTCCCTTGAATTTTAATGCGTTCCTAGAGAAAGCTAAGTTGAATTATGATGGTAGGAACTACACGGACTGGGTCCGTAACTTGAGGATTATCCTCATTGATGCACAGAAGAATTATGTCCTTGATGCACCACTAGGTGACAGACCTACTATAGATGTTATGAACGTCTGGCAGGCTCGATCTGATGACTACTCAATAGTTCAGTGTGCCATGCTTTACGGCTTAGAACCGGGACTCCAAAGACGGTTTAAACGTCATGGAGCATATGAGATGTTCCAAGAGTTAAAGTTAATATTTCAAGCAAATGCCCGGGTTGAGAGACATGAAGTCTCCAACAAGTTCTATAGCTGCAAGATGGAGGAGAACAGTTCTGTCAGTGAACACATACTCAAAATGTCTAGGTATCATAACCACTTAACTCAGTTGGGAGTTGATCTTCTAGTTGATAGTATTATTGACAGAGTTCTTCAATCACTGCCACCAAGCTACAAAGGCTTCGTGATGAACTATAATATGCAAGGGATGAATAAAACGATTCCTGCACTCTTTGCAATGCTTAAGGCCGCGGAGGTAGAAATCAAGAAGGAGCATCAGGTGTTGATGATTAACAAGACCACTAGTTTCAAGAAAAAGGTCAAGGGAAAGAAAGGGAACTTCAAGAAGAATGGCAAGCAAGTTGCCACTCCCGGGAAGAAGCCCAAAGCTGGACCCAAGCCTGAAACTGAGTGCTTCTACTGCAGAGGGAATGGTCAAGCGGAACTGCTCCAAATACTTGGCAGATAAGAAGGATGGCAAAGTGAACAAAGGTATATTTGATATACATGTTATTGATGTGTACCTTACTAATGTTCATTGTAGCGCCTGGGTATTTGATACTGGTTCGGTTGCTAATATTTGTAACTCGAAACAGGAGCTATGAAATAAACGAAGATTGGCTAAGGATGAGGTGACGATGCGCGTCGGGAATGGTCCCAAGGCCGATGTGATCGCCGTCGGCACGCTACCTCTACATCTACCTTCGGTATTAGTTTTAGACCTCAATAATTGTTATTTGGTGTTAGCGTTGAGCATGAACATTATATCTGGATCTTGTTTATTGCGAGATGGTTATTCGTTTAAATCGGAAAATAATTGTTGTTCTATTTATATGAGTAGTATCTTTTATGGTCATGCACCCTTGATGAATGGTCTATTTTTATTGAATCTCAATCATTGTGATACACATATTCATAATATTGATGCCAAAAGATGCAAAGTTGATAATGATAGTTCAACATATTTGTGGCACTGCCGTTTAGGTCATATTGGTGTAAATCGCATGAAGAAACTCCATATGAATGGACTTTTGGAATCACTTGATTATGAATCATTTGATACTTGCGAACCATGCCTCATGGGCAAGATGACTAAAACTTCGTTCTACGAAACAATGGAGCGAGCTAATGACTTATTGGAAATAATACATATCGATGCATGCAGTCCGATGAGTGTTGAAGCACACGGCGGTTATCGTTATTTTATGATCTTCACAGATGATTTGAGTAGGTATGGGTATATCTACTTAATGAAACACAAGTCTGAAACATTTGAAAAGTTCAAAGAATTTCAGAGTGAAGTGGATAATCATCGTAACAAGAAAATAAAGTTTCTATGATCTGATCGCGGAGGCGAATATTTGAGTTACGAGTTTGGCCTTCATTTAAAACAATGTGGAATTGTTTCACAACTCACGCCACCTGGAACACCACAGTGTAATGGTGTGTCCGAATGTCGTAACCGTACTTTATTAGATATGGTGCGATCTATGATGTCTCTTACTGATTTACCACTATTTTTTGGGGTTATGCATTAGATACAACTGCATTCACATTAAATAGGGCACCATCTAAATCCGTTGAGACGACACCGTATGAACTGTGGTTTGGAAAGAAACCTAAGCTGTGGTTTCTAAAGTTTGGAGCGACACTTATGTTAAAAGGCTTTAGCTTGATAAGCTCAAACCTAAATTGGAGAAGTGCGTCTTCATAGGACACCCTAAAGAAACTATTGCGTACACCTTCTACCACGGATCCAAAGGCAAGATCTTTGTTGCTAAGAATGGATCCTTTCTAGAGAAGGAGCTTCTCTCGAAAGAAGTGAGTGGGAGGAAAGTAGAACTTGATGAGGTAATAGTACCTTCTCTCGAATTGGAAAGTAGCACCTCATAGAAATATGTTCCCGTGATGCCTACACCAACTAGAGAGGAAGCTAATGGTGATGATCATGAAACTTCGGATCAAGTTACTACTGGACCTCATAGCTCGAACATAGCACGTTCCGCAACAGAATGGTACAGTAATCCTGTCCTGGAAGTCATGTTATTAGACCATGGCGAACCTACGGACTATGAGGAAGCTATGATGAGACCAGATTCCGATAAATGGCTTGAGGCCATGAAATCTGAGATAGGATTCGTGTATGAGAACAAAGTATGGACTTTGGTGGACTTTCCCGATGATCGGCAAGCCATTGAGAATAAATGGATCTTCAAGAAATAGACAGACGTTGATGGTAATGTCATCATCTACAAAGCTCGACTTGTCGCAAAAGGTTTTCGATAATTTCAAGGGGTTGACTACGATGAGACTTTCTCACCCGTAGCGATGCTTAAGTCAGTCTGGATCATGTTAGCAATTGCCGCATTTTATAATTATGAAATCTGGCAAATGGACGTCAAAAATGCATTCCTTAATGGGTTTTTTAAAGAAGAGTTGTATATGATGCAACCAGAAGGTTTTGTTGATCCTAAAGGTGCTAATAAAGTGTGCAAGCTCCAGCGATCCATCTATGGACTGGTGCAAGCATCTTGGAGTTGGAATATACGCTTTGATGAGGTGATCAAAGCATATGGTTTTATACAAACTTATGGTGAAGCCTGTATTTACAAGAAAGTGAGTGGGAGCTCTGTAGCATTTCTGATATTATATGTGGATGACATATTGTTGATTGGAAATGATATATAATTTCTAGATAGCATAAAAGGATACTTGAATAAGAATTTTTCAATGAAAGACCTCGGTGAAGCTACTTATATATTGGGCATCAAGATCTATAGGGATAGATCGAGACGCTTGATAGGACTTTCAAAAAGCACATACCTTGACAAAGTTTTGAAGAAGTTCAAAATTGATCAGTCAAAGAAAGGATTATTTCCTGTGTTACGAGGTGTTAAATTGAGTCAGACTCAAAGCCCGACCACTGTAGAAGATAGAGATAAAATGAAAGTAATTCCCTATGCCTCAGCCATAGGTTCTATCATGTATGCTATGCTGTGTACCAGACCTGATGTGTACCTTGCCATAAGTTTGGCAGGGAGGTACCAAAGTAATCTAGGAGTGGATCACTGGACAACGGTCAAGAACATCCTGAAGTACATGAAAAGGACCAAGGATATGTTTCTCGTTTATGGAGGTGACGAAGAGCTCGTCGTAAATGGTTGCGTTGATGCTAGCTTCGACACTGATCCGGATGACTCTAAGTCACAAACTGGATACATATTTATATTGAATGGTAGAGCTATCAGTTGGTGCAGTTCCAAGCAGAGTGTTGTGGCGGGATCTACATGTGAAGCGGAGTACATAGATGCTTCGAAAGTAGCGCATGAAGGAGTTCATATCCGATCTGGTTGTAATGCCCAGTGCATCGGGTCCAATGAAAATCTTTTGTGACAACACAGGAGTAATTACCTTGGCGAAGGAATCCAGGTTTCACAAGAGAACCAAACACATCAAGAGACGCTTCAACTCCATTCATGAAAAGGTCAAGTATGGGACATAGATATTTGCAAAATAAATACGAACCTGAATTTAGCAGACCCACTGACTAAGCCTCTTCTGCGAGCAAAAGATGATCAGCACCAAGAATCCATGGGTGTTAGATTCATTACAATGTAATCTAGATTATTGATGAAGGAAATATGCCCTAGACGCAATAATAAAGTTGTTATTTATATTTCCTTATATCATGATAAATGTTTATTATTCATGCTAGAATTGTATTAACCGGAAACTTAGTACATGTGTGAATACATAGACAAAATAGAATGTCCCTAGTATGCCTCTACTTGACTAGCTCGTTAATCAAAGATGGTTAAGTTTCCTCACCATAGACATGTGTTGTCATTTGATGAATGGGATCGCATCAGTAGAGAATGATGTGATGGACAAGACCCATCCGTTAGCTTAGCATAGTGATCGTTTAGTTTTATTGCTATTGCTTTCTTCATGACTTATACATATTCCTCTGACTATGAGATTATGCAACTTCCAAATACCGGAGGAACGCTTTGTGTGCTATAAAACGTCACAATGTAGCTGGGTGATTATAAAGATGCACTACAGTTGTCTCCGATGGTGTTTGTTGAGTTGGCATAGATCGAGATTAGGATTTGTCACTCTGTGTATCGGAGAGGTATCTCTGGGCCCTCTCGGTAATGCACATAACTATAAGCCTTGCAAGCAATGTGACTAATGAGTTAGTTACGGGATGATGCATTACAGAACGAGTAAAGAGACTTGCCGGTAACGAGATTGAACTAGGTATGATGATACCAACGATCGAATCTCGGGCAAGTAACATACCGATGACAAAGGGAATAACGTATGTTGTTATGCGGTTTGACCGATAAAGATCTTTGTAGAATATGTAGGAACCAATATGAGCATCCAGGTTCCGCTATTGGTTATTGACCGCAGATGTGTCTCGGTCATGTCTACATAGTTCTCGAACCCGTAGGGTCCGCACGCTTAACGTTCGATGATGATTTGTATTATGAGTTATGTGATTTGATAACCGAAGTTTGTTCGGAGTCCCAGATGAGATCACGTACATGACGAGGAGTCTCAAAATGGTCGAGAGGTAAAGATCGATATATTGGAAGGTTATATTTGGACATCATAATGGTTCCGAGTGGTTCGGGCATTTTTCCGGAGTACCGGTAGGTTACCGGAACCCCCCGGGAGAAGTATTGGGCCTATTGGGCCTTATTGGAGGAGAGGAGAAAGGCCACGTGAGAGGGGAGCCCCCCCCCCCCCTTGCCCAAACCGAATTGGACTAGGGGAGCGGGTCGGGGCCCCTCTTTCCTTCTCCCTCTCTCTCCCTTCCCCTTTTCCCTCTTCGGTGGAAGGAAGGAGGGGGGCGAACCCTACTTGGACTAGGAGTCCAAGTAGGACTCCCCCCTTATGGCGCCCCCCCTTAGGCCGGCCACCTCCTCCTCCCCCCCCCCTTTATATACGGAGGCGGGGGGCACCCCAAAGGCACACCAGACAATCTCTTATCTGTGTGCGGTGCCCCCCTCCACTGTTTAACACCTCGGTCATATCGTTGTAGTGCTTAGGCGAAGCCCTGCGCCAGTAACTTTATCATCACCGTCGCCACGCCGTCGTGCTGACGGAACTCTCCCTCATCCTCAACTGGATCAAGAGCTCGAGAGACGTCATCATGTTGAATGTGTGCTAAACACGGAGGTGCCGTACGTTCGGTACTAGGATTGGTTGGATCGTGAAGACGTTCGACTACATCAACCGCTTTACTAAACGCTTCCGCTTTCGGTCTACGAAGGTATGTGGACACACTCTCCCCCTCTCGTTGCTATGCATCTCCTAGATAGATCTTCTGTGAGCGTAGGATTTTTTTAAAAAATTGCATGCTACGTTCCCCAACAATTGACTATAGTGCAAGTGGGAGACTGGAGGAAATATGCCCTAGAGGAAATAATAACGTTGTTATTTTTCCTTATTCATGATAAAGGTTTATTATTCATGCTAGAGTTGTATTGATCGGAAACTTAAACACATGTGTGAATACATAAACAAATACGGTGTCCCTAGTAAGCCTCTACTAGACAAGCTCGTTAATCAAAGATGGTTAAGGTTTCCTAACCATGGACATGTGTTGTCATTTGATAACGGGATCACATCATTAGGAGAATGATGTGATGGAGAAGACCCATCCTTTAGCTTAGCATATTGATCGTTCAGCTTATTGCTATTGCTTTCTTAATGCCAAATACATATTCCTTAGACTATGAGATTATGCAACTCCCGGATACCGGAGGAATACCTTGTGTGATATCAAACGTCACAATGTAAGGGTGATCATAAAGATGCTCTACAAGTTTCTCCAAAGGTGTTTGTTGAGTTGGCATAGATCGAGATTAGGATTTCTCACTCCGAGTATCATAGAGGTATCTCTGGGCCCTCTCGGTAATACACATCATAAGAAGGCTTGCAAGAAAAGTGACTAAGGAGTTAGTCACAAGATGATGTATTACGAAATGATTAAAGAGACTTGCCGGTAATGAGATTGAACTAGGTACGAAGATACCGACGATTGAATCTCAGGCAAGTAACATATCAATGGACAAAGGGAATTATGTACGATGTCATAAGGTTCAACCGATAAAGATATTCGTAGAATATGTAGGCGCCAATATGGGCATCTAGGTTCCTCTATTGGTTATTGACCGGGGAGGTGTCTCGGTCATGTCTACATAGTTCTCGAACCCGTAGGGTCCGCATGCTTAACGTTCATTGACGATATAGTGTTATATGAGTTATATGATTTGGTGACCGAATGTTGTTCGGAGTCCCAGATGAGATCACAGACATGACGTGGAGCTCCTAAATGGTCCAGAGGTAAAGATTGATATATATGACGATGATATTCGGACACCGGACGAGTTTCAGAGTGCACCAGGTAATCATCGGGTCACTGGAAGGGGTTCCGGATAGCTCCGGTAGGTGTATGGGCCTAATGGGCCAAGGGGGGGATAGACCAGCCCACAAGGGGGTTGGCGCACCCCTCTCCCTGGCCACCAGACGTAGGTAAGGAAAGGGGGAGGGCTAGCCCCTCCTGCCTTCCCCTTCTCATGGGAGAAAGGAAAGGGGGGCCACCCTCCCCTGCCTTTCCCCGCTCACCTAGAAAGGAAAGGGGGGCGCGGCTTGGGGAGGACCCCAAGTAGGATTCGGCCTCCTTGGGGCGCCTCCTTGGCTGCTCCTCCCTCCCCCCGCCTATATATATGTGGGAGGGGGGCGCCATGCTACCTCTTGAGCATGTGTTGGTTTTCCCTTGAAGAGGAAAGGGTGATGCAGCAAAGTAGCGTAAGTATTTCCCTTATTTTTTGAGAACCAATGTATCAATCCAGTAGGAGACTACACACAAATCCCTCGTACATGCACAAACAATCAAGAACCTTGCAACCAACGTGATAAAGGGGTTGTCAATCCCTTCACGACCACTCGCAAAAGTGAGATCTGATAAAGATAATAAGATAAATATTTTTGGTATTTTTGTTGTATAGATTGAGAAGTAAAGATTGCAAAATAAACGGCTACAGAAATAGCTAGTTGGCGGGAGATTAATATGATGGAAGATAGACCCGGGGGCCATAGGTTTCACTAGTGGCTTCTCTCAAGATAGCATAATCTACGGTGGATGAACAAATTACTGTCGAGCAATTGATAGAAAAGCGCATAATTATGAGAATATCTAGGCATGATCATGTATATAGGCATCACGTCCGTGACAAGTAGACCGAAACGATTATGCATCTACTACTATTACTCCACACATCGACCGCTATCCAGCATGCATCTAGAGTATTAAGTTCATAAGAACAGAGTAACGCATTAGGCAAGATGACATGATGTAGAGGGATAAACTCAAGCAATATGATATAAACCCCATCTTTTTATCCTCGATGGCAACAATACAATATGTGCCTTATTGCCCCTGCTGTCACTAGGAAAGGACACCGCAAGATTGAACCCAAAGCTAAGCACTTCTCCCATTGCAAGAAAGATCAATCTAGTAGGCCAAACCAAACTGATAATTCGAAGAGACTTGCAAAGATATTAAATCATGCATATAAGAATTCAGAGAAGAATCAAATATTTTTCATAGATAATCTTGATCATAAACCCACAATTCATCGGATCTCAACAAACACACCGCAAAAGAATTACATCAAATAGATCTCCAAGAGAATCGAGGAGAACTTTGTATTGAGATCCAAAGAGAGAGAATAAGCCATCTAGCTAATAACTATGGACCCGAAGGTCTGCGGTAAACTACTCACACATCATCGGAGAGGCTATGGTGTTGATGTAGAAGCCCTCCATGATCGATTCCGCCTCCGGCGAAGCATCGAAAAAGGCACCAAGATGGGATCTCACAGGTACAGAAGGTTGCGGCGGTGTAAATAGGGTTTCGTGGTGTTCCTGGATGTTTTCAGGGTATATGAGTATATATAGGCGAAAGAAGTAGGTCGGTGGTGCCATGAGGGGCCCACGAGGGTGGGGGCGCGCCTGCCCCCCTAGGCGCGCCCTCCTACCTCGTGGCCGCCTTGTTGCTTCCTTGACGTCCACTCCAAGTCCCATGGATTGCGTTTGTTCCAAAAACGATCCTCGCGAAGGTTTCATTCCGTTTGGATTCTGTTTGATATTCCTTTTCTGCGAAACACTGAAATAGGCAAGAAAAACAACAATTTGCACTGGGCCTTCTGTTAATAGGTTAGTCCCAAAAATTATGTGAAAGTGCATAATAGAGCCCATTAAACATCCAAAACAGATAATATAATAGCATGGAACAATAAAAAATTATAGATATGTTGGAGACGTATCAAGCATCCCAAGCTTAATTCCTACTCGTCCTCGAGTAGATAAATGATAAAAACAGAATTTTTGATGTGGAATGCTACCTAGCATAATTCTCAATGTAATTTTCTTTATTGTGGCATGAATGTTCAGATTCGAAAGATTCAAGACAAAAGTTTAATATTGACATAAAAATAATAATACTTCAAGCATACTAACAAAGCAATCATGTCTTCTCAAAATAACATGGCCAAAGAAAGTTATCCCTACAAAATCATATAGTATGGCTATGCTCTATCTTCATCACACAAAATATTTAAATCATGCACAACCCCGATGACAAGCCAAGCAATTGTTTCATACTTTTGATGTTCTCAAACTTTTTCAATCTTCACGCAATACATGAGCGTGAGCCATGGACATAGCACTATACGTGGAATAGAATGGTGGTTGTGGAGAAGACAAAAAGGAGAAGATAGTCTCACATCAACTAGGCATATCAACGGGCTATGGAGATGCCCATAAATTGATATCAATGTGAGTGAGTAGGGATTGCCATGCAACGGATGCACTAGAGCTATAAGTGTATGAAAGCTCAACAAAACAAACTAAGTGGGTGTGCATCCAACTCGCTTGCTCATGAAGACCTAGGGCATTTTGAGAAGCCCATCATTTGAATATACAAGCCAAGTTATATAATGTAAAATTCCCACTAGTATATGAAAGTGACAACATAGGATACTCTCTATCATGAAGATCACAGTGCTACTTTGAAGCACAAGTGGTAAAAGGATAGTAACATTGTCCCTTCTCTATTTTTCTCTCATTTTTTGGGGGGCCTTTCTCTTCTTTTCTATGGCCTCTTTTTTTTCTTTTTTTTCTTTTCGTCCAGAGTCTCATCCCGACTTGTGGGGGAATCATAGTCTCCATCATCCTTTCCTCACTTGGGACAATGCTCTAATAATGATGATCATCATACTTTTATTTACATATAACTCAATTACAACTCAATACTTAGAAAAAAATATGACCCTATGTGAATGCCTCCGGCAGTGTACCGGGATGTGCAATGAATCAAGAGTGACATGTATGAAAGAATTATAAAGGTGGCTTTGCCACAAACACGATGTCAACTACATGATCATGCAAGGCAATATGACAATGATGAGACGTGTCATAACAAATGGAACGGTGGTAAGTTGCATGGCAATATATCTCGGAATGGCTATGGAAATGCCATAATAGGTAGGTATGGTGGCTGTTTTGAGGAAGGTATATGGTGGGTGTATGATACCGGCGGAAGGTGTGCGGTATTAGAGAAGCTAGCAATAATGGAAGGGTGAGAGTGCGTATAATCCATGGACTCAACATTAGTCATAAAGAACTCACATACTTATTGCAAAAATCTATTAGTTATCAAAACGAAGTACTACGCGTGTGCTCCTAGGGGGGTAGATTGGTAGGAAAAGACCATCGCTCGTCCCCGACCGCCACTCATAAGGAAGACAATCAATAAATAAATCATGCTCCGACTTCATCGCATAACAGTTCACCATACGTGCATGCTATGGGAATCACAAACTTTAGAAAAAGTATTTCTCAAATTCAAAACTACTCAACTAGCATGACTCTAATATCACCATCTTCATATCTCAAAACAATCATAAAGAATCAAACTTCTCATAGTATTCAATGCACTTTATATGATAGTTTTTATTATACCCATCTTTGATGCTCATCATATTAGGACTAATTTTATAGCCAAAGCAAATTACCATGTTGTTCTATAAGACTCTCAAAATAATATAAGTGAATCATGAGAGATCAATAATTTCTATAAAATAAAACCATCATCGTGCTCTAAAAGATATAAGTGAAGCACTAAAGCAAAATTATCTAGCTCAAAAGATATAAGTGAAACACATAGATTATTCTAATAAATTCCGATTCATGTGTCTCTCTCCAAAAGGTGTGTACAGCAAGGATGATTGTGGCAAACTAAAAAGCAAAGACTCAAATCATACAAGACGCTCCAAGCAAAACACATATCATGTGGTGAATAAAAATATAGCCTCAAGTAAAGTTACCGATAGACGAAGACGAAAGAGGGGATGCCTTCCGGGGCATCCCCAAGCTTAGGCTTTTGTTTGTCCTTGAATTTTACCTTTGGGTGCCTTGGGTATCCCAAGCTTAGGCTCTTGCCACTCCTTGTTCCAAAATCCATCAATTCTTTACCCAAAAACTTGAAAGCTTCACAACACAAAACTCAACAGAAAATCTCATGAGCTCCTTTAGTATCAGAAAACAAATCACCACTTTAAGGTACTGTAATGAACTTGTTCTTTATTTATATTGGTGTTAAACCTACTATATTCCAACTTCTCTATGGTTCATACCCCCTGATACTAGCCATAGATTCATCAAAATAAGCAAACAACACACGAAAAACATAATCTGTAAAAAACAGAACAGTCTGTAGCAATATGATTTTTTAGAATACTTATGGAACTCCAAAAATTCTGAAAAACTAGTAAAACCAGGATAATTTGTATATTGATCTACTTCAAAAAGAATTGGCAATTTATCACGTTCTGGTGAACTGTAACAATTATTTCCGTGAGCGCAAAGTTTCTGTCTTTTTCAGCAAGATCGAACAACTATCACCCAAGAAGATCCTATTGGTTCTACTTGGCACAAACAATAATTAAAACATAAAAACACATCTAAACAGAATATATATGAATTGTTTATTACTAAACAGAAATAAAAATAAAGAAACAAAACTAAAATTGGGTTGCCTCCCAACAAGCGCTATCCTTTAACGCCCCTAGCTAGGCATAAAAACAAGAATAGATCTAGGTATTGTCATCTTTGGTATGCAATCCATAAGTAGGTCTCATAATGGATTCATAAGGTAATTTAATTTTCTTCCTAGGAAAGTGTTCCATACCTTTCCTTAACGGAAATTGGAATCTAATATTTCCTTCTTTCATATCAATAATTGCACCAATCGTTCTAAGGAAGGGTATACCAAGAATAATAGGACATGTAGGATTGCAATCTATATCAAGAACAATGAAATCTACGGGCACATAATTCCTATTTGCAACAATAAGAACATCATTAATCCTTCCCATAGGTTTCTTAATGGCGGAGTCCGCAAGACGCAAATTTAAAGAACAATCATCAAATTCACGGAAACCTAACACATCACACAAAGTTTTTGGAATCATGAAAGCACCCAAATCACACAAAGCATAGCATTCATGATCTTTAATCTTAATTTTAACAGTAGGTTCCCACTCATCATAAAGTTTTTTAGGGATAGAAACTTCTAATTCAAGCTTTTCTACATAGGATTGCATTAAGGCATCAACGATATGTTTAGTAAAAGCTTAATTTTGACTATAAGCATGAGGAGAATTTAACACGGATTGCAACAAGGAAATACAATCTATTAAATAACAATTATCATAATTAAATTCCTTGAAAACCAAAATAGTATTGCTATCTAAAGTTTTGACCTCTTCAATCCCACTTTTACCAATTTTTGCATCAAGATCTAAAAACTCTGAATCATTGGGACACCTTTTAACTAAAGTAGACTCATCTCCAGTCCCATATTTATCAAGATTCATATTGGAAAACAAAGATTTAATAGGATACACATCAATCACTTTTAGATCTTCATCATTATTATCATGAAAACTAGAAGACCACGCTTTCATAAAGCAATCTTTCTTAGCACGCATCCTAGCGGTTCTTTCTTTGCACTCATCAATGGAAATTCTCATAGATTTGAGAGACTCGTTGATATCATGCTTAGGTGGAATAGATCTAAGTTTCAAAGAATCAACATCAAGAGAAATTCTATCCACGTTCCTAGCCAACTCGTCAATCTTAGGCAATTTTTTTTCAAGCAAGGCATTGAAATTCTTTTGCGAAATCATAAATTCTTTGACACTAGTCTCAAAATTATAAGGCATCTTATTAAAATTTCCATAAGAGTTGTTGTAGGAATTACCATAATTGTTAGAGGAATTACTAGGGAACGGCCAAGAATTAAAGTTTCCTCTATACGCGTTGTTACCAAAATTGTTCGTACCAACAAAATTCACATCCATAGATTCATTATTATTCTCAATCAAAGTAGACAAAGGCATATCATTAGGATCAGAAGAAATACTCTTATTAGCAAACAATTTCATAAGTTCATCCATCTTTCCACTCAAAACATTAATCTCTTCTACCGCATGAACCTTTTTACTAGTAGATCTTTCGGTGTGCCATTGATAATGATTAACCATAATATTATCTAGGAGTTTAGTAGCTTCTCCTAAAGTGATTTCCATAAAAGTGCCTCCCGCAGCCGAATCTAAAAGATTTCTAGAAGCAAAATTCAAGCCGGCATAAATTTTTTGTATAATCATCCATAAATTCAAACCATGTGTAGGGCAATTACGTATCATTAATTTCATCCTCTTCCAAGATTGTACAACATGGTCATGATCAAGTTGCTTAAAATTCATAATATCGTTTCTAAGAGAGACGATCTTAGCGGGAAGAAAATACTTAGAGATAAAAGCATCTTTGCACTTATTCCATGAATCAGTACTATTTTTAGGCAAAGAAGAGAACCAAGTTTTAGCACGATCTCTAAGCGAAAACGGAAATAGCTTCAATTAACAATATCATTATCCACGTCTTTCTACTTTTGCATATCGCACAAATCAACAAAGTTGTTTAGAAGGGTAGTGGCATCTTCACTAGGAAGGCCAGAAAGCTGATCTTTAATAACAAGATTCAACAAAGCAGCATTAATTTCACAAGATTCAACATCGGTAATAGGAGCAACCGCAGTGCTAATAAAATCATTGTTGTTGGTATTGGAAAAGTCACACAATTTAGTATTGTCTTGAGCCATCGTGATGAACAATCAATCCAGCACACAAGCAAACAAGAAGCAAGCGGAAAGAGACGGACGGAAAAAGGGCGAATAAAACGGCAAAGGTGAAGTTGGGGAGAGGAAAACAAGAGGCAAATGGAAAATAATGTAATGCGAGGGAGAAGAGTTTGTGATGGGTACTTGGTATGTCTTCACTTGTGCGTAGATATCCTCGGCAACAGCGCCAAAAATCCTTCTTGCTACCTCTTGAGCATGCGTTGGTTTTCCCTTGAAGAGGAAAGGGTGATGTAGCAAAGTAGCGTAAGTATTTCCCTCAGTTTTTGAGAACCAAGGTACCTGCACAAACAATCAAGAACCTTGCAACCAACGGGATAAAGGGGTTGTCAGTCCCTTCGCTGCCACTCACAAAAGTGAGATCTGATAAAGATAATAAGATAAATATTTTTGGTATTTTTGTTGTATAGATTGAAAAGTAAAGATTGCAAAATAAACAGCTACATAAATAGCTAGTTGGCGGGAGATTAATATGATGGAAGATAGACCCGGGGGGCAGAGGTTTCACTAGTGGATTCTCTCAAGATGGCATAATCTACGGTGGGTGAACAAATTACTGTCGAGCAATTGATAGAAAAGCGCATAATTATGAGAATATCTAGGCATGATCATGTATATAGGCATCACCTCCGTGACAAGTAGACCGAAACGATTATGCATCTACTACTATTACTCCACACATCGACCGCTATCCAGCATGCATCTAGAGTATTAAGTTCATAAGAACAGAGTAACGAATTAGGCAAGATGACATGATGTAGAGGGATAAAATCAAGCAATATGATATAAACCCCATCTATTTATCCTCGATGGCAACAATATAATATGTGCCTTGCTGCCCCTGTTGTACTGCGAAAGGACACCGCAAGATTGAACCCAAAGCTAAGCACTTCTCCCATTGCAAGAAAGATCAATCTAGTAGGCCAAACCAAACTGATAATTCGAAGAGACTTGCAAAGATATTAAATCATGCATATAAGAATTCAGAGAAGAATCAAATATTGTTCATAGATAATCTTGATCATAAACCCACAATTCATCGAATCTCGACAAACACACCGCAAAAGAATTACATCGAATAGATCTCCAAGAGAATCAAGGAGAACTTTGTATTGAGATCCAAAAAGAGAGAAGAAGCCATCTAGCTAATAACTATGGACCCGAAGGTCTATGGTAAACTACTCACACATCATCGGAGAGGCTATGGTGTTGATGTAGAAGCCCTCTGTGATCGATTCCCCCTCCGACGGAGCGCCGGAAAAGGCCCCAAGATGGGATCTCACGGGTACAGAAGGTTGCGGAGGTGGAAATATGGTTTCGTGGTGTTCCTGGATGTTTTCAGGGTATATGAGTATATATAAGCGAAAGAAGTAGGTCAGTGGAGCCACGAGGGGCCCACGAGGGTGGGGGCGCGCCCTCCTACCTCGTGGCCGCCTCGTTTCTTCCCTGACGTCCACTCCAAGTCTCCTGGATTGTGTTTGTTCCAAAAACGATCCTCGCGAAGGTTTCATTCCGTTTGGATTCCGTTTGATATTCCTTTTCTGCGAAACACTGAAATAGGCAAAAAAACAACAATTTGCATTGGGCCTTCGGTTAATAGGTTAGTCCCAAAAATAATATAAAAGTGCATAATAAAGCCCATTAAATATCCAACACAGATAATATAATAGCATGGAACAATCAAAAATTATAGATACTTTGGAGACGTATCACGCCACACATAATCACGACAATCTCTTAGCCGTGTGCGGCGCCCCCCTCCACAGTTTTGTCCCTCGGTCATATTTTTGTAGTGCTTAGGCGAAGCCCTGCAGAGATAGCTTCACCATCACCACGCCGTCATGCTGCCGGAACTCATCCACTACTTTGTCGTCTTGCTGGATCAAGAAGGCGAGGACATCACCGAGCTGAACGTGTGCTGAACGCGGAGTTGTCGTACGTTCGGTACTCGATCGGCTGGATCACGAAGAAGTTCAACTACATCAACCGTGTTACTAAACGCTTCCGCTTACGGTCTACGAGAGTACGTAGACACACTCTTCCTTCTCGTTGCTATGCATCTTCATGGATAGATCTTGTGTGTGCGTAATTTTTGTTTTTGTTTTCCATGCAACATTTCCGAACAATAGTAGGGGTGGCGAGGCACGTATTGTACTGTTGCCATTAAGGATAAAAAAATGGGGTTTGTATCATATTGCTTGAGTTTATCCCTCTACATCATGTCATCTTGCTTAAGGCGGTACTCTGTTCTTATGAATTTAATACTCTGGATGCAGGCAGGAGTCGGTCGATGTGTGGAGTAATAGTAGTAGATGCAGAATCAGTTCAGTCAACTTGTCACGGACGTGATGCCTATATTCATGATCATTGTCTTATATATCATCATAACTTTGCGCTTTACTATCAGTTGCTCAACAGTAATTTGTTTACCCACCGTATGCTTTATTAAAGAGAGAAGCCTCTTGTGAAAACTATGGCCCCCGGGTCTATTTTCCATTATATATTTTCAGATCTATAAAACCAAAACCCAAATATACCTTGCTGCAATTTATTTATATTTACTTTATTTTACCTTTTACTTATCTTTTATATCTATCTCTATTAGATCTCACTCTTGCAAGTGACCGTGAAGGGTTTTCGTGTTGTGTGCAAGTGTTTGTTAGTCTGTGCAGGTGCATATATTGGAGAATTGCTTGTGCCTCCTACTGGATTGATACCTTGGTTCTTAACTAAGGGAATTACTTATCTCTACTTTGATGCATCATCCTTTCCTCTTCAAAGGAAAAAATCAACGCAATCTCAAGAAGTAGCATCTGGCGCCAGAGAAGCATATCGCGGCCGCACGCGCAGATGAGGTCGCAATGGCTGCCATGCGTGCCGATCGCCAGATCTTGGATGAGCACCTCGCTTTCGAGGCTACCGTCGACGCTGCCACTCGGTTGGCTACTTTAAAATACAGTTTGGACCAATAATTGCTACATTTCCTAGTATTTATAAAGCATTATTGGTTTGGTTAACTATCTTATCTTCTAGTATATGTTCTATTCTGCAATGTGGTGCTCAGTTCACTTTTTGGTTCATTTGTTCCACTGTCCAGTTAAAAATTTTGGTTAAATTCTGCAATCTGATGTTCATTTGTTGTGGGTACAGTTTTATATTGTTATGCACGTGAGAAATAAATCGAGTTTGGTTGTACTAAATACACGAGAAACATATACAATTGATCTATTTCCAAGTTGTTTAGCAGGGTCTGTGTTATCCTTGGGTCTTCATAGTGTTGTAGAGGCCTTCGGCGTTGGTGTGTAGCAGCTTGGTTGCTCTGTGATTTGCCTCATCGCCATTGGCATGAGGTTGGTCTAGGTCGAGTTAATCTGTTGCATCTGCAATTTGTCTATTTTTCATTAACATATTCTATTGATAGTATGCTGACTCTCAGTTAACCTGGTCAAGATATGCCTTTTATGTGTTGCAGGGAAACAATGGGAGGCAATGAGGTTTACCATCGAGGTTTGCACATGCACAGTCCTTTGGCTAATAGCACATCATTATGCAGTTGCAGGAATCATTCTAATATTTATGTTTTAGCAATTTGATCTTGCACATGTAGGTCCTGCTGTCAGAGGTTTAGACCCATTGTTCGATCCATTGCATATGGGGAATGAGATGTCCATGAATATCAATCAAGTCAAGAAACTCAGAAGGATTGCTACGATAAAGAAACTTGCGATGAATAACAGCAAGATCTTTGTTTACACAATGTAGAAGACATCAGTCAACTATAGGATGATACTAACTCTTTTACCTTGTTTTTCCCCTTGTGCCATTTCAAAATTTAGAACAACTATTTATGCATATCTTTTTTTCAGTCCTTCCCAAAGCAGTTCACCGATGATTACCGCTCAAACCACCAGAATGGTCAAGAGCGAGGAAGGTATTCATTCATCACCCACGATACAATATTGAAGTCTTCCCCAAGAGGACGAAGGTTGGGCGCGCAATTATCCATAGCCATTGGCATAAAGTTGCGAGGGTCAACATCACTGAAGGCTCAATATTTTCCTTCCGCTTCTGCAGTTTCCCAGATGAGATTCATCTGTCTATTTACCGTGTATGATGCTACTTTCCAAAGGTTTTTGATGTTGCATGTGAAACTTGGTGTTGTTGTGTAATGGCGTAGCTAGCTATATGCCTATATGGTGTAACTGAGTGCTGAAGCTATAGTATGTAATTCAATTATGAAATCCTGGTTGTTGTAATATGGATATGAAATATATGGTGAGTTTTATAAGAAATATCAATTTGATTACTAAATGGATTATCAATGATAGTCCAATTAGCCTGCTTAGTGGGGTTTTCCATTTGGTACTTCAGGCCGCGTTAGCCACCCTACGGAGGGTATCGACAATTTTCCGAACCGACAAATTTTACCAATGGCTTTAAAAATATATTTGGCATGTAGTACTCTGGAATGGAAGAAAAAAAGATCTATTAAAGTCATTCTACCATAGATAATCTAACTGATTTATAGCCAGTCAAATTATATTTGAATTACCAACTAGGAACTCATAGGCATCAGATGTATTTTTTTCTTGGTACAATAAGGGGATGGCCTAGATGTATAGAAAGTGGGTCCATATCAAGCTGCGGAAAAATATTTGTAGCGATTATTACTGGTTTTTACTAATATCATAGTGGGTTTATTCTAGTTAGGAGTTTAACAAGAGAGACAACAAAACTAGTGTTACCTCGAAATTGATGAAGGCATTTTGATTCGTAGCAGCGCCCGCAAACGATGAGATAATCCAAAAAAGTCAAATAATTAATAGGAGGATAAGTGGACCCCAAGGAGATACCCCAAAGATTCTTCCTCTTTTCAAGGCATCCTAAAGAGAGAGCGACAAGTTCATAAATGCAAGGACAAGGATACGACGGAAGAGGATAACATTGTCCAATACCTCAAGTACTAGAAACTGACCAAAATGTGTTAGCCATTAATATTAGCCACAAAAGTAGCCGGGCATGCATTCATAAATAGGATTGATAAAAAAGACCATGCAACCCTTTACGTGCCAAAACCCTAACAATGAAGCCCTATTAAACAATATCAACGGCTTTCACAAAGTTTACCGCTCACATACAAACATGTAGGTTCTAGGACGAGAGTTGTTCTTGAGCAATAATGATATGATTAATTTGCTAAAAATATATCATATTTGCGACTCTACGACCTTGAATGAAATCTTGAGTCTGGTGAATATAATAATGAATCTGATCTTTAAGTCTGTTAGCCAAGATTATTGCTAGTGATGATTTTATACATGACATTACACATGACAATTTGGTGTACTAAGACTTTTGATGTTGTATCTATGAGTGGTTTTGTGATTGTGTTAGCAGCTTTGTCACACGATATGTAGAGTATATATAGTAGACTAACCTCGGTTGTCTATAGAAAATATTACATATGAACTTTATTCATGTATTGGAAGAGGAAAATGCACGTCTGTAACCTGTTGACAAATTGTAGCATCGTTACACACAACCTGCAAACATTTCTCATTGTTGCATGAATATCATTTGTAAGTTATAGTCATAAATGATGATGGGTAAAAATAGGCAGCTTACGAGTACAATAACCACATGATTTATATGTACTGTTGTGTGTAACTGATATGAGGGGATGTTGAAAATATCATCAGTATGGAATATTGTATGTATGTGCTCTAATTTAAGAGGACACGACAAGTGGCTTACCAAAAAAATTGTGTTGGAAACATCTAACAATCTTGTGAGCAATTTCTCCTGTCTTTACCTAAAAGTGTGCTTGCGAATGGAGAGCGTGCCTGGTGAAATTGTGGTATCTTTACCCTTGGGTTTGGATTGTTGAAAAAAAAAAGTGATGGAATGGATTCAATCACAACTTTGGATGCTGGTATATTTTGAAAAAGAAAAACCTTTATTTAATGAAAATCAACATGCGATCTAGCTTTCATTGTGGTTTAATTACAGTTATGGTGATTTGAGGTCATGTACCACATTTCAGTTTCATTCTGACTTCACAAAGGTTTAATTGGAGTTTTTTTAATTAGGTTTCAGTTATTCATTAGGTAACTCCTCTTCATCATGGTGTAATCGAGGTTCCACAACGGTTTAATAAAGTCAACAAAAATGTTTCAAAAGCATAAGATGAGGTTTGGTGGAAACTAAAAAAAACTCAAACAACAATAAAAGCCAACTTAAGCTGGTATGAAACCTCGGTGAAATCATGCAACCACAATGAACTCAATTATACGCAATTCAAAACTTTATAGATGTTCCATGCAAGTTAAAAAACAAAAATGAAAAAAGTTGAAACCATATTAATTCACTTTTTGATGATCTTGTCAAGACACATACAATAGTCAAGTCTGTTCCATAAGTGGACATTCTTCCAATTATATGACCTTTTGTGTTTGGATAAAAAAAATATTAGATACTTAAATTTAATGATGGGAGAGGGAGAGGTGGACTGCATGTTGATTTTGATGTAATACAAAATTTTCAATGTGCTAGCAGCTCATCTCCAACCAGACATTCTCCCTCTATTTTTCATCCTACAACTCACACGCTACGCTTGCATATGTGTACACCTATGCCCATCATGTGACCAAAGTTTAGATTGATTTTGCAAAGTAACTGGTAATTCAGAAAGTTTGAAAAAAAAATCACATGTACAAATGATTGACATTACATGTATGAGTAATGTTGTGTGAAAATTGTTACTTTTCTCTGTGAAAAATGTTAAAATGGTACTCCCTCCATCCCATAATATAAGAGCGTTTTTTACACTAGTGCAGTGTAAAAAACGTTCCTATATTATGGAACAGAGGGAGTATATGCTAGTTGTTTGATCTTTTTTTAACTTTCTTGTAACTTGGAACAGAGTTTCCGAAAATCCAAAATAAGGAGTGCATCTCCTCGCCCCTCCGTGGACCGGTGGATGTTACCCGTAAAGAAAGGAGTATGTGACCGAGATCAGAAAATCCATATACAACTGTCAACTGTCAGTATCCTTGTGATGGCGAGGGTGATCCTATACGGTGTGTGAAAAGCTAGTGAATAGAATTACGGAGGTCATCGCAAAAAAAAATTATGGAGGAAATAAATAAATATCCATTGGTTTGCAACTCTTGTTCTTCTGATTTCAGCTACTTACAATCTTAGGCCTACTTTGGTTCATGGGATAGTAATGTTATAGGAATAGGAAAATCATAGGAAGTGAGATTACATGCATCTCAATTCCTATAGTGAAAGAGATGTCATTTGATGCATAGGATAGGAATTTTTCCATTTAGTCTAGGCTAATGTTTTTTTTCCTCCAAAATGTGAAGGGTTGATTCCTATCCTACATAGGAATTGGAATCCATTCCTACAAATCAAAGGGCTTCAAAGGAATTTTTCCTTTGCAAATCCTATCCTATAGCATTCCTATAAAATTCCTACAAACCAAAGGAGGCCTTATTTTTTTCAGGACCTCGTAGGACTTCAACTAGGTTCTGAATCAATTGAGACGTAAGCACTTCCTCACCACAAAGCGAAGAGGAAGGATGTGACGCTCCCTCATCTTTACAATGGCCTAGGAAAGGTTCGAACGATCTAAGGCCTCCTTTGGTTCATAGGGTAGGAAAATCGTAGCAATAGGAAAGTTATAGGAAATGAGATGACATGTATCTCAAATCCTATGAGTAGGAATAGGAAAGGAGATGCCCTTTGATTCACATCATAGGATTTTTTTCATTAGGATTTTTTCCATTAAGTCTAGACTAATGTTTATTTTCCTATGAAATATGGAGGATAGGAAGAATTCCTTCATAAAAATAGGATTCCATTCCTACAAACCAAAGGGCTCTAAAGAATTTTTTTCCTATAGAAATCCTATCCTATGAAATTCCTACAAAATTCCTCTAAACCAAAGCAGCCTAAGACTTTGCAAGCCACATACGTGTAACTAATAAACCATAAAAAAATAGCTCTTCACGCGTTCGGAACACGGAAGGAAGGCTGGATTACTATACGAGTCTAGAGCCAGAGTCTTCCCCCCGCGCCTTCGTTCCCACGGCTCCCAAAATCGATGTTCCCACAAGAATTAGCATCCAATTATCATCAGACTAAGCTGAATGAAAATATATTACTGTACTGTTACATTTTCCTTCTTTCTACACATGGCTTGGAATATCTTTAGTTTATTGAAAATTAAATCAAAACATTATTCGGTGGAGAACTGATTTCATAAGACAAGCACCCTGACTAATGATCTTGCAGCAAATAAAAACACACCAATGACGACGGAGGGTACACAGCATATGATCAACCAACCTAGAATGAATAGGCATTTCATGTCCGAAAATAAATAGGATGAATTATTTCAGCAGTCACTAGGCCTCCCAATCATACATACAACCAGGGCCGCCCGCGGGAGCCCCCCGACAACATCTCATCAAATTACCAGACCTATATATACTATCTTATTGTTCATGCGACACCGACCGACGCGCATACTAACCAACATCCATATTCACAACATTCATCCTTCTTAACATCGCACAACAAAGCTGCCATCTGTTTTTAATGGCAACTGGGTGAAAGGCAGCAACTCGCGCTAAGGTATGCAACTTTCTGGTGAAGCAAGAGCTGCCTTCTCAATCAATTTTCGGAACAAGACATTCTTCACAAGATGTCATCAAACATCAGGGACAGCACCAGCCCCTGCACGAACTGGCTCCTCTTGGTTCTCTCCTCCTTCTCCTCAGGGAGCAAAGGCTCCTCAGCACTGTCCAACAAACAAAGCCATAATCAGCACACCACCATAGTTACAATCCATGATTATCAAAGTGAAACCATTCATACGATATTACTGTTCATCAAAATGAAACTAGTTCATACAATATTACTACTATTTAGCAGACATGTTCCATATAGCCTGCTTAAAGTGAAAAATGACTTCATGAACCGCACTCAACGACAGGTTTTTAGTGACCGACTATGGATGTTTCAAGCAATTGCATATCAAAATGACACCAAACTGTTGGTGTAGCGTCATATAAGTGAATGAAGCGTGCAAGTAGCAAATGAATTTCAATACCTTTCTTCTGCTTTCTGCTCCGAGGCATCACTTTTCTCAATAACTTTTTCCAATAACTCTTCTTGTGCATCTTTTGGCGAATCTGCATCATCATCAATGAAGCTACCAACAAAGGAGGAGAGTAGAGGATCAGGCACTGTGTTGAGCGAGGTGGCACGAGAGGATCCACCATAGCGGTATTGTATGTGCGCCGCATCCTTTTTCAATGCGGAATACATTGAAGAAGGTGATCCAGATGAAACTCGCTGGTTCCTCCACCTGCCCTGCATGTTACAAGCATGAACATAGGATTAGATAATATCCAAATAAATATGGAATATTATTAAAACACGCATGAGAGTTATTCAAGTAGGAAAGACTTCATATTAGAGATAGGGACCAAATTAGTATCCTTTAAGTTATTACTCAGGGCTCAAGTTAGTCCTGTATGAGGGTCATTGCATGTATCAAGTATCAATCAAGCACAAGAGGTTAATAATCTATAATCAATCAAGCACAAGAGAAAGCTAATCTATTATCTTCGCCATTCGTCCTTCCAAACCTATGTTCTGCTCCCCAATCCTCTACAATGTGCCATTTGGCCATCTTCCTGGCGGTAGTGAACTAGTTTATTTCATGCATGTTGATTTTGTTCAAGAGGTACAGAACTTGAATACTTTAATGATCTCATTTTCCTAATTGCAGATCATGATTGAACAATAACAGCAACCTATTCCATGCAGTTTCAGTTATATATAATAACTGACTGATGAATGATGATGCTTGTTGAAACTAATGATACCTTGAAGAAACTGGGATGCTCTGAGGTCATGTGCCCAACCAAGTCCATCCCAACTCTATCTGTGCATATAGGGCACACCTAAAGGAACAAAATGAAAAATAACCAGTAAGCAGACAAAACTGATCATGTCTGACTTAATTGTGGATGGGCATAGTTGTTTCCACAACAATCTAACAATAGATGTTGGAATTTACTTGAACATTTCCAAATATTTCTTATATCACAACATGCAAGCGAAGTGATAAAATACACAAACCCTATCCACACTATCAATAATCAACTACACATGGAACACAAAAGTTATCTTAGCAATCCTTAAATCCACATATTTCATAAAGGAATAATAGGAATAAAAAGCTACTGCAGTTCCATTGCCTAAACACTATTTTAAAAGGCCACATGCACAAGCGAAGCATCACTGCTACAAGCCTACAACTACTATAGCGGCACTAGTACACACTACAAGATATAAAGAAAAATTGGCAGCCACTGCACATTGCACTGCAAAATTAGTTGTGCAGACCCTAATTGGTCACTTACCCAGACATGAGTAAATCCAAGAAAATCAGAACCACTAGACTTAATACGGAAAGTGTAAAATATTTACTGCTCAGCCCAGAAATTCCTCTATCCACACTGTATAAAACATGGAAGTGCAACCAATGCAAAGTGTGCACTATTTAGTCTTGATGTTGTACACGGTTTTGCAGAAAAAAAAATCTTATACTCACCACTGCCATTAAGAGCATCCAACACCTTTTGTAACTAGATTTGATTGTGATCCTTTTTTATCTTGACGTAATCCATTGTAAGTCATTACTTTATGCTACATTTCAGTTGAGTGCATCCAGCATATTGTGTGGTTGGATTTTAAGTTGACATGTGATGATGATGCAATATCATGTAACTGTGATTCCGCGCTTAGGATGGCTCTGTTGTTTCATTTGTAAGATTGCTATGAAGTTTATGGCATTTGCAAACAATAGAACCACGATTTTCAAATTATAACTACAATAGCCATCACTACAACTTTTGGGCCACACACTGGAAACATTACATTGAGAGGAACCCTACTTCCTCAAAGATGTATCAAGTATAAACATATGCACCTGGAGCACTCAATAACATAATGCACAATATTTACAAAAAGCAGTTCAATCAAACTCCCAAAGTTAAACTGAACAATTAACTCCCGATTTCACCCAATCAGAGCATAGAATTCATTTCACCAAGACACCAATTACAAGTGTGAATAAAAACTACAAATTCATAGTATATTATATGATTGTATCAACTAAGCCACATGAATGCCATGCCATCACATCGACTTTATGTATCTACTGAAAAATAATGTGTGAACTAAATTAATTGGATCGATCTAATCTTCACACGTGAAACACATCTCAATAAATAATATTTCCGTTATGAAAGATGCACGCCACTACTCCTGCAATTTCCACATTAGTGGATCTTCAACCAATTCTTAATACACTAACTAATTTCTCTATACATAGAAAAGATATAATGGTTGGATCTTCTAATGCATTCTTATTATGTAAGAATGAATTAACGATGCCACTATGAAACAAATGGAGACATGAAATGAAAGCACCCAAACTTCCTTGCAGAAGTAGAAAAATGAAGCCCCCAAAAGTAAGCCAAGCCTTCAACTAGCTTATAACTTAACACGCAAGCAACTTAAACACCCAAAAATACTATACTTGCAAGCAAACCTTGAGAGTGATAATTAAAAGCAGCTCAAACATGCGCCGTATGCCAGAAGAAGCACTCTAAATTCCTAGCTCAAACATCTAAAGGAAGATTAAGCACATTTCTACAAAATCAGATGCAATTATGAGGAGAAGAACCCTATGCAGCAGGAAAATACCAACTCTGTACACAGCAATATCTTAGCTCAAAAACTAAAAGCATCTCAAACATGCATAGTATGTGAGTATGCGCAACTCATACGGCCCAAATTCCCACCTTTGCAATTAAAAATATGAAAATGACAAGTAAAATCACCACACACACATACAGGCATTTCCCGGAGCCTATAGAAACAACAACAATGCCTACATGTTACACAAGAGATTAACAACAAACCCTAATTTTTGAGCTAGATGCGCCCGAAAGCCACTAGGTGTTAGTACATATTTCCATGAAGGTTGAGAGGAAATTACCCCGGCCTTGGTCTCCGCCGCGTGCTCGTCCTCGATGTGCAAGCACAGGCCGACGCCATCGAACTCCTCCCCGCAGAAGGGGCACTCCAGCTCCTCCTCCTCGGCGCCCCTCTCCTCGTCGTCGTCGGTCTCCTCCGCCTCCTCGAGCCGCATGAGCGCATCTGCCAAAGCACAAAACCCCATCAAAAACCTCCTCAGGAAACCCTCGAAATCACACGATTTGGAGCCAAGATCGGATCTTTGGGGCGGCGAAGCACGAACCGCGGAGCCTGGTCTCGGCCTGGAGGCGTTCGAAGGTGTCCATGTCCATGGCGGCGCCGGCTGGGGAGGGGGGCCCTTCGGCTTCCTGGCCTGGCCGGGGTCAAGCCGGGCAGCGCCGGGCGCCGGGAGGGGGGCGGCGATCAGCGGGGTTTAGAGCTAGGGTTTTTGCGGCGGGTCGGAGGGGGGAGGGGAGAGACACACCGACACGGCCGGGGGGAGGAGAGAGAGTGTGGGTGGCTAGCTATTGGGTGAACGGGGGAGAAGCTTTTGCTTAGGGAGGAAGGAGGGGTGGCCATGTTGCAGAAACCCCCCTCCAGTATGGTGGGAATTACGGGGCGCTGTAAATGGGCTGACGGTCTCAAGCCCAGTGTGGATCCAGCCTGCCCATTTTTGTCCACATTATCTGGAAAAGAAAAGGTTTTGTCCACATGCACCTAATGACACGTTTCACTGGGGGGAAAACCTAATGGCACGTGAGAAAAATGGCAACTCGGCATCCTCACATGGCGTAGTAGTTCTCTTTTCGCGTAGGTCCAGGAATAATGCACGTACACCGAACTTTGTTTTAGAGATGGCTCTGAAAAACGGAAGCTGTTACTCCTGTGTAACATGAATAAAAAACATATTTTTTACGGGTATTGATATTAGAGGGTAACTAATTTATTTTTGACAAAATGCTCTTGTAGCTCAGTTGGTTAGAGCACCGCTTTAGTAAGCGGGAGGTCTTGAGTTCATCTCTCAATAAGAGCACCATAGCTGTTTTGTTTTTCTGCATTTTAAGCTGTCGAACTTTCATTGGATTTTTTATTTTTGCATTTTGAGCTGTTCAAACTGTTTCTCTTTTTTATGCTTCTCATTAACTGTGATGTTAATTTTTTTCATGTAATGATCACAGAAAATCGACTAGACCTAAACTTCCATCTAATTAACAAATCTAGCTATGTTTAATATGTTGGATTTGCAAACCTAGGCAGTGGTTTTGACCTAATAATTGCCCATTACTACCTTCCTCTCGAAATTAAACAAAGTTCAATACAATTATAGGCTTTGCCCTTTTGAGAACTTTTTGCTCTCTTTTATTTTTCATGTAATGATCACAGAAAATCGACTAGACCTAAACTTTCATCTAATTAACAAATCTAGCTATGTTTATATGTTGGATTTGCAAACCTAGGCAGTGGTTTTGACCTAATAATTGCCCATTACTACCTTCCTCTCGAAATTAAACAAAGTTCAACACAATTATAGGCTTTGCCCTTTTAAGAACTTTTTGCTCTCTTTTATTTTCATGTAATGATCACAGAAAATCCACTAAACCTAAACTTCCATCTAATTAACAAATCTAGCTATGTTTAATATGTTGGATTTGCAAACCAAGGCAGTGGTTTTGACCTAATAATTGCCCATTACTACCTTCCTCTCGAAATTAAACAAAGTTCAACACAATTATAGGCTTTGCCCTTTTGAGAACTTTTTGCTCTCTTTTATTTTCATGTAATGATCACAGAAAGTCGACTAGACCTAAACTTCCATCTAATTAACAAATCTAGCTATGTTTAATATGTTGGATTTGCAAACCTAGGCAGTGGTTTTGACCTAATAATTGCCCATTACTACCTTCCTCTCGAAATTAAACAAAGTTCTACACAATTATAGGCTTTGCCCTTTTGAGAACTTTTTGCTCTCTTTTATTTTCATGTAATGATCACAGAAAATCGACTAGACCTAAACTTCCATCTAATTAACAAATCTAGCTATGTTTAATATGTTGGATTTGCAAACCTAGGCAGTGGGTTTGACTTAATAATTGCCCATTAATACCTTCCTCTCGAAATTAAACAAAGTTCAACACAATTATAGGCTTTGCCCTTTTGAGAACTTTTTGCTCTCTTTTATTCGAATGATTCCCATTAATACCCTCCAGCCGACAAGGAACTTTTGGCATGTACTATGATTGTCAGACTGCCACCATTAATACCCTGTTCAGTTCAACTCTCAACGAGAGCACTGAAGTTGTTTTATTTTTTCTGCATTTCAAGTTGTTGAACTTAGTTGTGTTTTTTTGCATTTCGAGTTGTTCAAACTGTTTCTCTCTTCGATGCTTCTCATTAACTGGGATGTTAAAAAAATCATGTAACGGTCACAGAAAATCGACTAGACCTGAACTTCCATCTAATTAACAAATCTAGCTATGTTTAATAGGTTGGATTTGCAAACCTAGGCAATGGTTTTGACCTAATAATTGCCCATTACCACCTTCTTCTCGAAATTAAACAAAGTTCAACACAATTATAGGCTTTGCCCATTTGAAAACTTTTTGCTCACTTTTTTTTGAATGATTCCCATTAATACCCTCTAGCCGACAAGGAACTTTTGGCATCTACTATGATTGTCAGACTGCCACCATATCTTTGTCGAGGATGCAACCATTGCCGATCTATAGGAAGACTGACAGGTGGAAGTAGTCGAATTCACCTCCAAAGGTATTTTGTAGCATAAATTATGCGTAACTCAATAAGATTGTTGGGTTTGGCACTAAATCCCTAATATTACCCAATACTACCCTCTTCTCAAAATTGCCTCCACTAATGTGCCCAAAAGGCCCATTAACTTTTCCCTATGAAGCCTTTAGCAATTTCTATTAGCCCATGGTCCCTAAATAAATCCTAGGGGGCTCCCAGTGATTACCGGAGCCCTCATATATTTATATTAGGTCTCCATAAATATTTTCTACCTATCTGGCTTTACCTGGTATTATCCGGTATGCCCCGAAACTCTTCTTGTAACTCTAGAGCGCTTTCAGTCTCTCGAAATGCCAATAATTACCCAATACTACCCTCTTCTCGAAATTGCCTCCATTAATGTGCCCAAAAGGCCCATTAACTTTTCCATATGAGGCCTTTAGCAATTTCTATTAGCCCATGGCCCCTAAATAAATCCTAGGGGCTCCTAGCAATTAAAGAGCCCTCTTATATTTATATTAGGTCCCCATAAATATTTTCTACCTATCCGGCTTTACCTGGTATTATCCGGTATGCCCGGAACTCTTCTTGTAACTCTGGAGCGCTTTTAGTCTCTCTCAAACTATTTCTTTTATTACCGGAACTTTTTTGGTAATATTTTCTCATATTCCTAGCTCCTATAGAACTAATGCCTTAAGCGTATGACCTTGTAGGTTCAGTGAAATATATACATGAACAAAACTTCCTATCGTTCAATGATCAACAGCCGAACCGTGGACATCCATGTTGACCCCTATACTCACACGAGTGATATTTGAGTGAACCTTTAGTTATCATATGCTATTCCGTTTGCTTCGCAATACTTTACAAAACTCAAGGTGACATATATAGGTGTCCCCATGAGTCATACACGTGCTCACTATACCGGTCTCCTCGTTCCTGGTTTTGTTCTTCTTTCTCATTATCATGTTCCAGCACCCCTGTGAGCAATTCACATGCATCTGTCCAGACGATGATGGATGTCATCACACCAAGAGGGCCCTACGAATATCTCTCCATCGTCGGAGGAGCAAATTCCACTCTAGCTATCTAGTCCCTTGTCATACATTTTCTGATAAACTCGTAAGTTGTCATTATGATCACTGTGTTAGAGATGACATCGGAACAACCCAAAGTTTATTGTCCGGTATGAAGTGATAAGATACTCTCATGGTGTAAGAAACTGAGCATACATTAACTCTTCATGTTATTGACTATAGACTTGTGACGATAACATCTCTAAGTATATCAAACAACTTGGGTCAATTCATTATGGTCGTTCTACTAACATATACTCTCAGTGTTGTCGGCATCCTTGTTACACTTAACTAATGCCCATGATCAAGAAAGCATAACCCTCATGTAACACTTGAGCTAGTCCTAGAGGTGACACTATCAATCAGGTTTTACCATTTATTATTCTAGACATGCTTATGAGTTTTCCTACGAATCATGCATTCAAGAACCATAACATTTATAGCATATAATATAAACATCTAATTATAAATGTGGAAATAAATAATACAATTAGTATTGCCTCTAGAGCATAATTCCAACAATCTGTATTGTGGATTTTAGCGACACTAAGCCTTTAAAGTATGCAATGTGTCAAAACAAGCAAGTCTATGGAAGATTCGCACCAAAAGAAGTTGTTAAGTCTACCGAAGTCTAATAATGTGAGCATTTCAATAGTACCGGATGTTTTGGAGATTAGCTCTTGTGCATTGACTTCCAAACTAGCGGTATACTTCGACAAACACAAAAAAAATCATGAAAGCGGTGTACTATAAATTTGTGATAGTCTCTACGTACATTTTTTAAGAATCTAACCGATGTAGCCCGTCTCATGTACATAAGGGCTCTCTCGCTGATGCCTAGCAACCCAGTGTGCAAGGGCAACCTCCTATGCGTCGTCTTTGCCGCCGGCCATTGCTATGGCCCCTTCCATGATCCCGCCCTCAATATCATCTTCACCTTCATCCGGCACTACCACCACATAGTCCTCAGGCTTGGGTATGATCATATTCATGATGGTGATGATGACATCCTTGGCACTCGCCCCATGGCGTTGATGACATAGTAGCAAGCTCCATCTTCGACCATGGTCTTGGTCATTGACGGTGTCCTGGACTAGGGGGTACCAACCTAGTCAGCCGACAGTCCTCGGGTCGAGCTTATGGGCCATCATTCTCATAAGGAAGGACTCTAGAAGCCTCGCACCTCGACATGATCAAGTCAGCTTCTGTCGAAGACTTGGCGTGTACTCCAAGGACATGTTCTGCTGCTGCCATGCGCATCCTTAGATATGCAACCGACCATGTAACCCTAGGTAACCCCCCTAGCGTGTATATAAGCCAAGGGGTTTAGCCTGTAGAGGGGATCATGTAAGTGCATCTAGTGCCACCCCTAGTTGGTTTTGGAGTATTGACGACAAACTTGGTTGAGGCTAATGTGTTTGTGAGATTCACAGGAGAACACATGTAGAAGTCATCCCTGTTGATTCGGTTTACCCATCGAAGATAAACCCTAAAAATGTATGAAGACATTGAAGACATTGGTGGTTCACGAATACGTTTGTGTCGAAGATAATGACACGTGAAGACATTCGCTTGAAGACAATGGAGCGTGAAGACATAGATTCTTTTGTGGTTTCATTTTCTTCTTTTCCTGAGTCGTAGGAGCCACCGAACTGTTAAGTGGGTCGAGGTAAACAAAGTCGGAAAACTAACGTGATGCTCAACCCAAAATCCTATGTCTTCGAACGAAGAAAAGTGAGAGAAAATCTTATCATAAGTTGGATGAGTCAGCTTTGCTTGTAGCCCAAGTCAAGCTGTCGCGTGTGTTTGAAATCTGACCATTGGACACATGTCGGTTGTCCATTGACCTAGGGCCATTTCGGACATATCATGTCAGGTTGCCTCACGGCTATAAATAGCCCACCACTGGTACATCGATGTCCTAAACAAACGGTTTAAAACCCTTTCCGCGATGGCATTTGGAATCATCGCCAAGTGAGTGTGGGCGATAGGGGGGTCCTTCCCACACGACCCAGAAATCGTCGGGGATAGGCCCTCATGGGATCCAGGCTGGGGCCGTGTGCGATCGGGCGAGGCATGGAAACCCAATCATTTCCGTAGGTATCTACATCCCGCACGGTAAATCCCAGAAATCATTTCCGTACGCATGTACATCCCACACGGTGAATCACAGAAATCATTTCCGTAGGTATGTACATCCCACACGGTGAATCCCAGAAAATCATTTATGTAGGTATGTACATCCCACACGGTGAGTCCCAGAAATCATTTCCGTAGGTATGTACATTCCACACGGTGAATCCCAGAAAATCATTTCCGTAGGTATGTACATCCCACACAGTTCTTTGTGTGGAAACGTTTGTGCAAGGTGGCATAACGCAAACAGTTCGCTGCCGGAAGCCGTGTGTAATTGTTAGTTGATCGAACACGCCTACTTTTTAGAAACCGTGCGGGTTGTTTGAGTTCATCGCCCATGGTGGTGTCTGAGTAACCGTTTGCAATAGAAAACCCCAATAAGCAGGGTAATTAGCCTATTATTGATAATCCATGTACTAATCAAACTGATATTTCTTATAAAACATGCCAGATATTTCATATCCGTATAAAAGCAAAACAAGATTTCATAATCGAATTACATCAGATAGCTTTGGCACTCAGTTATGCCATTACACAACAGCACCAAGTTTCACATGCAGCATCAAAAACCTTTGGAAAGTAGCATCATACACGGTAAATAGACAGATGAATCTCATCTAGGAAACTACAGAAGCGGAAGGCAAATATTGAGCCTTCAGTGATGTTGAATGTCCTTGCAACTTTAGGCCAGTGGCTATGGATAATTGCCCGCCCAACCTTCGTCCTCTTCAGCAAGACTTCAATATTGTACCTTGGGTGTTGAATGAATACCTTCCTCGCCTCTTGACCATGCAGGTGGTTTGAGAGGTAATCATCGGTGAACTGATTTGAAAAGTACTGAAAACAAATCTATGCATAAATCACTATTGTAAATTTTGAAATGGCGCAAGGGGTAAAAACAAGGTAAAAGAGTTGGTACCATCCTATAGTTGACTGATGTCTTCTTCCTTGTGCAAACAAAGATCTTGCTATTATTCGTCGCAAGTTTCTTCATCCTAACAATCTTTCTGAGTTTCTTGACTTGACTGATATTCATGGACATCTCATTTCCCCATATGCAAAATGGGTCGAACAGTGGGTCTAAGCCTCTGATAGCAGGACCTACATGTGCAAGACCAAATTGTAAGAAACCTAAATATTAGAATGATTCCTGCAACTGCACAATAATGTGCTATTAGCCAAAGGACCCTGCTGAACAAACCTCGATGGTAAACCGCAACGTCTCCCATTGTTTCCCTGCAACACACATAAGGAAGATCTTGATCAGGTTAACTGAGAGTTGCCGTACTATCAGTAGAATATGTATTGAGTACAGCCAAATTCGATTGGTGTCACATGCATAACAATACAAAATTGTACCCACAACAAATGAAAATCAAATTGTAGAACTGAACCAAACAGTTAAATGGACAACAGACCAAATGTTCCAAAATAGTTAACTGAGCACGACATTGCAGAATAGAAACATGTACTAGAAGATAAGACAGTTAACAAAACAAAGAATGCTTGAGAACAGTACTACGAAATGTAGCAATTGTTGGAACAAAGTGTTAACTGAACATTACATTTCAGAGGACCAAACTATTAACTAAACATCAGATTGCATATTAACATTACAGAGGACAAATCACTAGAAGGCACTGGCGGTGGCCTCGAGAAAACATCATGAACTGTATTTTAAAGTAGACAACCACGCGGCGGTGTCGACGGTGGCCTCGAAGACGAGGTGCTCCTCCAAGATCTGGCGGTCGACACGCATGTCAGGCATAGCGACCTCGTTCGCGCGTGCGGCCGCATGCTACTCAGCTTCATGTTATACTACGTGTAAAATGGTTGTGGGCGGCGTTTAATTGGTGGAGGGGGCAGTGATTTTGGTCGAAGGTGTCGCTCCGTCAGTCGGGGCATGTGGGACGGGAAAGGAGGAGGATGGTGTGGGTGGGGTGTGGATTACCTGACCATATCGACGAGGCCGCGCAACAAGAAGGGTCGGCGGCGAGGAGGTTGCGCAGCAAGAAGAAGGGTCGCCGGTGAGGAGGCGGCGCTGCAAGAAGAAGGGTCGCCGGCGAGGAGGCGGCGCTGCAAGAAGAAGGGTAGCCGGCGAGGAGGCAGCGCCGCAAGAAGAAGGGTCGCCGGCGAGGAGGCTGAGCTGCCAGTAAGCAGCAGTGAAGGTTTGAACTTGTAAAGCAAGGAGGAATAGTGGAAATGTGGCTTTTGGTAGGAGGGAGGGGCGGGGAGATAGATATTTCTGCGGTAGCCAAAAAATTTCGCTCGGTGCCGCGAGAAATTGTCGCGCAAGTGTGTTTGAAGTGGGGGCGGTGGACTGTAGATGACGAAGATTCCTGCATAAGCCAGACAAGACGGTGCGCCAATATATTTTATATCGCATCCCACATGATTCTTTCTAGTAAACTGTTTGAGGTATACCTGATTTTTTCATTATGTTTTGAAAGACAAAATGGTGTTACAGAGGGAAAGGATGGTGTTTGAATTGCTAGAACATTTACGTACAGTGAACATGCAAGTAGTACATGAGTGTCGTGTTTAAATTTGGAATTATTCCGGGTTCGTTTGGCATTTTATGCATTAATTGAGTTTCTGGCATTTAATGTGCATAATTCAAATTTGAACTACAAGCACATGCTCCAATGCACCAAAGTTTGCTGAAAGATCACATGTGTGTCTCTGGGTGAATTTATAGGTCCCATGCAAGAAATGGGAATAAAATTCAAATATCTGGGTGTCGTGGCTCGGCCGGAATGATTGAGAAACTTGGTTTTTTAATTCCTGTAAATCCAAAACACGACTGAAAATCATGAAACTTGGCATGGTGTCATGACATGGAACCAACATGCTGCAGTAAATTTTTTGGCCGAATTGGGACAAGCTTTGGTGTAAGCTTCTTGCAAACCGGAGCTTCCCTCAAGAAGGCTCCTAGTTCCGAGAGGGAACGTGACACCTCCGTGTGCGAAACGACATACGTACACTGCCTTCTCCCGCCTTAATTTTTTTACATAGGCGGATTAGACCAAATAGAAGTATCGTGCTAAATTTTGGAATTATTCTGTGTTCGTTTGGCCTTTTTTTATACATTAATTGAGTTTCTGGGCATTTAGTGTGCATAATTCAAATTTGAACTACAAGCACATGCTCCATTGCACCAAAGTTGTTTGAAAAATCACATTTGTGTCCTTGGGTGAATTTCTAGGTCCCATGCAAGAGATGGGAGTTAAATTCAAACATATGGGCGTCGTGGCTCGGCCGGAAAGATTGAGAAACTTGGTTTTTTAATTCCTATAATTCCAAAACACGGTTGAAATTCATAAAACTTGGCATGGTCTCATGACATGGCACCAACATGTTGCGGTATTTTTTTGGCCGAATTGGAACAAGCTTTGGTATAGGCTTCTTGCAAACTGGAGCTTCCCTCAAGAAGGCTCTTAGTTCCGAGAGGGAACGTGTCACCTCCGTGTGCGAAACGACATACGTACACTGCCTTCTCCCGCCTTAATTCTTTTACACAGGTAGATTAGACCAAATAGAAGTATCGCGCTAAATTTTGGAATTATTCCGTGTTCGTTTGGCCTTTTTATACATTAATTGAGCTTCTGGGCATTTAATGTGCATAATTCAAATTTGAACTACAAGCAAGTGCTCCAGTGCATCGAAGTTGTTTGAAAAATCACATGTGTGTCCCTGGGTGAATTTCTAGGTCCCATGCAAGAGATGGGAGTGAAATTCAAACATCTGGGCGTCGTGGCTCGGCCGGAAAGATTGAGAAACTTGGTTTTTTAATTCCTATAATTCCAAAACACGCCTGAAAATCATGAAACTTGGCATGGTCTCATGACATGGCACCAACATGCTGCTGTAAATTTTTTGGTTGAATTGGGACAAGCTTTGGTGTAAGCTTCTTGCAAACCGGAGCTTCCCTTAAGAAGGCTTGTGGTTCCGAGAGGGAACGTGTCACCTTTGTGTGCGAAACGACATACGTACACTGCCTTCTCCCGCCTTATTTTTTTACACAACAAGATTAGACCAAATAGAAGTATCGTGCTAAATTTTAGAATTATTCCAGGCTCGTTTCGCCTTTTTTATACATCAATTGAGTTTCTGGCATTTAATGTGCATAATTCAAATTTGAACTACAAGCACATGATCCAGTGCACCAAAGTTGTTTGAAAAATCACATGTGTGTCCTTGGGTGAATTTCTAGGTCCCATGCAAGTGATGGGAGTGAAATTCAAACATCCGGGCTTCATGGCTCGGCCGGAAAGATTGAGAAACTTCATTTTTTAATTCATGTAATTCCAAAACATGCCTGAAAATCATGAAACTTGGCATGGTGTCATGACATGGCACCAACGTGCTGTGGTAATTTTTTGGCCGAATTGGGACAAGCTTTGGTTAGGCTTCTAACAAACCGGAGCTTCCCTCAAGAAGGCTCGTGGTTCCCAGAGGGAACGTGTCACCTCCGTGCGCGAAACGACATACGTACACTGCCTTCTCCCGCCTCAATTTTTTTACACAACCAGATTAGACCAAATAGAAGTACCGTGCTAAATTTTGGAATTATTCCGGGTTCGTTTGGCCTTTTTTATACATTAATTGAGTTTCTGGGCATTTAATGTGCATAATTCAAATTTGAACTACAAGCACATGCTCCAGTGCACCAAAGTTGTTTGAAAAATCACATGTGTGTCCTTGGGGTGAATTTCTAGGTCCCATGCAAGAGATGGGAGTGAAATTCAAACATCTGGGTGTCGTGGCTTGGCCGGAAAGATTGAGGAACTTGGTTTTTTAATTCCTGTAATTACAAAACACGCTTCAAAATCATGAAATTTGGCATGGTCTCATGACATGGCACCAACATGCTGTGGTAATTTTTCTGTTCGATTTGCGAAGGCCCACACAACAACAAACAAAGTCATTTTGGAGCAAGTGATGTCACGTTACAAATCGGAAACACAAGTATTATTGAAACCGTGGGCGTTCGACTTACCAATTACGTGCGGCCACGCGTCCCCTTTTTTTATTGGCTAGGACGTGCCGTGCGGGGTAGCTATTTGAGTACGGGAGGCGTGCGATCAGACCCCTGCGTGTGCTCATCTGGAGGAGAGCCCTTTGACCGCTACCCGCTGCGCACCTCCCTCCCAACGTCTCCATTAATGGTGCCCGAGCACCTGTTCTACGGCGTGGCTATATGTCTCACTGGACTGAGATTTAAGAGAGAGAAATGAAAATATGAAAAGAAAGTTTTGCATGGATCTTGATGTAAGATCCGATGGACCTATATAGCATTGACTGCGACTTATAGTAAGCATGATGAATATAAGGACGATGACAGTGGATAATAATTGTCTTACATATTTAGAAACATAATTAAAAAAGCCACATGCGGCAACGCTCGAAATACACAAGGGCAAACGAAGAAGGAAGACAACGATCTGGCTCGCTGATCTCTACTTTCTTGATGCATTGCTGCAGGCCGCGGGAACTAGTCTCCGCGGCAAGCGGCATTGAACTCTTTCTTGTCCTCAAGATGCTGCTTGAGAGCATCCACGGATGCCTCCACCAGCCTTTTGCGCTCGATGCACAACATGGCATTCTCGCCCATAAGTTTCTCAACAATGACGCCGGTTCTCTTCAACAAGGCAGTGGTCTGCTCCTGCTGCTCCGCACTTCTGACAATCTTCGCCCTCAGCAGGTCGCGCTCGGCCCGGAGCTTCGCATTGCTCTCATTTAGTTGTCGGATGACGTCAGTAGAATGTTCAAATGAGGCTTTTAGGTCATCCTGCAACCTCTCCCACCTGGAGATCTGATCCATCTGCCTAAGGACGAGGGCACGCATGCGCTTGTAAGAGTCCTCGCCTGCCCGCGAGGCATTTTCCCAGGCCGCCGCGGAAAGGGAGGACATCTCTGCTGCATTCGCAGCGTGGTGGGACATCTCTTCTGCTTCCGCGGCGCGGCCGGACTAGTCTGCTGCATCGACGGCACGACGGGTCCTCCGTGCTGCTTCGGTGGCGCGGCGAGACCTCTCTGCTGCTACGGCCGTGCGTCGGGACATGTTGGCTGCTTTCGTGGCGAGGCGGGACATCTCTCGTGCTCCCGCTTCCAGGCTCGCCTCTCCCTGGTGGCAATCTCTCGACCCAGAACTCATGTTGGCCATGGCGGACGCAAGGGAACGATGATGAATGACTTGTTTGTTTTTGACTTTTTGTGGATGAGGAGTTGAGGAGGAATGTGCAGTCATCTTGGAGTAGTAGTATTTATAACCGCGTAGTAATACACTCCTAAGTGGGAAACCGTTTAGGTTTTGATCGGTGTGAACAGGTTTGCAATTTGGAATGTGATGGGGCGCGGCCTCCATATTCTTCTAAAAAAATTGTGACGGGACGCATGCTCAAACTTTACTGACGGTTATAAGTGCGGAACTATTCCCGGAAGGCGTAACGTGGGCACGTACGCCTTCTCGGCCACATACGTGGCATTTGCACCATAGGGTGCACCGCAATAGGCAATGTCAGCACACGTCTTGTTCCAACAACCGTGCGCGCTCGTTATTACCATCGCGCACGCTTCTTTTAATTAGAATGGGTGTGCCTTTCTAGCGCACACACATTGATCTATCTAACTATTTCAGTTTGTTGTGGCTAATCGCAAACAGTTCATCCATGTGAAGTGTATGCCATCAATCGCAAACACTTTGATTTGGCTTACCCGTTTCAGTTCTGTTGCCTAATCACAAACAATTAATCCTTCTAAAGCGTATGCCCTCAATCACACAAACCTTGATCTGGCTGACCGTTTCTTTTGTGTTGCCTAATCACAAACAGTTCATCCGAGTGAACCTTATGCTGTATATCGCACACACCTTCATCTGGCTGCCCGTTTCTTTTGTGTTGCCTAATCACAAACAGTTCATCCGAGTGAATCGTATGCTCTATATCGCGCACGCCTTCATCAGGCTACATGTTTCTTTTGTTCTGCCTCATTGCAAACAGTTCATTGGACTGAACGGTATGCCCTGGATCGCACACGCAACTAAAATCTGAACCGTGTTTGATGCATCCTCCATTGCAAAAGTTTTGCACCTTTTTGATGGTTTTTTACATCCCCGTTTGTGATTGATGCATCGCACACAGTTTCGTGAAAGGGCCTTTGATCGTAGTGTCACGTTAGCAGCATCCTGTAGTAGTGCACCCCCTCCACCATAAATTGGCGGTTGCACCGAGTTAGTGCACGGCTTTTGTCGTTTGAGAGCAACCCACCTCCGAAGCCTTTGAGAGAGAATCCTTGCGAGGACAAAAACCAAACACCTAGTGAGGCAGTTCTGGATTAGGGGGTTGTCGGTGTCAAAACCGGCGGATCTCGGGTAGGGGGTCCTGAACTGTGCGTCTAGGCGGATGGTAACAGGAGACAAGGGACACGATGTTTTTACCCAGGTTCGGGCCCTCTCGATGGAGGTAAAACCCTACTCCTGCTTGATTAATGTTGATGATATGGGTAGTACAAGAGTAGATCTACCATGAGATCAGAGAGGCTAAATCCTAGAAGCTAGCCTATGGTATGATTGTTGTTAGTCCCTACGGACTAAAACCCTTCGGTTTATATAGACAGGAGAGGTTAGGGTTACATGAGTCGGTTACAATGGAAGGAGATCTACATATCCGTATCGCCAAGCTTGCCTTCCACACCAAGGAAAGTCCCATCCGGACACGGGACGAAGTCTTCAATCTTGTATCTTCATAGTCCAGGAGTCCGGCCAAAGGTCATAGTCCGGCCATCCGGACACCCCTAATCCAGGACTCCTCGGAGGCCTGAACCGGGCTTCAATGACGGCGAGTCTGGCGCGTAGTTTGTCTCCGGCATTGCAAGGCGGGTTCTTCCTCTGAATACTTCATAGAAGATTTTGAACACAAGGATAGTGTCTGGCTTTGAAAAATAATTTCCACATAACACCGTAGAGAGAGTAATATTTACACAAATCCAATCACGGCGTATTCCGCGTGTCATCACACCACGGCCAAGCCTTTATTCGAATCGTTTTTACTGTCCCACCTCAGCGCGTTTAGCGAGGCGGTTTCCTTGGCACATGTTGTCAAAGCAGAGATCGTGTCCCCTTATTCCACGATTCTCATCAATACGGGCGTCGGTAACCTAATCGCGCCCGTTGGTACGTCTCCTCTATCGAAGGCGAGTCCCAAACGGTCACGAGGGAGGGCTCTTGGTATTCAACCTCTTTATAAAGAGACCAAGGCTCTACTCCTTTCTTTCAATCTCAATCGAATCCGCCCCTCGCCTCGAGTTCCAACACCCAAAGCTCCAGATTTAGGCACTTCAGACCTTCGATGATGTCCGGCTCCGACCTTCAAGGCCGGTGGATGCCTTCCTCCGTTACGGAAGAAGATGTGCTAAAGCTGAGAGATGCCAGGTATTTAACCGGTGAAATCTCGCATAGGCTGCCTGCTCAAGGGCAGGTTACTCCCACTCCCAAGCCTGGCGAGAGCGTGGTGTTCGCGTCTCACTTCCTTCGGGGGTTAGGCTTCCCGATGGACCCCTTCGTGAGGGGGCTCATGTTTTATTATGGGTTAGAATTTCAAGACTTGGATCCGGAGTCGATCCTCCACATCTCATCGTTCATCGTCGTGTGCGAAGCCTTACTCCGCATTACCCCTCACTTGGATTGTGGCTCAAGACCTTCAAAGTAGAGCGAAGATGATCAAGGCTGGCAAGCGGAGTGAGAGGGCTATTATAAGCAAGAATCTTGGCGCTCCACGGCCCGAGGGCTCTTTTCAAGAGGAGTTCAGCTTATGGCAAGCGAGTGGTTTTATATCCAGCGCCAGGGGCACCAAGTGGGTGGCGCCTCCCGTCTTCGCCGGGTCCTCCCCACGGTGGCGTCATGTGTCAATAAAGGGCTCGACTGGGGCCGCCCAAGGACATGCCCTTGTTGCGGGGCCGCATTCAAGATCTCTGGAAAGAGACATCAACTTTGGCCGTAGTGGCGCAGGTCATGTTGATCGCCGCACTTTGCCTGCAAGCGCAGCCCCCACGCTGTGGGAGTTTAATCCGAAGGACCACGAGCTCTCCAACACTTTACGGGCATGACGCCCATGGAGATGTATAAATTGTTCTTCATATCACAAGCAATGTGTTCGGACTTGACCGAGGACGCAGGGCTAAGCTGCAATCGCCCGGATACTCAAGTAAGTAGCCCTGTACCCGGACACGCTATCTGTATATTCGTCATAAAATTGCCCTTAAAGGGCTGTCCTTTAAGCAGGAGTGGATAGCGAAAGCAAAGCTGATCAGTGTCCGCCCCCCCCCGAGACCACGCGGATCCCATGTTAACCAGGATCTTTGGAGGTTGCGCCCTTGGAAGAAGGCGAAGGGAGGAACAAGGAAGCTACCGTATCCTCGAAGGAGGCTATCCGGAAAGGAGGGATCGAGAATCCCTCCATCCAGGGAAAGAAGAGGACCGCCTCTGAAGACCCGGAGACCATGGTCTCAAAGCGGGGGAAGAGATCTTCGTCAGAGGGTCCTGCGCCGGGAAGTGCCTCGGCTGCACTTTGTGCCCTCAAGGGATCAGTCCTCAATGAGCCGTAAGTAGGCAGGGAGTTTCAAATAAGAGACATCCCTATTTTATTCTGAGAAAGACAACTGAATTTTACCTTGTAGTTTGGATCTCCGCCCTCAGCAGCAGAGCCCGTCTTGAGGATCTTCGTCCGGAGATGATGGAGAGCGAACGCCCCTCTGCCGTGCCGCCTTGCGGCGGGCGACCACGAGTGTCGTCGCGGAGGGTTTCTCCGAATCCGGCAGGGCCGAAAAGCAGCCGTATGGCTCCCCAAAGCCCTCCGTGCCCGACCTTGAAAAAAGGCCATCAGACGAGTCCGGCACCGTCCGGTGCACGGTCGGAGGATTTGAAGGATCTGCTTGGGCGAGCGTCTATCTCAGAAGAACATCGTGCATTGATGGGCACGGTGATTGAAAGGATTTCATCCGCGGAGAGCGGGTTGCACGAGGCCGTCGGGAGTTCTATCGAGGTTTTGAGGTCTGCGAAATGATGTACCTTTGACAGTTCCGCATATAAAGATCGCCATGTATAGATAGTAGCCCACGAGACTCGGTGCATTGTCAAAGATGACAGCGCCGAGGATCATAATCCAGTATAACATGTCGTTCTTCCTATGTAGGTGGCGAAGTTTCGGTGGCTAGCGGATGATGAATTTGCCGAGCTAAAGCGGCAACTTGCGTGGCGGATGCCGACATCGCGCTTGTCAACAAGCGGTTGGACGAGTCGCAAGGTATGAAATTTTCTCCGCGGACACCTGGTAAGGGGGCTTGATAACCTTGCCTTACAACATGTATGCTTGATGCAGATGGTGCCGCTGCCATGGAGAACCTTCGGGCGGAACTCGCCCGAGCCAAGGAGCAGGCCAGAAAAAGTGATGCGGCTGCCTTGAAGGTGGCTGAAGAGCTGAAAGCCGAACAGGCTGTTCACCGCGGAAGCAGGAAGGAAATGGCCGAGATGGTGGTGAAGTTGAAGGATGCTGCCAACCGCTGCAAGCTTCTTAAAAAAGAAGATCGGGCAGAACAAAAGGACCTAGAGAAGGCTACTACCGAGGCCAAGGATGCTCGCTCTGCAATGAGAGCCATGAAGCAGGAGCTACGTCAGGCCGGAGATATCGCGGCTGGAAAGCCCTTTATGCTGCGGATGAAGTTCGGGGATCCTAAGTATGCTCAGTTGGAGCAGCTGTGGAGTGTGGCGGATACTTATCTGGATTTGGCGGCAAGTGCCGCGGACGCGGCCGAACACTTCCGAGACAAAAGGATCACAAAGTGGAAAAGCTTTTTTGGTCGCAGTTCCAGAATCCAGAGCGCCCACTTCCATTATCCAAGCGATTGGCCGAATGGGCGGAGCTGAATAGGTTATCCGGACTCGTCATGAAGGAAGTTGTGAGTCATCTGTGGCCGAAGGGGCCTGAGCCGAAGAGTTATTTTGGTTTGGTGCAGCAGTTCCTTGGTGCGGTGCCCCATATCAATGCAATGAAGAGGTCAGCATGCATAGAGGGTGCGCGGATGGCTCTAGCCCGTGTCAAGACATATTGGGCGGAGATGAAGACCACCGACGTTGCATCCCAAGATTCGGACGGGAGCCGAGTACCTGCCGAGCACTATTTTCAGGAAGTTCTGCAGGGCGCTCGTTTAATAGAGATGCAGTGCTCGAAGGACATCATGTTCGAATAACATGTATAATTGTAAGACAATGTTTCGATGGAATATAAAATCTTTTTATACTTGTGCTGCAAGAATTAAAATACCTCTGTGCGGCCGTTAATGTATATGTATATAACTGAAAGATGGCAGTCTTGACTTGACCTCCACGCATATAATGCGGGGTGTCGCAAAAGCGCATTTTCACACTTGATCCAACGTCTTGGTCCTATAAAGGAGGTGATAGCGTAGCGAACTAGGCAACCGGACTATAATGCTTTATCACTTTCACTTAGCCATAGGAGTTTGGCGGTGGGGCTACTATATAGCCCCTAGGGGCACCGCTTCGCCCAATTCAGGCGTGTGTGTGCTGACGAAGCGCCCTTCGTTAATGCGGAGAATCCTAAAGATTCGGTGGGTCATCAGTGGTTGACCAGTCTCACGCTACATCATGACGATCAGTTTTGGCTTTCTCTCTTGAGGTGCTCGCCCGGCGAACCGGGCACAATCACATAGTTCTCCTGGTGCCGCCTTAGCCGATAGAGCGGGCGTAAGGCAGCAAAACACGAGGGCGGGCAAACCCAACGTTTGACCAAAGACATGATTCGAGCTGATGCATATAAGGCCAAACTTCGCGACGCGAACACTCCCTAAGGTATTCGGTCTTTATGAAAGCGGGCTGAACAACGCCCTTATTAATAAGCCCCGGTGTCAGTGCAGCGCAAAGTTACGGCGTGGCCGATGCCAAGGCGCCAGCCTCCACCTCGGTTATAGCAAGAAACCAGGGGATGTGTATCAACAAGAGGCGGTAAAAAGGTTTACGGGTCTTAATCTGAAAAGAATCCTTGCAATGGGTCCCTCTTGCGTCTGCTTTGTGTCTCCGTTGTGCCGTATCATGGGCCGGGTGTATGCGTGTTCATCTGAAAAGAGAGGAACTTAGTTGAAAAGATCGATGCGAAAATGTACGTTACATTAAATAAACAAAGTAAGTTTTTTTAAAATGAATAAGATTGAGCTTTATTGTCTCTTGTTGTACATGTGCGAGCCCTTGAGCGAGGCGTGCGGCTAGTAAGCCCCTCACGCCGGACTCGTCTAGCCATGTCCGGGGTGCGAACGACCTGTTTAGGTGCTTTGCCTAATGAGGCCAGTTTAGTGTGTGGCTGTTAATGCAGCCGCTGATCTTCCATGCTCGAGGAACACTCGATATTTCCCTTTAATGAGATGATGCCTCATGGACCGGGCATTTTAAGTATAAGGGATGCATAATGCGGTATTGCGTTAAAGCGGTAGCTTGGCGTCGATGAGTGCTTGATAGCTGCTTGTGAATGGGGCGATGTGGAAGGTTAGCTTTTGGCGGAAGTTGTCGGGTGAGCGAACATAACTTCTAACCGGAGAGAGCCGTACAATGGGCATCTGGGCTGGCGTCACCCTTGAAAGGAAGTGTTTCTTTGGCGAATTGTTGTTGGGTCTATCCCCAGTTTGCAGATTGTGTGCTGATATATCAGGTTTAAATCACTGCCACCGTCCATTAGGACTTGTGTAAAGTGGAGTCCGTCAATTATCGAATCTAATACCAGGGCAATCCAGCCTGCGTTCCGGATACTTCTAGAGTAATCCTGATGGTCGAAGGTGATTGGTTTTAACAAACAGTGGCGGGACTCCTCTGAGATAGACCGTGTGGCGCTTATCTCTATAGGCGCCACTATTTTCTCCCTTTTTGTCACGTGAAGTGAATTTACTGTTTTGACTTCTTGTGGGAAGTTCTTTTGTTTTCCGGTGATCTGCTTGTGGGGTTCGTCATCGTCCTCGCTTGGTGTGTCGAGCCCCTTGTGTTCGGCGTTGGGTTTGCCGGATTGCTTGAAGACCCAACAATCTCTGTGGGTATGGTTTGCAGGCTTCCGAAGTACTGTGTATTTGACATATCTTGTCCAAGATTTTGTTTAAGTTAGCTAGCTCGTCCATGTTATCTTTGGGGGGCAGCTTTTTTTATTCTGCCGAAGGCTTTTGAATCCGTCATTGACTGTCGTGCTCTTCGGGCTGTTTCCCTTGGTCCGGCGATGGTCCTTGCTGCGTCGCGGTTTCCCGGTTCCATCCCTAACCCGGATGTACTTGGGTCGCTGGACTGCATCTTGCCAACCAGCTGTCCTCTCCTCGCATAAGCGGGTCATGAGGCTTGTTAGTGCGGCCATTGTTCTTGGCTTTTCTTGGCGAGGTGTCTGGCGAGCCATTCGTCTCGGACGCTGTGTTTGAAAGCTGCTAAGGCTTGGCGTCACAGACGATCGACTATCTGGTTCTTTTAGTAATAAATATGTTCCGAGTTTCGGGCTGACTCTCGGGTTGTTGAGTTATGTGACTTAGATCGTGCGCATCTGGAGGTCGGACATAAGTCCCTTGAAAATTTGCCCGAAAAGCATCCTCGAGCTCTTCCCAACTTCCGATAGTGTTTTCGGGAAGGCTTTTGAGCCAATGCTGGGTTGGCCCTTTGAGTTTGAGTGGTAAGTATTTTATGGCGTGGAGATCATCTCCTCTAGCCATGTGTATGTGGAGGATGTAATCCTCAATCCAGACTCCAGGGTCTGTTATTCCGTCGTATGCCTCTATGTTTACGGGCTTGAATCCCGCTGGAAATTCATGATCCAGCACCTCATCGGTGAAACATAGGGGGTGTGTCGCGCCCCTATATCTGGGCGTACCGTGATGTTCGGATATTTGATGTGTTGCATTGCTTGCTAGAGCTTGCTTTCTTGGCCCATAGATAGATCTGGCTGGGCCAAAATTTTGATGTGAATCCTTGTGCGGATCGCGTGCCGGCTTGTGTGCGGCGTCCTTTGCCGCACTGTGTTGGCCATGGGGTCGTTTGTCCAACCGGGTGGCTTCCTTATTATTTTTTGATTGCGGAGGCTCTAAGGCCTCATCATCAAATTCCGGCAATAATTTTCGCTTCGGATAGCTCTTTGTGTGGCGACTATCGCCGTATTTTTCTGCGGTGTTGAGTACTTTGCTCCATCTAATTCTGAGTGCATCTTCCGCTATTTTGAGCTTCGCTTGCTTTTTTGAGGCTACTGTGCGATGGCGGCGAGCCTTTTTGGAGGTTCTTACGCTCCGGCAACTTGTCGGCGTGGCGTCGTCCGGACTGTTGTCTTCGTCGGGGGCGGGTTGTTTATCAAGTTGCCTGTTGAGGCGGTTGCTCGATGGCATGTTCTTCATCCGCCCGGTTCGCCTGCTCTATGCACAGAGTGCGTATGGCTGTTTTCTCTGTCGAGTGGGGTTTGGAGCGGCGCTTATGCTGCCGCTTTAATTGCTTTTCGAGGGAACGGTCCCTCGTTGCGTCCCTTTGTTCCTCCTCGTCGTTTCCTTTAGGTGTATCAACCATGTATACATCGTGAGATGGGGTGGTTGTCCAGTGGCCTATAAGCGCTGGTTCCTGTTCGTCTCCTACATCATCGTCCATACCGTCGATGTCTTCGGAGTCGAAGTTAAGCATGTCGGTTAAATCATCGGCGGTGGCTACAAAGTGGGTGGTGGGTGGGCATTGAATTTCTTCGTCGTCGCATTCCAACCTTCGACCATAGTCCGGCGGGCTCTCGATAAAGAGAGAGACTTTAGTGAATTCAGAATGTCGCGAAAGGAGAGTCTTGAAAGATGTCATGGCGGTGAACTCCATTATCGGCCCAATCAAATTCGATTGGCGGTAGCGGAAGGTTGAGTCCGGAAAGAGTCCGGCACCTTGGAGTCACGAGCATCGCAAAGGGCGGGTATGGTGTTGACTCGATCGCCGTAGAATTGCAGCCCCGGCGGTGTCCGACCACCCATCCTCGATTAGCGCAATCAGCTCCGAGCTAAGGTCGGGGCGGACAATCTTGATCTCGGGACCTTTGTTGGTGATGAGAGCTAGATCATGCCCATCGTAGCAGTCTGCGGTGGCGGCTTGGCGTGGCTCGAACCTATCGAAGATCAAGTCTCCGCGGACGTCGGCCGTGTAGTTCAAACTTACAAATCGACTGATGGCTAGGCGTAGCTTTCATTACACTCCGGATGGCCAGCGAATTGGCCCTTGATGCAAAGCCGCCGAATCTGAAGATCTGTCCGGGAAAAGTCTCACCACTGGACGCGTCGTTATTGATGATCGAAGGAGCCATCGAGCCTAAAGGTGGCGACACAGAGGAACTCTCAATGAAAGCACCAATCTCGGTGTCAAAACCGGCGGATCTCGGGTAGGGGTCCCGAGCGTATCAGGCGGATGGTAACGGAGACAAGGGACACGATGTTTTTACCAGGTTGGGCCCTCTCGATGGAGGTAAACCCTACTCTGCTTGATTAATATTGATGATATGGGTAGTACAAGAGTAGATCTACCACGAGATCAGAGAGGCTAAACCCTAGAAGCTAGCCTATGGTATGATTGTCGTTCGTCCTACGGACTAAAACCCTCCGGTTTATATAGACACCAGAGAGGGTTAGTGAGGGAGTTCCGGACTAGGGGGTGTCCGGATAGCCGTACTATCATCATCGACCGGACTCCAAGACTATGAAGATACAAGATTGAAGACTTCGTCCCGTGTCCGGATGGGACTTTCCTTGGCGTGGAAGGCAAGCTTGGAGATACGGATATGTAGATCTCCTACCTTTGTAACCGACTTTGTGTAACCCTAGCCCTCTCCGGTGCCTATATAAACCGGATGGCTTTAGTCCATAGGACGAACAACAATCATACAATAGGCTAGCTTCTAGGGTTTAGCCTCTTTGATCTCGTGGTAGATCCACTCTTGTAACACACATCATCAATATTAATCAAGCGGGGCGTAGGGTTTTACCTCCATCAAGAGGGCCGAACACTGGGTAAAACATCGTGTCCCTTGTCTCCTGTTACCATCCGCCTAGGACGCGATTCGGGACCCCTACCCGAGATCCGCGGTTTGACACCGACATTGGTGCTTTCATTGAGAGTTCCTGCGTGTCGTCACCAATAGGCTCGATGGCTCCTTCGACCATCAACACGACAGCGGTCCGGTGAGACTTTTCTCCCGGACAGATCTTCGTGTTCGGCGGCTTTGCACTACGGGCCAATTAAGCAGCCATCGGAAGCGAGATCAAAGCTAAGCCCCGACCGTCGAGTCAGATTTGGAAGATTTAAACTATACGGCCGATATCGCGGAGACTTGATCTTGACGGATTCGAGCGCAATAGCAGCGCCGCCTTGTCTCGATGGGCATGATCTAACTCGCAGCGAGCGGTGCCACGGAGGCCGCACAGAATCCGCTCCGGCCCTTAATCCGGGCGGATTCCCCGATCGAGGGCGAGTGGTTGGACACCGCCTCGGGGCTTTAATCTCTGGCGTCGAGGCGAACTCCATCCTGTCGCTGCGAAGACCTCGACTCCGGTGCGGACTCCTCTCCGGACTCCGAACCCTCCAGCGCCCTTGCCAATCGAATCCGATTAGGCCCGTTATGGAGTTCACGGTCGCGTACATCTTTCGGCACTCGCCCTTTGGCGACATCCTGAATTCGCGAAGTCTCTCTCTTTATCGGAGAGCCTGGCGGACTGCGGCCGGGGCGGTTGGGATGCGGACGACGAAGAAATTCAATGCCCACCCACCACCCACTTCATAGCCAGCTGCCGAAAGCTTACACGGCGTGCTCGATTTTGACTCGAAGACATCGGCGATATGGACAACGATGTAGGAGACAACAATGAACCATCACCTATAGGATCTGGACAACCTCATCCCATGATGTATACATGGTGGATCGCCCAAAGGAAATGAAGGCGAGGAGCAGCGGGCGCTACGAAGGATAAATCCTCGGCAGTCAAAGCGGCAGCGTAAGCGCCCGAACAAAGTCCGCCTCAACAAAGACCCAGCCATAGAGCGAGGCGAACGGTGGACAACGAACAAGCTATCGAGCAATCGTCCGAACAAGACAACTTGGATAAACAATCTATCCCGGCGAAGACAACGGTCAGGACGACCTCACGCGGACAAACCATTGGAGAAAAATGACCTCGAGAAAAAGCTCGTCGCCATCGCTACAGAGCGAAAAAGCGAAGCGGAAGCTCAAAACAGCGGAAGATGCACTCGAGTTAGATGGAGCAAAGTATTCAGCACCGCAGATAAATCGGCGACGATCGCCGAACAAAACTACCCGAAAGAAAATCTGCCGAATTGACGAGGAGGCCTTAGATCCCCACAATTAAAAAGTAAGAAGGCCACCCGGTCGGATGGGCGACCCCGGCAAAAAGAGAGCGGTGAATGGCGCGCACACAAGCCAATATGCGATCCGCATAAGGATTCACATCAAGAGGATGGCCTAGTTAGGTCCATCTATGGGCCAAGAAAGGCTCATCAAAGCAATGCAATACACCAAAATTCCGAAGATCACGGCACACCCAAATATAGAGGCGCGCACACCCCTATGTTTCACCGATGAGGTGCTAGATCATGAATTTCAGTGAGATTCAAACCCGTAAACATAGAGGCATATGGCGGAACAACAGACCACAGAGTGCGGATCGAGGATTACATCCTCCATATACACATGGCGGAGGAGGCGATCTCACGCCATAAAATACTTACCTTAAACTCAAAGGGCCAGCTCGGCATTGGCTTAAAAGCCTCCCGAAAATACCATTGGAAGCTGGGAGAGCTCGAGGGCGCATTCGGGCAAATTTTCAGGGACTTATGTCCGCCCTCCGGATCTGAGACGATCTAAGTCACATAACTCAACAGCCGGGAGAGTCAGCCGGAAATTGGAACAGGTTCCTTACTAAAAGAACCAAATAGTCATTGTCTGACGGACTTGAAGCCTTAGCAGCTTTCAAACACAACGTCCGAGGCGAATGGCTCGCCAGACACCTCGGCCAAGAAAAGCCAAGAACAATGGCGCATTAACAAGCCTCATGACCCGCTTTTGCGCGGAGAGGACAGCTGGCTGGCTAGATGCGATACCGGCGACCGAGTACATCGAAACCAGGGATGGAAATGGGAAATCACGGCCTTGAAAAGATCAGCGCGAGAATAAAGAAAATGGCCCAAATAGTGCGGCGGTCGGCCGGATTCAAAACTCTCGGCGAACAACAAAACACTGCCCTAAAGGATAACGGTGACGAGCTATCCAACCTAAACAAGATTACGGATAGGCGTGTCAAATACATGGTACCTCAGGGATGCCTACAAACCATACCCACAGAGATTGTTGGGTCTTCAAACAGTCCGTGAGAATGAGCGCCGAACACAAGGGGCTCGACACACCAAGTAAAGATGACGACGAGCACCACAAGCGAAACCGAAAAACAAAAACTTTCCCACAGGAGGTTAAAACAGTAAACTCACTTCACGTGATCAAAGGGAAAAAGCAGCGGCGCCCACTAAAAAGCGCGCCGCTGCTGGTTGTCAAAACCAATCACCTTCGACCATCGGGACTATTCCGATAATATACGGAGCGCAGGATGGACTGCCTTGATATTGGATCCTATAATCGACGGATTCAATTTACATGTCCTCATGGATGGCGGCGATGACATAAACACGATATATCAGGTCACAATCCGAGGATGGGGATAAACCCAACCAAAATTAAATCGTAGCAACACCTCCTTTAAAGGAGTCTTGCCCGACCCATCGCCCTCTGCACGGGCTCCATACTGCTAGAAGTTGTGTTTGGTTCATCCGACAACTTCCGTCGCGAAAGGTTACTCTTCCATGTCGCCCCGTTTAAAAGTAGCCATCAAGCACTATTGGGACCTGAAGCTTTCGCCCGCTTTAACATAATACCGCATTATGCATCTCTAACACTTAAAATGCCGGTCCACACGGCATCATCTCCTTAAAAGGAAGTATTAAGTGTTACTCGAGCACGAAAGAAGGGGAGACTGCATCAACAGCTCCACAGCTATCCGGCTCCACTAGGCAAAGAACCTAAAATTGGTCATTCAAACCCCGGACACGGCTAGACGAGTCCGGCGCCTACTAGCGGCATACCCCCATACGAGGGGCTACATGCATGTATAACAGGAGACAATAAAGCTCAATTTTATTTCACTCTTCAAACTGTACTCTGTTTATTTAATATTAAGTACACCTTTCGCATGACCCTTTTTCTTTCAAACTAAGTTCCTCTCTTTTACAGATGAACAACGTGCTACACCCGTCCAGGATATGGCTGCGCGGAGACACGGTAGCAGAGGCGTGCAACAGGACCCGTTGCAAGGATTCTTTTGATTAAGACCTGCGTAAACCTTTTTCCTTGTCTCTTGTTGGTATACATTCCCTAGTTCCTTAATATAAGCGAGGAGGAGGCTGGTGCTTTGGCATTGGCCGCACCAGAATTTTATGCGTGCACGGACACAAGGGGCTTAGGGCATTATTTTGCCCATTTTCATAAAGACCGAATACCTTAGGGAGTATTGGCGTCTCGAGTTAGGCCTTATATGCATCAGCTCGAATCATGTCTTTGGTCAAATGTTGGGTTGCCCGGCTCTGTGTTTTGCTGCCTTACGTTCCGTTTTCACGGCTAGCAGCGGCACCGGAGAACTCTGCGATTGTGCCCGGTTCGGCGGGCGAGCACCTCGATGAAAGCGGCTGATTGTCATGATATAGCGAGACTGGTCAACCACTCGATGACTCACAGGAATGTTTAGAATTCCTCTGCATTAACAAAGGACGGTTTTCGGTCAGGCACATCGCACCCGAATTCGGGAGAGTGCGGTGCCCCGAGGGCTATATAGTAGCCCCACCCTCGAACTCCTATGGCTAAGTGAAAGTGATAAAGCATTATAGTCCGGTTGCTGGTTTGCTACGCTATCACCTCCTTAACAGGACCAAGGCGTTGGACTAAGTGTGAAAAAAGCGCCTTTTTTGCAAACACCCCGCACTATGTGCGTGGGGCTGAAACCAAGGACTGCCATCTTCGAGTTATATACACATATACATAAGCGGCTGCCACGAGGAGTAGTTTACTACTTGAGCGCACAAGTATAAAAAGCACTTATATTACATTGAAACATCGTTTCCACAAATCATACATGTCATTTAAACATAATATCCTTCAAGCCTGCGTCTCTATTAAGCAGCGCCGGCGGAACTTCTTCAAAGTAGTGCTCGGCGGTACTAAACCTCTGTCGAATCACGGGATGCAACGTCGATGGCCTTCATCTCTGCCCAGTATGTCTTGACACGGGCAAGAGCCATCCGCGCTCCCTCAATACATGCCGATTGCTTCATCGCGTCGTCACGGCACCGCTCAAGCTGCTGCACTAAACCAAAATAGCTCTTGGTGGGGTCCGTCCGGCCACAAGTGAGTCAAGACATGCTTCATGGCAAATCCGGACAATCGATTCAGCTCGACCCATTGCCAACCGATCGGTCGTTGGCGGAAGGGCGCTCCGGACTATGGAATTGCGACCAATATAGCTCTTCCCTACATGCCCCTTACGCCCCGGAAGTGCTCAACCGCGTCCACATCGCTCGCCGCCAAATCTAGATAAGCATCCTCTGAACTCCACAACTTATCCAACTGAGCATACTTTGGATCCGTATATTTCCTCCATGGCGAAACGGTTTCGGCGCAATTGCCCCGGCTGACTCAGCTCCTCCTTGGCAGCTCTCAAAGCCGATTGGGCATTCTTGGATTCGGCGGCGGCCTTTTTAAACCCTCTTGTTCCACTTGATGTTCATTCTCAAGAACCTCGCGCGATCGGTAGTATTCCTCAACTTTTGGCCATATCGGCCATCTCCTCTTCTTCGGCGATGAGCAGCCCGTTCACTTCTAGCTCTTGGCCGCCTTTAAAGCGGCCGCATTACTAATCTGGCTTGCTCTTTCGCTCGGGCAAGTTCTGCCGCAGCTCTTCCGGCAGCGGCCCCATCTGCATTAAGCATATGATTAGTAAGACATGGGCGTCAAGCTCCCTTACGGTGTCGCATAGAAGTCGCATACCTTGTGACTCGTCAAACCGTTTATTGACCGGTAGCGATGTCGCATCCGCCTCATCAAGCTGCCGCTTTAGTTCGGCATATTCATCATCCGGCTGGCCTCCGGACGCCCGCCATCTGTTTAGGAAGCGGCGATATGTTAAAACGAGAATTTGATCCTTGCACGTTGTCAATTTTGACAACATACCGAGTCTCGGGGCTACTATCTATACATGGCGCATTTTATATGCATAAGCTGTCAAAAGGTACATTATTTTTGCGTACCTCAAACCCCGTCGATAAGCTTCGGCGGCTTCGTGCAATCCGCTCTCTGCGGATGCAATTCTTTAAATCACCGTACCCATTGAAACACGGTGATCTTACGAATAACCCTTCGCCCGAGCAAATCCGTCGACTCCTCCGACCGCACACCACTTGGCGCGGACCTTCCGCCCCGCCGGACTTGGGGAACCCTCATGACGACACCTCGGGTTGTCCGCTTCACATGAGGGTGCGACAGGTGGAGGCGTTCGCTCTCCATCATCTCGAAGAAGATCCCCGAAGGCGAGCTCTGCTGAGAAGGGCTGAGGTCCGAACTACAAGTACAATTTGGTTATCTTCATAAATAAATCTGAGGATGTTCCTTATTTACAAGACCCTTCTTTTTACTTACGGCTCATTGGAGGCTGATCCCCTTGGGGAAATAGTGCGGCTGGGTTACTTCCCAGCGCGGACTCTCGACAAAGATTCCCTTCCCCTCTTTGAGGCCTTGACCTCCGGATCTTTCGAAGCAGTCCTCTTCCCTCCTCGAAAGACGGGACTTTTAATCCCTCCTTCCTTGATATCCTCCTTCATGAGGCGATCGCTTCCCGCTCCCCCTTCGCCTTCTTCAAAGGCGCGACCTTCAACATCTTGGTCAGCATGGGATCGGCGTGGTCTCTGGGAGGGAGCGGACACCTTATTAACTTTGCCTTGGCTATCCACTCTGTTCAAGAAATGGCTCCTTTAAAGGGCATATATATAATAAATGAATGAACAGCTTGTCCGGTTACGGGACTACTTACTTGAGTATCTGGGCGATTGCAGCTTAGTCCTGCGTCCTCGGTCAAGTCCGGACACTCTCTTGTGATCCGAAGAACAGTTTATACCACTCCACAGGCGTCGTGCCCATAAAATTTTGGAGGCTCGTGGTCCCTCGGATTAATTCCCACAGGCGGAGGCGGCGTTCTGAGGCTGAAGGCATCGGATCACCATAATCACGCCCTGCAAGCAGATTGATCCCTCTTTCACGGAGATCTCGAATACGGCCTGCAGCGGGGAACATCCTTGGATGGCCCCGGTCGAGCCTTGTTGACCCATGGCGCCGGCCGCTGTGGTGGACTGGCGGAAGGCGGGGCGCCGCCCATTTGGTGCCCCTGGGAGCGGTGATATAAAACCACTCCCGTTGCCACAAACCAAGCTCCCCTTGAAAAGAGCCCTCGGGCCACGGAGCATCAGCACATTTGCTTATGACCGCCCCTCCGCACTCTGCTTGCTGCCCCTTGATCGTCTTTGGCTCCACCTTGAAGGTTTTGAGCCACAATCCAAAGTGGGGGGTAATATGGAGGAAGGCCTCACATGCAACAATGAATGACGAGATATAGAGGATGGACTCCGGATTCAAGTCATGGAAATCAAGCCCATAATAAAACATGAGCCCCCGCACAAAGGGGTCCGTCGGGAAGCCTAAACCCCAAAGGAAGTGGGACATGAACACTACGTTTTCGCCGGGCTCAGGAGTGGGAATGACCTGCCCTGGGGCAGGTAGCCTATGCGAGATCTCGCCGGTCAGATACCTGGCGTCTCGCAGCTTTATCACATCTTCTTCTGTGACGGAGGAAGACATCCGTCGGCCGTGCTGGTCGGAGCCGGACATCGTCGAAAGTCAAAGCGCTGAATCTGAAGCTTTGGGTGTTGGAACTTCGAGCGCAAAGGCGAACTTCGATGGAGGTGTAAGAAGAAGAGGGCCTTGGTCTCATTATAAAGAGGTTGAATACCAAGAGCCCACCCGTGGTCGATTAGGACTCGCCTTTGATAGAAAAGGCAGGCCAGCGAACGCGCAGTTGGGTTACCACGTCCGTATTGATGAGAATCCCGGAATAAGGGGCACGATCTACGCTTTGATAAGGCGTGCCAGGAAACCGCCTCGCTAAACACGCTGAGGTGGAACAATAAAAAGATTCATATAAAGGCCTGGCCGTGGTGTGATATCACGCCGTGGAATCGTCGGCAGATCGTGCAAAATTATTCTCTCTCACGGTGTTATGTGGAACTTGTTTTGCGAGCGGACACTATCCTGGTGTTCACGATCTTCTATAAATTATTCGGAGGAAGAACCCGCCTTGCAATGCCGAAGACAATATGCGCGCCGGACTCGTCGTCGTTGAAGCCTGGTTCGGGGAGCTCTTGAGGAGTTCGGACTAGGGGTGTCCGGATAGCGAACTATCATCATCGGCGGACTCCAAGACTATGAAGATACAAGATTGAAGACTTCGTCCCATGTCCGGATGGGACTTTCCTTGGCATGGAAGGCAAGCTTGGCGTCACGGATATGTAGATCTCCTACCTTTGTAACCGACTTTGTGTAACCCTAGCCCTCTCCGGTGCCTATATAAACCGGATGGATTTAGTCCATAGGGCGAACAACAATCATACCATAGGCTAGCTTCTAGGGTTTAGCCTCTTTGATCTCATGGTAGATCCACTCTTGTAACACATCATCAATATTAATCAAGCAGGGCGTGAGGGTTTTACCTCCATCAAGAGGGCCCGAACCTGGGTAAAACATCGTGTCCCTTGTCTCCTGTTACCATCCGCCTAGACGCCACATTCGGGACCCCCTACCGAGATCCGCGGTTTGACACGGCAGTTAGGGTTACAGTCGGTTACAATGGAAGGAGATCTACATATCCGCATCGCCAAGCTTGCCTTCCACGCCATGAGAAAGTCCCATCCGGACACGGGGCGAAGTCTTCAATCTTGTATCTTCATAGTCCAGGAGTCCGGACAAAGGTCATAGTCCGGCCATCCGGACACCCCCTAATCCAGGACTCCCTCAGGGGTTCTCGAACGGCCGGACTATGTACTTTAGCCGAACTGATGGACCATGAAGATACAAGATTGAAGACTTTGTCCCGTGTCCGGATGGGACTCTCCTTGTCGTGGAAGGCAAGCTTGGCAATACGGATATGTAGATCTCCTCCTTGTAACCGACTACTGTGTAACCCTAGCCCCCTCCGGTGTCTATATAAACCGGAGGTTTAGGCAAATAGGACAACAACAATCATACCATAGGCTAGCTTCTAGGGTTTAGCCTCTACGATCTCGTGGTAGATCAACTCTTGTATTACTCATATCATCAAGATCAATCAAGCAGGAATTAGGGTATTACCTCCATCGAGAGGGCCGAACACAGGTAAACATCGTGTCCCCTGCCTCCTGTTCCCATCCGCCTTAGCGCATGAGTTCGGGACCCCTACCGAGATCCGCGGTTTGACACCGGCGGTGGTGCTTTCATTGAGAGTTCCTTTGTGCCATCACTATAAGGCTTGGCGGCTCCTTCGATCATAAATCAACAATGCGATCTAGGGTGAGGTTTTCCTCCCGAACAGATCTTAAATTGGCGGCTTCGTGCAGCGGGCCAACTCAGCAGCCGCCATCGGGAGCGAATCGAAACACGCCCCAGCCATCAGGTCGGTTTGGAAGCAACTATACTCCCGACATCCGTGGAGACTTTATTTTCGACGAATTCGAGCCCACGTCAGGTGCGCCGCACAATCACGACGAGTATGACTTAACTCTGCCGTTGGATAGTGTTCGGGAGATCACACCTGCAACTACTCCGACCCTCAATCCGGAACAAATTGCGCCATCTGAGGACGGGTGGATAGACCCCGCCACGGAGGCCGCACTCTCAGTGGCGATAGAGCCGAATACTGACTTCACCTCCTACAAGAGCCGTGTTGCCGAACCATTGGATTCGTCCCCAGCCACGGGCTCCGAGCCGCTTGCGTCCGTGCCTATCGAATCCGATTGGGCACCGATCTAGGAGTTTACCTCTGCGGATATCTTTCAACACTTGCCTTTTGGCGATGTGCTAAATTCATTAAGGTCTCTCTCCTTGTCAGGAGAACCTTGGCCGAACTATGTCCGGCTAGAATGGGATGCGGACGACGAAGAAATTCGCTCCCCACCCACCACCCACTTAGTAGCCACTGTCGACGATTTAACCGACATGCTCGACTTCGACTCCGAAGACATCGATGGTATGGACGACGATGCAGGAGACGAACAGGAACCACCGCCCATAGGGCGCTGGACCGCCACCTCATCATATGATATATACATGGTGGATACCCCCAAAGAAGGCGATGGCGATAAGACAACGGAGGATGACCCCTCCAAGAAGCAACCCAAGCACCGACGTCAGCGGCGCCGCTCTAAGTCTGGCCATAGCAAAAGTAGCGATAGCGGCACAAGAGTCAATAACACTCCGAATAGTGCCGAAGACGACGACAATCCCCTCCAGCCAGATTTAGAGCGGGAGGATGAATAAGCTAGCCCTCGAGAGCAGGTAGCAGACGGAGAAACAGAGGATGACAATTACAGGCCTCTCTCCGAAGACGAGGTGAGCCTCGGTGACGAAGAATTTATCGTGCCCGAGGATCCCGTCGAGCAGGAGCGCTTCAAGCGCCAGCTTATAGCCACAGCAAACAACCTGAAGAAAAAGCAACAATAGCTTCGAGCTGATGAAAATATGCTAGCGGTGCCAAATTCATGGCACCCCAGGGACGCCAGCCACCCATACTAACAGAGAATGCTGGATCTTCAAACAAGCCGGTAGGGCAGGCGCCAAAAACAATAAAGGGGGGTCTCAAAGCGATGATGGAGACGAAGAGTCCAGATCACCGAACACAGGAGGGCAAAAGAAATTTCCCCCGCAAATTCAAACGGTGAATGTGGTAAACAATACCCAAATTCCCAACCCGGACCGGATATGTACCCCTAGGAATGCCGACCTAACGGAACTAGTCGTCTCACAATATAAACTAGGGCCAGTCACCTTCAACCAAATAGATCGTCTGGTCAACGCCAATCAGGGCAATCCAGCCGCACTAGTCCTCGACCCAATAATTAATGGGTTCCGCCTCACACGAGTCCTTATGGGCCGGAGGCAGCGATCTAGCGTGCTTTATCGGGACACAGTCGCAAGATGGGCATCGATCATTCGATGATCAAACCCGCTTCAGCCACTTTCAAAGGCATTATACCGGTGTGGAAGCGGTGTCTGAGGCTCCATTGCCCTCGAGGTAGTCTTCGGATTACCAGACAATTACCGCACCGAAGAGTTAACCTTCAAAATCGTCCCCTTCCGTAGTGATTATCAGGCACTGCCCGGACGAACCGTGTTCGCTTGATTTAACGCGGTGCCACATTATGCCTACCGTAAGCTCAAGATGCCCGGGCCACGTGGCGTCATCACGGTTAAAGGCAAGGCCGACCTTTCTTCCGGCAGCAACAAGTACACCGCTGCCTTAACAGCAGAAGGAAGGAGCAGCACCTTGTAGCCGAACCTCGAGTCGACGGCCAGGCTCCCGGATACCGCCAAAGGACTTCGAACTACTTCACGACAGCATAGCCCGGCTCGTCCAGAGCTCAATTAGACACTCTGGCGAAGGCTAAGATAGGCCGCATATAGCGGCTCAACCGCTCTCCCGCAAACAAACATTTCTTACATTTCGTTTGCAGGCTCACCTTTCGCGTTGACCAGGGGCGGGCAATATGGAGCAGCCGAACACGCAAGGGAATCATAGATATTCCCGCAATGACTATCAGGCTATACTCCGGATCTGCACGCAACCGTCTTCCCTGGCCTCGGCGGAGTGCCACGATCATATTTCTTTTCCATTATTACCTGTCTTATACGCATCGACGTACTATTTAAATAAAACATGTGGATTGTGTGACGCTTCTCTGCTGTCATTTCTTACTAAAACTCTTTTGTCGAGTGGGATCCATACGCCGCGATATGCCTTTAAACATGCCAGGGGCTTCGTTTTACCCACAGTACGACAATAAAGTCCGAACACCTTAGTGGAAGTTCGGCACCCCGAACTTATAGCATTATATGCATCCGCTCCGGATCATGTCTTGGGTCAATAGTTGTGTTTTCCCGGCTCCCATGTTTTGGTACCTTACGTTCCGCTATATCGGCTAAGGTAGCACTGGGAGAACTACTGCGATTTTGTCCCGGTTCTTCTGGACAAGCACCTCGATGAAAGCGAAATCATTTGTCATGATATGGCGAGAGCTAGTCGGCTGTTCGAGAGGTCATAAAATCTTTAAGGATTTCTCCGCATAATGCCATAACCAATGCGGCGTCACGATGGATCAGTTTTTCTCCGATCGGTGCTTATAGAGCCCCTAATGCGGTATTCCGAACACCGGGGCTGCGCCTACATTACTAAAGCTCCTATGGCTAAGTGAGAGTGATAAAGCCTTATGTCCGATTGCTGGTTCGTTGTCTTTGAGCACCTCCTTGAAGGACCCAAAAGCTGGGATAAGAGTGCTCGGGTTTATCCGAACACCCCATACTTCTTACGTGGAGGCGAGAAGCCGACGGTGGCCAACTCTCGGGTTTAACATATAAGCGGCCGCACAGGGAGGGTAAACTTTTTATATAATAGGAAATAAATAGTATAAATGACCCTGTTAGGGCGTTTATAAAGGACAACATGATTAGCATTCATGGAAATATAATGTCCTTGGTGCATAGCTCATGACAAGGTAGGATCCTTTAAGGACATTCTCATAATATAATTGAACTTGCGGTGCTCCTTCCCCTCTGGTGGCCCTTCGGTCATCGACTTCTCAACATCCATCTTCCCCGATGCACCTTTTTGCTTGGCGAAGGCCATTCACACACCTTCTATGCAGACCGGCGCTTGATGACATCAAGTCGGGGCAAGCGCACCTAAACCGCTTCACGAGCCGAAGTAGCTGCTTGGAATCGGCTCGGCGGGCCATAACGGATAATTAAATCCTTCATGGCTAGTTCCGCCGCCTTATGCAGTTCGATCAGCTGTTTAAGTTGATCGGCAAAAGGCACCGGATAATTCGGTGCCAAATACTGCGACTAGAAGAGCTTATTCGCAGTGTTCCTTTCTTCGGCCCGGTAGAATTGTGCGGCATCTGCTATGCTGCGGGGCAGCTCCGCAAACACCCCTGGAGAAATCTGAATTCAAAATCAGAAACATAATCTTCTCCTCAAAAACTTGCTTTACAAGGAGAGAGCCTTACCCGCTGCGATCTTCCTCGCCTCTTGGATCCCCTGTAGGGCGCTTTGGGTTTCCCCCCGGGCATCGCTCGCGGCCTGATGCGCCTTGGTGAGTTCGGATTCTTTCTCCGTTACACTCTGCTCCAAGGTCTCACATTTTTTAACGGCCTGTTGCAGCTCCTGCTCAGCTTTAATTACCCTGGCCTCGTAATTCTCACGGAGGGCCTGCTCTGGGCTGCCTTTTCCTTGGCCTTGGCCACAGCCTTCTTAAGAGCCTCAACTTCGGTCATCATCCCTAGAGAAAATCAGGGAACATATTCTATAATACTGAAAATTTGATCGCACTAAACGTGAACAAGACTTGTGCATACCCTGTTTATCTCCCAACTGCATTTTCAACTGGCCAAGTTATTCTTTGGCCCGTTCCAGACTTTGATTCAGTCTTGAGATTTCTGCATTATGGGAGGCAGCAGCCGCTAAAGACGCCGGCTTATAACAAAAGAGAAATAGATGTCATTCAATGAGTCTTCCTGCGGACATAAATTTGATCCTCTGTCCGGTTTCTTCTTTCACCGAACAGTGTATCAGGGGCTACTATCCATACTATGACACTCTTCAAAAAACATACCTCAAAACCTTTTATAAGGCTGATACAAGCTCCATTCAGTCCACTCTCAGCAGAATGAATCTTCTCAATCACCGCACCCACAAGGGCACGGTGTTCATCGACAATGGGCGCCCTTGGCGCCACCAACAAGCATCGGCGCCTCTGGTTGGGCAGAGGTGGCAGTATACCTCCTCCGGTGAGAGGCTGGCTGCTTGATTACAGGCGTGTTGGTCTCGGGCAGCATCCGATTGAGGCGAATTCAAGATGGCCCCCCGCCTTGATTCCATGGGAATCTGCTCCCCCATGTGTTCAGCCCCCGAAGTTTGACCTCCAGGCGCCGCCTTCACGGTCTTTCCCTCTCCTCCTGGGCCGAGGTCCCTCAGGGCCAAGCCTCGGTGGTATTCACTGTTTGGAGGAAGGGGCCTTGAGGCGTCCGCTTCCATAGCATCTGAGCTCAGCAAATCCTCTGATGAGGATTGTTCGGTACGGGACCTCGCCGGACTACAAAAACATATGGCTCAGGTTAAGAAATCACGCCATGATGAGTCTGGACGCGTAAGCATGGTCGAACTGTATATACTCACGGGTTCACCAGGGGCTGGACCCTGGGGTCCCACGCCGGGCCACTATCAGTGGCGGCAGCGGACTCCTCCGGAAGGGGAGCTTTTCCCTTTTTGGGCGACTCGGCCTCCAAGTGTGTGGAGGCCGTCCTTTTCTTTCTTTCCCCCGCAGGGGATTCAACTTCCTCCTCCTCCCCGTCCTCTTGAGGCGGGCAGACATCGAGCCTTGGATATTGTGTCAGAAGTGCCGCGGCGACGAAGGCTGCCCCGGGTCTTTTTGGCCTCCTTCTCGGCTGTCTTCTTCGGCACCTTGTAAGGTGCTGGGACCAGCATCTACGTCAGAAGAGGGACGGCCGGTTCTTCGGGCAGCGGGGCCGGACAATGGATCCGCTCCGCCTTCTTCATCCAGCCCTAGGAGAATCATGGAAAGCACACTAAGCGCTTCCCTTGGGTTATGCGGGCAAAAAATACGATTACTCACCGAACTTGCAGGGCGGGACAGTTGGTACCCACGGTCTTCGGCGGAGTCCGGCCATGATTTGCTGGACTTTAAAAGCACCTTCCAGATGTCCTTGTGCGAGGAGCCGAAAATCTCCCGCAAGGTTTGGTGCTTAGCCAGATCGAATTCCCATAGATTGCAAGTCCAGTGTTGACAAGGCAGGATCCGGCGAACTAACATCACCTGGACCACATTGACAAGTTCAATGTTCTTGTCTCCCATATCTCTAACACGCATCTGGAGCATCAACAATTCATCAGACGAGGACAAGTTCAGGACCTTCTTGACCCAAGATGTGAGCCGCAGGGGGGCACCGGATCGAAACTCGGGAGTAGCGGCCCATTCTGTGTCGCGCGGCTCGGTGATGTAAAACCACTGTTGTTGCCACTCCTTGACGGAATCGTTAAAGGTGCCGATTGGCCATATAACATTGAGCATCTTGCTCACCATAGCGCCCCCGCACTCGGCGTGCTCGCCGCCCACTACCTTGGGCTTCACATTAAAAATCTTCAGCCACAAGCCAAAATGTGGCGAGATGCGGAGAAAGGCCTCGCACACGACAATGAATGTCGAGATGTTGAGGAAAGAATTAGGGGACAGATCGTGCAGGTCGATCCCATAATAATACATGATGCCACGAACGAACGGGTGGAGGGGAAACCCTAGCCCGCGGACGAAGTGAGGAAGGAATACAACCCTCTCGTGGGGTTCCAGGGTAGGGACGATCTGTCCCGCCGTCGGGAGACGATGGCTGATCTTCCTGGCCAGGTACCCGGCCTCACGAAGCTTTTTGATATCCTTCTCTTGGACGATAGAGGCCATCCATTTGCCTCCTGCTCCGGATCCGGACATTTTCGGAAGGCCTTTGTGGGCAGAGAAGATGAGCAGCAGGTGGCTGGAGCTTGGCGGAAGGAATGGATCGAGAAGGAGAAAGCATGGGTGCGAAATGGAGTCCTTATCCCCTTATAAAGGCAGCAGGGATTCTGCGCCTCCCCACTTGCCTAGTAAAACCGCTTATTCCCCAAGCACCGTAATTGATGGTGCGGTTGGGTTACCCACACCCGTATTGATGAGAATCCAGTGATAAGGGGACACGATCTCTGCTTCTACAAGACGTGCCAAGAAAACCGCCTCGCAATATGTGCAGTCGCTGGTTGAGAAAAACGGTTCGAATAATGACCGGGCCGTGGTATGATGTCATGCTGCCGAATGTGTCAGCAGATTAGATTTGTTGAAATATTATTCTCTCTACGGTGCTATGTGGAATTTGTTTTGCAGAGCCGGACACTATCCTTGTGTTCAAAATCTTCTACGGAGTATTCGGAGGAGGAACCCGCCTTGCAATGCCGAAGACAATCTGCGCGTCGGACTCATCGTCATTGAAGCCTGGTTCAGGGGCTACTGAGGGAGTCCTGGATTAGGGGGTCCTCGGACGGCCGGACTATGTACTTTAGCCGGACTGATGGACCATGAAGATACAAGATTGAAGACTTCGTCCCGTGTCCGGATGGGACTCTCCTTGGCGTGGAAGGCAAGCTTGGCAATATGGATATGTAGATCTCCTCCCTTGTAACCGACTCTGTGTAACCCTAGCCCCCTCCGGTGTCTATATAAACCGGAGGGTTTAGTCCGTAGGACAACAACAATCATACCATAGGCTAGCTTCTGGGGTTTAGCCTCTTCGATCTCGTGGTAATTCAACTCTTGTATTACTCATATCATCAAGATCAATCAAGCAGGAAGTAGGGTATTACCTCCATTGAGAGGGTCCGAACCTGGGTAAACATCATGTCCCCTGCCTCCTGTTACCATTCGCCTTAGACGCACAGTTCGGGACCCCCTACCCGAGATCCGCCGGTTTTGACACCGACACCTAGATCCCAAAGAGTGTTTGGCATCACTGAAGTCTTTCTGTTTTGCGTGAACCGAAGACTTATTACACTTGAAGACTGTGATATTCTAGTCGGTTAGGCATCGCGTTCTGGGCATCCAAGAGTCATTGTGGATTGCCGGTGAACAAAGTGTGTGAAGGTTTGGAATTCTACCTTGAAGACTTACCTGAGTGATTGGGTGTGGTCTAAGTGACCTTAGCTCAAGGGGAATAAAGTGAAGACGTGAACTACAAATAAACTTCCATGATGATACGTGTTTGTCACAGTAGGTCACGTTTTCTATCATGGCATTGTCAATGTGGTCAACAACCGAGAGGAATAAGGATATGATTGTACGTGGAGAGGATGATTGTCGTGGTGGGCGCATGGCAGATGCCAAGGGATGGCTAAAGAGAGGAGGAGGCTTGAGGGCACTGGTGGGCTCCAGAGGCGAGGTCGACATGAGCAAGCGCGGGACGCAAGACATACCCAGGTTCAGGGCTCTCCAGAGAGATAACACCCCTAGTCCTGCCGAGTGTAGTTTATATGTAATAGTATAGAGTTGCTCCTAGAGCTGCATCGAGGAGGAAGAAGGAGGGTCGGCCAAGGCTTAGGTTGCTCCCTCTCCCGGTGTGTGGCTAGTCTAGCTGGCCTGGTGTTGCTTGATTGAGTGTGTGCGTAAGTGAGTCGATTGCCCGTATGCATGAGGGCTCCTAGGGGTTTTTATAGGGCAACCCCCAGGGGTAAAATGGTAATGTTACTAATACGTCCATTTTGCATCATGCTTTTTATATCAATATTTATTGCATCATGGGCTGTTATTACACGTTATGTCACAATACTTATGCCTATTCTCTCTTATTTTACAAGGTTTACATGAAGAGGGAGAATGCCGGCAGCTGGAATTTTGGGTGGAAAAGGAGCAAATATTAGAGACCTATTCGCACGGCTCAAAAGTCCTGAAACTTCACGGAAGTCATTTTGGAATTAATAAAAATCTTGAGCGAAGAAAATACGGAGGGGCCCACACCACAGCCACGAGGGTGGGGGCGCGCCTACAGGCGGGACCTCGCCTTGTGGGCCCTGGCAGCCTCCGGTGCCCATCTTACGCTATATGAAGTCTTTAGTTCGAGAAAAAATCATAAGCAAGCTTTGGGAAGAAACTCCGCCGCCACGAGGTGAAACCTTGGCAGTAACCAATCTAGGGCTCGCAGAGCTGCTGTTACGTGGGAAACTTCCCTCCGGGAGGGGGAAATCATTGCCATCGTCATCACCAACGATCCTCTCATCGGGAGGGGGTCAATCTCCATCAACATCTTCACCAACACCATCTCCTCTAAAACCCTAGTTCACCTCTTGTATCCAATCTTTGTCCCAAAGCCTCAGATTGGTACCTGTGGGTTGCTAGTAGTGTTGATTACTCCTTGTAGTTGATGCTAGTTGGTTTATTTGGTGGAAGATTATATGTTCAGATCCATTATGCATATTAATACCCTCGATTATGAACATGAATATGATTTGTGAGTAGTTACGTTTGTTCACGAGGACATGGGAGAAGTCTTGCTATTAGTAGTCATGTGAATTTGGTATTCGTTCGATATTTTGATGAGATGTATGTTGTCTTTCCTCTAGTGGTGTTATGTGAACGTCGACTACATGAGACTTCACCATTGTTTGGGACTAGAGGAAGGCATTGGGAAGTAATAAGTAGATGATGGGTTGCTAGAGTGACAGAAGCTTAAACCCTAGTTTATGAGTTGCTTCGTAAGGGGCTGATTTGGATCCATATGTTTCATGCTATGGTTATGTTTACCTTAATACTTCTTTTGTAGTTGTGGATGCTTGCAATAGGGGTTAATCATAAGTGGGATGCTTGTCCAAGAAAGGACATCACCGAAGCACTGGTTCACCCACATACCAAATTATCAAAGTAACGAACGCGAATCATATGAGCGTGATGAAAACTAGCTTGACGATAATTCCCATGTGTCCTCGGGAGCGCTTTTCTCTATATAAGAGTTTGTCCAGGCTTGTCCTTTGCTACAAAAAGGATTGGGCCATCTTGTTGCACCTTATTTACTTTCATTACTTGTTACTTGTTGCCAATTACCTTATCACAAAACTATCCGTTACCGATAATTTCAGTGCTTGCAGAGAATACCTTGCTGAAAACCGCTTATCATTTCCTTCTGCTCCTCGTTGGGTTCGACACTCTTACTTATCGAAAGGACTATGATAGATCCCCTATACTTGTGGGTCATCAAGACTCTTTTCTGGCGCCGTTGTTGGGGAGTGAAGCGCCTTTGGTAGGTGGAATTTGATAAGGAAAAATTTATATAGTGTGCTGAAATTTACTGTCACTTGTTACTATGGAAAACAATCCTTTGAGGGGTTTGTTCGGGGTATCTTCACCCCGTTCGGAACCACAATTAGCTACCCCTCAACCTACTGAACCTACTGAAAATGTTTACTTTGAAATTACTTCGGGTATGATAGAGAAACTGCTAGCTAATCCTTTTGCAAGAGATGGAACATTGCATCCCGATTTACACTTAGTCTATGTGGATGAAGTTTGTGGATTATTTAAGCTTGCAGGTATGCCCGAGGATGTCATCAAGAAGAAGGTTTTCCCTTTATCTTTTAAGGGAGATGCATTGACATGGTTTAGGCTATGTGATGATATGGGATCATGGAACTACAAAAAAATGAAATTGGAATTTCACCAGAAGTTTTATCCTATGCATCTTGTTCATCGTGATCATAATTATATATATAATTTTTGGCCTCGCGAAGGAGAAATCATCGCTCAAGCTTGGGGGAGGCTTAAGTCAATGTTATATTCACACTACAAAAAAAATACACTTCCGTGATGATACGTGTTTGTCACAGTAGGTCGCGTTTTTTGTCATGCATGTACATCCATGACAAATTTATGACAGAATCAAGATAGTCATACCGTGTCTTCGTCAGAGAAGTGTTCCATGACATTACCAATATTATCATCACAGAAGTGTCCACTTCCATGATGATAAATCGTGCGTCACAGAAGTGCTTTCGTCAAGGGTGACCGACACGTGGCATCCACCGTAACGGAGCGCCGTTAAGCTATCGGGTCAGGTTTTGGATCCGATAACCCGTTAACTGCCCCGACCAATGGGGATTTTCCATGTGTAAAATCATTATTGGTTGGAGGAAACACGTGTCGGCTCATCGTTGGGATAGATGTCATCCACTCATTGGACAGAAGGCGCCTATGATACCTCGACACGTGGCACGACCCAACAGAGGCCCATTCCTGTGAAAAGGCCGACCCGTTTGACTTGGTCAAAAGGTGGCGGGCAGGCCCATGGAAAGCCTGTTAACGGCCTGTTCGCATATAGCCCATTTACAACCCGCTAATCCAAGGCCCGTTCGCCCTATCCGAATTAGGCCCGATGGCGTCATCTGGGCCATCCAATATGATTCAGCCCGTTTTCGCCGGCCCATGTATGGCCCATGACGCGTTTTCGCCCATATGAGGCCCTATGTAACTCTTGGCCTATTAACGGCTCGTGGTGGCGGCCCGCAATGAACAAATGTATCACTTTACACCCATTAACGGCCCGTGGTGGCGGCCCGTAATGAGCAAATGTATCACTTTATACCCATTAAGGGCCGTTATTCGGTTGGGCTGTTTCCAGCCCATGTTATCTTTCGCCTTCTCGAGCCCATTTATTCTTGGGCTCATTTTCAAGATTCGTTTACTTACGGCCCGTTCGTCATTTTACGCTTAGGGCCAAATTCAGCCCGTGGTTCTGATCGGCCCGTTTGTGGTCCGTTAATCGTTGGGCGTTTTCATAGCGTCATCAAATCGACCTATTAATGATGGCCCGTTATGGTCGGCCCATGAACGGACGATTCCAACTCTAGCCCGCCACGGCCATAATGCGGCCTGTTATTGGCCCATGTTTGGCCAATCGATCATACGACCCATATAAGGCCCATTGATGATACGGCCCGTAGAAGGCCTACTGTTTCCACGGCCTATAGAAGGCCCACTGTTTCTACGGCCCGTAGGAGGCCCAGTGTCACTACAATAAATATTAGCCCATGGTTATTGTGGCCTAGTTTAAAAAAATAGGTTATTGTAGCCACTAGCAAACCGCGGAAAAAGAACTGCACTGACTACAAGCAAACAAATAAACAAGATAACAAGGAAATAAATAAGCAAGCAACTTATGCTAGGCTATCACGGCTATTACACATATTACATCCTTTGGGCATCAAAGTTCGCCACCAAAGTGCAAATATAGGGAACACAACAAAGATATAAACGCGCAAGCAAAACAAGTCCAGAGCTGAAACCACTTGAGAAGAGTTCAAGAAACAATATCCCGGTACCCATAATGCGGCAAGATGCTTAGCAAGCTTATTAACTTTCTCTTGTTTGGCGCTTAAATCCTCCGGTAGCTTGTTGTTGCACAAGAAAGTACGATCTGAATTCTCGTAGGACTTCCTCGGTCCTTGACTTCTTGCCGCAAAGACACGGTGATCGATGCCTTTCACTTGTAGCTAAGACTGAAGAAGTCAAGTGATTCAGCAGCGAGTTCGAAGAGCTTGTGCCAGTGATCGCCAAGAATCGAACACTACATCAACGCAGGATGTGGGGTTTCTCACCGTCTACAAGATCGTTTTATCACCTTTCTTGAGACCAACAGGTTGTCTCACTATCTTGAACCTTATCTGCATTACTTTCTCTACCATTGCATAGTGGGGTGCTCTTCTCCAATATTACATTTGCATACTACAAGAGAAACAAGCGAGACACATCACAGGTTTAGCTTGTAGTATACCAAACTCATTTTGGTAAACCGTTCAAGAGTAAGGTGGACAGGATAACAACATGAAACAAACATATATCTATGTACTATGGTCCTGTGATTGTCCATATCATTCTAGTTTATGTTCCCTAATCAAGATAGAGACACAGTTCAACTCATATATTTTTAAGACACAACAGATAGAGAATATAAGTGTGAGAAACTACACAACATTGGCAGCACTTGTAATGTGCATCACATGAGAACATAATTGCTTATACAACTTAAACTGAAATCAACATAGAGCAAGAAGTTAGAACAACAATCCAGTTAAAGAAATAGGTTTAAAACATACTGTTGCGCCATTGGAGTTTCAATTGGATCCTTCAAATTCAAAAGTAGTTGGTATGAGTAAATACGGTGATGCAACAAGAAAGGAGTATGGACCATAGCTACGAATCGACACGAGAACAGTTGCTCTTCCGCTTTAAACATGGAGTTTGGGTTAGCTGTGGTGGTCTTCGTGCTTTGGGCACCGCAGTAGCTTTACAAACTGCGCCGTGGGGGTACTGTGGTGGACATGGTGCTTTGTCAACTATAAGTGGGTTACTATCCGCTGGTTGCGGTTAGATGGGTTGTAGCTGGTTCTCTTCCCAACGGTGTAAGTGTGCAATCTGGAAGAGTCTCGATTATGTGTGGTGGGGCTAGTTTGTGGGCCAGTAGAACCATGGTTCTATCTGCATCGACGGGTAGCACTGTCTTTTTTGAAGAACGGGTTTTTGCTCCCTTAGATACTGCCATCACCCCCTCCAATTCAAATGGCTGATAAAAAAGAAAAGAAATTGAACGTACAAACATTGTATGATAGACAGATGTGGTAATTCACATATATGTTGTCTAACCAAATAGGATAGCATGACACAATTTCACATATATGATGCCTAACTAAACAAGATAGCATGACACAATTTCAGATATATGATGGATAACTTAACAGGATATAATGGCATAATTCAACATATGATGAGTACCTAAACAGGATGACATGACAAAACTATATGATGTCTTTCTAAAATAGGTTGGGATGAAATAATTCACATACATGTTGTCTAAGTATACAGGATGGCATGATATAATTGACATAATTGATTCATATACTAAGCAGCTGGCACTCGCATGTATGATCTCTAAACTAAGCAGATAGAATTCAATATTGTGCATATGATGTCTAAACTAAGCAATGCAAGACACCATATGCATCATATGAGAAATATAAACATTGCAACTTAGAGCATACACCTCAGGTGGGATATAGGACTGGTCATCTGTCTCTGAATCCTCCTCTGAGGAGCTCCCTGTAACCATCGAGATATATGCTTCAACAGGTACCATTGCCTGCTCTGAAGACCTTGTTTTCACTCCAGATTTTTCCATAACCGGCTCAAATGGCTGATACACATGAAGAGTAGTTCAATATACACAGATTGTCGACAAATGGAATACGTAATGAAAAAAAGATGGCATGAGATAATTCACATATATGATGCCTGGCTCCATGGCGGTGCATAATTCACATATATGATAAGCGGCTGAAAAACATGGCATTGCATAATTCACATATATGATATAGAAAGCAAACAGAGGCATTCACACAAAGCATGTCTAATCTAAGCAGATGGCATGGCAATGCAAGACACCATATGCATGATATGAGCAATATAACCCAGCCAAGTTAGAGCATGCACCTCGGGGGGATACGATTGGTCATCTCTCTGAATCCTCCTCCGAGGAGCTATCTATAACCAATAAGAAATCTGCATCGACGTGTAGCATGACGCTCGGAAGACCTTGTTTTCACTCCAGATTTTCCCATGACCGACTCAAATGGCTGATGCATGGGAAGAGTAGATGAATGTATAAACATTGTTGACAAATGGAATACATTATGGAAAAAATATGGCACGATACAATTCACATATACGATGTGGCTAAACAGGATGGCATTGCATGATTCACGATATGATGCACCGCTAAAGAAGATGGCATTGCATAATTCCATATACTCCCTCCATTCCTAAATATTTGTCTTTTAGAGATTTCAAATGGACTACCACATACGGATGTATATAGACATATTTTAGAGTGTAGATTCACTCATTTTGTTCCGTATGTAGTCACTTGTTGAAATCTCTAAAAAGACAAATATTTAGGAATGGTGGGAGTATGATATAGAAACCAAACAGGTGGCATTCACACAAAGCAAATCTAAACTAAGCTGATGACATATAAGATGTATAATGTAAGCAATGCAAGGCGCCATATGCATGATATGACCAACATCAAGATGCCGAGTTAGAGCAAACACCTCGGTGGTAGCAGGCATGGTCGGCTCCTTCTAAATCTCCATCGAGCAGTTATCTTCCTTTGGAATACAATCTGGAAATGCAGGAGAGGGGGGGGGGGCACTTCGCCCACCATGGAGCAGCGTCTACATGACATTACATTCGCACGCAACGGTCTTCTCTGTTTCTCTACATGTTTAGTATGATTGTGTACAATATCTGACATGCATAATAAAAAATTAGTTAGATTTTGTAAGGCCTAAGGGGTGCATGCAAAAATCAAGACTGATGGTAGCAAACAAGTGGATGGATCCAAAACTAATGATAGTGTAGATTATAGCTTCAGCTTTAAAAGATAGACAATGGATCATCTATTGTTTGTTGCCCACCCAACATGAACCACATAGAAGACCCAGATGAACCAGATAGTAGACAGATACTATTCGTTGTTTGGCTCGATATGAGACCCATGGGCAATTCAAAACTCAAGATTGAACGATAAAGTAGCAGGTAATAATAACCGATGTATAACGAAGCAAACACAAAGATCGCGACTCTCTTCCGGAACTATGTAGTCCTCGTGTTCATCTCGCTCATCGATGATGGTAATGTAGTTGGCGTGGCTGCCGGCAAAGGGGAAGATGATCTGAGGCAGCGAAAGAAAGTCTGCAGGGGGGATCTCTGCTGAAGTGAACGCTTCTGTCGATGGTGCACCTCAGGTGGGGTGGATGACGGCACGGCAGGAGTAGGACATAACACATAAAGTTTTCTTTGACGCCAATCTGAAAATGAAGTAAATCTGTAAGGGCTCCTTAGAATTGGAGGATTCTATAAACACAGGGACAGGAAAAACACAGGAATAGGATAGGAATGCACGTGCAAAATAGAGCATTTGGAAACATAGGATTTCAGTCAACCTGGGTGTTTGGCTCACATGAATTGGAAGAACAGAGGAATGGAGAAACAAAGTGATGCGACGAGTGTACAACCTCTTTGGCATAGCCTTGTGGACCTCAAAGATCATTGGGTTGGACGTGGAGGATGGTGATGATCTTTGGTGTGACTGTCGGAGGCGGGGAAGAAGATCCGAGGCCTCTGGAAACGGCGCCGAGGGTACTGCTCCGTTGTGATGGACGGTTCCATCGTTGGAGCAGCTCCGCTAAGGTGTACGGCGACGAGGCTGAAGCATGACAAGACAGACAACGTTAATCTGAAGTGGGACCCTAATATCATCTGCAATAGATGATGTAAAATACATCACCAAAAAGTGCTAGATGTAAACGCATCACCACGCCACGGCCGCTCCGACAGATCTTGTAAGTACTGTTCACTCGAACTTAATCAAGAAAATGAACTTCACAAATCGAAACTGAATTTTACCGTCGAAACTGATTGAACTAGTAATGAGCATTGCAATAGATGTTTAGGCGTTCGAGCACTAGTAGCAGAGAAGCGATGATCTAAATCAGCAGACGCCGAGCAGGAATGCACTAGCAGAGAGCAAGTCGTGCAAGAGCACCATGAGCGAGTGCTAAAGCAGCAACTCCTGTAGCTGCCGGAGGTCGTGGCAAAGCAGCAAGCAGCAAGCGAGAGCAAGAAGCAGAGCAGCGAAGACGAACGAAGCGAGCAGTGCAAGAACGCGACCGAAAAGAAGAACAGAGCGAGCAGCGAAAGCGAGAGCCGAGCAGCTGCAGCTAGTGCCGTTGTGGAAGTCGCCACGAGGAAGCAACGACATGGGGAGAGACGCCGTGGATGATGTGGCGGCGACGGCGCCGCCGATGGAGACGCCATGTCGCCGGTATCGAGCACCGCAGCCCGTGAGATCGAATAAAAGATAAAATGCAGCGGTGAGTGCAGAACCTCCTTGGTGGCGCCGAGTTGGCCTCGGCTTCATCGGAGGAATTGGTGAGGGTGCTGCGGTTCCGGTGGGGCAGGTCAAGACGGTGCTGTGGGGATTGAGGTGGCGCGATAGACGAGGCGAACGTCGGGGCAGCTCCTTGGAGGTGGAGGACGGGGCGGCTGATCCGGCGGACGACGAGATCGACAACGGATCCTCATCTGGTGCGGTGGATCAGGGACGGCGAGCTGTTGCGGTGGACGACGTAGTCGTGGAAGAGTCTCCGGCTGGGTGGCGGTCGGGAGGCCGACGGAGGAGTGTGGGGTTTCGCGGGTTTTGGCGGCCTTGGTGTACGAATGGGGGCGAAGGGGAGGGGAGCCAAGCTTAGGGACACGCTTGTCCGAAATGTAGGGTAAGTTACCAGCGTACCCCACCGGTTTTGACACCGCGACGTGGAGCTTCATTTCGTTGAGGGGTAGAAGGGGGATTTCGTGTCTGGGCTGCGGGAGCGATTTCGGATGAGGAGGGAGTTCTCGCGCGCGTCCAAATTTCGGGATAACAAGGCGCGACGCGGGTTGAAGAAGCGGGAGTTTCAAAGCAGGTGAGACAAAAGATACTCGAGCTTGAAAATTTCGGGATAACAAGGTGCGGATTCCTTGTTCAGCAGAACAAACTTAACGTGTAAAAAACAATTCATACAAGACACAAGAGAGTCATGTCCCTTTACTATATTGCTATAGATGCCATTGAAAAACTACAAGAAAATGTAAAAAAATCGGAGAACAAGATTACCCTGCACAATTACCAAATCGATTCGCACTTCCTCAACAACAACAAAAACAAATCAATTCCCACCAAAGAAAGAGTAATGTCCCTTTTATATGATTACAGATGCCATGATCTCGAATTTCAATTTTGAATCCATGTTATGTTGAATTCAAATATATCATTAGGTGACCTTGTGGTTTATAATTGATGTAGTCGTACATTTTGATCTTCCATCATATATGAACATTTTACTCCACCATGTGAACATATATATTGTCGCTCTACCATATGGACTAAATTTGAATCAATTTTCCTTATTTGAATATGATTGTTGTCAAGTTATACAATAATTTAAATATTATCTTGATAACAAAAAGACATGCATATAGCAGTAATCATATTTCACTATGAACTACATGTACCATACGCTCTCCAATTCAAATATTTGTATCCATTTTATGTTGAATTCAAATCATAGTACATTATTGGTCTAGGTAGCGAGATGTTCGGGATAATCTAAACCCTGTTTTCATACGTATAATTTTTGGCTGAATTGGGACAAGTTTTGGTATAAGCCTCTTGCAAAACCGGAGATTCTCTCAACAAGCCTCGTGGTTCCGAGAGGGAACGTGTCACCTTTTTGTGTGCGAAACGATATACGCTGCCTCCCCCCTGATTTTATTTACAGAGGCAACATAGAACTATATGAGTCATTTTGGAATTATTTCGGGTTCATTTGGCATTTTTATACACTAATTGAGTTTCTGGACTTTTAATGTGCATAATCTAAATATGAATTGCATGCACATGCTCCGGTGCACCAAAATGGGTTGAAAAATCACATGTGTGTCCTTGGTTGAATTTCTAGGTCCCATGGAAGAAATGAGAATGAAATTCAAACATCAAGGCCATGACTCTGCCGAGAACATCGAGAAACTTAGATTTTAAATTCATGTAAATCCAAAACTCAGCTGGAAATCATGAAACTTGGCATGGTGTCATGTCATGGCACTAACATGTTGTGGTAAAAATTGGGCGATTTGGAAGCTCGTGGTTCTAAGAGGAACGTGCCACCTTTGAGTGTGAAATGATATCGCTGCCCCCCCCTTGAGTTTCTTAACAAAGGCAACATAGAACTACATTAGTGCCCTGTTAAATTTTGGAATTATTCCGGTTCGTTTGTCGCTTTTATACATTAATTGAGTTTCGGTCATTTAATGTGCATAAGTCAAATTTGAACTACAAGCACATGCTCTCGCACCAAAGTTGGTTGAAAAATCACATTTGTGTCCTCGGGTGAATTTCTAGGTCCCATGCAAGAAATGAGAATAAAATTAAAACATCTGGGCATCATGGCTCGACCGAGAACATTGAGAAACTTGGTTTTAAAATTCTTGTAAATCCAAAACACGTCTGAAAATCATGAAACTTGGCATGGATGTCATGTCATGGTACTACCATGTTGTGGTAAAAAATGGCGAATAGGAACAGATTTTGGTATAAGCTTCTTGCAAACCAAGCTTCTCTCAAGAAGGCTCGTGGTTCGAGAGGAACGTGCCAACTTTGAGTGCTAAACGATATCGTTGTCCCCTTGAGTTTATTTACAAAGGCAACATAGAACTACATGAGTGCCTGTTAAATTTTGGAATTATTCCGCTTCGTTTGGCCTTATTTACACATTAATTGAGTTTTGGTCATTTAATGTGCATAATTCAAATTTGAACTACAAGCACATGCTCCCTGCACCAAAGTTGGTTGAAAATCACATTTGTGTCCTCGGGTGAATTTCTACTCCTCCTTCCATCTATATAGGTCCTAATGCATTTTTCGAGGCTAACTTTGACCAAACGTTAGAGCAATAATATATGACATGCAACTTACACAAAGCATACCTTCAAATTTGTATGTCAAAGGAGCTCCAATAATATAATTTTCATAGTATACATCTCATGTGCTATTAATCTTGTCAATAGTCAAAGGCTGTCTTGAAAACACATTAGGCCCTATATAGATGGAAGGAGGAGTAGGTCCCATGCAAAAATGAGAATAAGATTCAAACATCTGGGCATCGTGGCTCGGTCGAGAACATTGAGAAACTTGGTTTTAAAATCATGAAAATTGGCATGGTGTCATGTCATGGTAGTACCATGCCGTGGTAAAAAATTGGCGAATAGGAACAAATTTTGGTATAAGCTTCTTGCAAATCGGAGCTTCTCTCAAGAAGGCTCGTGGTTCGGGAGGAACGTGTCACCTTTGTGTGCATAATTCAAATTTGAAATACAAGCACATGTTCCAAAGGCACCAAAGTTGGTTGAAAAATCACATGTGTGTCCTCGGGTAAATTTCTAGGTTCCATGCAAGAAATGGGAATGAAATTCAAAATTCAAGGCCGTGGCTGGGTTGGAAACATTGAGAAACTTAGTTTTTAATTCCTGTAAATCCAAAACACGCATGAAAATAATGAAACTTGGCTTGGTGCCATGACATGGCACCAACATGCTGTGGTAAATTTGCAGTCCGATTTATGGCGCACACATTAACAATCAACAAAGTCATTTTGGAACAAGTGCTGTCATGTTACAATCGGAAACACAAGTATTATTGAAACCGTGGGCGTTCTACTTACTAGTACCATTTACGTGCCGCCACGCCCCCATTTTTTATTAGCTAGGAGGCGCCTGCAGTGGTAGCTATTTGAGTACGAGAGGCGTGCGATCAGACCCATGCGCGTGCTTATCGGGAGGAGAGCCCTTTGACCTCCATCTGCCATCCTCCTCTCTACCAAGGTCTCCATTAATGGCGCCCGAGCCTCTGTTTAATGGGGTGGCTATGTCTCACTCGACTGAGATTTAAGAGAGAAAAAAGAAAATCTGAAAGCACGGATCTTGATGTAAGATCCGACGGACCTATATAGCATCTATGCGACTTATAGCAAGACCGATGAATATATAAGGACGATTAATTTTTTTATCAAAGAAGGGCTTGCCCCTTCCGATTTTCATTACTGAAAACCACCACAACTCACAAGAAGTTCAGCACAACTCCAGCCTAACACGAAGGACTAAAAGCTACCAGATTGAAATCGCAACATCCCAAGAGGCCAACAAAGGACAATATCCGTGCTAGAACCCAACATTTCACAACCGACGACACAATCCACATCCTAAACCGATTATTACATCAAAAGAAACCAGGAAACTGAAGGAAGGCCAGCAGCAACTAGAAGAATAGCAACGCCAGGGTCACCACAGCAAGAGTTTTCTTCATTCCAGCCTCGCAACATTGATCTTCCACAGAAAGATAAGGACGCTTAATTGTCTTACATAATTAGAAAGATAATTAAAAAAGCCACATGCGGCTACGCCCGAAATACACAAGGGCAAAAGAAGAAGGAAGACAAGGATCCGCTCGCTGATCTCTACTTTCTTGATGTTTTTGCGCAGGCGCGGAACTAGTCTCCGCGGCGAAGCGGTGATGAGCTCTTCGTGTCCTCAAGGCGCTGCTTGAGAACATCCACGGATTCCTCCACCAGCCTTTGGCGCTCGCTATGGAGCATGTCATTCTCGTCCATAAGTTTCTTGACGATGACGCCGGTCCTCTTCAACAAGGAACTGGTCTCCTCCTCGCTGGTCCGCACTTCGGACGATCTTCTCCCTCAAGAGGTCGCGCCGCCCGGAGCCTCTCATTGCCCTCCCTTAGTTGCCGGATGATGCCGTAGCCTGTTCAAACGAGGCTTTTCAGTCGTCCCGCAACCTCGCCAGCCGGAGATCTGATCCATCTGGCTATGGTTGATCGCATGCATGCGCCAGAATAGCTGCCGCCGCCGCGAGAAATTTTCCCGAGCCGCGCGCGCTGCGGGACATCTCTTTGCATTCGTGGTGCGGCGGGACATCTTGCTGCTTCAGCGGCGCGCCGGACCAGTCTGCTTTGATCGACGGCGTGGGGACCTCTGTGTTGCTACTTCGGCACAAGGGATATGTCGGCTGCTCTCGCAGCGAGGCGGGACATCTATCGTGCTTCCGCTTCCATGCTCGCCTCTCCTCGTGGCAATCTTCGACCTGTAACTCACGCTGGCCATGCGGGACGCAAGGGAAGGATGCTGAATGACTTGTTTGTTTTGTGGATGAGGAGTTGAGGAGGAATGTGCAGTCATCTTGGCATACTAGTATTTATAACCGAGTACTAATATGCTCCTAAGTGGGAAACCGTTTAGGTTGTGATCGGTGTGAACAGGTTTGGAATTCAATATAGCATGGTACTAATACGCTCCTAAGTGGGAAACCATTTAGGTTGTGATCGGTGTGAACAGGTTCGCAATTCAATATAGCGTGGTACTAATACGCTCCTAAGTGGGAAACCGTTTAGGTTGTGATCGGTGTGAACAGGTTTGCAATTCAATATAGCGTGGAGTAATTTGGAATGTGACGAGACGCAAGCTCAAAATTTATTGACAGTTCTAGTTTCGAAGTGCGGCACTATTCCCGGATTGAGTACTTCTTTTTCTACTCCCTCCTTTCCAGTTTTATAGGGCTTATCTCAAAATTTTAGTTTTTCCATTTTATAAGGCTCAATTTGGTTGTTCCCCAACACATGTTCAGATTCCAAGGTGCATTAAATCATTGCATGCAAGTATTAAGAGAAAATTGACCAATGCGTGTACTTTATGCATGCATGCATTGCAATTAATGCATTGATAAACATAATTTTTTGAGAAAAACAAGAGCATTAATTAGGTGCTTTTGCAAACTACAAAAAATATTCCACCACTCACCATCTTGGTTGGTGAGATTTTGAATTAAGCCCTATAAATCGGAAAGGAGGAGTACTATTGTGTACGTGCAATAAGCGCACCGTCGTATACATATCTTACGGTTAATGGGGCGCTCGACAGAATAGCCGTGGCGAGCTCTAGGCTAGTCCTTTTTCAGACGCATTAAACCTATCTCTGGGACTTCTCGACGCACCATCGTGCCACCCACAAAAACTTGTACTCGAGTTTAGTAGTACGTTATACAGAAGAGAAGAGGTGCACACACGCACTCGCCCTCTCACACACGCGCCTGTTTTTCTCGAAAAGGAGGATGATGACCCCGGCCTCTGATCGGGAGTCACACACGCATCTGTAGCTACGAATTGTAGTGTTCTCAACCATCCGATTGGCTCTATCATGGATGTACCTATATACTAAAACATGTCTAGATACATCTATATTTTGACAAATGGAAGGCATGTATTGTGGAACGGAGGGAGTGCTTGTCATCAAAATGGATAAAAAGGGACGTATCTAGAACTAAAATACGTCTACATACATCTCCTTTTATCCATTTTGATGACAAGTAGTACTTCTTACCCAAAGGAACTTTATATCCAATGACACAAAATATCCGCTCGATTGTTGGAAATTATCGATATGATGTCAAGTAATTGGTGCATCGCCACCAAAACCCACCATTTCTTAAGCTAAAGTAGACCAAGGTAATCCCTATATTAGCATATTACTAAGATAAGCAGAAGGCACTGTAGAAACATTTAGGACGTGAGCTTGTCAATCTGAATGTGGAGGGACACAAGCTTAGCCCCGGCCAGCAGCTTGGGCGGAACTGTCAAGAAGGTCAGCTCCTGCATGTCGACGTCGTCGGGATCCTTGCTGCTTATCACCTCCATTTCCACCTTGACGGCGTTGGTCGTGCCTTTGGGCTCCCCCGGCGGGCCGTTCGCCCACAAATTGGCCAAGTAGTGCGGCAGTGGGGACGCTTCGCCTCGATGCGCATTTACCGACACGGCGATAGGCGTGCCGATGTCGAGCAACGCCACCGACCAAGAAAATGCGCGCGGTCCTCCTTCGCGAACAGCAAGAGCCGTGGGTCCGGCAGTGGCACTTGCAGCCGGAGCACCTTGCCGATGGATCCCGTGCACGGCATGGATGCGCGGTGCTGATGTGGTGGTAGAGCGCCGGCGGCGGGCCTTCGTAGCTGCAGACGGGCACGGGGCATTTGCAAGGCGCGAGCGGACACACGCTCTGGTGATCGGCGAGCTTGTGGTAAGTGACGTAGAGCCCACAACCTTCGTGCGGGCACTCCACCCTCACCGAGCGAAAGGCGGAGTCCACCGCCGTGTTCCGCACGCCGAAGCCACCGCCGCTTGCACTCTCCGCACTGCCGCTTGTTCCCGGGCGCCGACGCGACAGTCCGCTGAGCCAGTGCCCTCCTTGCACTGCAGAAATCGATCGAACAACACATCAATCAAGAAACCTGCAGCTTGCTCAATCAGCCGAACGGACGAGGTGTATTCGAACCTCATACACTGAAGGCGTCAAGGGGTGGAGGCACAAGGAGCAGTGGAGCACGGTGAGGTCCATCGAGACCTTAGAGAGCTCCATCGTCGGGTCCTGTTCCTGTTCGGTCTGCATGATCTCGCCCTCCTCGTGCACAACCATCTCCCGACTTGGGCCGGGGTATTACAAAGCTTTACCGTCACATATTTTATACTCCCTCCATTCCTAAATGTAAGTATTTATAGAGATTTCACTAGGTGGACTACATACGGAGCAAAATGAATGAATCCACACTTAAAATGCATCTATATACATCCGTATGTAATTCATAATGGAATCCCTACAAAGACTTATAATTTAGGAACAGAGGGAGTACTACTTCAAGGTGCATTAAATCAACACATGCAAGTATCAAAAGAAGAGTCACGACATGCATGCATGCGTTGTAATTAATGCATCGGTAAACATAAATTATTGAAATATATCGAGTGCAGTACTTTGATGTGTTGCATCAACTCGTACATCAACGAGAAGTTTGATTATCCTCTCCCTCACGGACATAACTGCACCTTTCTTTGGCTGTATGACAGGTTGGCCACACACCTGTCGGGCCCACCTATCATACACGCAAAGGCAGGAGCGTCCCTCCCTTGCCCATGAGGGTGGTGGCTGGCAAGACTAGGAGAAGCTGCCACACGCTCTCCCTCCGCACGCAGCTGTGGACATGCAACAGTTCAATCGGTGTCGATGGAGAAGCGCATCGTAGTACTCCTCCAAAGGCAGTAGTACACCATCATTGTTCGACTTCCCGAAGAGGCGAAGAGCCAAGCGCAGCCCGGACGCTCGTGTGGCAGTTTCATGTGTAGAGTAGTCTAGGATAGCGTGTATGGACTAAGATCCGGTGCCTTGACACACACAAGGCACGGATGAACAGTATCGTGCCTTGAGGGCATCTCCTGGCCGTTGGATCTACAAACGACGGTCCGATGAACATCAAGAGTCACCGCTACAGTACATCGTTACAGGAAGGCTGCTATAGGACAATCGCTACAGGACCAACATACTGTAGCGCGGGGTACTGTTCACTAAAATCTGGAACCTTGATTTCTGATCTAATGGCTGAAAGCTCAAGGCATTGCACTATTCACGTGTGCCTTGTGTGTGCCAAGGTACCGGATCTCAACCCAGCGTGTACCGTGCCTGTAAGCTTAAAATCGTTGGGGTCGGCTCCATGCTATGTGGCCGTCTCGAAGTTTAAAAAAAATTAGTCTTTTGGCCCTACCTGTCACCCTGGTGATTGTAGTTTGCACGCTCATCTGGTCAAGACAGGAATATATATTTTAATTTGTTTTTTTAAAGGGGGGACTCCCCGGCCTCTGCATCATAAACGATGCATACAGCCACATATATTTTAATTTGTGGTGGGTAAATGTTAGAGGTTGTAGCAAATATATTGTACACTGCGGGTCTTTCAGCCAAGTTTAGAGGCAAGCATGTGGGTCTAGTGCTATGATGTGTCGCGTCAACTCGTACATCGAGGAGAAGCTTGATTTTACTACACGCCTTCTCCCTCACCCATGCGCGCGGTTGCTCGCAAACGAGGACAGGCTTTTGCTTAGTAGTACTTCTACAACAAGCTATCTGTCCTCTGGCCGCGGTGGACTGGACATGCAAAGATGGATTCGATACATCAGAGAAGCGATAGTAGTAACATCGTTGTTCGCCTTCTCAAGAGGCGAAGAGCCAAGCGCAAACCGAATGTTGCAGCTTATAACATTGGAGCATGCATATAGCCGTGCTCTTGCATGAGACAAAATTGCTATGTGAGCCCACATTTGTACTAGTATGTACAACTACTTGCTAGTATAGCCTCAGAAACCGTAAAGGAGTATTTGCCCTTCTAGAGATTTCAACAAGTGACTAGACTACACCGAGACAGTAGTACTTATGGAGCAAAATGAGTGAATCTCAGACCGTAAATAAATACGCATTTAGTTCTATCATTTTCCTCTCCGAGGTGCACAATATTGAGTATACTGACTAGTCTCTTTTGACACACATTTACATTTTTTTTGACACAGTACAGACGCAAGCTGTCATGGAATTGTCACGACAGATGTCCTCTTGCAAGGACTTAGTCATGGAGCCATCGCAACTAGGAAGCTTAAAGGGGTTAATTGGGACAAAGGACACGAGAGGTTTATACTAGTTCGGCCCCTTACGGTGAAGGTAAGGCCTACGTCTAGTTGGGTTGGTATTGCTTGATGTTTCGATGACCAGGGAGCGAGATACGCTATGCCCGGCTCTCGATGAGTTGTTTCTTGCCCTAAGCCGCCAGCGGGTCGTCCCCTTGTATACACGGGTGGATGCCATGCGGTCTATAGAGTCCCGGCCGGCTCATAAACAGTGTCCGGCTCGGTGACTAGTTAAATCTACCTTATGATACAAGTCATGCCATCATGGTGATTTATCACTATGGGCCTTAAGCCGCCTGTAGGCCTTAGACCCTTTATTGAACCACCATCTTCGTGCTTGGTCTTTGGGCTTCTTCCTGATGAGTCTTATTTGTGTAACTCGGCCCCTCCTGGGCGGCTTACACAAATAGTTATATCCCCAACATGAGGCCCCAGATTAATTTGAACCGGTTCATGTCAATCTTAAAATACCTTAAGAAATAAACCTTCAGCCTTCTGCCTGTGCAAATGTTTTTTTAACCCGCAATGACGTCATCTTCTGGATCCGATTTAACCCGCCGTGACGTCATCTTTACTTAAATTCATTTTTTACTCCGCCATATCCTCCAACGGATCTTTGCTTTTACTGACCATTCCAAAAACCGAGGCGTCGGGGCCGCTGGATAATGATGTCTGGTCTCCTCGTTCCTCGCGCCATCTCAGTCGGCCTTTCCTTATAAATAGGCACGACCTAGGTCTTTTTAATTCTCCTCTCGGTCGCCTTCCTCCGCCATTGCCTCCCCTGTCGCTTGAGCTCGCCGCCACCGCCGCCATGATCTCCTCGTTTTCACCAACTCAGGCCGCTGATCAACCTCGACTTGACCGTAAAAACGCGACGGATCTCCGCAGCAACTCTCAGATCCGTAAGTTTTTCCTCCACATTCCTTAGATCTGCATTAGTGATTTTCGAGTTCGTCGGTGTTCGTGGCCGTCCATCACGAACCCTTGATAGATTCCACCTCCAACGCCTTTTTCTGATCTTTAGACAGTATAAAACTGCCGCAGTAGCTGTTCTGCACCCGTTTCCAAGTGCACATAGATCCCTTTCCATTGCACAGAGGCCCCGTTCGAGCCTATGAGCTTTATCTGTGTCAGTTCTAGGTCCAGAAATTTTTCCTTTCAGAATAGCCGTTTGATCCAAAATAATAGCTGCAACTTATGTAAACCTGTTTGTTCCATACTTAGCCAAAAATCTGATTCGTTAAATCTGCTTCACACGGTAGCTCATGTAGCCGGTTTAAGAAGACAACACCGATTGTCGCCTTTGCTTGCTTCCCGCAGCTTAAGAAAATTTAACCGCTTTTGATACATGTGAAGGCTTAAATATCACCGCATAGTTACCCATATGTCATTAGGCCCTTCTTAAGCCGCCATTTTGAATAGACTTAAAATGTTTTCCTCCGGTTAAATTTGAACCGAACTTTTATTTTGTCATAGGCTTCAATTTATACAATGGCACCCAAGGCTCCCAAAGCTCCCTGTGACTGCAAATCGGGTCAAATCCATCGCTAAAGAAAGCACTTTGTCTGACTTTGTGAAATCCGGCAATCTGCCCAAAAGAGAGGTCATGTCTTATCGTGCTCCTAACCCGTTAGAGGAGAAGCCTCAACCCAAGGAAGGGGAGGTGATCGTGTTTACTGATCACATGAACCGGGGCTTCACTCCACCCGGTTCAAAATTCTTCAGGGATGTTTTACATTTCTTTGACCTCAGACCTCAAGACATCGGGCCCAATCCCGTGTCAAATATTTGCAACTTCCAAGTCTTCTGCGAGGTGTACCTTGGGGAAGAACCCAACTTACTTTTTATTCAGAGAATTGTTTTACTTAAACCGCAGAACTAACGCAGCTAACGGGCCCAACTCGAACTTGGTGGCATCTCGATTCAGCAAGCGGAGAGATCGCTTTTTCCTTATGCTGAATCGCCGAGTCATCCAAAGGATTGAATCGTACATGGTTCTATCATGAGGATATTCTCCTACCGACGAAAATCCTCCGCTCGGCCGCGCTTTGCGCTTTGATTCCAACCACCACGCCGGATAAATTGATCGCTGTTGAACGTCGCCACTCGCCCCACCATTAGTAAAATCAAAGCCCTTTTGGGAAATGGCTTAGATGGTATTGACCTGGTCCGAGTCTGGGTCACTTGGCGAGTGATTCCGCTAAGCCGCCGCCCCGGCTTAATGTGCACTTACTCAGGCGAGAAGAATGACCCACTGCGTCATAGTCCCGACGACTTACCAGATGATGTAGTGGATGCTACGACCCAGACGTTGCTGAAAGAGGGCACGGTGACCAGTAATGCCTTTGGTTTACTTCCTTTCTGCAAGAAGAACCCGACCCCTGCAGTAAGTCATCAACCTCAATAATTACTCCTTACTGTGTTATACCTTACTTTTATTCATAACCCCTTATCATTCTTCACAGGCCGATGATAACTTCTGGAAGGTTAAGTATAACCATGAGGCGGCCAAACAAGCCAGAGCGGCAAAAAGAGCCGAAAGGAAAGCCGCCAAGACTGGAACTTTGAAGAAGAGGAAGCCAAGCGCTTTAGATATGTTTAAACTTGACGATACAGATGATGATGAAGAAGAGGTAACTTTTTAACTCCTTTGACTCTTTATCATTACCTTGCTAACATTAAATCTTTTTAGGAATACACGGGGAACATCCAAGCCGACGAGGAAGAGGTAACTATAATCTCCTCCGACTCGAGCCCTGCCGCCGCCGTAAAATTCAAGAGTAACCTGAAAGTAAGATTTTCACATCCTTTGGCTTACCAAGATCCTCAATTTCTTTTGAAGCAACAGCAATTTGAAAGTCAAGGCGACCTGACCAGCAAGGAAATAGAGTTCTCCTCCGCTTACCCGACGAACCAGAAGCGCCGGGCTGAGATTATCTCCGATTTACGCTCGCTTACCCTTTGGCGGGTTTAATTCACAACCTCTCAATTAATCAATCCAATTATCGGGATACCTCTCCTTCCTCTAGCGAGTCTATGCAATCTAACATGCCGGCTTTGAAAATTGCCCCTGGGTAATATAATTTTGTTTACCTTATGCTTTACTTTACTCTTGCTTTTGTACTCATCCTTCGCCTTTGTCCACACAGCACAAGTGAAAACCAAGAAGAGGGCAAAAAGAGCAAGCCATCCCAAGACCGGTCGGATCGAATCGAGCTTGGCACAAGAGCTCTCGACAGCTTCTACCCATCACCGCCTTACCGAACAAAGATTCGACATTCCAAGACATTCACCTCGATCCACCCGCCGAAGATACTCTCAACAGCTCTGATAACCCGGAAGGTCCTAGCCCGGCCAAGACAATTGATCCAGAAATTGAGATTCTGAAGACTCAATTTGTTGAGCCGGGGCAACCCACTGTCCTCGCCAAGTGCTCGCCAAGGAGGAGCTTCGAACGCCGAAAGGCCAAGCTAGATATTGTCGACTATACTCATTTAAGTATTGAGATATAGTCTCGGCTATATCAACCAAGTACATAGCGCCGTGGACTGAAGTTAATATGGTGAAGCAAATACAACAAAAATCTGAGGTACAACTTATGTTACTTTTCTTAACCATACTTACTGTATCAGCCCCCAAGTCTATTGCTTATGAATAAATATGTTGTAGACTTAGAAGCCTGCTTAGCAATCGCTTTGTCTGGTTTATAAAGAAGATATTTAACCCAGTTGTAACATGATACCTTGAATTTGCAGTACACATTAGCCCCCAAGTGTCAAGTATCTTTGCTTGCAAAGTGCTTGGGACTTAATTTCCATGAACCGACATTGTACCTTAAATTTCTTCAGCATACATTAGCCCCCAAGTGTCAAGTACCTTTGCTTGCAAAGTGCTTGGGACTTAATGATATCTTACCATGATTCTGACTATAACCCGGCATCAATGAAGGCCACCACAAGTCAATTTGAGTCGGAGATTGTCGACCAAGAGTCATCATGCTCAAGAACTTGAACTTCAAAAGGCCAACTCCAAATTTGAATTCAGCGCCTATGAACAAGAGAAGTTGAAGAAGAATTTTGATGCGGAGAAGAAAATCTGGGCTGATGAGAAGGCCTCATGGTGACCCGGCCGAGACAAAGCAGAACGCCACTTGCGTATAACAGACGAGCTGTCCGGCTTAAAGAGCCAAATATCTCAAATGGTCTCGGCAATCTTCGGCAAGTTACTATATATAACCTTGAATATTGCAATCCTTCCTTTGATGACTATTTTAATTGTCATCTCCGGCTCACCTTATGTTTATGAACGCAGGCCCTGTGAGCACAAACCTCAAGCGTAACATGTTGATCAAGTCAAGGCGGTTTACACTGTGGAGCAACTGCTGTACACCGGTCACAATGTGCTTTGGCCGTTGTGGCTTTATCAAATGACGCCCCATCTCCCCGCAAGATGTGCTAAAGCGGCTTGCCGTATACCCCAGCGGATCCAAGAGCTAAGATGGGCATCTACCGTAACCGGGCTATAGCTGCCTTGAGCCGGGCCAAGGCGTTGCTTCGAATTAGACTCGCAAACGTTGTTTTGGATATCCCAGCTTGAAGGAAGACGGCTCTTTATTCGACGAGACAGACTTTATGCGCCAGTGAAAGTCGACGTCCCGTTGCTACTATCATTGGGAACGATATTGACCTTACCAAGTAGCCGGCTATGACAATAGAACCCGAGAATTCCAACACCTCACTATGATGACGCCACCGATCCCTCCAACTCAGAAGCACACCTTTGCCCCAAGTTGACCCACCAGTTTAATAGATGATGAACCTGAGTTTGAAGCCTTGCTGCATTGATCGGGCCTCGCCAACCTTCCGTGACAGGGCAGCAGATTTGAGAGGCGGAGAAGGATAACCCAGAATCTTCAAGCCCACCAAAGGAGTGAACCGCCAGGCATTTATGACTCTGCAAAAACAATGCTTCATTATTTAGACTCGGGGAGTCTTGTAATAGGGTAGAAAACCTCTCAATTTTTGTCATGCCTTCGCGCATGTTTGTGGCGCTTAATACTTTCGTAAGCCGCCATCACTATATACTTCCAGCTTATGTTGATCTTTCCTTGATGTTAAAAACTCGCTTGCCTTATCCTGCATATAAAACAAACAGAATTCCCTGCGATCTTTTTTGGTATTCTCGCCGGCTTATGTGACTCAAATCATGAGAGTGAGTTTAACTCCTGAAAGTTGGCACATATAATGTTCACCTGGCCCTTAATAATATTTACACTTACAAAGTATAATGAATAGTAAACTTAATTTCAAAGGCCTCTGATTCGAATACGATCAGTGAACCATTCCAAAGGGATTAAGCTAAGATTCGGATACGATCATATAGCCCCCAGTGGCTTTGGCGATGCCGATCAAGTGGGTATCGACAGCTATGTTCTCTTTGGTTCGAATACGACCTATGTTTGAACAGGAAGCCCCCAAGTGACCATAAGAGTTGTTTAATGACGCTGATTCGAATATGATCCATGTCTGACCCAAAGAGGTTAAGCTATGATTCAAATATGATCAAGAAGCCCCCAAGTGGGTTTGGCAGTATGCCGATCAAGTGGGTATCGCAGTTATGTTCTCTTTGGTTCGAATACGACCTATGTTTGAACAGGAAGCCCCCAAGTGGTCATGGCTAGATTCAGATATGATCATAAGCCGGACCAAAGGGAAAGCCGGATTCAGATATGATCCACTCCCTGTTGGTTGTTTCCACCACCTGATAAAGAAGACATATAAACCTTTGAGGCTGAAAAGGACAAAGGTCCTGCTTTATTGCTTTATATAATATATACAGTTTTAAAATATATACATCTTGAGAGCCGGTGGCTCAAGTATAGTAAGGCCGAAGATGAGCGATGTTCCACGGCCGGCAGGTCTCTTCCTACGACTTACGTGAGTCTTTGTGCTCTCGAACATCGATGAGGTAGTATGACCCGTTGTTCAGATTCTTGTCGACCACAAAGGGCCCTTCCCAAGGAGGGATAGCTTGTGCATATCGATCGATCTCGGATGAGCCGGAGCACTAAGTTGCCTTCCCGAAAGGCTCTACTTTAACCCGCGGTTGTGATAGCGCACGAGGTCTTGTCGGTAAATCGCCGAGCTGGCTATTGCCAAGTCTCGCCTCATCCAACAAGCCAAGTGCATCCCGACGAGCTTTTTCGTTATTAGCCTCAACGTAAGCCGCCACGCTGGGTGAGTCGTGCGGATGTCACTTGGCAGACTGCCGCCCGCGTACACCATGAAGAAAGGTGTATAACCTGTAGATCTGTTAGGCGTAGTGTTGATGCTCCACAGTACAGAGGGTAGCTCCTCCACCCAACAACCCGGAGTTTGCTGTAAGGGGACTAAGAGCCGGGGTTTAATACCCTTCAGGATCTCCTGATTAGCTCTCTCTGCTTGACCATTGGATTGAGGATGAGCAACAACCAAACATCAAGCCGGATATGTTCTCGCTGATGTAATCCTTCCATGGCACCTTTGGAGAGATTAGTGCCATTATCGCTATGATGCTGTGTGGAAAACCAAAACGAAAGATCACATTTTTCATGAACTGAACCACCGTGGCTGCATCACACTTACTGACCGGCTCTGCCTCAACCCACTTTGTAAACTTATCCATTGCCACCAGGAGGTGTGTCTTTTTATCCTTAGACCTCTTGAAAGGTCCAACCATGTCAAGCCCCCTGCATCGCAAACGGTCGAGAAATTGAATCATCCTCAACTCTTGAGCCGACACATGAGCTCGTTATGAGAATTTTGACATCCGTCACATTTGCTAACCAGATCCTCCGCACAAGATGAGCCGTCACCAATAGAAACCATGACGGAAAGCTTTGGCAACAAGAGATTTTGAGCCGGCATGATGACCATGGGCCTCCTTCATGGATCTCACGGTATCTCCTGACCTCCGCAGCGACACACAACGTTGAAATGCCCCAAGAATAATCTGCGGTGATGTAACTCGCCATGAACAATCATCATAGATTTGTATCGCCTGATGATTTGTCTCGCCAAAGTCTCATCCTCAGGCAACTCTCCCCGGGTCATATAGGCCAAATACGACACTATCCAATCCGGATGACGCAGGTGGCTGCCACCATTTGTGCCTCCGTGTCCGCATCGCTAGTTCTTCCTCCGTAGGTATCTTGATGAAGGATTATGCAAAACATCGAGAAAGGTGTTAGGCGGCACCGGCTTACGCTGAGATCCCAGCCGGCTTAAAGCATCAACTACCTCATTCTTCCTTCGATCAATGTGCTCCACTTGATAACCTTTGAAGTGCCCAGCCACAACATCAACTTCATGACGGTAAGCCGCCATTAAGGGATCCTTAGAATCCCATTTACCTGATACTTGTTGAGCTACAAGATCTGAGTCACCCAAACACCTTACCCGGCTCAAATTCATCTCTTTGGCCATCCTGAGACCATGGAGTAAGGCCTCATACTCAGCTGCATTGTTAGTACAAGGAAACATAAGCCAGAGCACATAACAAAATTTGTCACCTCGAGGGGAAGTTAAAACGACTCCAGCCCCCGAGCCTTCCAACTGCCTGGACCCATCAAAGTGAATAGTTCAATATGTGTTATCTGGCTTCTCCTCAGGTGCCTGTAACTCTGTCCACTCATTAATAAAGTCTACCAAGACTTGACACTTAATAGCAGTACGTGGCATGTACTTCAAATCATGAGGCCCAAGCTCAATGGCCCACTTGGCGATTCGTCCTGTGGCTTCCCTGTTCTGGATGATGTCTCCCAAGGGGGCAGAACTTACCACAGTTATAGGATGACCTTGGAAGTACTGTTTCAGCTTCCAGCTTGCCATAAACACTCCGTAAACAAGCTTCTGCCAATGCGGATACCTATGCTTGGACTCTATGAGCACCTCACTGATGTAATAAACCGGCCGTTGAACCGGATGCTCCTTGCCAGCCTCCTTACGCTCCACCATGATGGCAACACTGATAGCTCGTGAGTTAGCAGCCACATATACCACATATAATAGCAATGGCTCTTTATCAATGGGAGCCGCAAGGACCGGCGGCTCAGACAACTGTCTCTTTAAATCTTCAAAGGCAGTATTAGCAAGATCACCTGCATAAAAGTGTCTGCTTCTTCATCATCGATACAGCGGTAGGGCCTTCTCACCTAACCGACTCTATGAACCGCTTAAAGCGCAACACGACCCGCCGCCGCTGAACATCATTGATGCATGCCGCTTAGCCAAAGAGGTAATTGCCTTGATCTTCTCCGGATTAGCTTCAATGCCTTTGTTTGAAACCGTGAAACCCAAGAGCTTGCTCGCAGTACACCAAATACACACTTTGCCGGGTTAAGCATCATCTTATAAACCCGAGATTATCAAAGGTCTCTTTCAAATAAGATATCAAGGTTTCTTCTCTCGACTTCACCATGATGTCATCCACATAAGCATGAACATTGCGCCTAATTTGATCGTGGAGACAGCTTCAGACACATCGCCGATAAGTCGCCGAGCACTTTTGAGCCCAAATGGCATAGATACATAGCGTAGGCTCCAAACGGAGTGATGAACGTTGTCTTCTCCTGGTCCTTAACTGCCATTTTGATCTGATGATAACCAGAGTAAGCATCCAAAAGCTCAACGCCGCAACCCGCCAGTAGCATCAATGATTTGATCAATACGGGGAGAGCAAAGGATCAGCCGGACAAGCCTTATTTAAGTCTCGTAATCCACACATCCGCCAGTGCCTTTCTTCTGAGCACGAGCACCGGTTAGCAAACCACTCCGGTGAAAACTTCCACAATAAACCCAGCCGCTAAGAGCCGGGCGACTTCCTCTCCAATAGCTTTCCGCCTCTTCATTGAACCGTCAAGAAACCGCTCGACCGGCTTATACTTCGGATCAATATTGGGAGTGTGCTCAGCGAGTTCTCTCGGTACACCCAGCATGTCAGAAGGTTTCCATGCGAAGATGTCCCGGTTCTCACGGATGAACTCGATGAGCGCGCTTTCCTATTTAAGGTCCAAATTGGTACTGATACTGAACTACTTAAATGAATCGCCTGGAGTAAAATCAACAAGCTTTGTTTCAGCAGCCGACTTAAACTTCATTGCCGGGTCATGCTCGGTGGTTGGCTTCTTTAGAGAGGTCATATCCGCCGGGTCAACATTGTCTTGATAAAACTTCAGCTCCTCTGGTGCACAAACAGACTCGGCATAAGCCGCGTCGCCTTCCTCACATTCCAGGGCTACCTTTCGACTTCCATGCATGGTGATGGTGCCCTTGTGACCCGGCATCTTAAGCTGCAGATAAACATAACACGGCCGTGGCATGAACTTGGCATAAGCCGGCCGACCAAATAGAGCATGATATGGATTCTTGATTTTGACCACCTCAAAAGTTAATTTCTCAGCTCTAGAATCATACTCATCTCCAAAGGCCACTTCAGCTCAATATTGCCAACTCGGGTAAGCTCGACTTACCGTGCACCACTCCATGAAAGATGGTGTTGGACGCCCTCAAGTCCTTATCAATCAATCCCATGCGGCGAAAGGTCTCATAATAGAGGATATTGATGCTGCTACCTCCGTCCATGAGTACCTTAGTGAATTTATATCCACCAACCTGAGGTGCTACCACTAAGGCCAACTGACCCAGATTATCAACCCGGAGGGGGTGATCTTCCCTGCTCCATACAATGGGCTGTTCTGACCACCTCAAATAACCGGGAACCGCCGGCTCAACAGAATTCACGACCCTCTTATGAACCTTCTGGTCACGTTTGCACAAATTAGTGGTGAACACATGATACTGCCCACCATTCACCGCTTCGGTGGCTTTGATAACTGTTGCTGCCGTCATCTGCTGTCCCTCTTGACTGCATTATTGTTGATTATAGCCGCTTTGATTTCCTTGAAAGTCGGAACTTGAACCGCCGCCGGCCATGAAAGCCGCTGCCTCGAGCCGCCGCCTCACCCATGATTGCCATCAAACATGTTGGAATTCTTGAAAGCCTTCATGATCGCGCAGTCTTTCCATAAGTGAGTGGCGGTCGCTCCTCGGTGCCGTGTCTCGGCAAGGCTCATTGAGTAATCGCTCAAGAGAAGGGCCTCGACCCGCTGCATCGAGGGGCGGCTTGCCCTTACGCCTTTGATTATTACCCGCATTGCATTGGCGCAGGTACAAACTTCGGGTTACCCTCACTTTACGCTTATTGCCTCCTTGATTCGTTGGATTATGTCATCGACCCTTTCCATTGCCGTTCTTCTTTTCCTTCCCCGTCTTTTCCTCATCGACGCTGGATCCTTGGTACTATCGTAATCAGCGATTTGACTAAAGCTGCCATCAGCGCATTCCATATCATTGCAATCACGCTTAAGGCGCCCCAGTTTCTGTCTTAACGGCTCAAAGCGGCAGTTCTTCTCCAACATGACGACTACAGAACCGACATCCATCTTGTCGATTTAATGTATTATCTCCTTGACCCGCATACCCAATATGTCGTGGATTCACCTTCCTCCCCGCTATAATTTGTCGTCCACAATCGACATAGATTGCTTGCAAGTGTCTCTGAAGTTCTGGATGAATCGGGCTTTCAATTCTATCCATGAGCTAATGGAATTGGGTGGCAAGCCCTTTAACCAAGATCGGGCCGTTCCATCTAACATAATGGTGAAGTACTTAGCTATTGCTGCATCATTGACCTCCAACAGCTCCATGGCCATCTCATAACTTTCGATCCACGCCCCGGGCTGCAAGTCGGCCGTGTAATTTGGCACCTTCCGAGGTCCCTTGAAGTCCTTGGGTAAACGTACATTGCGTAAAGCCGACACTAAGAAAGGAACACCGCCGGTTCTGGTAGCCACTCCCGCCTCAACGGAAGTCGGGATAATCTGAAGGTCCCGATGAGCCGCTTGTTGAGCCGCTAGCTGAGCCGCCCGCCCGTCCCCCGACGATTCGGTCCTCGCACCGGTTCCACCGCGGCGGGTTACTGGCTGGCGTTGCTTGACAAAGCTTCGACCCATGTGCCTGCTATAACTCGGACTCCGTTTTGACGAGCCGGAGCTAACCAAGCGGAGGAGTTGAATAAATCATGTCCCGCTGTAAGAATAAGTCTCTTGCGAGCTAGGGCTGTCCGGACGAGGTCTCGATCCTTCGGTCTCCACCGTCGCTGGATCATCACCGCCCACCGGAGAGCTACCAAACGCGCCGATGCTACGATTAAGTTCTCCATGGGGTTGAAAAATGACCCGTGGTATTGGTACATAGCGGGCGGGGCCATACTCCCATGAGGAGGTGCCATCTTCAACGCCGAGCGGTCCTCCCGCCCGCCGTCATAAACTGATTTGCTTCGGCGGGTTGCTAGGACCGCACCGGTGTAGCGAAAAGGTTCCGAGGGCCGTAAACTGAGGCAAACGGGATTGAGTTTTCGTGCCTCCTTCTCATCACCTCATTAGATGCGTTCGTGATCATATTGTGGAAAGCCTATGATCGAGTTGTTGCTACCGTGCATCCAAAGCCGCCTGCTCACGAAGTTAACTCGGTGTCCTCGGCTGCTAAGGCCGCCTTGGCCCGATCTATATCCTCACGCACCTTTGCCACCTCCGTGTTATGCTCATCTTGATTTGCAGGAATAACCGTGGCGGTTAACAGGGCCATAAGCTTATCCATGAGATCCATCAGCACCTGAGCCGGCGGGCGCACATGGCCTCCTGCCCCGGCCGCTCCTGATCTGGATGTTATTGTTGTTGCAGCCGTTGAGTTTTGACCGGGTTGAGTACCAGCCATGAAGACTCCTGCCCAGCTTGGCGGCTCATAGGAGTCCGGAATACTAGAGCCGTCAGAACAGCCCCCAAGCATGCCCTCTTGTACTTGATACAGCGAATCTGTTGAACCGACGGACGAATCACCGTCAGAGAGGACGACCGTCTCACCACCATCTTCAGATCCTTTAGAAAGTTCCTCTCCGTGGATGCAGCCCACGAAGGCACGCTTCATGCTGGGTTGAACTCGGGCGGGTCTCGCGCGCTGAGCCGTCTCGACGAGGTCGATGTATTTGTCCGGCTCAGGGCCCGGCTCGCCAATCTGGCCGATGAAGACGTGGATTCCGCCGAAGGGGACCCGATACCCGTACTCAATTGAGTCGGCGTCGGGGCCCCAGCCTTCGTTGTCGATGTAGATCTTGCCGCGATGACTCTTGGTCATCCGCCCACTACCGTATCCCTTGAGCCATTCAAGCTGCCCTTCAAGAACTCAACCACCGCGGCGCTGGCCCCCACGGTGGCGCCAATCTGTCGTGGAATTGTCACGGCAGATGTCCTCTTGCAAGGACTTAGTCGTGGAGCCATCGCAACTAGGAAGCTTAAAGGGTTAATCGACAAAGGACACGGGAGGTTTATACTAGTTCGCCCTTACGGTGAAGGTAAGGCCTACGCCTAGTTGGGTTGGTATTGCTTGATGTTTTGATGACCGGGGAGCGAGATACGCTATGCCCGGCTCTCGATGAGTTGTTTCTTGCCCTAAGCCGCCAGCGGGTCGTCCCCTTATATACATGGGTGGACGCCCTGCGGTCTACAGAGTCCCGACCGTCTCATAAACAAATGTCCGCCTTGACTAGTTAAATCTACCTTATGATACAAGTCATGCCATCATGGCTTTTATCACTATGGGCCTTAAGTCACTGTAGGCCTTAGACCCTTTATTGAACCGCCATCTTCGTGCTTGGTCTTTGGGCTTCTTCCTGATGAGTCTTATTTGTGTAACCCGGCCCCTCCTGGGCGGCTTACACAAATAGTTATATCCCCAACACAAGCGCTCATATACACGCGCATACACTCATCCCTATGAATGCACACACGCACGACACTATCATCTTGAAATTTACGAAGTCACCATAGGCACCTCGTCGTCGACGGGTCCATAGGTGCTTGAATGCCAAGGAGGAAGAGGGTAGCGGTTCTCGAGACATTGAACGGTCAATGATGCACCCTAAATTACATGCAGAGGGAATTAATTGGAGAAGCAGAATAGAGCCAACACGATGTGAATGCAACAGAGTTTGGACTCTCATATAATAAAGGCGCCCCACCACTCCAATCCATCTACTACCAAGTCTCCGCGCAACACTGCTCACCCAATCCAAGACCAAGTGACCGTGGCCACAAGCACCTATGGAGGCGATGGACGCGAGCGGCAATGGCTGTGCCAAATCATCTAGGCGCGGCCCACGGCCCCCAGATCGCAGCAGCGCTTCCAGACGGTGTTGGCAACCGCAGCATCATAGCCCTCGCCGACGCCGCTTCGCCTCTCGCATGGACGACATGATGGTCAACTCCATCCGCAAGTTCACCACCGTCAAGAAGCGCATGGACAACCTTGCCGTCTCGCTCCATTTCGCGCTACCAGCTCCTCATTGCCTCGCCACCCTCATCGGCCTACATGGTGACGAACTCTTTCAAGCCCTGGTGGCCCTCTGCAAAGTGCCGGAGGTCGCGACGAAGAATGTGCACCTCGAGGCCGTGCTTGCCGCGCAGGCCTTGCCATGCAAGAAACCGTCGACCGCACATCCACGCTCACGAGGAAATCGCCTACATAGGCCACTACAAGGCAAGCGAGGACAAAGACGCTGGCCTTCTTCCAGCCGGCTGGAATCTTTGTACGCCATTGTTCAAGCACGCCGACGGCCATAAAGCCGCCGCTACTTAGGCGCCATTCGTGGGCCGGCGCCTCGAGTCGAGGAGGTGGACGCCATCGATGGGTGCATCTCTTCTTCTTGCCTCCTGTAACCAGCAACCGCATTGCCTCGTGGCCTTAATGTTTTATTAGTATAGTATCCCTCCGCTCCCAAATATAAGTCTTTCTAAAGATTCCAGCAAGTGACTACTACATACGGAGCAAAATGAGTGAATCTACACTCTAAACTATGTCTACATACATCTGTATGTTGTATTCCATTTGAACTAGTATCTAAAAAGGCTTATTTATGAACAGAGGGAGTATATGGCATTTTTATTCCAATCATAATGTTTTCACTGTGAGGTGGGGCATGATTGAGCAAACCCACCCGCCCACCAAGGCCGGCCGAGTTTAGAATTAGAAGAGAGAAACGAGGGAGGAGAGCTAGCTGTAGCACGGACGCTGTTGTCAGATGGGACTCGTGTTTATAGAATAGGAGTACTGAGCACTCGTGCCTCTTTTTTTTAGGGAAAAATTAGTCGTATGTCTAGTACTACCACTAGTTGGGTGCGTGCGACCTATAGCTGTCATCACTTTAGGTCTCCTTTTCGAACCATGCTACGCTTCACAAGACATATTTTTTCACGATTTATCCTCCTATATGTACTCCTAGGCTATTTCCACGTGCTCCCATTCGCCGACATGTGGGACATAGAGCATCTGGGTCAGAGTGCATGCACGACTGAGCATATGCCGGGTACTTTACATTTCGACCTCATGAATTACATGCAAACCCCCGCAGAAGAATAAATAAATGAATGAATTACTACATGAAACCGGATTATTTTCATGGAAACCGAGCACGCTCATTAAATTTTGGACATAACACGCTTATAAAAAATGACCGACCTAAACCAGTCTAAGGGCCTCTTTGATTTTTCCCGCAAAAAAGGGCCTCTTTGATTCGCAGGATACCGAAAACACGGAATGGGGAAAGTATGATGGCGATGAACCGAGACGAGGAGAACTCTAACTCGCTTAGAGGTTAGAGTTAGATTCTAACCCCGAACTAACTCTAAACCAAAGAGGTGTATGGATGGCAGGGTTAGATTGACAATAAATGCTCTATCTCAATCATTTGACTACTTTGGACCCTATTTTTAGTCGACTAAAATAAGTCCCTGGATCCAAGCACCCTCTTGGTGTGGTCGGCTCTTCCGTGGCCTCCTCCGCCACAATTGACATAAACGAACCATCTATACAAATCAAGCATGCAAAACATGATAATTTTTACTTTGTCCATACAAATGAGATATCCCACTTAAACATACAAGTCATCAATCAAGCTTCACAAAATAAAAAACACTTCATGAAACAAAGAATGAGCTAACTCATCACGGAAGTCATTCACGATAGGGAGGGATCCCCGAGCCCTCACGCACCGAGGGAGGAGCTCGCCATCGTCGCCTGGAGGAAGGCTCAGAGAGCCCAAGCCCCGAACCCCTCCGACGCTGCCCTTGCGAGTTGAGGTCGACACCGGCATGGGTAGCGTGGCCGCTTGTCACGACTAGAACTTAATCTTTGGGCCTCTAGAAATAATGCAAGCCTGCAACTAAAATACCTAGAAAGGTGAACTGAATCTTTGGTCCTCTAGAAATAATGCAAGCCTGAAACTGAAATACCTAGAAAGGTGAACTGAATCTTTGGGCCTCTAGAAATAATGCAAGCCTGAAACTGAAATACATAGAAAGGTGAACTGAATCTTTGGGCCTCTTGAAATAATGCAAGCCTGAAACTGAAATACCTAGAATGGTGAACTGAATCTTTGGGCCTCTAGAAAGATTTATTACCTCCTCAAGCAACATCAAACAATTCCATGCGTGCACCACAAATCTATAGCAAGTTTGATCAGGATCTACTTTTCCAAATCAGAATTAGCGCTAGAGCAAGCAAGATCAATGATATGGTCGTGAGACAGAGAAGGAACGAACAAACTCACCCTCTCATGACCTCCCCTGGTAGATGCGCCACCAAGCACGAGAGGGAGAAAACGACTGAGTGAAGGGGGAGGCGACCTTCAAGGTCGGAGGGAGAGGGCGGTCTGAGTAGGGCGGCGGAGGCCGGAAGGAGAGGGCGGCCGGAGGAGAGAGAGAGGGCGAGCGGCGCTTGGGCGGGCGGCCCTATGGGGAACAGAGAGGAGTCGTGCGAGAGGAGGGGGAGCGATTTGGTGCGGGCAGGTGAGATTTTTTTAGTTCTCTTTTAGTGGGCCCGAGGATAACTAACCCAATTAGAACCTCTCCACCGGGCTAGTTTTTTTAGCTGGGTTAGAGCAAACTAGCTCAAACTAACCCCTCTTGTTTCGATAATTTGAGGCAATTTCAACCCAAACTAGCTCTAACTCAGGGATCCAAACAAAGAGGAGTGTTACTGTACATGCTGCAGTGTGGACCGTAGCACATTGTTTTTTATGGCCATATCACCACATTGTTTTCTACTGCTGGTTCACTGGGCTACCGTGGTTCGCACTGCTGGTTCACTGGGCTGCCGTGGTTCGCACTCCTCCGACCTGAGTAGTACTCCCTCCATTCCTAAATATAAGTCTTCGTAGATATTTCACTTTGGACCACATACGGATGTATATAGATGCATTTTATGTGTATATTCACTCATTTTTCTCCGTATGTGGTTCATAGTGAAATCTCTCCAAAGACTTATATTTAGGAACGGAGAGAGTAGTATAGTACTAGTATATACCGCATCATTCTTTGATCCTTCTTACTACTCCGACATGTGGGAGAGCCAGCATCCGGGTCGACGTGTCATGCACCAGATTAGAGCGCTGAACGGAGGGGGCATCACCCGGTCGGAGCGCCAGAATTCATGACTATAGTGAGTGGTCATATCACAAGTCTTTCCAAAGAGAACGCGCCATCAAATCGCACAGCCCCACTCGCTCACCCTCCTCGCCTCTCTGTCAAACCGCCTACCAAAACTGCGCGCACAGACGCCCGGAAAAGCCCCGCCTCAACTTTTAACTACACAAAATAGTTCGAGCTTGTTCGTTCTATATAAATACAGACTTATCTGTATGTTTATTCACCCGTGGGGTTGTTCAATGAATGGAGGGGCGGGAGCACAAGTGAACAATCATTGTGGTACTCCTCCATTCGAAATACTTGTCCTAGAAATGGTTGTATCTAGACTTATTTTAGTTATAGATACATCCATTTTATCCATTTCTAGGACAAGTATTTTAGGACGGAGGGAGTAGTAAGTAGGATTCATAGAGTAGTCACCTTAAATAGAGAGTTTCTTTTCTTTAATGCCACGTATACAAATTGAAACGCTTGTTGTGGAGAGAAAAAATATAATCACTCCACTATATATGGACACAAGGGCCTGAGCGCTTGCTTTACTAGGGTTGCTCTCTTCATTCTCTCATCATCTCCAGATATAAACAAGACAGCGGTAGCGACATTTTCTCTCGCTCACCGCTGGTCACAGATCCGCCGGATCCTTCGGCGGTGTGTGTAGAGGACTAAAGGTGCATCGCTCACGCGGTCATCGCCGCCGAGGAGGAAACCCACAACTGCCGGAGGGGCCCGATCCTCCGCCCATGTCGCTCTTCTCCGACACAGCCTGCGGCTGGAGGTCCTCCGACCTTCTTCCTCCCCGCCATATTGTCCGCAGATCCGACCTGCCGCCGACATCCCGGTGACCTCAGTATAAGTTCTTCGAAGCGGCCTTGCTCTACTGCCCCAGCTCCCCACGTGTTCTGCATGTGCATCTTTTTCTACTCCCATCAGCTCTTCCAAAGCCACCTAAATTTTTAGTACTATTAGAGGTAAAGCTACTTCATGCATTCAAATCTAGGGCTTTGTTCAAACAACGAAGAAAGGGGGGGGGGAGTTGTAGCATGAATCTAGGACTTGATTCAAAGAGGAAATAATATGGTGAAAGTAGTAGAGACCGGATACCCAACCGGTCTCTTGGTTGAAAAGGGAAATAATGGGAAAACGCAGTACAAACTGGATAAGGAACATATCTATTATTGGTTGAAAAAGGATAGAAAGTGGCGGCTGGTGGACAAGTCAACATAGTATGTACAGGATTAGATTTGCTGCCATCACATAGTAAAAGGTCTTCAGGATTAGATTTGCTGCCCTCACATAGTAAAAGGTCTCGTGATTAGATTTGCTGCCCTCACATAGTAAAAGGTCTCTGGATTAGATTTGCTGCCTCACATAGTAAAAGGTCTCCAGATTAGATTTGCTGCCCTCACATAGTAAAAGGTCTCAGATTAGATTTGCTGCCCTCACATAGTAAAAGGTCTCTGTGATTAGATTTGCTGCCCTCACATAGTACAAGGTCTCCGTGATTAGGTTTGCTGCCCTCACATAGCGTGAACAAGCTCGGCATCACCACTTTATGCCTCCTTGTAGGTACATTGTGCCGATGCGCGCCCACCGTCGCATGTCCTTATACCAACCTTTTGCTGTTGTTAATGTAAGGGTGCATGTAAAATGAAGCGATCACACTGTTACCTTAGGGACATGTCTAACCAGTGTTATTGTTAATCTAATGCCTCCAAAGGATAAGATGCAATTAAACTGTGTTACAAATGGCACTCCGCTGTTTTCCCCAAAGATGATAAGTAAGTTGCTCCTTTACGCTCTTGAGTGTCCTGGTGTCCCCATGGTCCCATGCCCTTAAACCAACTCTTTAGCTGTTGTTGATTTACTGTGTCTGGTAAACAAGCAATGCCACCATTAAAGTAATCCCATATTTGAGGAATCTCATTGTTGATCGTAATGCTTATGGTAACATGAAGCATTGCTGACGTTTTAAAATTTTTACTGTCCTTGCGTGATTGCCATGAACATAATTAAGATGCTTCTTTTCATTTTGTATATGTTTCGTATATTCTTATTGACCAACAACTGTTTACTTTCTATCATTTTGTGCAGATAGGGATATCCATTTCACCTTGTTGCTATTGTGACCTTTTGGTGAACTGCACAAAACACTTTTTTTTGGAATGAGTGTCTTGTGCAGTTCAACTAAAATGTCACGTGGGCAACATCTCTCAATTTTGGTGGAACTGCACAAAATGGTGATTGGAGTTTCCAAAATCTCCGTCAAGTTCTGCTGGTAATCTCGTGCAACATTTTATTAGCCTTTGCAAGATGGAGCCGTCACTGTCACCACAATGGCACTTTATTTTAGTGGAACTGCACAAAAGGATAAGAAAATTATAGTTGCACCTTACATGAGCCGGACAGCCAACCTTAATGTTCCTCAATTTTAGTGCAACTACTAAAGAAGAACCTACCAGCTCACAAGAGCAAGTACTTCTTGCTAGCTGAATGATGCAATCTTTGCTTCATTTCAGGTGAACTGCAGAAAAAGGCGCATGAATTGAATCATGGAACTCCAGGCAGACCTCATCCTAGTGGAGCTGGAGGTTGAGTTCAAGGAGGCCGCTATTAAAGTGAAATCATGCTCTCCTGTCTCCTTGTTTGTGCTGTGCAAACATGTTGTGCAAACAGGAATACTCAACTACAGATGTTGTGACGGTCAAGAGCATTCGCCAAGTTCTTCGATTGTATGACATGGCTAGCCAAGATGGATTTAATCCCGATATTCACTTTATCAAAAGGCTCTAATGGGTTGGTTCGAATCTTGCAAGCTGGGAATCAATGAGATGTGTAGGCATCTTTGTTGTACTTATTATTTGAATCTTATTTGTTGGTTCTGAATCTTGCAAGCTGGGAATCAATGAGATGTGTAGGCATCTTTGTTGTACTTATTATTTGGATCTTATTTGTTGGTTCTGAATCTTGCAAGCTGGGAATCAATGAGATGTGTAGGCATCTTTGTTGTACTTATTATTTGGATCTTATTTGTTGGTTCTGAATCTTGCAAGCTGGGAAACACGGCATGATGATGCAGAGGACAACAACCATAACAAACAGTTCAAACTTGGTAGTATTATCTTTGTGAAAGTGCGACAAAAATGCCGATCGTAAAGGCCCCGAGAATAATAATTCTAATTGTTGTGCATGTTGATCCCGTGGAACTGATAGAACGAGCCAATGCATTGCTTGTTTTAAGTATAAATTTCTATTAAAGCTAATTAAATTTAAGTAAAGTGACCACTAACTCCTGTTATTACAGTACCAATACAGACCCGCTCGTGAACCGACGTGGCCGGAGTAGGTTTCTTAATGGAGGCGTTTGAATGCACCGAGGGTGCATCTTCTGCCGGGTGCAGCGGACGAGGAGGGTAGTAATCGTTGTCGCTGTACACACTCAACTTCATCGTTGAATCCAGTTCCCAAGAGCTGAAAACGAACTCTGCCGCCGCCACACACTCGTTCACTCAAGAGACTCCAATGGCGATCCGAGGGTGAGCTGCCGGATATGGACTTCAGCAAGGAGTTAGTTCGCTGTTCAGTCCTATGGCTGCACCAAGTTGAATGTGATGTACACCAACGATATGGACTCGGTGAAGCTCGCGCTTCAGATCCTATGGCTGCACCAGGTTCGAGCATTCGCCCGTTTCATCGGCAAATACCGATCGCACCTTCGCCACGGTGGAGAGAAGGAAGAACGCGACGATTCGCCATCCGTGCAACAAGCTTGTCGACATCCGTAGCAATACAAGATCATCAAGAACGGGCAGGAGAAGGACTCGTGGTTGACCTCGCCGAGACCATCATCGACCCCGATACGCCAACATGAAAGAAGACGACCTGAACACGTGGGAGGTACCTCTGAATCTAGCCTACATAACCTACGTGGCCGAGGGCGATACGCATGCTACGACATGTACAGGAGATCTTGGACATGAGGGCGGTTCCGCTTCTCAGAATCGACGAGTACACGGACAGCCGCAAAGGCCATGATCAAGCGTGTCAGAAGGTCTAGATGTTGTACTTTATCTGCTTATAAGCACCTTTATCATCTGAGTGTTTCATGCATTAGCCTATGTGTCGAATTATCTGTTTTGTCCGAAATATTTCTTTTAAGAACCCATTAACCTGATTGCTTTTTTAGTGGCTATTTGCTTATGTATGTAAACTAGTTCACTTGTCCGTAAAAAAACTAGTTCACTCGGCTGCCGTGCTTTGAATCTCCTTCCTCCCAACATATTCTCTTCTCGTGGACCCAAAGAGGTCTCTGAATTTTCTCCCACTTTCTTTTTCGATGTAAACTGAGTTTTCTCCCAAAGATTTTCCCTAGAACCAACTCAACTGCCCCACGCCTAGCCTAAAAATAATAATACCCTACGTACTATTAACTCATCAAATTAAAATGATATTTTATTTCATAAGTTGAAAGTTCTTACAAAATAATAATAATAATTGTTTATATATAACTTGCCAAGTTAACTCCTAGTGATTATGTACATAAGCTTGCAAAGATTTTACCGACGTGCAATCATGTGTTTATGTTTTATAACATTTCTCGCGTCTAGCCCAACATGATATTTTCACCCAGCCCAAAGCAAGTCCGTGGATTTCGAGAAAATGCAAATGGGATTTAAACGGGCTGCATAGATGCTACATCATTGTTTCACCCAGCCCACCAAATGGACTAAAAACAAATGGACTAGCTGACATGTGGGCCAAGAGGTCAAGTTTAAGAAGGCGTTGGATTTACATCCAACAACCGACATTCTTCTTCAATGTCTCGTCTTCTTCCCCTAGCACTACCGGAACCGCCTGCTCCAGCCTTCGGTGTCCAGCGGCGTTGTTTTGCGCTTCCTCAACAAACGCTACCCCGCCGAGGGCAGTGCCATCCCTCCACTCCGCACCTCCTCGTTATTCTCTCGCCGAGTGTAGGCCCACCCGCAGACCAACCAGTCAAGTTTCCCTCCTCTCCGTCTCATGACTCCACCGCCGCGCCTTCCCCATCTCCGGTCGTTCCAGTCAGGGCCTCGCCGTCGTCCACCGCCTCATGCGCCGGGCGGGCGTGGTCAACATACGAGAGTCATCGAAGAGGATCAGACGTGGAGAGCTCGACGGCTGGGACCCACGAGGTCCATGGTCGGACGCAAGGAAAGTTCCTCCTTATTACGCGACCGACGTGGGAAGGGCTTCAGATTTCGTGAAAAAACGCCTCTCACGACAGGTCGGACCCACCAGCTATATCTTCGCACGCAAGGAAGTGCCTCCTTATTACGCACCATAAAATGAATACCCCCTGCTACCTGGGACCCACCATAGTGGGTGGCTGACTTGTGGGCCTACTAAGTTGACGGGGACGGAGGCTTTGTCAACTTAGTCAATATGAACGATTCTAGCTCGAGTGACCGTATGATGTCCATCCGACGACCATAGTGCTTCTTCAACCTCCGGTCTTCTTGCTCCAGCCACCAAAGCAGCGCGGCGGTCGTGCTGCGTGTTCTGCCTCTCGTGGTCGGCCTGATGATGCTGGAGGCCTCACCGCCCCTACTACTCCCACCGCTGGCCCAGTGGTATCCCTCTACTCACCCACACCCCTATTATTCTCAGGGCGACGGCAGCCTCACGCCGCAGCCGAACCGAAGTGAACCTCAGATTCTCTCGCTGGGCATCCACTGCCAGATCTTCCCCAGCTCCGCCGCCCCTTCCTAGGCTCATTGCCGCCCACCGCCTTGGTGCTCTCGGCACGGCGTGGTCAATGTGGTCAATGATCGACTTCCATCGGAAGAGTACTCTACATGGAGAGGCTGACAGCTGGGTCCACAGCCGCAGCCCAGTTTTTTTGTGATTTGCCAAGTAAGTCGCATTGTCAGGCCTGTTGGGCTGCAAATCTTTTTCAAGACGGGGAGACCTTCATTCGGCTGGCCGAGAAAATGGCCTATCAGTAAAGAGAAATGGGCTGTACATTTTTAAAACACATCAAACCGGCAATTAGTTTCAAATATCTTTTTTCATTTTGAGATTTTAAATTACATTAATTTTTATGCATGGAGAATTTGTTGGATTTTATATTGATATACATTTATTTTTAAAATCAGTTTGAATGTGAGTCGAAATTTCGGGATTAAAATAGTTCGACCGCACCAAATATGCAAAATTTCGATAATTTTTAACCGTGGTACAATATGGGCTGTAATGCTAACAAAAGAATATGGGCTCCCAAAAACCTTAAGAATTAGCAAATGGGCTGTAAATTATTAGAAATAATGGCAGATGGGTTGTATGCTGTTTTCACAGATTTGAGGCTTTCCTAAAAAGGTTGACGACAAGCAAGGATCGTTGGATGTCCATCCAACGGCTGTCGTGCTTCTTCAATCTATGCTCTTCCTGCTCCACCGCCAAACAAGCGCCAATGGACTACCTGCTTCCTCCTCCTCCTCAAGGCCGGGTGTTGCCGCCACAGCCTCACCGCCCTACCGCATTCCCATCACTGGCCTAATAATCCTCTACTCACCCACACCTGCTGTTATTCTTCGGCGACGGCAGACGAACCAAGAAACCTCAGATAGTCGTATTCTCCGCAGGGAAACAACTGCCGAGTCTTCCTCGCTCGTGTCATTCCTTCCTAGGCCTCGCCGCCGCCCACCGCCTGGTGCTTCGGCGCTGCCTGGTCAACGTGGTCAATGACCGACATGCATCTGGCGGACTGTACATGGAGAGGCCGATAGCTGGGTCCACGGCCGCACACAAGGAAATGCCTCCTTATTACGCCGCAAAATAATGATTCCTCCACCTAACATCAAGGACCCACCGAAAGGGCCTCTCAGATTTCGCGAAAAAACGTTATCGCCGCTGACAGCTCGGACCCACCAGCTATATCTTCGCACGCAAGGAAGTGCCTTATTACGCACAAAAAATGAATACTCCCCGTTAGCTGGGACCCAAAGATAGTGGCAGGCTCTTGTGGGCCTACTAAGTTGATGGGGACGGAGGGCTTTGTCAACTTAGTCAATATGCACGATTCTAGATCCAAAGGACGTGACGATGTCCATCCAACGGCCGAGTGCTTCTTCAACCTCCGGTCTTCTTGCTCCAAATTACCAAACCAGCGCCGGTCGTGTTCTCGTGCTCTCGCCTCCCGTGGTCGGCTGCGATGCGGCGGAGGCCTCACCGCCTCTACTACTCCCACCGCTGGCAGTGCCATCCTCTACTCACCCACACCCTCGTTATTCTCAAGGGCGACGGCAGCCTCACACCGCAGCAAACCGTTGAACCTCAGATTTTCACGCTGGGCATCCATCGCCGCTGTTTTCCCCGCTCCGCCGTCCCTTCCTAGGCCTCCCGTCGCCCACCGCCCTAGTGCTCTCGGCGCGGGCGTGGTCAATGTGGTCAAGGAATGGCTTCCATCGGACGTGGACTCAGACGTGGAGAGGTCGATACCGGGTCCACGCCGCAGGAAGGAAGTGCCTCCTAATTACGCGCGCAATAATTATTCCTCCACCCGACAGGGACCCACCGAACGGGCCACCGATTTCGTGAAAAAGCGCTTCTCGACCGCTGGGACCCACCAGCTACATCTTCACACGCAAGAAAGTGTGTTCGGCAAAAAAACGATTCGCCCCCTAATCGGCTGGGACCCACCAGCTACATCTTCGCAGTAAGGAAGTGCTCGATACCGACCCACCTGGTCAAGCGCACGAAGCGTTGTCATTCTGGTCGCGAACGGTACGCATATATACTGGTCGATGTAGAGGCGCGGACGTGTCGTAGTAGAGGCGCGCACGTAACATGTACACGTATGTATAGCGGCCAGGGTGCAAGAAAGAAAATACAGCCACGTATGTGTACATACGGGCGGGGTCTCGAACGCCTACCGCACATACGCATATGGCTGGGTCGGAACGGAGAAACAACATCGCTGCCGTGTTCATGGGGAGCCAACCGCTGGGTCGGAACAGAATGCGTGGTCGTGTTCATCGGGAGGGCTTGGACGGAACATGCGATGGAAACGAGGCTCGGCGTATCGCATTAACGGAGGAAACGGACCTCCTACATTCGGAACGGGTCCGTTGATCGGGAGGGTGTGGCGCATCGCAAAACGGAGGAAACGGACCTCCCACGATCAAACGGGGTCCCGTTGATCGGGAGGGTGTGGCGTGCCGCAAAACGGATTTAAACGGACCTCCCACGGTCGAAACGGGCGCCCTGTTGATCGGGAGGTGTGGCGATCGCAAAACGGATTTAAACGGACTTGTGTTGGAGCGCCACGGTTCAAACGGGGTCCTGTTCATCGGGAGGGTGTGGCGTGCACGCAAAACGGACTCCACGGATACCGTTCATCTCCACCGCCGACCTCCTCCAGCCTCCACGGGTTACCGCCGACCTCCTCCACCTCCACCGCATGGGTACTTCACCGCCATCGCTCAACCACCCTCCATGGGCAGCCCTCCACCGCCTCACTGCTCATCCAGCCTTCCACACCACGGGGCCTGTTCAACTACCCTCCACCGCCACCCTCCACCGCCTACTATTCATCCAGCCCTCCACACCATGGGGTCCTGTTCATCCAAAGGCAACGCCACCGCCATCGCTCATCCAACCCCCCGCAACACTCACTGCTCATCCAATCGATCGGCTTCGCTTAGCGCAAGAGCGGCGAATCGCCGATCGGGTTCGCTAACAGCCATCGATCGATCGCCGGGTTCAAGAACGCTGAGCCTCGCAAAGGCAATCGCCGGGTTCAGCTAGAGCCCAACGCCTCGCTTGGTTCGATTAGAGCCAACGCCGCACACACGCGCTGACATGTATGAGAGAAACGCGATCGCTTCGCCCCGACCTCCCATCGTAATCGCAACTCCCCGCCGGGAAGTTGATCATGACCCATTTAACACCTATGGGACTGGCGGACCGAGTCCCTTTTGGTTCGTGTGGGGCGGAGATTGCACTAAGAGCAGATCGAGGCAATGCACACGAGCAGTTTACTCCAGCCGGAGCTCTCCCGAGAGATAATACTCCTCATCATGCTTGTCCGATTATATTGTGTTCTTGCTAGGGAGCACAGAGAGCTACAAAACCTAGCTTGAATGTGTAGTCTCGAATGAGTCGAACCAGTCAACCCTTTCTACGCTATGCATGGGCCTCCTTTTATAGGCTCAAGGGGTCACCACAGTGTCAACGTAAACAAGGGCAAAATGGGAAAAATGAGTTGCGGTTGGTACAGCTACATTTTGTACAAAGGTATTCTACCTAACTCGACGGCAAGGGACAAAAGCATTAAATGCCTGTCCATGTCGCCAAACAAAGCAGCAAAGGGACCGTCAGGGCGCCACCACTCGCCACGATGGCACCTGTCTGCGCCGCATCACGCTGCTCTCCGCTGGCTGCACAGCCTCTTGACACGCACTGGAATGGCCCCATGGCTACACGCTGGTGGATGAGCTAGAGCGGAGATGAAGAGAGAAGCCTCGCCGCGGCAAGCACCTTGCCGCGGCTGAATCTTGTCGCGCTCGGGAGCTTGTCGCTCATCGAGCCTTCCCGCAAGCTCCTCTTGCCGGGTCTTGTCTTCTGCGTGCCTTGAGTGGTCTTCCCAGCAAGCTCCTCTTGCCGGGTCCTTGTCTTCTTGGCTTAAATACTTTGTTCTTGAATGGCTCCAAAGGAACCACTTGAGGACCTTGGCGGTCACTAGGCAGCCCCGCCGCTGGGTGCTGAACTGCCTGCGGCACAAGTTCGGGATACTAGGGTACCCCTACTCTAGTACACCGGACAGAGCCCCCGGCTCGGGCTACACACACGGCAGCCGAAGCGCTGTTGGGCTGTGCCCAAAACAGTGCACGGACGCACGCTGCCTCGATCACGCCAAGCACTCGCCTGACCCACCACGTCCCCCACGAACAGCACGCGCCGATCGTGGCGTCGTGGGAGAGATCGTGGGGGGCTTTCTTTAGTTGGAAAAGCGGAATGTCCGCCCCCTCTACCTCCCTATAAACAGGGGAAACAGGGGCAGGTCGCCCACCTCGCCATTGCTGTCACATCTCAAAAACCATAGTCGCTCCCTCCCTCCTTCTCGAGTCTGAAGAGAGCGACGCTCCGCCCCCCATCGCCACCAACGCCATCAACGCCGCCGGCCTCCTCCACCACCTCCACCATGGCTCCAAAAGCCGACAAGGGAAGGGCGTGAAGTCGGCCGAGGCGCAGCTGCTCGCGGGCGCCGCGAAGGAGCGGCCACCTTCGAATTTCAGCTCGACGCAAAGGAGCTAAGGAGGGCTACTACCTCTTCTCGGTCGACGGAGACGCGAAGATCCACAAGACGAGGGTAATCTCAGCCGCCACATCGAGTTGGTTTCGCTCGGCACCCTTCTTCGCGCTTTTCTATTATGGCTCGCCTCACTTTTCTGAATTCTTTGCGATATCATGAACACCCACGGCTTCGCCTCCTTGATTTCACCCCCAATGCTGTCTCGACCATGGCGGTTTTCGCACACCTTTGCGAAAACTTTGTCGGAGTCCACCCAAACGTAGCCCCTTCCACCACTTCTTCATGCCCCAGAGAGAGAGAGGAGAGCCACTTGTCGGAGGGATTGCTTGGATCTCCGTGATCAGCAAGAAAGAAGCATATCTGGAAGGAGAGCTCCGCAGCAAGTGGGAGGAGTGGAGAGCCGATTGGTGTTGGATCATCGAGGAGAACCTGCAGCCTTTCATCGCCAGCGCCAAACTCCCATAGTGCGCGGCAACGATTGGAGCAACTTGGCCGGAGGATGCTAGGTTGAAGATTGCCGTGACCCGGATCTTGCGCTCGTGCATGCCGGACTCATCAGAGGCGCCTGCTATGAGATTTCTTCGCCGCAGACGCTTCCCTTGCAGGAGAGGAAGAGGCCTACTTGGGAGTTCCAAAATGCGGCGGACATCATGAGGCTACGCCGGCCTCAACTGAATTTCACCGCCTTGGAGCTGGATGCGATGTCGCTGGAGCTGTTCAAGCACGCACCAGATCACCCCGAGTGGTTCATGTTGCCAAGGGGGGTCGCCTTTGTGCAACAACTCTTCGCCGATCAAGATCCGCGCAATGATGCTGCTGTGTGATTCCCATGGATCGCTCCAACTTGGCAAGAGCCCGCCGGTGACGCTGCAAGCAGCTTATTCGACAGCTCGAAGAAGTGCCGATCCGCCTCGACGAAAGCAGAAGTGGCTCACCCGCGACACCACCGACGCCGAAGGCAGCAAGACGCCACCAGCTGGAGGAGGCGGCAGAGCCGCTGCCACTGGTGAATTCGGGTTCACCGTGGAGGAGGCGGAGGCAGCAGAGGCGGCAAGCCTTGCCGATCGAGAGGAGCTTGCCGGGCGGAGGAGCAGGCCGAGCTTGAAGCTGAGCTAACGAACCTGCCGGGCGCCCCCACCTTCGGGTAGCTTGCCGCTGGAGGAGCCCACAGCTCCACCAAGAAGGCGCCCGCAAGACCGGGAAGTGGCGGGCGGCAGACGGGCTAACAGCCGTCGTTGCCAAGCGACGCGCTTCCACCGTGCAGGCATCATGCCGCTGGAGCGCCTCACGCCGCCGCAAAGAACGGAGCGGGCCTTCCGGGACCACGGCCCTCGCACCCGCTAAGCGCCCGAGGGAGCCTACTCTTCCAGCTCGCCGCACCGAGGCGGACTGAATTTGACTTCTCCGCAGCCCGAGGAAGAAGAAGAGTAAGATCTTGTCGCAAGCATTTGTAATTCTTCAATTTGCTGCTTTGTCTTGTATCCGATTTGCTTCATTCTGAACTCTTTTCCTTTTTCAGACGCTGGCTCATAGAGCGTCGAAGAGAGCCAAGACCCCGTGGTTGTCATCAAGACGATCCCCCCTGCGGCTGTGGAGGCGATTCGAGACCCACTTGCCGGACCCGCAATCCTTCTCGAGCAGCCCCCAAAGACAGCCCCAGCCGTAAGTATTTGGTTTATTTCTTACGATTAGGTGTGCATGGGTGCTCCTCTTTATCGATATCTGACTTGTTGATTTGTGTAGGAGCAGAGCAGCCTCATCGAGGGCCCGGAAGTCGCTCCCAAATTCCGCCTCGCTTCAACCACGCCGCCAAGGGAGAATTCTCCGCAAGGAGCGCCTCCGGCAAGGGATGCTTCTCCGACAAGGGGTCTTCTCCGCCAAGGACATCACCAGTGATCCTCCGTGGTCGAGACTATGGCTGCAGACCCCATCGCAGTAATCTTCTTGCTTGAAAATTTCCCTTGGGTTCTTTTTTTTCTTCTTTTTTTTTTCAACATTTGCTTGATCGTTTCTTCTTTTTTTTTGATCGCCGCACTCCATCTCGCCGGAGAGCCGATGGAGACCGAGGTCGCCGGCGAGGAGGACGCGCGCGGCAACACTGGCGACGTCGGCACCATGGAGGAAGAGGCTGGTGCTGATGGGTCCACCGGCGAAGAGGCCGCCAGGCTGCCGCCGCAAAGGTCGGGCGAGGGGTCCGTGATCAGATCGACGACCCCGAGGTCATAGGAGCGCCAGCGCCACACCGACCGCCGATCCCTCCGCCACCGATGCAGCTGCCAGTTCAAGAGCCCAGCCCGGGCGCTTATCTCAAGGCCGCGACGGCGTCTTCATCAAGCTCCCCGGGCGCCGAGCCCTGTGGCGCCGGTCAAGGGGAGACCTTTGACGAAGAGCTGCTCGCCTCCATTGGTTGTCGTTGGTTGACGCGCGCAAGCAAAGAGTAGCGGCGAAGTCTGGAGGAGGAGCAGCTGCTGAAGAAGCTCATTGCCGCTTCACCGCGCCTCGACAAGCCAAGTTGGAGTCCCGGGAGGCACTTGTCGCGAGGGCGGAGCAGCACATGAAGAAGCTGCAGAAGAGCTCCGGCGCCAACCAAGAAGCTCTCCGGAATGTAGCAGGTTAGCGCAGGAGCAACTCCGAAGAGCGCATAGCCTTCATCCTTGAGAAGGCTGAGGTCGAGGAGCAGCAAAGGCTTGCCGCGAGAAGCTATTCACAAGAAGAAGGCGAGCATACTGCTCTCAAAGACTCTTGGTGTTGATCTTGGGACCTTCAAGGGCGGTTTCGGGTAGCTCTGCCGAAAATAGTCGCCAGAAATCAACTTCCTCTTCTTGTTCTCGGTCCAGTTGATGGCGTTATAGCTTGGTTGAGTCAGCTTGAGCACAAAAATTCCTGGTTCCATGTGTAACTTTGGTGCGGCGACTTTGACAGCCATCGCAAGATTATTCGAGCTCTTGAACATGTTCCATTTGCTGGCCTTCAAAGTGTTCTTCTAGCTTTCTCACTTCATCGACTTAGGCTTCCATCAATGGACTCGATAATCTTTGTTCACTTGGCGGACGACAAGTCATGCGAGTCACCCCGACAACAAGCTTCTTGATCCCAAGGTTCACTGCATCTCGAGACCGCAAGCAAACCTTCATACTGCAGATTATTTGTTGCTTGCTCCTTGGGAAAGTGCATTTGGACTATGTACTTGAGGTGCTCTCCGGTATGCGCGACAAGCAAGACGCCTGCACCGGGCGCCTTTGCAGCGTAAAAGGCACCGCCAAAGTACATCAGCCACTCTTTACTTGCCTCCTTGACGGGATGCTCGCCTCGAATTTCTTCATCTCGCATGACATTCTGCTATGAACTCGCCAATGCTCGCTTTGGATAGTTGAAGTACTTTCAAACTTGAGGCCAAAGCTTGACGGCCCAAAGGCCCACTCAACAATCCTGCTGCTGTTTCTAGATTTTGCAATATCCTCTTTAGCGGAGCGAGTGACGATCGTTATCTCATGTGCTTGAAGTAATGGCTAGCTTCTCGAGGCCATGAGGAGGCCGAAAAGCAATTTCTGCACACCGTAGTACCTTGATCCGCCCCCGCAGAAGGGAACCGAAAGTAAATTGGGCGCTGCTCCATCCTTTTCTCAGATCTTCTCGCAATCCTGCGCAGATACGCCCTTGTCGGGACCAGAGCTTGTCGGTGAAGCCCCCGCTTGTCGCTGGATGCATCCGCTTTGGTTGTCGGCTCATCGCTCCGCCTCCCTTTCCGCTACTAACGCAGCACTAACCACTTGATTGGTTGCCGCTATGTATAGCAGCAACTTCTCTTGTGGCCTAGGTGCGACAAGTATTGGAGTGGAGGACAGGTACCTCTTTAAGTCCTGCAGTGCAGCCTCCGCTGAAGTCCATTTCATTGGTCCCGCTTTTTCAAAATCTTGAAAATGGCGGTATGCCGCCAGCAGACCTAGAGATGAACCGCCGAGAGCAGCCACGCAACCGCAAGTCTTCGTGACATCCTTGACGCGCTTTGGTGCTTCAATCTGCTCAATGGCCTTTATCTTGTCGGGATTGGCTTCAATTCCCTCTCGAGATTGAAGAACCCGAGAAGCTTGCCGGAAGGAACTCCAAACACGCACTTCTCGGGTTGAGCTTGAGGTTGATCTTGCGCAGATTCGCAAAGGTCTCATCTAAATCTTGAACCAGAGTTGCTTTGTCCTTGCTCTTGACCACTATGTCATCCATGTAAGCTTCTACATTTCTGTGCATTTGGGGCTCAAAAGCGCCATGGACCACTCTTGCAAACGTTGAACCAGCATTCTTTAGCCCAAAAGGCATCCGACAAAACAAGAGGTGCCACATGGGGTGATGAATGCGGTTTTCTTCATCCTCTTCGCCATGAAGATCTGATGATATCCTGAATATGCATCAAGAAATGAAAGCAAATCACATCCAGCCGTGGAGTCAATAACTGTCGATGCGCTGCAAGGGAAATGGGTCTTTGGGACAAGCTTTATTAACATCCGTGAAGTCGATACACGTCTCCATTTCCCATTTGCCTTATGCATAACCACAGGATTGGCCAACCACGAGGATGGAGTATTCTCCGACAAGGCCTGCTGCTTCCAATTTCTTGATCTCTTCGCAATAAATTTTGGCGCCCACCGCTCGCTTCGACTTTTTGCTTGACGGGTCGCGATGAGGACAGGCAGCTAGGTGGTGCTCAATTACTTTCCTGGAACACTGGGACGCCGACGGTTGCCATGCAAACACGCCGACATTCGCCTGCAGAAAGCAACGAGCGCCTTCCTATTTAGGGTCGAGAGTGGCATCGATGGTGAAGGTACCACCAGTGCCGCCCCTCCTTGGCGGCACCTTCTGGTCTTCGTGAAGCTACCATCGCCTTCTTGCACTTGCCGGTGGAGCTCGATGAAGGCGTCCTCGACGGTAGCGCAGCACTCAAGAGGTGCGCTTGCCGGAGGGCATCGAGCTCTTGCCGGACTTGGTCTTCTTCTTCCCCGGAGCTTCATCGGCAAGTGATTTGCTATCTGTCGCAGCTGCTGCCTCCTGGTAAATCTTGTCAGCGCAGATAAGAGCATCTTTCTTGTCGCCATGAACAGAAATGACACTTATCGGGCCTGGCATCTTGAGCAAGTTGTATGCATAATGAGAGGCTGCCATGAACTTGGCGAGTGCTAGACGGCCGAGTATCCCATTGTAAGGTAATGGAAAATCAGCGACGTCGAACGTGACCCTCTTAGTCCTGAAGTTTAGTTCACTGCCAAATGTTACCGGCAACGTGATCTTCCCTTTCGCTTGCTCCTTCCTCGGTTGATTCCTTGAATGTGCCGCCTCTTCGAGCTCGCCGTTAGGGATCCAAGCTTCTAGAGCACTGCGGAGGAGATCAGGTTTAAGCCGGCCCCGCCTTCAACTAGCATCTTGGTGACCTTGAGGTTGCGGATAGTTGGTGAGACCAACATCGGCAAGCACCGACCGCAGTTATGCGATCGGGTGGTCCTCAATATCAAAGATGATAGGCGGTTGACCATTTCAAAGGCTTTGCGTGACTCTACGGATGGTCCCGCTGCATTAACCTCCCGTGATCCATTGCTTGAGTTGGCGGTGAGGTATGCAGAGAAGCACCGGCCAACGCAGAGGACCTCTGTAGCTTTCAAACTCCTGCCATCGGTCTCGCTGCCTTCCATATCTTCATCATCATCATCGTTTTCATCCTTGTCGCGCCGCTGGGAGGTCTGTCTCCTTGCCGCTGCTTGGCCTTGCCAAGGCCCTCCCCGACCGGTCGCTTGCTAACTCCCCAAAGACCTTCCTGGGCTTTTCCTTGTCGCGCCAGACTACATCTTTTCGCTGTTCAACAAGCTGCTCAACTTTCTTGCAGCTCGAGGTCGTGGCCCTTAGTGCGTGAATCTTGGCAAGATCGCTTTGTTGAGCTGTCCCGCTTGTCGGGCGGCCGCCACAGCTTGGCGGTCGGTGTCGGCTGCAACCTCCTTGCCGGAGCCAGAGCTTTGGCTTTCTTTGGCGGCACCACCATTGCCGGACTGCTCGACAACTAGTACCTCTTTGCTCTTCTTCCTTCGGGTTGTTCCGCCGACTCTTCTTTGCCGGGCGGTCTCCTCACCGCCGATCCTGCTTCAGATTCTCTCCTGGAGTCTCCTCCTTCCTCGGCCAAGGCACACTTGTCGGCCAGAGCATACAGCTCATCGACGTCCTTGACTTTGCATCGCCGCCATCTCCTCCTCATCTCGCGGTTCCGACGCTCGATGAAACGCGCCGATCACCACGGCTGTGGTGGACATCCGATGTTGTAGTGCACACGGCTGAATCTCTCGGATGAACTTGCGCAGGACTCTCCTTCCTTCCGGCGAAAGCAGATGAAGGTCGCTTCTTGGCCATGAGGCTTGTGGTCGCCGTGAAGGCGCCGACAAACCGATGGCATAGATCTGCCCAAGAGGATATGGAGCTGTCCGCAAGTGCATGAGCCAAGATCTCGACATTGGGCTTCAGATCAGCCGGGAAGTAGTTGGCGAGGATCTTGTCGCCTCGCCCCTCGCAGCTTGCACCGCGATGGTGTAGATGCCGAGGAACTCCGACGGATGTGTCCTGCCATCATACTTCTCCGCACGCCTGGCTTGAAATTTTTCTTGTCGGGCCATCGACTCGCCGCAGCTCACGAGTGAACGCAGGGCAACCTACCGCAGCACGGCAAGTCACCGTTCTCTCGGGCGCATGCACGCCGACAAAGGGCCCGCCGCTGGTCGATTGACGCCGCTTTCTTCGGGCGCCGGCGCGAAGTTCGAGCGCCTTCTTGTTGCCGCTCTCAAGAACTTGGCGCTGGTCGCGACGAGCTCGTGGATCCGACGACGGTGGAGTCATTGCCGAGGTGGATCCGACGAGTCGGCGATCTTGGCCTTCGGATGGAGAGTGCATGGTGGTTGCACCCGCAGGTCTCTGCCGCCACCGCTCGTGCCTTGTCGCTCGCCGCTGCAGCGATGTGCTTGGTTGTCATGAACATCGCCGCTGGCAAAGCCGGCGAGACTTTGAATGGTGGCCTCCACTCGCCGACCTTGTCAGCCGTTGGAGGGTAATCCAGGAGCAGTTGAGCCCGCGCCAAAGCTTCCGCTTGAGTGGGGCAGCAATGGCGAACGGTGCGAGGAGTGGGATATGCTCGGATTTCTAAATACATTAGAAGGAGCAGATCCCGCCCAGCGATCGCGCCTCGCCGCGCACCAGCCTGTTGGCGCGCGAGCTGCTCTTGAGCGCCTCTCGATCCACCAGCTCGATCTTGGCCTAACGAACGATGGCGCCGCGAGCACCATGACGCTGCCGGTCTCGCGCCTCCCCGAGATGGACGCGTACGATCCGGACGCCGAGGTCTCGCGCCGCTTTGTCCTTGACTTGCAGCGCCAGGCTCCCTCGGCGACACCCGCTCCTCCGCCGCCGTTTTCCCCACCACCCGCCGCCTGGTGGTAGTGGGTTTGACGCGACGGCTCTGCTGCCGACGAAGCCTTCTTCTTCGGTGGCATGTTGATGAAGATTGTTGCTCGGTGAATGCCGGATCAGGTTCACACAGCCTCGACGCACCCCTACCGGGCGCGCCAAAGATGTCGGGAAGTTGATCGTGACCCACTTAACACCTATGGGACCGGCGGACCGAGTCCCTTTGGTTCGGTGGGGCGGAGATTGCACGAAGAGCGATCGAGGCGATGCACACGAGCAGTTTACCCAGCTTCGAGCTCTCCGAGAGATAATACTCCTACTGCTGCTTGTCCGATTATATTGTGTTCTTGCTAGGGAGCACAGAGAGCTACAAAACCTAGCTTGAATGTGTAGTCTCGAATGAGTCGAACCAGCCAACCCTTTCTACGCTATGCATGGGCCTCCTTTTATAGGCTCAAGGGTCACCACTGTGGCAACGTAAACAAGGGCAAAATGGGAAAAATGAGTTGCGGTTGGTACAGCTACTTTGTATAAAGGTATTCTACCTAACTCGACGGCAAGGGACAAAAGCATTAAATGCCTGTCCATGTCGCCTAAACAAGGTGTAGGGATCATGTGGGCGCCACCGCCGCCACGATGGCACCTCGTCAGCGCCGCCATCGCTGTTTCTCCACTGGCTGCACAGCCTCTTGACACGCACACCGAATGGCCCCATGGCGACATCGCTGGTGGATGAGCTGGAGGAGATGAAGAGAGAGTTGCTGCCGCTGCAAGCACCTTGCCGCTGCTGAATCTTGTCGCCGGGAGCTTGTCGCCACCGAGCCTTCCCTGCAAGCTCCTCTTGCCGCATGGGTCTTGTCTTCTGCGTGCCTTGAGTGGTCTTCCGGCAAGCTCCTCTTGCCGGGTCCTTGTCTTCTTGGCTTAAATACTTTGTTCTTGAATGGCTCCAAAGGAACCACTTGAGGACCTTGGCGGTCACTAGGCAGACCCGCCACGGGTGTCTGAATCGCTCGGCACGAAGTTCGGGATACTAGGGTACCCCTACTCTAGTACACCGACACTCCCCAAAATTTTCCTCCCCCTCGCTTCTACCACGGTTTTTTCCGTCATGGACGACCCAAAGAATGTCATGCAGCTGCGTCTCCGGCCCGCCCAGGACAAAAAGCCCATTTTCTGTCATGATTTTTGTCATAGAAGTAGGATCCCACCACATCTATGATGATACCGGGGTTCTGTCACAATTATCGTCATAGAAGTGTCATATGTATGACAGAAAAAAAATTCGTTCGGCCCAAAATGTCACGGATGTGTCTTTTTTTTGTAGTGTCATGCTCCAATCATGAGCTCTCTAGAGAAATGATTATTCAAAAAAATTATGCTCGACTCTCTCTCAATAATCGCTCCATGCTCGATACTTCTTGTACTGGCTCTTTTATGATGAAGACTATTGATCAAATGGGATTTATTGGAAAGAATTAAACGCAACTCTGAAGATTGGGATCTCGACGAAGGTAAGGAGTTAGGTATAACACCTAAGTTTGATTGTGTTAATTCTTTTATGGATACCGATGTTTTCCGTGAATTTAGCACTAAATATGGACTTGACTCTGAGATAGTAGCTTCTTTGTGAATCATTTTCTACTCATGTTGATTTCCCTAAAGAGAAGTGGTTTAAGTATAATCCTCCCATTGAAGTAAAAGTAGTTGCACCTATTAAAGTTGAAGAAAAGGCTATCACTTATGATAATCCTATTGTTCCTACTGCTTATGTTGAGAAACCACCTTCCCCTGTTAGAATAATGGATCATGCTAAAGCTTCAACTGTAGTCAACAAAAGTAATGTTAGGACACACAAACCCCCTAAGCAAGTTAAAGTTGAACCTAAAATTGCTATGGTTAAAGATCTATTGGCTGATAATATCGATGGGCATGTTATTTACTTCTGTGATGAGACTGCTAGAATTGCTAAACCTGGTGCTAAAGATAAACATAGACCTGTGGTAGGCATGCCTGTTATTTCTGTTAAAATAAGAGATCGTTGTTATCATGGCTTGTGTGATATGGGTGCTAGTGCTAGTGCTATACCTCATTCTTTATACGAAGAAATTATGCATGATATTGCACCTGCTGAGATACAAGATATCGATGTTACCATTAAGCTTGCGAATAGAGATACTATTTCACCGATTGGGATTGTTAGAGATGTTGAAGTCTTGTGTGGGAAGGTTAAATATCCTGCTGATTTTCTTGTTCTTGGTTCCCCACAAGATAGCTTTTGTCCCATTATATTTGGTAGACCCTTCTTGAACACTGTTAATGCTAGGATAGATCGTAAAAGGATGTTGTTACTATTGGTTTGGGTGATATGTCTCATGAGTTTAATTTTGCTAAATTTAGTAGACAACCCCGTGATGAGGAATTGCCTAGTAAAGATGAAATTATTGGTCTTGCTTCTATTGCCCTGCCTCCTAGTGATCCTTTAGAACAATATTTGCTAGACCATGAAAATGATACGTTTATGAATGAAAGAAGGGAAATAGATGAAGTATTCTTTAAACAGAGACCTATTCTGAAACACAACTTGCCTATTGAAATTCTAGGGGATCCTTCTCCACCCAAGGGTGATCCAGTGTTTGAGCTTAAACTGTTACCTGATACTCTTAAATATGCTTATCTTGATGAAAAGAAGATATATCCTGTTATTATTAGTGCTAACCTTTCAGAGCATGAAGAAAAGAAATTATTGAAAACTCTGAGGAAGCACCGTGCTGCTATTGGATATACTCTTGATGATCTTAAGGGCATTAGTCCCACTCTATGTCAACACAAAATAAATTTGGAGAAAGACGCCAAACCAGTTATTGATCACCAACGACGGCTAAATCCTAAGATGTGGTAAGAAAGGAAATATTAAAGCTCCTTGAGGCAGGTATAATTTATCCCGTTGCTGATAGTCAGTGGGTAAGTCCTGTCCATTGTGTCCCTAAGAAGGGAGGTATTACTGTCGTTCCTAATGATAAAGATGAATTGATCCCGCAAAGAAATATTACAGGTTATAGGATGGTAATTGATTTACGCAAACTAAATAAAGCTACTAAAAAATATCATTACCCTTTGCCTTTTATTGATCAAATTCCAGAAAGATTATCCAAACATACACATTTTTGCTTTCTAGATGGTTACTCTGGTTTCTCTCAAATACCTGTGTCAGCTGAGAATCAAGAAAAAACCACTTTAACTTGCCCTTTCGGTACTTTTGCTTATAGACGTATGCCTTTTTGTTTATGTAATGCACCCGCTACCTTTCAAAGATGCATGATGGCTATATTCTCTGACTTTTGTGAAAAGATTTGTGAGGTTTTCATGGATGATTTCTCCGTTTATGGATCCTCTTTTGACGATTGCTTGAGCAACCTTGATCGAGTTTTGCAGAGATGTGAAGAAACTAATCTTGTCTTGAATTGGGAGAAATGCCACTTTATGGTTAATGAAGGCATTGTCTTGGGGCATAAATTTTCTGAAAGAGGCATTGAAGTTGATAAAGCTAAAGTTGATGCTATTGAAAAGATGTCGTGTCCTAAGGACATCAAAGGTATAAGAAGTTTTCTGGGTCATGCTAGTTTTTATAGGAGGTTCATTAAGGACTTCTCAAAAAATTCTCGGCCTCTGACGAATCTATTACAAAAAGACATTCCTTTTATCTTCGATGATGATTGTGTAGAGGCATTTGAAATACTTAAGAAAGCTTTGATTTCTGCACCTATTGTTCATCCACCTGATTGGAATTTACCATTTGAAATTATGTGTGATGCTAGGGATTATGCTGTAGGTGCTGCTCTAGGGCAAAGAGTTGATAAGAAATTAAATATTATTCAATATGCTAGTAAAACTCTAGACAATGCCCAGAGAAATTATGCTACTACCAAAAAAGAATTTTTAGTAGTTGTTTTTGCTTGTGATAAGTTCAGACCTTATATTGTTGATCCTAAAGTAACTATTCACACTGATCATGCTGCTATTAAATACCTTATGGAAAAGAAAGATGCTAAGCCTAGACTTATTAGATGGGTTCTCTTGCTACAAGAATTTGATTTGCATATTATTGATAGAAAGGAGCTGAGAACCCCGCTGCGCATAACTTGTCTAGGTTAGAGAATGTTCTTGATGACCCACTACCTATTGATGATAGCTTTCCGATGAACAATTAGCTGTCATAAATGCTTCTCGATCGCTACATGGTATGCTGATTATGCTAATTACATTATTGCTAAATTTATACCACCTAGTTTCACATACCAAAGAAAAGAAATAGTTTTTCTATGATTTAAGACTTTACTGGATGACCCACACCTTTATAAAGAAGGAGTAGATGGTGTTATTAGACGTTGTATACCCGAGCATGAACAGAACAGATCCTACACAAGTGTCACTCTGAAGCTTATGGAGGACACCACGCTGGAGATAGAACTGCACATAAGGTATTGCAGTCCGGTTTTTATTGGCCTACTCTCTTCAAAGATGCCCGTAAGTTTGTCTTATCTTGTGATGAATGTCAAAGAATTGGTAATATTAGTAGACATCAAGAAATTCCTATGAATTATTCACTTGTTATTGAACCATTTGATGTTTGGGGCTTTGATTACATGGGACCGTTTCCTTCCTCTAATGGGTATACACATATTTTAGTTGTTGTTGATTACATTACTAAGTGGGTAGAGGCTATTCCAACTAGTAGTGCCGATCATAACACCTCTATTAAGATGCTTAAAGAAGTCATTTTTCCGAGGTTTGGAGTCCCTGGATATTTAATGACTGATGGTGGTTCACATTTTATTCATGGTGCTTTTCGTAAAATGCTAGCCAAGTATGATGTTAATCATAGAATTGCATCTCTTTATCACCCACAGTCTAGTGGTCAAGTAGAATTGAGTAATAGAGAGCTCGAATTAATTTTGCAAAAGATTGTTAATAGATCTAGAAAGAATTGGTCCAAGAAACTTGATGATGCACTATGGGCCTATAGAACTGCATATAAAAATCATATGGGTATGTCTCTGTATAAAATGGTTTATGGAAAAGCATGTCACTTACCTCTTGAACTAGAACATAAGGCATATTGGGCTATTAAAGAGCTCAATTATGATTTCAAACTTGCCGGTGAAAAGAGGCTATTTGACATTAGCTCACTTGATGAATGGAGAACCCAGGCCTATGAGAATGCCAAACTGTTCAAGGAAAAGGTTAAAAGATGGCATGACAAAAGGATACAAAAGCGTGAGTTTAATATAGGTGATTATGTGTTGCTATACAACTCTTGTTTAAGATTTTTTGCAGGAAAACTTCTCTCTAAATGGGAAGGTCCTTACGTTATCGAGGAGGTCTATCGTTCTGGTGCCATAAAAATCAACAACTTCGAAGGAACAAATCCGAAGGTGGTGAACGGTCAAAGAATCAAACATTATATCCCAGGTAATCCTATAAATGTTGAAACTAATGTTATTGAAACTGTAACACCGGAGGAATACATAAGAGACACTTTCCAGAATGTTTTAGACTCCGAAAAGGAATAGGTAGATGGTATGGTAAGCAAACCGGCTCCAAAACAGTTCAAATGGCAATTTTTCTCCGTTTTGGAATATTTAAGAAAATAGGAAAATAAGTAGTCTGGGAAGGACACGAGGCTTCCACGACGGTGGGAGGCGCGCCTTACCCCCTGGGCATGCCCCCCTGCCTCGTGGGAACCTCGTGTGCCCTCCGGACTCCGTTTTCTTGCACGACACTTCTTTTGGTCGGTAAAAATTCATTATATAATCTCCCGAAGGTTTTGACCACCGTATCATGCAAATATCCTCTGTTTTTGTTTCGAGCTGTTTTTTTGACAGATCTAGGTCGCCATGACGTCTCCAAGTGCCCCCAAGGACAAGTTCTTCGAGAAGGCATCAACCCCTACCTTGCGGAGGTGCTGCAACACCCTCAAACCATTTAGATGCATGAGGGGGTGCTGCACATTCGTGATGTTGAGGGACCAAGGAGGACCGGAAGCGTGGAGACAAGGATCGAGGCAATGGAGCAACAATTTTTCAAGTGTCAGGAGATGGTGGAGCGCGGAATTGACTCCAATCACATAATGATCACGAGTTCACCAACAACCACAAGCTGGACACCAAGGACATCAGGGGGGCCATCTTCAAGCTTCATGAGAAAATCGAGCACCTCCAAGCCCAGATCTATGACCTGCAAAACCAAAACTGTGAGTATGAATATAGATTCAAGAGGATGAGTTTGGCTGCAGATTTAAGGATCCTGAAGACTCTATCATCCTTCTATGATGGAGAGCCTATGCCTTGGAAGATGGACGATAAGCCTACATCATCAACAATTCCTTCACCAAGCAAAAGAGACATAATCACATGGGTATGGGCACTCCCCTTGGCAACTGCCAAGCTTGGGGGAGGTGCCCCGGTATCGTATCACCATCACACTCCTATCTATACCGTTTTTCTTAGTTTGATCCTTTTAGTAATATCTCGATTTAGTAGAATAAAGTTTTAGTGTGATTTAGTTTTGATTTTTGCTTTATGACCCTTATATGTAATCGAGTCCGTGAGCTATATATAATAAAGATTAGTGTTGAGTCAAGGGCTTGATTATCTTGCTATAATCTCGAAGGAATAAAAGAAAAGATAAAGAATAAAAATAATAAAGAGATCATATTGATCTTATGGAGAGTAATGACTTCACATACAAAGGGTATGATGAATAAAAGTTGTTGGGAGTTGACAAACCAAGTTTTGGTCATCCTTGCAATTAATAGGAAGTAATAAAGAAAGAGAGGCACATATAAATACACTATCTTGGACATCTTTTATGATTGTGAGCACTCATTAAAATATGACATGTTAAAGAGTTGATGTTGGACAAGGAAGACAACGTAATGGGTTATGTTTTCTTATATCTGAAATAAAGTATATTGTCATGGATCATCCAACATGTTGAGCTTGCCTTTCCTCTCATGCTAGCTAAATTCTTTGCACCAAGTAGAGATACTACTTGTGCTTCCAATACCCTCAAAACCAGTTTTGCCATGAGTGTCCACCATATCTACCTATGGATTGAGTAAGATCCTTCAAGTAAGTTGTCATTGGTGCAAGCAATAAAAATTGCTCTCTAAATATGTATGATTTATTAGTGTGGAGAAAATAAGCTTTATACGATCTTGTGATGTGGAAGAAATAAAAGCGACGGACTGCATAATAAAGGTTCATATCACAAGTGGCAATATAAAGTGACGTTCTTTTGCATTAAGATTTCGTGCATCCAACCATGAAAGCGCATGACAACCTCTGCTTCCCTCTCCGAAGGGCCTATATTTTACTTTTGTCTTATTCCTTATGCAAGAGTCATGGTGATCTTCACCTTTCCTTTTTACATTTTATCCTTTGGCAAGCACCTTGTGTTGGAAAGATCCTATATATATATATATATATATATATATATATATATATATATATATATATATATATATATATATATATATATATATATATCCAATTGGGTGTAAGTTAACATGAATTATTATTGTTGACATTACCCTTGAGGTAAAAGGTTGGGAGGCAACACTATAAGCCCCTATCTTTCTCTGTGTCCGATTAAAACTCCATACCCATAAGTATTGCGTGAGTGTTAGCAGTTGTGAAAGACTAAATGATAGTTGAGTATGTGGACTTGCTGAAAAGCTCTTATATTGATTCTTTCCGATGTTATGATAAATTGCAATTGCTTCAATGACCGAGATTATAGTTTGTTAGTTCTCAATGAAGTTTCTGATTCATACTTGACGCTGTGAATAGATTATTACTTGAGCATAATAAATCATATGACAATATTCATAAATGTTGTTGTTATAAGAATGATCATGATGCCCTCATGTCCGTATTTTATTTTATCGACACCTCTATCTCTAAACATGTGGAAATATTTACGTTATCGGCTTCCGCTTGAGGAAAAGCCAGGTCTAAGCTTGGGGGAGTTGATACGTCCATTTTTTATCATGCTTTTATATCGATATTTATTGCATTATGGGCTGTTATTACACGTTATGCCACAATACTTATGCCTATTCTCTCTTATTTTCCAAGGTTTACATGAAGAGGGAGAATGCTGACAGCTAGAATTCTGGGCTGGAAAAGGAGCAAATATTATAGACCTATTCTGCACAGCTCCAAAAGTCCTGAAACTTCACGGAAGTCATTTTTGGAATTAATAAAAAATACTGAGCGAAGAAAATACCAGAGGGGGCCCACACCCTGGCCATGAGGGTGGGGGCGCGCACCCCTCGGGCGAGCCTCGCCTCAGGCCCCCGGCAGGCCTCCGTGCCCATCTTCCGCTATATGAAGTCTTTGTCCGAGAAAAATCATAAGCAAGCTGAAGAAACTCCGCCGCCACGAGGCGGAACCTCATGAACCAATCTAGGGCTCCGCAGAGCTGCTTCGCTGGGAAACTTCCCTCCGAGAGGGAGAAATCATCGCCATCGTCATCACCAACGATCCTCTCACCGGGAGGGGGTCAATCTCCATCAAAATCTTCACCAGCACCATCTCCTCTAAAACCCTAGTTCATCTCTTGTATCCAATGTTTGTCCCAAAGCCTCAGATTGGTACCTGTGGGTTGCTAGTAGTGTTGATTACTCCTTGTAGTTGATGCTAGTTGGTTTATTTGGTGGAAGATTATATGTTCAGATCCATTATTCATATTAATACCCCTTTGATTATGAACATGAATATGATTTGTGAGTAGTTACGTTTGTTCCTGAGGACATGGGAGAAGTCTTGCTATTAGTAGTCATGTGAATTTGGTATTCGTTCGATATTTTGATGAGATGTAGTCTTTCCTCTAGTGGTGTTATGTGAACGTCGACTACATGACACTTCACCATTGTTTGGGCCTAGAGGAAGGCATTGGGAAGTAATAAGTAGATGATGGGTTGCTAGAGTGACATAAGCTTAAACCCTAGTTTATGAGTTGCTTCGTAAGGAGCTGATTTGGATCCATATGTTTCATGCTATGGTTAGGTTTACCTTAATACTTCTTTTGTAGTTGCGGATGCTTGCAATAGGGGTTAATCATAAGTGGGATGCTTTTCCAAGAAAGGACAGCACCCAAGCACTGGTCCACCCACATACCAAATTATCAAAGTAACGAACGCGAATCATATGAGCGTGATGAAAACTAGCTTGACGATAATTCCCATGTGTCCTCGGGAGTGCTTTTCTCTATATAAGAGTTTGTCCAGGCTTGTCCTTTGCTACAAAAAGGATTGGGCCATCTTGCTGCACCTTATTTACTTTCATTACTTGTTACTTGTTGCCAATTACCTTATCACAAAACTATTTGTTACCGATAATTTCAGTGCTTGCAGAGAATACCTTGGTGAAAACCACTTATCATTTCCTTCTGCTCCTCGTTGGGTTCGACACTCTTACTTATCGAAAACACTATGATAGATCCCCTATACTTGTGGGTCATCAGTTAGAAGGCCGTGGGGCCGGGTTGTCATCGTCCGGGAAGCCGGTGCTGGGACCCGCCGGGTGTCAGGGCTCCCCGGGCACGGGCCCCGCATGCCTAGGGGCATTGTTCGCCGTCTTGTCGATCGTCACTGAGTGGCCGGGTTGAGTCCGCCATAATGGCGCCCGTCAGTCGCCGCTTGTCGCCGCCAAGAAGGACGACAGTGCATCAGAGCCACGCCAACCCCGGGTCACGGTAGGTGGGGCATGCCACTGCCACGGCCCGATGACTGAGGTATGGAGGGGCACTGTTGCCTTGCTCATCTCTGAATGAAGACTCGTCCCATCGTACGGCCGGGATGGGATGGGAGTTGACCCGCGGCCCGGTTGGGGTACACGCCAAAGGGGAGCTGGCTTGTTGGAGAGGTCTTGGTGTGCCGGGTTCGGCTGCCTTGCGCCGGCCGTTGGGGCCGGGTTGAGGAATTCGTCAGGTTCGAGGGGCTTGGCCGGGTTGAGCAACCTGGCCAAGCGTGAGCCGGCTTGAGGGGCGTTGCTAGCCCCGTTGTTTTTGAAAAGGATCCGAGTTTCGTTGCCTACCTGTGGTTCATCCCCCCGACAGTAGTCCCCGAAGCTGTGAAGGTCCGCCGTCTTCGGGTGGGAGGGCCTTCGCAGTTTCCCATCCCCCCTGAGGAGGCGAATTTCGTGACCGCCGGGTCCAGCAACACCCACCGTGTGCCAGCTTCCGGAAGCCAGATCGCGGCATCCCGGCAGGGGCGGGAAACCGAAGAGTCTGTCGAATCTTGAGGCAATCTTTTGGGCTTCACGCGGGCGCCACGTGGCGCCTGGAAGCCGGAGGGGCCTGACAGGCCACACGCGTGACGGGACTGGGCGACGCATTAGGGACCGCCACTGTGCGCCCTCGGCACACACACACAGATTTATTGCAGCGTCCGCAAGTCCGAATCCAGGCCTTCGCCCAGGCCGAGGTGGAGCAGACGCGGGAGCTGGAGCGCATCGTGTTCGTAAGTTCTTCCTTGTCTTCTATTTTTTTCTTTTTGCTGCTTCTTCTGGGTGGGTGCGCGCTAGCGCACCCACTGGGTGTAGCCCCCGAGATTCGGCCCAACTGCGTAGCAGTCGGGTCGAATCTTAAATTCATGTCATGTGCTTATTATTGCTCCTTGCACCAAATGGACTCCTTTCGGGTCAGTGTCTTCAACCGGCTTCTAGAGAAGCACCGACAGCTCAAGGAGCAGCTCGTCGCCAAGGAGGAGGAGCTCCGCATCACCGCATGTATTTTTCTTGTGTGCTGTTTTTAATGGGGGCGCGCTAGCGCACCCACTGGGTGTAGCCCCCGAGATTCAGGCCAACTACATAGTAGTTGGGTCGAATCTTAAAGTGGTTCTTTGTTTCCGAGTCTTTCTTCTGTAGCCGAGGTGTTGTCTTGGAGGGCCCGGCTGATTCGAGCCGGCTTCCATTATGACCGGCTTGTCGCCGTTGCCGGCCGGCTTGGGGCCGAGGTGGCGGAGGCGACGGGAGCCCGACAAGCGCTTGACGAGGCCGGCCTGCTGCAGGAGCGGCTGGCGGGCGACAAGAGCCATCTTGAGGCCAAGGTGGAGCACCTCAAGGCGGAGGCCCGTCTTCGCGAGGAGTCTGAGAAGGTGGCCGAGGCCAAGGACGTCGAGCTGAAGGCGGCCCTTGCCAAGGTTGCCGACTTGGAGAAGATGCTCCAGGAGCGTGACCGCACCATTGCCCTCGAGCGGCGCGGTACGTTGCTTGAAGCGCAGCACCTGGAAGGGTCCTTCTCCAGTAAGTGCTTTCCTTGGGTTCTGCCAGGTTGGGATGCCGGCTTCTTCTCCTTGGTGATTGATCTAACTTGTTCTTCTTTTCAACAGAGGCCTTCTCGGAGATGCGCCAGCTGGCGGAGGAGGCCGTCCGCTTTCAGCGAGACCCGCAGGGAGTCATCGGCTTCGGGACCGACCCGCAGATGGCTTGGACCTTCCCGAAGATCGTGACTGCCGCTGAAGCTCGTCTGCGAGTCTTGGGCGAGCAGATGGGGCGGCTCTCCGAGGCTGGCACAGCGATGACGGCGGCCCTTTGGCCGGGCTCCATTGCGCTGAGGAGCTTCTCGCGGTTGGCGCGGTGGTTGGAGGCGGGCCCGGACCGGCTCCATGAGTGGTGCATTTCTGCCGCCTGTGCCTGCGCTGAGATGGCGCTCAGGTTTGCGATGTCTTGGCATCCGGATCTGGCGCTGGAGGCGCCGACGGGCCAGCGAGCCGGCACGGAGAACCAGCTGCGGGCTGAGGTCGGACGGGTCGCTGCCCGGGCCAGCCATATTGCTGGGTTTGCCATCCACGACGAGTTCTAGCCGGAACAGACGGAAGACGGTGGAGTTGTGCCTACTGACGACTTCGGTCTACTTCTCGACGACCTGGAGGGCAGCTCCGAAGAGACGGGCATCTACGGCGATGTGGACATCGAAGAGGAAGGCACCAGTACCTCGGCGAACCTGGAGGCCACCGAGGGGGAGCCAGCAGCTGCATGACCCGGCGCTGGGGATGCCTGAGGCTGTCCTGCTTTATCTTTGTAGAAATTTCTGTTAGGTAGCAGGTCCACCCACCCACTGGGGGTGTTCGGGTGTAATGAACTCTCGCCTTGGGCCTGTTTAAATTTGTGATGCATAAATTTCGTGAATGTTTGCGCCTTTGCTTTCCGTCTTTTGAGCCGCTTTTTATGACCTTCCTCTTGGGCCTCCCTCATGAAGTCTGATGGCCGAGGCTCCGGTCCGTGACAAGGAGTTCGGCCCTTGGGAGGAACATGCGGTACTTAGGCTTTCAAAACGTTGAGCGTGAGCGAAACACCCACTAGGCCGGCTGGCAGCAATCCGGTGAAGCCAGATGGTGAGCAGCCGGTCGTGCGGAAACTTGAAGTGTCGGGGCCGGGTTGGGCAATCCTGCGGTCCTTTGACTTAGGATTCATGGCACGCTGGTGCTTTCTCCCGTTCTGCTTGCCAGCCGACAGTCGAAGCTGGTTCTGTGGCCTAGGGCGAAGTGGGCGACCGCGGCGATCTCAACGCGCCAGGAATTGCTAAGGAAGGAGGCAGGTGGTGTCCAAGCCGGCTAGCCCCCGAGCCCCCGGGTCAAGCAAGCCGAACCGGTGGTGGGGTTGGTTTAAGAGAAAAATGCATAAATGCGGGAGATACAATAGCTTGGCCGGAAAGGGCAGCCCCCGAGCGTCGTTCGGGGACTCCATAGTTTTCATATGATTACAAAGGCAATGATACATACGTGCACACAACTAAGTGTAAAACGGGCGGAGGAGTTCTGTGTTCCACGGCTGGGTTGTTTCTTCGCCGGCGGTGTCTCTCTTGCGCTTGTTTGACTTGCGGGCATCGATGAGGTAGTAGGCGTTATGGTCGCACAAGGCCTTGCTGACAATGAAGGGGCCTTCCCATGGGGGAGACAGCTTGTGCTAGCCGGCTTGCTGCTGGACAAGTCGGAGGATGAGGTGTCCCTCGTAGAATGCGAGGGGCTTGATCTTCTTGCTGTGGTAGTGCCTCAGGCCTTGCTGGTAGATGGCTGGCCGGCTGAGTGCCAAGAGGCACGCTTCTTCGAGTAGGTTGACGCCGTCTTCGCGGGCTTCTTTGGCTTTGGCTTCAGTGTACATCGCGACGCGCGGTGAGTCAAACTCGACGTCAGTCGTGATGACAGCTTCGGCTCCCTAGACGAGGAAGAACGGGGTGAACCTAGTCGATCGGTTTGGCATGGTGTGGAGGCTCCAGAGGACGGCTGGCAACTCGTTGAGCCAGCTGCCAGGTGAGCAGATGAGCGGCTCGACGAGCCGTGGCTTGATGCTGGATAGGATGAGGCCGTTGGCCCACTCGACCTGGCCGTTGGACTGCGGGTGTACCACGGAAGCCAGGTCGAGGTGGATGCCGGAGACGGAGCAGTATTGCACGAGCGCGCCCTTGGCGAAGTTGGTGCTGTTGTCCGTGATGATGCTGTTCGGCATGCCATAGTGTACCGTGACGTCTTTGACGAATCAGATGGCTATTGGTCCGTCCAACTTCTTGATCGGCCTTACTTCGATCCACTCGGTGAACTTGTCCACCGCCACCAGCAAATGCGTCATGCTGCCTCGAGCGGTCTTGAAGGGTCCCACCATGTCGAGTCCCCAGACCGCGAAAGGCCTGGTGATCCAGATGGTCTGGAGTGCTGAGGCCGGCTGGTGGCTACACTTGCTGAAGCTGTCAGTGCACAAAAGTAGGGGCACTCCTTTGTACCCCTTTACTTGCGCACGGGCAGTCGGAGCCACGCGCCACGGCCATGCTTAGCAGGGCAAGGGAGAGAAGCAGAAACCAAAGACAAACAAGACAACGCCAAGACCAAGAACCCAAAGAACAGAGGGGCGAAGCAGGTTCCCCCGGCAAGACCCTTGACGGGGCAGCCTCAGCAACCCCAGCGAGAGCCTTGCCGGGGCAGCTCGCCCCACACCAGCGGAGTGAGCCACCCTCGAGCCCAAGATTTCCAAACGCCGTCAACGACTATGTTGGAACCAAGGCTCGGGAGGCACCTCTATGGTGGCATGCAGATCTTTGTCAAGATCATAAACATGTGAGATCAGATGAGGACCAGAAGATGGCGACCCTCGGCGGGATCCCAGCCGAGGGAATCCACAAGACCCCCGGCAAGTGCCTTGCCGGGGACGACTGCAACACCACGGCAAGACCCTTGCCGGGCCCCCGGCAAGGCCCTTGCCAAGGATATCAGCGGGGCCACAGCCAAGCCCGCGTCAACCAAGACTCCACCGCTGTTCGCATGCAACTGCCAGCCCAACCAGTCGCGGTGCACTGCTGCGGCAACATGCGGCTTCCAGGCCAACTCAGCAAGCTCCTACATGGCGGCATGCAGATCTTCGTGAAGGCTCCACCACCGCGCCACCTCAGCTGCCTGCTTGCCTACATGGCGCCGCATGCATCACTGGCCTGGGCGCGTGTCGAAGCAAAGCGAGGCGGCGACGGACGGGACGGGCCTCGCCCCCGTCCCCGATAAAGCTAAGGGACACCTAAGCGATGCATTAAATGCGTCTTGTCCTGTAATACGGGCGATAAGGTCGCAGCACTGTAGACCTTTCCACCTCCTTTGTGCCACTGTGGCAGCCCCTTTCGACTATAAAAGGAGGCCCATGGCATACTGGAGGGGGATTTCGGCTCTTTTGGGCAAGTTACACCCCGTAGCTTGCTCAAGAACACAAGAACACTCAATACATCCACCAAAGCAGGACTAGGGTATTATGCATCCTCGGGTTCAACTCGGTAAACGATCCGCGGTGCTTCCCGTTAGACCTGCTCTTCTCACGACCTCGCTACCGCCAACCGTAGAACGGATTCCAAAGGATCCCATAGGTGTCGCTTCGACATCTTTGGCGCGCTGTAGGGGGCGCAATGTGAGAATCTGATCTAGCAGTCACCAAGCGGTTCTTCATCGCCATGGCTCTCGTAAGAAGACGATCATGGTGATCTCGCTGGAGCCGAACGGCCGCAAGCAAGCGGATTTAGCAGCGAGCTGGTCGCAGACAGAACCCGAGCCAATGCCCACGAGCACCAAAGATTGCTCGTAGTCGAGCTCGGCGAAGCAGCATCGTCAGGCGCTGCATTTGACGGGCCACGATCGCTAAATCCAAAGACGAGCTGGGCCCCCACTGTGGCACGGCCTTCCAGAGTATCGCTGTGCCACCCACAAAGCGTCAAGAATAATTCTCCAAGACACCCACCGAGGGAGTCTTGATTGGGGTGTCCGGATGTTCTGACTATCATCTTGGCCGACTCCTAGACTATGAAGATACAAGATTGAAGACTTCGCCCCTTGTCCGGATAGGACTTTCCTTGGCGGAAGGCAAGCTTGGCGATACGGATATGTAGATTTCTACCATTGTAAACGATCAGTAACCCTAACCCTATCCGTGTCTATATAAACCGGAGAGGGTTTTAGTCCAGAGGACTAACAACAATCATACCATAGGCTAGCTTCTAGGGTTTAGCCTCTCCGATCTCGTGGTAGATCTACTCTTGTACTACCCATATCATCAATATTAATCAAGCAGTGAGTAGGGTTTTACCTCCATCAAGAGGGCCCGAACCTGGTAAAAACATCGTGTCCCTTGTCTCCTATTACCATCCGCCTAGACGACGCCGGGACCCCTACCCGAGATCCGCCAGTTTTGACACCGACATTGGTGCTTTCATTGAGAGTTCCTCTGTGTCGTCATCCTTAGGCCTGATGGCTCCTCGGATCGTCAACGGCGATGCGGTCCAGGGTGAGACTTTTCTCCCTGGGCAAATCTTCGTATTCAGCGGTTTTGCACTGCGGGCCGATTCGCTTGGCCATCTGGAGCAGATTGAAAGCTACGCCCCTGGCCATTAGGTCAGATTTGAAAGTTTGAACTACACGGCTGACGTCCACGGAGACTTGATCTTCGACGGGTTCGAGCCACAGCCAAGCGCCGCACTGTCACGAGGGGCATGATTTAGCTCGCCAATTTAACAAAGGTCCTAGAGGTCAAGACAGTTGTCCGCCCGACCCTTAGCTCGGAGCCGATCGCGCCGATCGAGGACGGTGGCTGGACACCGCCTGGGCTGCAATCTCTACGGCGGTTGAGCCGACACCTATCCCGTCCTTTGCGGCTCGTGACTCCAAGGTGTCGATTCTCACCGGACTCAACCTTCCGCTACCGCTAATCGAATCCGATTGGGCGCCAATCATGGAGTTCACCGCCATGACATCTTTCAAAGACTCGCCCTTTGCATCTTGAATTCACTAAAGTCTCTCTTTATCAGAGAGCCTCGCCGGACTACGGTCAAGCAAGGTTGGGACGCGACGACGAAGAAATTCAATGCCCACCCACCACCCACTTCAGAGCCACCGCCGATGATTTAACCGACATGCTCGACTTCGACCAAGACATCGACGGTATGGACGACGATGTAGGAGAGGAACATGAACTAGCACCTATAGGGCACTGGAGAACCACCTGATCTCACGATGTATACATGGTGGATACACCTAAAGGAGGCGACGACGAGGAACAACGGACGCTATGAAGGATCATTCCTCAAGAGCGTCAAACGGCGATAAGCGCCGCCGAGTCCCCGCCGACAAAGACAACAGCCATACATACCCATCCATGGAGCAGGGCGAACCGGTGGACGCATTTAACATGCTATCGAGCAACCGTCTCAACAGACAACCTCGATAAACAACCCGCCCTCGGCGAAGATAATAGTCCGGACGATCTCACACGGACAAGTTGTCGGAGCAGTAAGAACCTCCACAAAGGCTCATCGCCACTACACGTAGCCTGAAAAAGGTAGCGGAAGCTCAAAACAGCGGAAGATGCACTCGTAATCAGATGGACCAAAGTACTCAACACCATGAGACAAACACTGGCGACATACGCCAACAAAGAGCTACCCAAAGCAAAAACTACGCTCGATTTGATGAGGAGGCCGAGAGCCCCGCAATCAAAAACAAGGAGGCCACCCGGTCGGATGGACGACCCCATGGCAAACATAGAGCGGCAAACAGCGCCCACACAAGCCGCACGCGATCCGCACAGGATTCACATAAAAAGATGGCCCATTAGATCTATCTACGGGCCAAGAAAGCAAGCTCTAGTAAGCAATGCAACACATCAAGTATCCGAACATCACGGTACACCTAAATATAGGGTGCCGACACCCCTATGTTTCACCGATGAGGTGCTGGATTATGAATTTCTAGCGGGATTCAAGCCCGTAAACATAGATGCATACGACGGAACAACAGACCTCGAGTCTCGGATTGAGGATTACATCCTCCACATACACATGGCTAGAGGAGATGATCTCCACGCCATAAAATACTTACCCTCAAGCTCAAAGGGCCAGCCGTGCATTGGCTTAAAAGCCTTCCCGAAAACACCATTGGAAGTTGGGAGGAGCTCGAGGATGCTTTTCGCAAATTTTCAAGGGACCTATGTCCGACCTCCGGATGCCGACGATTTAAGTCACATAACTCAACAACCCGGAGAGTCAGCCCGAAATTTTGGAACAGATTCCTTACTAACAAGAACCAAATAGTCGAATGTCCGGACGCCAAGCCTTAGCAGCTTTCAAACACAACGTCCGAGACGAATGGCTCGCCAGACACCTCGCCAAGAAAAGCCAAGAACAATGGCCGCATTAACAAGCCTCATGACCCGCTTATGCTGGAGAGGATAGCTGGCTGGCAAGATGCAGCACCAGCGACCCAAGTACATCCAAGTCTGGATGGAACGGAAACCACGACGCAGCAAGGACCAAAGGCCGACCAAGGGAAATAGCCCGAAGAGCACGACAGTCAATGCCAGACTCAAAAGCTCTCGGCAGAATCATAAAAAGCTGCCCCTTAAGGATAACAGGGACGAGCTATCTAACTTAAACAAAATCTTGGACAAGATATGCCAAATCCAGAGTACTCCCGGGAAGCCTGCAAACCATACCCACAGAGATTGTTGGGTCTTCAAGCAGTCCGACAAACTCAACGCCGAACACAAGGGGATCGACACACCAAGCGAGGATGATGACGAACCCCACAAGCAGAGCATCGGAAAACAAAAGAATTTCCCACAAGAAATCAAAACAGTAAACTCACTTCACGTGACAAAAGGGAAAAATAGAGCGGCGCTCATAGAGGTACGCGCCATACGGCCTATCCCGGAGGAGTCCCGCCACTGGTTGTTAAAAGCAATCACCTTCGACCATCAGGATTACTCTAGAAGTATACGGAATGCAGGTTGGACTGCCTTGATATTAGATCCGATGATTGGTGGACTCCAATTTACACAAGTTGTAATGGACGGCGGCAGTGATCTAAACCTGCTATATCATGACACAATCCGCAAAATGGGGATAGACCCAACCGAATTTCGCCACAGCAACACTTCCTTTCAAGGGGTAATGCCAGGCCCATATGCCCATTGTACGGGCTCTCTACGGCTAGAAGTTGTGTTCGGCTCACCCGACAAATTACGCCGCGAAAAGTTAACCTTCCACCTCGCCCCATTTACAAGTAGCTATCAAGCACTATTGGGACGCGAAGCTTTCGCCCGCTTTAAGCAATACCGCATTATGCATCTCTTACACTTAAAATGCCCGGTCCACGCGGCATCATCTCGTTAAAGGGAAACATCGAGGGTTCCTCGAGTCCGGAAAATTGTGCGGTTGCCTTGACAGCCAAACAATAAACCGGCTTCACCAAGACAAGCACTTAGATAGGTCGTCCAGACCCCGGACACGGCTGGACGAGTCCGGCGTAAACATACAAGGGCTTACTAGACGCATACCCCCGTATAAGGGGATCCGCGCATGCACAACAAGAGACAATAAAGCTCAATTTTATTCATTTTTTGAATTGTACTTCGTTTATTTAATATAACGTACATTTTCGCATGATCTTTTTCAACTAAGTTCCTCTCTTTTACAGATGAACACCGTGCTACACCCGCCCGTGATACGGCACAACGGAGACACAGCGCAAACGCAGAGGGACCCGCTGTAAGGATTCATTTTAGATTAAGACCCTGCGTAAACCTTTTTTACTGTCTCTTGTTGATACACATCCCCCGGTTTCTTGCTATAACCGAGGAGGAGGCTGGCATTTTGGCATAGGACACGTCAGAATTTTGCGCGTACCTGGACACCAGGGGCTTATTACCAAGGGCATTGTTCGGCCCGTTTTCATAAAGACCGAATACCTTAGCGAGTGTTCGGTGTCGCGAGTTAGGCCTTATATGCATCAGCTCCGAATCATGTCTTTGGTCAAATGTTGGGTTTGCCCAGCTCCCGTGTTTTGCTGCCTTACGCTCCGCTCTATCGGCTAATGCGGCACCGGAGAACTATCGCGATTGTGCCCTGGTTCGCCAAAGCGAGCACCTCAAGAGAGAAAGCCAAAACCGACCGTCATGATATAGCGTGAGACTGGTCAACCACTGATGACCTGCTGGAATCTTTAGAATTCTCCGCATTGACGAAGGGCCGCTTCCGGTCAGCACATACACGCCTCAATTCGGGTGAGCTGGTGCCCTAGGGGCTATATAGTAGCCCCACTGTCGAACTCCTATGTCTAAGTGAAAGTGATAAAGCATTATAGTCTAGTTGCCTAGTTTGCTGCGCTATCACCTCCTTTGTAGGACCAAGACATTGGATCAAGTGTGAAAAGCGCGCCAGAAACACCCCGCATTATATGCGTAATGAAGCCAAAGACTGCCATCTTTCGGGTTATATACACATATACATTAACGGCCGACAGGAGGTATTTTAATTTTGAAGGCACAAGTATAAAAAGCTTTTATATTCCATCGAAACATTGTTTCACAATAATACATGTTATTCGAACATAATATCCTTCGAAAGCATCGCGGCCTCTATTAAACGAGCGCCGCAGAACTTCCCGAAAATAGTGCTCGGCGTGTACTCGGCTTCCGTCTCAATCTTGGGATGCAACATCGGTGGCCTTCATCTCCGCCCAAGTATGTCTTGACACGGGCAAGAGCCATCCGCGCACCCTCTATGCATGATGACCGCCTCATTGCTTTGATATGCGGCACCGCACTAAGGAACTGCTGCACCAAGCCAAAATAACTCTTCGCTCGGCCTTTTCGCTACAAATGAGTCACGACATCCTTCATGGCAAGTCCGGACAATCTATTCAGCTCCGCCCATTCGCCAAACGATCGGCTAATGGAAGTGGACGCCTGGATTACGTAATCGCGACCAAAAAGCTCTTCCATCTCATGATCCTTTGATCTCCGGTGTTGGCCGCGTCCGCGACACTCGCCGCTAAGTCCAGATAAGCATCCTCCGCACTCCACAGCCCGGTCGAATCGAGCATATTTAGGATCCATGAACTTCCTCCGCAGCGTAAAGGGCTTTCCACCACGATATCTCGGCCCGACGAGCTCCTCCTTCATAGCTCTCATCGCAGAAGCAAGCATCCTTGGCCTCGGTGGTGGCCTTCTTCAGTCCGCTTTCTCCGCCGACCTTCTTTTCAAGAAGCTCGCAACGGTCGGTAGCATTCTTCAACTTCACGGCCATCTCGCCATTTCCTTCTTGTTGGCAAAGGAGCAGCCTGTTCGCTTTTAGCTCTTCGCCGCTTTTAAGGCAGCCGTGATCACTTTTTCTCGCCTGCTCCTTGGCTCGGGCAAGCTCCGCCCAAGGTTCTCCATGGCAGCGGCACCATCCGCATCAAGCTTACATGTTGTAAGGCACGGGCATCAAGCTCCCTTACCGGTGTCCGCGGAGAAACTGCATACCTTGTGACTCGCTGCCGCTTATTGACAAGCGCGATGTCGGCATTCGCCACGTCAAGCTGCCGCTTTAGTTCGGAAATTCATCATCCGGCTAGCCACCGGACGCCCGCCACCTACATAGGAAGGGCGACATATTATAGCTGGGATTATGATCCTCGGCACGCTGTCATTTTTGACAACGCACCGAGTCCCATGGGCTACTATCTACACAGGGCGCATCTTATATATGCGAAACCCTCAAAAGGTACATCATCGCACGTACCTCAAAACCCGTCAGTAAACTCCTGGCGGCCTCGTACAACCCACTTTCCGCTGACGAAATTTTTTGAATCACCGTACCCATCAATGCACGGTGATCCTCCGAGATAGACGCCGCCTCGAGCAGATCCTTCAACTCCTCCGACCTGCACCAGAGGTGCCGGACTCGTCGATGGCCTTTTTGAAGGCCGACGCGGGAGGGCTTTGGGGGGCCCCACGACCGCCTCCGCCCTGCCGGATTCAGAGAAACCTCCGTGGCGACACCTCAGATCGTCCGCCTCGCTAGGCGGTACGGCATGGGAGGCGTCCGCCTCCATCATCTCCGGACGAAGATCCTCAAGACGAGCTCTCGAGAAGGGCTGAGATCCGAACTACAAGGTAAAATTTCGTCATCTTGAGAAATAAAACAGGGATGTCTCTTATTTTAAAACTCCCTCTCTACTTACGGCTTGCTGGAGGGCTGATCTCCTTGGGGAAATAGTGCGGCCGGGCATCTCCCGGCAGGACCTCTCAAGATTTCTTCCCCGCTTTGAGGCCTTGGTCTCCGGATCTTCAGAGGCGGTCCTCTTCTCCCTTGGATGGAGGGATTCTCGATCCTCCTTTCTTGATAACCTCCTTCATGGAGGCAGTAGCTTCCTTGTTCCCCCTTCGCCTTCTTCCAAAGGCGCAGCCTCCAAAGATCTTGGTTAACACGGATCCGCATGGTCTCGTGGAGGGGGCCGGACACTGATCAGTTTTGCTTTCGATATCCACTCCTTTTTAAGGGACAACTCTTTTAAGGGCAAGTTTATGATAAATATACGGATAGCGTGTCCGGGTACATGACTACTTACTTGAGTATCCGGCGATTGCAGCTCGACTCCACGCCCTCGGTCAAGTTCGGACACATTGCTTGTGATCCAAAGAACAGTTTGTACATCTCCATGGGCGCAGCCCATAAAATGTTGGAGAGCTCGTGGTCCTCCGGATTGAACTCCCACAAAGCGGAGGGAGCGACGCTTGTGGCAGGATGCGACAAATTAGCATGACCTGCGCTACTACGACCAGATTGATCTCTCTCTCTCTAGGAGGTCTCAACACGGCCCGCAACAAGGGCACGCCCTGACGGCCCCCACCAAGCCCTTTATTGACCCATGACGCCACCGTGGTGGAGGACCCGAGCGAAGGCAGGTGGCGCCACCCATTTGGTGCCCCAGGAGATGTGATATAAAACCACTCTTGTTTCCATAGACTGAGCTCCTCTTGAAAAGAGCCCTCGGGCCATGAAGCGCCAAGATTCTTGCTTATAACAGCCCCTCCAAGACTCTGCCTGTTGCCCCTTGATCATCTTCGCTCCACCTTGAAGGTCTTGAGCCACAATCCAAGTGAGGGGTAATGCGGAGGAAGGCTTCAGACACGACGATGAACGGCGAGATGTGGAGGATGGACTCCGGATCCAAGTCGTGAAATTCCAGCCCGCAATAAAACATGAGACCCTCACGAAGGGGTCCGCTGGAAGCCTAGCCCCGTGAGGAAGTGAGACGCGAACACCACGCTTTCACCGGCTTGGGAGTGGAATAACCTGCCCTTGGGCAGGCAGCCTATGCGAGATTTCGCGGTTAGATACCGGCATCTCTTAGCTTTAGGACGTCTTCTTCCGTGACGGAGGAAGACATCCACCGGCCTTGAAGGTCGGAGCCGGACATCATCGAAGGTCCGAAGCGCCTGAATCTGGAGCTTTGGGTGTTGGAACTCGAGGCGAGGGGCGGATTCGATGGAGATTGAGAAAAAGGAGCGGGGCCTTGGTCTCTTTATAAAGAGGTTGAATACCAGGAGCCCTCCCCGTGACCGCGGACTCGCCTTCGATAGAGGAGGCGTGCCAACGGGCACGACTGGGTTACCCACGCCCGTATTAATGAGAATCCCGGAATAAGGGGACACGATCTCTGCTTTGACAAGACGTGCCAAGGAAACCGCCTCGCTAAACGCGCTGAGGTGGGACAGTAAAAACGATTCGAATAAAGGCTTGGCCGTGGTGTGATATCACGCTGCGGAATACGTCAGCAGATTGAACTTGTGTAAATATTATTCTCTCTACGGTGGTATGTGGAACTTATTTTGCAGAGCCGGACACTATCCTTGTGTTCAAAATCTTCTATGAAGTATTCGGAGGAGGAACCCGCCTTGCAATGCCGAAGACAATCTGTGCGCCGGACTCGTCGTCATTGAAGCCTGGTTCAGGGGCTCTTGAGGAGTCTGGATTAGGGGTGTCTGGATGGTCAACTATAGCCTTTGGCCGGACTCCGGACTATGAAGATACAAGATTGAAGACTTTGTCCGTGTCCGGATGGGACTTTCCTTGGCGTGGAAGGCAAGCTTGGATACTGATATGTAGATCTCCTACCATTGTAACCGACTCGTGTAACCCTAACCTCTTCGGTGCCTATATAAACCGGAGAGGGTTTTAGTCCGTAGGACGAACAACAATCATACCATAGGCTAGCTTCTAGGGTTTAGCCTCTCGATCTCGTGGTAGATCTACTCATGTACTACCCATATCATCAATATTAATCAAGCAGAGTAGGGTTTTACCTCCATCGAGAGGGCCCGAACCTGGGTAAAAACATCGTGTCCCTTGTCTCCTGTTACCATCCGCCTAGACGCACAGTTCGGGACCCCCTACCCGAGATCTGCCGGTTTTGACACCAAAACCCACCCCGGCGCTCACAGCGCGTTCTTCCCATGGTGTGCGCGACGAACAACGTCACCACGCCGGTGACCCTAGA